>OU452205.1:1797092-2410425 GCA_911728435.2 Apoderus coryli
CTCCCGATTCTGTGTACGACAATAAGGTAAAGTGCAGTGTTGGGAATCTTGAATGTACATTATGTATAGTAGAGTTGCATTTTATATTTGGTGTTGAATAGGGCTGTAATAGTAGCCTGTTCAGTTTTTATGTAATTAGATTTTTTTGTTACAACACTTAGTTAAATTGATGTGGAAAATGGCATATGACACAAATCGATTATGCTGGCCATTGCGAGGAAGATTCGGATTTCAAACAACATCCTGCATTGATTGATGCCTCATCTCAGACATCCTCAAGGTACCGAATCACTGATCTTATGGCGGCAAGGGTGCAGGTGTTATCGTGCCTAAAGCTCTTCAAGCACATTGCTTATTTACCAGTTAGCATTCATTTTTAAATACCTCACTAGGATCCGTGTGACACCCCAAAACATAATGGAAAACAATATTCTATACTGCGAACCGTTCTCCCTTCCATGATAGGACTCTTGTTTCCTGATTCTTTCCCATTGAAGTTTGTTTCAGTTAGCATGGGCTTCTCTCAGATTGTAACGGTTTGATTTTGTGACGTGGAACAAGGAAGATTTGGATTTCAAACGGCATCCTTCAGTCTTGTTATTACTGTTTTTAAAACTTATCAAATCTCACTCATCGAATCTACAGAAACAAGAAATTAACCACTGACCATGACAAACAAAAGTACAGGCATTGCTAGTCAGCAAGGCAGAAGATGATACGTTTTTGCTCTGCATATTACTGAAGGATGTCGTTTTAAATCCGAAACTTCCTGTGTCCCGAGCCTTCTTCCACCTCACAAGATCAGACTGTTAAAATTTGTCAGGCTATATCTAAACACTATCCGCTCTTCTTGCGCGATCTTCTACTGTGTTTGCTAAACCATTGTGTACAATATTCAATGTTTCTTTGCGATCGTGTAGTTTCCCCGCTGATTGGAAATCTTCTAGAGTGACGCCGGTTCATAAGAAGGAAGATAAACAGGATATTTCAAATTATAGAGCAATTTCCAGACAGTCGTGTTTTTCGAAAGCTTTTGAATTTGTGCTCCATGATATTATTATGAGCCATGTTAGATTTCATCGGTACAACATGGCTTTTTTCCCGGTCGTTCTACGTCAACTAATTTATTGGTTTTAACACAGTTTTTAACTGAGCGACTTGATAACGGGGGACAGGTAGATGTAATCTAAAGCCTTTTATAGACTTGATCATGGTATTCTACCTCCTAAACTGTGTCGTTATGGATTATCTTATAATTTACTGCTGCTTTTGAAGTCGTATCTGAAGGATAGATTTCAGTATGTGGAAAGTCGAGGATTTCGTTCCGCAAATTTTAAAGTGTCATCTGGTGTTCCCGAGGGCTCTGTCCTTGGACCATTGTTGTTCCTGTGTTTTATCGATGATATTTCTAGTGGCTTGACAAATAGTTCGTTATTATATGCTGACGACTTCAAAGTATATTCTGTCATTATTAGTACTGAAGATTGTTCTCATCTTCAGGACGATTTGAATGTTGTATATGAGTGGTGAGTCCGTAGTAATCTTTATCTCAATATTGATAAATGTTTTAGTGTTTCCTATACACGGAAAATGAACCCTGTCAAATTTTCATATTGTATAAATAATAGTCCATTAACAAGTTGTGATGACTTTAAAGATTTAGGTGTTTGGTTTGATGGTAAACTGAGCTTTACTAATCATTACAATAATATAGTTTCAGCATCCTATAGATCTCTGGGTTTTAATGTGCGCAATTCGACAGAGTTTGTGACACCTCAAACACTCATTGTTCTTTTCAACGCATTTGTCAAATCTAAACTGGAATATGCATCTGTAGTATGGAATCCTATGTATGCCATACATATAACTAATATTGAACGAATCCAGCGTCGTTTTGCCAAGTTGCTGTGATTTCGGGTTGATGGGGTTTATCCATCCATTGGGTTTCCTCATGATATACTGCTAAACCGTTTTAATCTAGTATCATTAAATACTCGGAGAGAATATTCCGCTCTAGTATTGCTCTTTAAGATTATTAATGGACTTCTTGACTGTCCAGAGTTTTCAAGCCAGATTCCTTTTTGTGTCCCAAATCTACGTACACGTAATAACGGAATCGTATTTTACTTTCCGGCCCCGCGTACTAATTTGTTGTTGCGTTCCCCTTTATATTTTATGTGCCATACTTGTAACTCTGTGTCCGAGCAAATTGATATTTTTAATTCAACTTTGTCTTGTATAAAAAATATATTTCTTAGAATATAAATTTAGTGTTAGATATTAAGAATTTACTGTAATTTTTCCTGCCCTTTAATTGGATTATTTATCTGTCTGGGCAGTGTATCTTAAATAAATAAATTTTTTTTGCAACATGAAAAATAATGACGAAGCCATAGCTAATGATATAAGTTTTGATGCAGTCCTTCCGCGAGATATGGATTTACTTTCCAGATGCCGCATAGCATAAATAATCATACCTGTCGCATTTTTCAATGGTACGTTTTATCAAAAATAATCAGAAAAATAACACCTGAGAATCTTGTTAGAGCGATTACAACGTCACCCATTTAAAATCTGAAACTGTATAACGAGCGTTATATTACAGCCATTTTCAACTCTATGGCATACTTTACGAGACTGAGATTGTACAACTCGTACAGCCATAAAATACGGTAATAGAGCAATAAATTAAGTTACAATAAAAAAATCTACGAGTCGCACACGGCGGCATTATGGAACACAAGTATATTATTATGCGATTTCGTTCTTATTTCTTGGAATATTGTTGTTATCAATACTGTCGCATCTGATTTCTGTTCAAAAATGTTGATTTAAATTGATCTGTGGCCAGGATTATAAAAAATCATGAGAACTAAAATGATGTTCTTAATTTTTCGTGTAAATTCATAATGCTGAATGTCCTTTCTTCAATGCAATAATAGTATATTGTCTACTTATTTATAAAATATGTTGCCAACAACAAACAAGTACCACACAGCAGTTGTTTATAATTTCTCCATCATGGCCTACAAAATTCAAAGCTCTTAATGTACGTTGTTTATAAACCATAACGTTGTTCTGTTCCTGAATGATTAATAAAGTAGAAAGCCTCTATGCGTTTGAATGTACTACTACCTACATAGTCCATTTCATTTCGGTAACTCATTTCTAACTTCTTGTTTACTTCCTGTCGCAAAAACTTTTTTTCCTCTTTTGTTGTCCGCTTTGAACTAGCTTTTTATGCCATTTTCAAATAAACTTTTTAAATTCCCGATACGATCTCCGGTTTTAAAAATGTGTCGCCTGCACAATTATGACTTTTATGATACTTGACATACGTGTTCCGCTTTTGAAGTTTTATATATTTACTACCATGGGCGTACCAAAAAATATCTAGAATTTACTTAAATTTGGAAATAGGATAACTCAAATTACATAATGCAATATTTTCCGAACTGGACGTTAACTTCACTACTGATGGTTCGGGCTTCTTTGTGGTTACTATTTATATACTGTGTCCTACCACGTAAATGTTTATTTTTGCTTGTATCTCAGTTCGTTCTCGAATATTACTTTACATAAGGGCAGGATACTCCTGATTAGCTCATGGTTTTTTGAATGTTTTGCTAATGCAAGCTCTTCCACAGTTTGCTTTGTGTTCCTTCAAGTTGGTGTTAATAAAGTGCGGTATAGCCAAGATTCTATCTACTCCTGATCTTAAGGAGTTTTTAAATTTTCTTGTGGGTTTAACGCATCCAATTCTGAACTCTACCTACCAAAAATGATAACAGAAGTCTTGATTTTGTATCTCACGTAATTTTCCACCTTGACTGTACAAGTACAATATTAATTGTAATGTTAAAATTTACGTCACATTTAGTGTAAAAAAATACAATATTAAAGTCAAATTACAAATTAAAGTTATACACTAATACCGTAAAATTACAAATAAAAATAACGCTGCATGTGATGTAAAAATACACCGTTAACTATAAAATTACAACATAAAAGTACGCTTAGCTACTTGTACTTTTACACAATGAACAATACATGAACAATACAAATTTTAACGTATTTTTATATTTTAATTTTATAGTTTGGATTTATTGTGGTTTTATCGATTGGTGTGAGTCGAGTTCGTGCAAGAGTAGTTTCTTGATTTTAACACCTTAGTGAAAGGAATAGAGTTCCTTAAACCCAAACCAGCCGTTTTTATAACATTAGCAAGTTTATTTATTTATTGTCATTACATGTCATTACCAAAAAAGGTTGACACAAGTCATATTAAATATTAAAATATTACATAACACAACATAAAAACATAGAAATGTATATAACTTAATCAAAACAGAAAGTCAGTGCTGAGGAATTCATCAATGGAGTAAAAAGCCTGGTCAATTAAGTAGTTTTTTAATCTATTTTTGAACATTGCAAGGCTCAGTGTTTTCAAACTATCTGGCAAATGATTATAGCATGTGGGACCATAATAATTTACAGAATTTCTGCTTCTACCCAACCTCATATATTCAGGAAGAATGTCATTTTTGTTTCTGGTATTGTGGTTGTGAACTTCATCATACCTTATGTACAGATTGTAATTATTTTTCACATACATAATTGAATTGTTGATATAGAGACACGGGAGTGTAATTATTTTACATTCTTTAAATTTAGGTCTGACATACTCTCTAAACTTTAAATCTGCCATTAGTCGAACCACTCGTCTTTGGATTGCGAATACCCGACTAGCATGACAAGAGTGTCCCCAAATTGACAAAGCATATGAAGCCACACTGTGAAAAATATTAAAAGGGACTTCACGCTTCAAGCTTCGCAACATGAACACAACCTTAGACAACTTGGCAATGGTAACCTTGACATGACCCGCCCAGGTTAGCTTTTTGTCCAAAGTGACACCCAAAAACTTTACCAGACCATCAGAAACAGCAACATCCGTCTCACATAATGTAAATATTTTAGTAGCTGTTTTATTGGCATTCATACAGAGTTTGTTAGCTGCAAACCAGTCCGCAGCCCTCGACTGTGAATTAATCATACTTGAGGCCAGAACATCACTCGACAGTTCAACATCGACAATAGTTGAATCGTCTGCAAACAATGTCAGGTCAGAGCATGGCAGATGTAGCGGTAAATCATTAATGAAAATCAAAAACAATTTTAGTTAGTTATATATTAAAGTTCTTTGGTTTATTTTAGTAAAATGGAGTAAAGTGTTATTTTGCTTCGCTCCTAAGTATCATAGAATGTTTTGTTGCGCATCAAGAATATAGAATTACGTTTTCCACCAGCCAACAAGGTTCTAATATAAAGCTAGTAGAAAATAGTTAGATATAGGTATTCATAAAAAATATTAAAAAACGCCTCTGATCACCCACATAACGTAACTTTCCGCTAGAGAAAATTACTATTCCAAAGAACAATTTCAGTTTTGTTGATCAAGATCGTATAATAAAGGAAAAAATTATACCATAATAATACTCGTATATACGACAAACAGCCTATTTTAGATGGTGCTGATTGTAGAGTATACGTTTGACATGAATAAAAATTTTATACACATTTATTTCCATTTTTTGTTTTATTTTCTTGCGTTACAATTATTTTATCTACCACTTATTTAGTATATTAGGCAAATTCTGCTACCTAGTTCAATTTTATTTCGGTAATAAAGTTGAAACAAGTCATGTATGTACCTATGTCGTATTATGCACTTTATGGCTGTACTTAATTTTCGTTGTATTCGTGGTTTAATGTACGAGTAGGTGGTTTTAAAGTTGATAAAGGCAATTTATGCTATTTGATAAGATCGTTAAAATTTGTAGAAAAAAAAATATTAAGTTTCCTTTACAACTGTTGGCAAAACGCCAGCCTAGACCACGAGATGGGCGCACGGGAATACTTCATATATACGTTGGTTGGCCTTAATAATACACAGTACAAAAGGTGACAAGTTTCGAGAAGTTAAAAAATTGTCGAAGGCACTCCCAATTTGTAAAAACAAAGAATGTTTAGCCAAAATGACTGGTTGATTTTGGCACTCAGATTATGTCTTATACTGTATCTTTTCTTTTGACGTAATTAATGCGATCTCAGATCTCAGCAAATAAACACAGAGCTTTTCGCCAGCGATAATTTTGAAAATAAAAGAAAAAATGCTTACACGGAAAAATAATTTTGTTCAAGTAGGTAACAAGAATTTAATTTAGACAAGAATTTTAACCAGATATTTTCTCTGTTCATTTAAAAAACTGATTGCGTTGACTATAAAAACCCTAACAATATTTTTCAGTTAGAACTCGCTACGATAATTCTTTCCGTGTGTGGTTTGTATTTGTCTAGGCGTTTTTTCTTTATCATCATTTACCTCGGAACCGAAATTTCTCTTCACAGGACGGGAAAGAGGTTAATAATGTTGATTTCTCAGATTAAAAATGAAAAAATGACTATATTCAAGCTTTTTAATCTCTAATTCCATATCACTTATTCACTTTAATGACATATATAGGTATCGTATGAACGCGTTAAAGAAACCAACACGATTTAAAACAAAAAGTGTTCCGAAAATATAATTATTTTCTACGTGTGGGGCCTGATTTTAAAAGAATGAAGCCGATATAGGTACCTATGTAACATATAAACACACTATTATTTCTCATAAAAAGCTAGGGTTGTTATATTTTATGGTGTTAAGTGGTTTTTAATGTGAACATTGTTTTGATTTGTTTAGATTCTATTATGCTCTCTCCGTACTCTGTTCTATATTTAGCTGGTGAATGTGGTACGGCACAGAATTATTAGGTTGTGTTGTTGTATGAATAATTTTCTATCGGTGGTTTAGGTATGATGTTGATTATTATGTGAAATGAATGAGTTCTGTTATGATATTCTGACTTCTGTGCTGCAAACCACTAATTGAACCAGATACTCGAAATCACGTTTTAATTTTTGCGTTCTGAAACTATTAAAACCTATGCCGAAAAAACGGTCAGTGGGTCTCAAATGAACTGTTTTCGGAACCCTTTGTTTTGCATTTATAGAGAGATACCGCCTATCGAGACATGCAGCAATAAAAGATAACAGATAACTCATTTTTTTTTTGATCCAAACAAATCTTTTTTTCAGTGTATCTTGGTTGAAAGAGTTTCTAAAATATGATTTTACCTTTTTTAGTGTGGAAAGTGATCATTTACTGAATCGTTACTTGACCGTTTGACAACGCTCATCTGGTTCAGGGGCCCTAGGCACGGGCCTATTGGATAAATGGCCCCTATGCTGTGCTGCGCTGTTTAACATATTTACAGTACAAGTAAAATTATCTGTTCTTGAACACAATCTTATAGTTTAACAACGGGGTCATACCACCCAAGCTAATGCCAAGAGATACTTATTTTATGTCACTGTTTTTATCTACAAACTAAAAAACAAAAATCGAATTTGTATTTGATTTAAATTATTTTAATTATCATTTTAATTCCTCATTCCAGCTAAATTATTAGATATTTTGTTACCTGCCTGATCGCATCGATATAAGTATCATATAACCTGTACCGTAGAAATATTTATACAGTGTGCGTATAAAGTCGGGAAATTTTTGTGAACATTTTCAACAACAAGTTGTTGTTTCTGAAACTACTGTAATTTGGAAAAAAGTGTTTTAATCAAAATTGTAGAAAATGTAAAAAAAATGGTAAAATATACAGGATGTTACGTTTAAAAATAGGGTGTAGTAAATTTTAAGGTTATTAATCCGTTTTCATACTTTATGCACACACTGTATATTTTATATATTATATAAAGTGTTTGGTTAAATATTAATTAAAAATGTCATTTTCAGATGTGTTGACTGTGTTGTATAGTTTTAATTAAGTATACTTGAGATTTATTCATATATCTGATGAAATTTAATATTTCCCAGATACGATTTGAATATATATAGTGTGTCATTTTACCATACCGGAGACAAGTAAGTCATTTAGGGATATAGAATTCCATTTGTGTAAATGTGTGGAAAATGTAAATATTTTATTTACTGTTGATTAAAATATTAAGAGTATAATATTTCTAAATTTACACAGGTTAGACCACAATGAATTTCTTGAGTTAGTGAGAGAAAATTGACGGGCATTTTTAATAAATAGTTCCAATTTTTGTACAAACCTTATTTAATTAACAAGAAATCCCTTGCGGGATTTCCCAGTCGTTTTGTGGTAGTTTTATCTAAGGAAAAAGTCATTGAGAGTTATAAAACAAAAAAAAAAATCCAACAAAAAAATTTAAAAAGAAAAAATTTCAATAAATAAATAAATAAAGAGCGGCCATTCGAACCCCTAACCTTTCGCATGCGAAGCGAACGCCCTATTTTAATTTTAATAATATAGATCCCAACTACCTAACTGGTGAAATTTTAAATGGGACACATACACCCTGTATAAAAATTTATGAGCCCATTCTACCTAAAAATACTGTGGCACTTAAAAAAAAATATATAAAAAACTTCAAATTAAAATTTTTTATGAGCTTATAGTTTCACCTCTAAAAAATCTTGAATTGAAATCTAAAAAAATACTGAAAATATTTTAGTAATGTCTTTTTCTTGAACCTTGTTACAGTTTTTTATTTCTTTTTCTTTTCTTGGGTTTTAAGGTTCTTCTAAGCAAATTTTTTTTTTCCTTTTGAAATATGTTTATTTCAATGTCAAATTACGTACTACGTTTCGGCTTATTCGCCTTCCTCAGGTACATCTCGTTTCTTACCAACATCGCATGATTCTGTGGAATATACCACTTTTAGTGGGTATTTTGTTTGAATTTTGCTTAGAAGAACCTTAAAACCCAAGAAAAGAAAAATAAATAAAAAACTGAAAATATTACTTTTCTGTCCTTAAAAAAATAAACAAATACATTTTTGACTCACCCCGTATATAAATTTAAAGTGTATACTAAAAATTTCTAAACATTTAAAATTTATTTAATTGCAATCTGGAAAATTTGTTAAATGTCGGCTAATTAATGTTTTTTTTGCATCCTGTACATGCTGCTTATTAACTAATGTTGTTATAATCTGACTTCAATAACCTTATAAAATTTTATACTAAATACCTACTATAAGTATATTAGATAGGTATTTTAAATCTGCTAGCCTAAAAATGGCTGCCTATAATATGATTATCATCATAGGTGACGTTATTTTTTAGAACTACCATCTCTCTCTATTTGAAAATCGTTGGTGTTAAATTAACGTTAACGTTAATAACGGCGGACGTTATTTTAGGACTACCATATCTCTCTATTATGGTTCGTTGGTTTGTCATAATTTGGTAGTATTTTTTTCTAACGTTGGTGTCACTTATTTTAGTTTAGTTGACACTTCTAGTTCACGTCATAATTTGGTTTTGGTAAGATGTTTTTTCTAACGACAGACAAATTGCTTGTGTCAAATAGTTTATTATTATTTTCTTTGTTTACATTAATAGCCTGAGAGTTTTCGGCATTATTTTTGTGTTTAAGACCAATTTCTATCAACATGTTGTATACTGTAGTGTTATAAAATGGGTATTCCATATAGTTGTAGTAAATTTAGAAGTTGTCATCGTGTATTTGAAGTAATATCACTGAAAAAGTGATAATAACCTAAAGTGACAGTGTCATGAGAGCCGTCAGATGGATGGATGTGATCATATATTTTTCAATAACCTAAGTTTGATGGATGGGAAATAGTTGATATCTCCCTCTGCGTCGCACACAAAATGAACTTTTGCAGATGTAATTAAATGAATTAATAAAATAGTGTGGCCGCATTAAATCCCCTCGTTGGGATGCAGCAAAAAACAAATTTTCTATATAGACAGACATGCGGCTGCACCTTCGGTGCAGCTTTAAGTTAAGTCACATAGATAGCGGTCCTTTTTATGCAGATTTTCGACGACAAAGACAGCACTATCAGAAATTATAAGGATTAAAGTATGCTGGATAAATTAACAAGTAGAGAACGAAATTTAATTGAGCGAAGTTTTACTTCCCCGATCCATAGGGAGAGGATTGTCGTTTATTGTGAGCATTGCTTATATAGCGAACCATTTTCGTCGGTCCCTCTAGGGTCTTCTATTATAGAAATATAATATCAAATCCATGTGTGTGTCATTTTTATTGAAATCAAACGAAAACATTATGGTTGACATTTTAAATATAAAAGTTCAATTAAAGGATTATTCTAACACTCGATTAAAACACGTATTTAGTGGTTGATAACCTCTTTTTTTCAATTAGTGTTAATTGATAATATAAAGCACAAATTTTAACATTTCAATTGAGGCATGAAAATAAATTGAATGCAATGATAGTACGGTTGTGAACGAACATGCCGGCTCTATTAATAATTATTGTTACGAACAAAATGTACTAAATTTGAAATTAGAATAGTCGCGTGACTTTTTATTAAAATAATAAAAGGAGGAGAAGCGGATGATGAAAATCATTTAGTAGGACATCTTGCCTATTATTAAACGTGTCACATTCGAATTGGTTTTATTTAAAATCAAAATGAGCTTAGAGCAGTCTGATTAGCCATGACTAACTATTCTTTTCTTTTTTCAGGATCGTCACGTTAAAGACTCACCAAGCGGTTCTACAGATCGTGAACCAGAAGTCGATGCCAGTCAAGACTACAAATTGTTGTTGGGTTATGAGAATAGCACCCATACAGTACTGAGGTTCTATAGACGGCTTGACACATGTGACCATCACGATTTGCCTATCACGGTAAGAGCAACAGTTGTACACATAAAACAATCATCGACGTATTGAGAAAATTAATTAAAATTTAAAATAGTCATTCGAAGTTCAAAGGAGAGAGAGCCGACGCAAAAGTTAGTCTATTAATCTGATACGGGGGTCGTTTCACATAAAATATCAGGCCATATATGTTAATATATCACTAGGCTCAAATTATTTATTTATTTAGATTACATCTACCCAGACAGAAACACATCCAATTATAGGGCAGGTACATTACAAAACGATAAAATTAACATAAATACACGTTTCAAAATTATAAATAATACAAATATTACAATCGCAAAAAATAGTCAAAATTAGAATGGTTTAACAACAAATATTTATCTAAAAAACACTTTTTTAATATAAGATATGGTATTAAAAAACACATCAATATCGTTACTCACCGAGTCACAAACAGAACACATCTCAAACAATGGCGAAAAAAGCAACATGGTAGGCAAGTAAAAGCTGGAACCATAATTACGCCTTCTCTTATGTGAAGCATGAAAAGGTATCATCGAAAGTAGAGAGAGAAAGTAGAGAGAGTCAATGATGCCATTCACGATTTTGAATAGGAACAGGAGTGAGGCATATTCTCTACGCTTATCAAGAGGTACAAAATTAAAACGACCCAGAAGTTCATCATGGGGACATCCCATGGTTGGATACACTCCGTCACACTTAAACCGCAAATATTTCACAAATCTTCGCTGATTCCTCTCTAAGCTATTCGAGTGCAACTCATAACCAGGACTCCACACAACAGACGCATATTCCAATTTCGATCTAACGAAGGAATTATACAGTAAAATAAGAGTTTTAGGTGACACAAAATGCTTTGTATTTCTCATATCAAAACACAGACTCTTATAGGAAGACGAAACCACATCAATCACATGCCCCACAAAACTAAGTTTAGCGTCAAAGAGCACCCCCAGATCCTTAACCTCATCGCATATTTTAAGCGGAACAGAGTCAATGTTATATACAAATTTTACAACACTTATCCAAATTAAGGGCAAGCCTGTTTTGAATGAACCAGTCAAGCAGGACATTCAGATCATTCAGCAATTGAAGACAGTCAGAATTTGAGGTAATCAGTGAATAAACCTTAAAATCATCAGCAAAGAGTAGGGAGCGACATTTCACGCCATTAACAATGTCATTAATAAAACACATAAATAAGAGGGGACCCAACATAGAACCCTGCGGCACTCCAGATTATTTCTCAGAGACAAGACTATTTGCAATGCTTTGACCATTTTCGATTAATGAGATTTACAAAAGGAACACAGAACCCACAACATGCTACAAAATATTATTTTTGTTTCGTCAATGTGTAGATCGATTTTAAAATTCCTGACACCAATCTTTGCATAGATGTTTTAAAATTCAATATAAATATTTTCAAACCGGTTTGAGTTTCAAAAAATAGCTTTCGCACTTTATAACGTAATGAGAAAAAAAATACGTTAAACCTGCATTATTTACAGTTGAAATAAAGGCATCATTGCTGTTTTCCCGTTTGATGCAAAGTAATCCGATATAGCGAATAATAGCACGTTAAAAGGATGGTTTTCCTGCCATTGTCTTTTCCAATACGATTTAGCATCCGTTTGCATAAACTTGAATAATATAAAGAGTGAGATCTGTGACAGGCGAGCGTTTACTTTACTGTATCAATCTTTGTGACGCTTTTAAAACAAGCACGTTTATTATACGTAACTAGATCGTTCGGAAACTTAATACAAGGCTGCGTTTGAAACAGATTACGTTGAGAATGACTTGATGACTAGATTCATAAAAAATAATTATATACAAAATTATTTGGGAAGATATTATAATCTTTTATCTGTCAGATGTCTGCGAAATTTATTCGATATTTTAATTGTAAATGAAAGGTACACTGTCGTAGCTGAGCAGGCGTTGCAAAAAAGCAAATATGGCCTAAAATATTTGCTGTTCCCGACCTGTAAAACTTAAAATCTATCTACGCAATTACTACGATCCCCAATGGTCACATTGTAACAACTTCCAGTTAACTCATTTGCATTGTAATATTTGTTTTAGGCCAATATAGAAGGGTCAAGATAAATTGTCAATTTCCGAGAAGAGAAGTCCGTATTTTTCGTATCTGATAATGTGTCCAAAGCATTCCAACTTCCGTTCTTTAAGTGTGATCATGACTTCGAGATCCTTTGACATTTTCGCAAGCACAACCACATTTCGAAAGCTTCCAGCTTTTTACACATGGCGTCTGTTAGAGTCCACGCGTCAATTCCATAATAGAGAATACTGAAGACGTAACAACGTATAATAGCACTCGAGTGCGTTTCAAAATTAAATATTCTAAAAGCAAAATATCGAGCGGTTAAAAGAGGGTCCAAAATTTTAGAAAATGATATTTGCTAAGCTAAAACAAACTTTTTATATAATGAATTAGTCATATCTCATTCATTTGCAGCAAACATTAGTGTATCTGCAGGTTTTAAAATGCGGGACATAAAATATTAAAATGTGCTACGATCAGATATCGTAATAAAATCATTTAACAAATTAAACTAGACTTAAAATAATAATAATTAAATCAATATGTATTTTCCTACACTGTACCTGATAAAAGATTAAAATAAACCAGATCTGCTGTTTCTATTTATCCTTCGCAGGATAGGTTCGATGAACATCCTACGTAGCGAACATTTCGATTTATTTTATTTCATGCAATTCTCTACTAGACGAAAATGCTGTTAATTTATGTAAAATTTTATAGTATTCTTTAAATGTATTGCATTATATTTCAGCAAGCTTTGCATAAAACTAACCGTTTAAATTTAACAGGGTATAATATATTAAATTGTTATCACTAGCGACTATTATAATCGACATTCCTCGTCCAACACATTAAAATTGATGAAGGTACAAAATGTACATTCTGAACGTGATATGTATAGCAAATTAATGTTAAAAGAATCGATTTACATATTATCCTAACTTGATTTACTCTCCCCAAGTATAGAAAATCAGGTAATAGAAGAGTAGACAAAACAATTGAACGGATGCTCGGCATACAGCCTCGTTAAACACTATTTGCGTTTTGTGCACAATCACAGAATGAATTCTAACTTTAGCAACGCGTAAATGTGAATTTCCCTGTCAATCCATGAACTTTAAAACATCATGATGAATTTTACTACACATACTAACAAAAACGATAATATATTATACCGGGTCCAGCAACATCTACTACTTAATGTGCCACAGGGTGGTATTTTGGGCTCCTTATCAAATCAAATCAAAACATGCTTTATTGTTGTAAATACATAGTATTTGTAAATAAAGCTCAAAAAAAATGTTATCCTATGCTAACAATAATCAAAATCACAGTAATTACAATGGTCAGAACAAACAAACGTATAACAAAGCCAATACACAATTAAAATCATTTTCACTCCCACGTGGTCACAAAATATTCATTTAGATTGTAGAATACATTCTCCTTAAGAAGTGATTTTATTGAGATGGTTAAAAATTTTTATGCTTAAAAAAATTAGGGAATTCCTGGTTAATTCCGTTTGAGGAATCGGCATTGGAATGTCAAACATCTGCCCGGTATTATAGAGTTTGTTGAAAGATCCAAGTTGAGTACCAAATTGTTTATAGATCAAGCAAGCCGTTTCCAGTATACAAAGACCACACAATGGTAATATCCTTAAAGTCTTAAACAGAGGCCTACAAATGTCTCTGTTAGTTTTGCGACAAACAATTCTTACTGCTCTCTTCTGCAAAACAAACACAGAGCTGAACAGGTACTGACTGCAGCATCCCCAGAAAGCAATCCCATAACGCAGATGACTCTCCACAAGAGAAAAATATGCTAGCCTTGCAGTTTCCACTCCAAGTTCATTGGCTATAACTCTGACGGCGTAACACCCTCTGGCTAGTTTCTATCTTAAGGCCAATATATGGTCATGAAATTTTAACTTATTGTCTATCCCTAGTCCAAGAAATTTGTTAGAGTCTCTAATCTCCAATGGTTCATCCCGAATACCCATCTGCTCTGGACACAAATACTTAAAGCATACTAATTTTGTTTTGCTTACATTTAGGGACAGAAGGTTTGAGTCACACCACCTCTTAATCACCACCAGCTCCTCTGTTACTATTGTTGTCAATGAAGCAGGGTCTTTATGAGACCATAGAATAGTAGTATCGTCAGCAAATACTGTGAATTGACCTCTTATTGGAAGAGATGATATGTCGTTTATGTAGATTAGGAATAAAATGGGACCAAGGACAGAGCCCTGTGGAACTGCATGGGGTATGAGGCATTCGTCAGAGTAAATACCCATCGACCCAACAATCTGCTTTCTATTCGTTAGGAATGATCTGAACCAATGCAAAGAGACACCTCGGAAGCCATACCTAAAAAGATTGCCAAGGAGAATATCATGATTCACGCAGTCGAATGCTTTGCTAAAGTCACAAAACACGGCCGCGGCCACATCACCACCATTCAAGCTCAAATAGAGTCTCTCCAGAAAGGAAAACATCGCATCACTCGTGCTCACACCCTCCCGAAAGCCAAACTGGGACTCACTTAAAATGCCATGCACAGTTAGAAAGTTGATCATTCTTTTTGTAACTAACATTTCTAAAATTTTAAGCAGGCATGGTAAGAGTGCTATAGGACGGTAGTTTGTTGGATCGCTTAGGTCGCCCGCCTTCAATAGGGGCTTCACAAGGGAAACTTTAATACTTGATGGAAAAGTTCCAGTCTCGAAGGTGACATTTATGGCATACGCCAGGAATGAGAGACTCTCATCGGGCAAACATTCAAAAATTCTAATTGATAATCCATCAATACCGCATGTTTGCTTGTATTACATTTAAAATAATAAGGAATTAGTTCCATGGGTTTGCATAATCCAATTTACGAGGCGGCACGGGCGTTCAATTCATTGGCGGAATTATTAAGGCAAGCTCCTACTAAAGCTAAATTTAAAGAAAAATATGTTGAGATGCACCTTGAGCTGAGTTCACCTTAGTGTCTAGAATCATGTGTTGTCTATATTTTGCCTCAACTTTTTTTTTCTTTTTGTTTTCTATTGTAAGAGGTGAAATATTATTGTTTTTCTTTTTTCTTCTCCGCTAGGTTTTTTTTTCTCTTTCTTATAAAGTTCGTAGCGTATTGTAGTATAAGTTGTATCCTTGATACCAGTGTTTTTAGCAATGTTTAGAGGACTCAAAATGTATTGTAATAATTTTAATAGAAAGAATAAATAATTTGTTTTCAAAAATATATATCGTTGATATATATTCCGTTTATTTTCTTTCTGATTGAATTCAATTCATGATTTAACTCATGGTTAACGTAACAAAACATTGGGTTGTGCCAGTGATAAAATGATTTATCACTAAAAACCAGTAATTTATAATATACGATGCCAAAACAAAAAAAAGAGTCTTAATTTTTTCCAAACATTTTTAGTGCTGATTAGTTAATAAATCTTCTTCGAAATTGTTATTTATGGGCCAACCGTAAATATTTTTGCATTATAATAATTAGTTTTTCTGGCTTATAATTAAAAATACGGCATCGCAGGTACTAAATTTTATTATGTACTGTTTTTTTGCTTTTTCTTTGTTGTTGTTTTTTTTTTATATATCGGTTGGACGTATAAATCATTTAACTGGATATACATTTTAATAAATACACGAAGATAGGGAAAGGCTAATAAATACAGATAAATTGCTGTTTAGGTATCTATTAAAGTAATATATTGTTTTTTCTCTGAATTAAGATGTCGGCACATTGTGGAAAATAAAATATATTATGGCAAAGTGTGTTGTTGAAAATGGAAAAATATTGGAAGGAACTGTAGACATCTACTCAAACTAAGAATTAATGACAAAATGTGTTTGTTGGCTTGATGTAATAAATAGAGTTGAATGAATAAATGAAATAGAGCCATAATTTAAAACATAGGGAGCAAAGAAACTATTTTTTGTTTATCAGAACTGATTTTCAAGGAAATATTGAAATCTGCAAATATGCTTTACTCAATCTTTTCAACATCAATATTTTCTCCAAACTAAATGGTTGAATGGTATTTAAAAATCTACACCCTGGGTTACTGGAGTCTCTATATTAATTTTTAAATTATCAATATAACAAATATGCGTTAGGTTCCTGCAAGTTCTGGACAAGTTCTCTGGACAATTATTGATGGTGCTAAAAGTCTGAGGGAAGAATTATTTCATCGCCTAATCTTTGTCGTCAGCGTATTTTCTCCATCAACAGTACACCGAAATTCGTATTTTTAGATGAGCTGGAGGTTGTTAAGAGCATAGAGAGTATGTCTCGGAGCGTCGCGAAGGATGTATTCGGCTTGAGCAATAGTCTCATCAAAAAAATTAATTATGGAATTTGTGTACCTTTAAAAATAATTATAAATAAATGTTTTAGTGATGGAAAATTTCCACAAAAACTAAAACTTACTAAAGTGTCTCCCTTATATAAAAAGGATGATCCTGGAGAGGTTAGCAATCATCGACCTATTTCTATAATACCAATCCTCTCTAAACCAATATAAATCGCTTTCAATAACAGGTTATACGAATTATTAGAGACATACCAACTTATCTCTGAATCACAGTATGGTTATCGAAGGCGATGTTCTCCAAAACAAGCCATCCGAAGATTGGTGCGGTCTATTGTTGATGCAATGGAGAGGGGTGAGACTCTTACATCAATATTCTGTGATCTTAGCAGAGCATTTGATTATGTGATCCATACAATTCTTTTAGCAAAATTACCTCTGTATGGTGTGAGAGGACTTGCTTTGAACTTCATTGAGTCCTACCTGAGCGATCAACAGCAGATAGTGGAGTGCGAGGGAGAGAGGTCTGATGCACGGGATGTAACCATAGGGGTACCCCAAGGTTCGATATTGGGTCCGCTTTTGTTTTTGCTCTATGTCAATGACTTCTCCGCTTTTGTTAGAGATACTCAAATCATTCAGTATGCGGATGATACTACTTTGTATGAGTCTAACAAAAATAACAACAAACAACTCGATAATAAATTTGTCATGGCAGAAAAATGGTTCGAATCCAATAGACTGTGCCTTAATATCACAAAAACAGAGCAGATTGATTTTTCACTTAGGGGTCAATACGTTAACGATAAGTTTGTTAAATTTATTGGAGTCTATGTGGACTCGCGTTTAACATGGAAGTCCAAGATTGGTAACCTCTCTAAAAGATTGTCGAGTGTTGACTACCTTTTGAGGAGACTGGCGAGTACATGCTCTGAGAGCGTTGTTCGTTGCGCGTATATGGCGTATTTTCAGGGACTTATTAACTATAGCGTTCTGTTCTGGGGTAATGCATCTCACAGCGAAAAAATATTTAAAATACAGAAAACAGCAATACGCATAGTAGCAAAAGCGAATTACAAGGATTCATGCAAGCCGTTGTTTAAAAAACTAAATATTTTCACTGTTCCTGCGTTATATATTTGGCAATGTATCTTATATGTCAGAGATAATGTAGAAGGTTTAAATAGACACAGTGATATGCATGAGCATAACACAAGAAAAAAAGATAGGATATGCTTACCTCAGCATAGACTGGCCCTGACTGATAAACAGTGTTTCATCATGGGAATCAGATTTTACAACCACTTTCTCTCCAAAACTTGAAAGACAATGGAAGGTTGAAGCAAGGGGTAAAACTGCATCTTCTTGAAATAATTCCGTATACTTACGCCGACTATCTTAATTACAAATTTTAAATGTATATAGATTACGAGTTTTGTTTCTGTAGGATTTGTTATTTTACACTTAATTGTGTTGTTGTTGATGTCGTTCTGTTTGTTGTACTTATGCTAATGTTTTTTATTTTATTTTATTTGGTGTTTTTTATATTATTTATAGTAGTTTTAGTATAATATGTATGACGGTGCAGGTAACTACGGTTAAAAAGCAAATAAAGAATTAGTAGTATTAGAAATGCCATTTGTATATCTGGTGAACTATTTTTATTTCAAAGATGATTGGCATTTAGACAGGGGTTTATTGCAGTTCGATAGTGAGATTAACCTCAACATTTGGTATTTTTTAAATTTATTTTAAAACTCTCCCACAAAGTGATCTTTTGTATTAAATGTTATGACTGAAATAAGAATGCAATGAATTAGCATTTTGACTGTAAAAGCATTAATGTGATATCTGCATGCTGCTCAAAATTCCATTAGTACTTGAGCATATTTCTGAGAAAACAGCCTTTATGAGTGTTGTAGGTACATTGAATAGTAGGTATGAGACGACGATGTTATTACATGACACTGCAAAACTAATTCTACTTAACTAACTAACTAACTAACTAACTAACTATTTTAATTATTAATAAAGCGGCTCTGCGTTTAAGATTCATTCCTATCTAAGCAATTATTTCCTTCACTTTTCACAGAATTTTTGATTAAAATAGGTAGGCACAACATCATTATGTATGCATAAAATGTATGAGTAATATGTAGCCAGTCTATAATAGAACTGTAGGTATAATATGAAGCCTATAATACAGTAGTAGTTGGTTGGTATGATAAGTGGATTGATGTCGACATATTGTGGAAGCCCAGTTCCAGATTATATTATAATAAATTAATATGCATTGATCGTATTACATGGTGCCATTATAATTAATTTAAAAGTTGCTTACAACGTCAGCTTGTATCGTAGAGTCCTCGAGGTTGTTCAGGCGGAATTATACCTATTAAGCTGGTGTCGATCAGGGACGTATTAGTGTTTTATAAAGCACAAAAAAGCTTGTCTCTCTCCTAGTAAGGCGTTTTTAATTCCGCGATATGTTAAGGCACAGAAATAATTGGACACACCGCACCATTATCAAGCCTGACACACTATTAAGGAAGCAACGTCATCGGTTTAAGAAAAAAAAACAGGAAAACCAATGGGTTACCAGTTGCATGGGTCGAAAACGACCTTTGGCCGGGCGGCCTATTGAATTGACCACTCCTGTACCTCTGTAGCGAAGATAAGAATGGTATATGGTGCTGACCCGTATTACTGGAGGCAAAACTTGGGTTCAGCGTTACGAACCTGACTCCAAGCGAGAGTCGATGTGGTGGCATAAAATAGGTCAAGGGAGACAAATGGTATAGAAGCGGTTTGCTGATTTTTTTTTTCTTACTTATCCTACGCACTTAATGAATGGCCAATAGAGCTGAGAAATATCATCTATTCTCCGGAATTAAATATGTTAGAATAATATGTTCGCATTAGGCCGAAAAGACCTGCACCTGGTCATTTCGGTACCTATAAGAGCTATGCTCGATTGTGCGAAAGATTTTACTGGCCGAAGATGTTGGCAGATTTTGCTCGCTTTGTTAAGCGTGTGTATCAAATCTAAACCTACAAATAAATTAGTACCCGATAAGATGGTGCCGAAATTGCCATGGGAGGTCATTCCAATGGACTTGTTGGAACCTCTTCCTAGATCCTCCCATGGTAATTCGTTTATTTTAGTGGTGACAGATTGTCTGTCAAAGTTTTCATTAATTTTTCCCTTGAGAAATGCCACCTCTAATAGATTGATTGAACGAATAGAAAGTCAAGTCTTTCTTCTTTTTGGAGTAATCTTGTGCGACAACGGTCGAAAATTTGCTAAGTTTGTTCAGTCATATCGGTGTAAAATTCGTTTTAATGCTAACTATCATCCCAGAGTGAACCCAACAGAACGCTCAAGACGTTGCTCGCTATGTATGTTAGCGATACTAGTATCGACAAACTTGCGTGTGCGTTAAGAACTGCGAAACATGAGACTACTCAACATTCGCCGTTCTTTATCAACTATGGACGGAATATAGCTCTCTCCGGAGAGGATTATAATCGTGTAATTGATGGTGCTACTCATGAGGCATCAGTGTATTCTGACGTAGATACTAGGAATCAAGCCTTTTCAGTTTTGTACAAGGACGTCCGGAGAAGATTACAGGAGGCGGGGAAGAAAGCTTGCGCTAGGTATAATTTACGTAGTCGGCATGCGGAGTATTTCCCAAATCAACTTGTATGTAGGAGGAATTTTGGTCTCTCGGACGCTTCCAAATTTTATACGAAGAAGTTTGCTCCTAAATTTGGACGTATCAGTTGAGGGACGAAATTGGGCACGAAAAAGGTGTTTGGCATGTGAAGGACCTCCAAGAAGTTCCGAATAGCGATGATTAACCCTTTTAGGGTTAATGTCCTGAAGGGGAGGGGGAAATTGTAACGTTAAAATTCTAATCTTAAATGATTTTGTAATGAAAATAAATATATTCGTATTCTTATACACTCGCGAATAAGTAATTAAATACTCACCGGCTATAAGTTTTGTTCACCATTTATTTTTGTTAAAAATAAATAATCTGGTCCTGTCGTGGAGTGATTATTATTGCAGGAATGATAAGTGAAGCGCCAGCTATGTTATTTCCCACGTTCGGTCGTAATTGCGCCAAGAAACCGTTACTATAAGAAACTTTCTTAGTTTATGTTATATTTTACTTGAAAGTACTTTTCGCACACACATCATCATTTTGTGTGGATACTTTTTGTTTCTTATTTTGTGCTCTAATTCTGTCATGGGGATAAGATACTTTAAGGGAAGTCTTGGTTATAATTTAATAGGATTGTTATATTATTTATAAAACCAGCATTAATAATACAGGACAGTAAAATAGCAACATCAAACAAGCTAATCAATATATGTTCAGATATCCAGGCGGCCTTAAGGGCTGTGAAAATCCCCAAGGTTACTAAACTGGTATGCGAGTGCCAAAGAAAACTTAGGGCCTTGGCGGACCACCTAAATATGATGGGGCTCTATAACGGGGCCCTGCAATGCTGGTTGTACACAATCAGCATTGCAGGTCCCCGGTATACAGCCCCATCTTATTTAGGTGGTCTCTCAGAGCGCAATGCCCAGTAAGGAGTCCCATAGTTACTCGCATCTGACTCCTGCTTAATGCTAGCACTTTTCCAGTGCGTTTTGTTGCTGCACCAGGTACGAACCTCTTCCCATGCTCCTGCTTGGGCATATATTCCCAATATCTCTGATGCTCGCTTTTGGCCCAGCATTATTCTCTTGGATAAACTCAGGTACTATATGGGGTTAGGGGTGTTCCCTTATCTCTCGTTGAAAGCTACGTAAAAACCCGACAGCAAAGGGTTTGCTTTCAGGATTCCACTTCGGGCGTAATAGTAGTCTCCCATGGAGTGCCACAGGGGTCGGTTCTAGGACCACTTCTCTTTATCGTTTACAATAATGATTTATGTAATTATATGAAGCCTGTTGAATTGACTGTGTTTGCAGAGATGATACTAGCATTGTTACTAATGCTAGAACATTCGATCAGTTGCATCATATCACAAAGCAGTCCTTGAAAAATGCTGAGCAGTGGTTTGCTGCCAATCACCTGCAACTAAATAATAGTAAAACCCAACAATTAATTATTTCAAACAACAAAAATGCAACGAAAGGTAAATCAGTAATTCTTCTTGGTGTGGTGGTTGATGATTCTCTTAGCTGGTCTGATCATGTTGACACATTGACTGTCAAAATCTCTACATTGGTCTTTTTGATCCGTAGATTGTCTGTTCTTATTGACTTTGAGTGTTTGAGGATGTGTTATTTTTCTCTGTTTCATAGTCATTTAAATTATGCTGTCATTGCCTGGGGAAATAGCCTCCATTCTTTCAAAATTTTGAAATTGCAGAAGAAAGTTATCAGGATCCTGGCTGGTGTAGGCTATCGAGAACACTGCCGTCCTCTTTTTATTCATGTACATCTTGGCAACTCTAGCGGAGATTCATTCTCATGTGAATAATGTTGAAAGGAGCTCGGATTGTCACAGCTACGATACCCGAAATAGGGACGGTTTAAGGCCATCCTATTATAGACTAACCAAGTCAATAAAAAATACACTTAATTTACATTTATATAACTATACAGGTCAGGGCGTTGCGTGCTAGACCTTTTAAATTTACAGTTTCAGCGTTTTTGTAAAGATACTGATGGAAAGATCAGATCGATTGCCTTGCCAAAAAATTGTCCAGTATGGTTTATCTCTTTCGAAAACTATCGACTCCATGTTCACAAGAAGTCTTGCGTTGCGCATATATGGGATACTTTCAGGGCCTAATTAGTTATAGCGTTCTGTTTTGGGGCAAGGCACCGCAATGGCAAATTATCTTTAAAATTCAAAAGGCGGCTGTACGCGTAATGGTTAAAGCTGGATATAGAGAGCCATGCAAACCCTTCTTTAAAAAATTAAATATTTTAACAGTTCCTGCTCTGTATTTTGGCAATGCATTTTTTATATTAGGGAAAATCTCAATACTTTAATAAGTCATGAGGATCTACATAAGAAAAACCTGTATCTGCCCCGGCACAGATTAGCTTTGACAGATCGACAGTTTCAGGTTCACCTCCCTCGTCAGATAAAAGACATTGCGAACAACAATAAATTTAAAGTGGGAGTGAAAAAACAACTTCTTGAGATTGTCCCATATGACGATGCTGACTATCTCACCTTCAAATTTTGAGTGAATTTTTTTACACTCTAGTGCTTTGTTAATCTTAAGTTATATTATAGTCTGTTGATTGTTGTTATAATATTTGAATTGTGCCCCTTTAGACTATTTATTGAAGTTTTAAGTAACTTTTATGTACTTTGTTTTACTGTTTTGTATTTGTACTATTTACACACGCATTTGTTGTTTGAGTATTTTGTTTGTTTATATTGTATTTTTGTTTATGTACATACTGAATGTGACGATGCCAATAACTATTGTTATATAAGCAAATAAAGCATTATTATTATTATTATTACTGCTTCTATACCATTGATGAATATATGAAAACACCTTTTATCTAATGGATGCTTAGCGGACCCAGACTTGAATGTGTACTTGTTCATGTTACGTAGTGTTTGATATTTAACTTTGTTTTTTACAATGTATTTGCTAAAATTCTTATGTATGTCGTTTATTTCTATTGATGAAATGTACTTTTTTTTGACGCAGCTTTGTAGAAAAATGTAAATTATTTTAAGCCCGCGCTTTCTGAAACACCCTGTATATTAATAAACAGAAAAACCATACAGACCACCAATGATGTTTCCAACACATTTTTATAACACGTCCACCGTATAACCAATAACAGGTATTATCCTGTCCCTTTAAAAGGAGCGAGCGAACACTTGTAATCGGCAAAACGGTGATTGCGTCTGCCATTAAAGAAACATTTTCGCCACCAACCATATGTTTTCCTACAGATATACACCGATTAATATGTCAGCATACATCTTTTTAACTATACCATAAGGTTTTTAAGCCTCTATTTCCTTTTCGTCTTGATAAATCTGCAAGTCATTACAATAAAAGAGATATATAGGCTGTTTTCTCTAACTTGTTTTGGAATTTTGTTGGAATATTTTTATGTTGTGTGGTGTTGAGATAAAACGGAATATTTCTAAATCGATAACAGCGATCATATAGTAGTATTGGGTACCTGTTATTTCACTGTGTAAATGCATCGGCTATTTAATGGGCATTTAGACGAATCAGTCCCGCCTGTCAAGAAAACGAATTAAAGGCTTTGTTATCGGTACCGCAAAATCTAGTTTATAATGTGAGCGTGTTGGAAATGTTACTATAAATACCTGAAAAATATAAATGAAGGCCGAAATCGTTTAGGTTTTTACAAAAACGAAAGAAAAAAGTTTTTTTTTATAGCGTGAGACGTTTAAATTCGTCAATAGCCTGAATATATAATTTTGTAACCTGAATAAATGTATAAGTTTTGAAAATAGTATTATATCAATATATTAGGTCATTCAATAAGTCCGTAGAGTGACCCATAGATGGCGTTAGTAGAATTTTTTCCATATGATTTTTATTTAGTACTAAAATTCACCATCAAATTCTAATTTTTACACTGTTACTTGGTTTCAGAATGATACAATGCGAATTTTGTGGGCATTTCACAAAGACGAACCAGTGGGAGGAGCAGTTGGGCCAAAATCGCTGCCACGGCACGACTCCTCTTCAAGAGGTTCTCAGTCGCTCTACCTTATGCAGCGAGCAGACCAAGATGCACCTGGACCTGAGGAGACAGCTCGTGTGTGGGAGCTGAGAAATCCTGCAATAGAACCGCCCATACCTGGTGATACATTGTATTGGTGTCGCGTGTTTCGCTTACCAAATATCGGAAGGAAGCATCATTTAATACGAGTAAGTTTTAAAGTAGCATATACAGAGAAAGGGTCAACAGTATTTTGTTATACTCAGCGGTTTCTTGTCAATGTTATTGATAAAATTAAAGAGACATGCTTTAGGCTGTGCAATTGGTTAATTTTAAATTAAATGTTCAATATGGTTGTACGAGAGTTGCCTTTTATATTTCGGGATTTGGCAACCCTGGTGTTGCAATCTCGCAACTGACAGCTCTATCGTAAAGTTGGGCATTTTTGAGGTTATACTCCAAGACGAATTTCGTGAAGGTCGTCCAAAATCAGTTGTTGTTTCGAAAATCATTGCTGTGCGCGAACTGATATTGCAAGATCGTCATGTGACCTACCAAGAGATTGAGACTACCTTAGGCTTTAGTGGGACCAGCATATATTCAATATTGCATGAACATTAGAGTGTCAAAAAAAATTTGTTCGCGTTCGACCCCACACAATTTGTCAATCGCTCAAAAAAAGGCTCGTGTCGATTGGTCGAAAGAAATGCTAAAAAAATACGATCGCGGTGCTTCGAAACACGTCTATGACATCGTGACAGGTGATGAATCGTGGATTTACGCGTATGAGCCCGAAAGTAAACAGCAGTTGACTGTATGGGTGTTTCATGATAAGCCAAATCCAACAAAAGTTGTTCGCGCACGAGGCACTTCCAAGCAAATGGTCACCTGTTTTTTCGAAAAAACTGGACATGTTGCAACCATACCACTAGAACAACGCAGAACAGTCAATTCTGAGTGGTACAGAACCATTTGTTTGCCAGTTGTCTTCCAAGAAACCAGGAAAACCAATCGCCGAAGACGGATCACTATTGCTTGGAACATACGAGGCATGTTTTTTAAGTAAGTACCGTTTTGGAATTAAAAAAAGACGTGCAAAGATATCGCAATAATTTTATTTTTACATGAAAGCCTGTACCTTAATCTACTTTTCTACATAATTTCCGTGAATATTGAGGCACTTCTCATAACGTGGCACCAGTTTTTGAATACCCTCCTCATAAAATTCTGCCGCCTGACTTGTTAACCACTGTATCGCAGATTGTTCAATTTCTCACAATAAGACGCTGCATTGATTGTCTCATTACGAGGCAGAAACTCCACTAGCAATACTCCTTTTCTGTCCCAAAAAACTGTGCACATGATTTTCCGGGCAGAAATTGTTTGCTTAAACTTCACTCTTTTGGGTGATGATGAATGTCGCCATTCCATGGATTGTTGTTTCGATTCTGGTGTGACGTAGGCCACCCATGTTTCGTCACCAGTAACAATTTGGTCTAAAAAATCTTCACCTTCATTGTGGTACCGCTCAAGGAAAGTCAATGCACTGCCTGCATGACAATGCCCGTCCACATGTGGCTAATCGGACCAAAGATCTCATCAAATCTTTTAAATGGGAAACTCTAGATCATCCTCCATACAGCCCTGATCTGGCGCCCAGCGACTACCATTTGTTCCTGCACTTGAAGAAACACCTGGGTGGTCAGCGTCTTCAAGACGATAACGAAGTCAAAACATTTGTGATACAGTGGTTAACAAGTCAGGCGGCAGAATTTTATGAGGAGGGTATTCAAAAACTGGTGCCACGTTATGAGAAGTGCCTCAATATTCATGGAAATTATGTAGAAAAGTAGATTAAGGTACAGGCTTTCATGTAAAAATAAAATTATTGCGATATCTTTGCACGTCTTTTTTTAATTCCAAAACGGTACTTACTTAAAAAACATGCCTCGTAATATACGAGGTCGGCTAGGGCAAAATGTTGACATTACTACGGGGCCTACCAAAAAAAAATGTTTGAACATTTTAATTTTTATTTTATTTTAATAAGTTACTTTTAATTTTATTTTCCGCAAGACCTATTAAAAATATATACAATAATAAAAATAAATGACTAAAAACACGTATTTCTGCTGATATAAAAATTAAACTGCTGCCCTCGAGGCAGGAATAGCTCTCCATATCTAAGTGCAAAAGTAATATTTCTGTGACCTTTTTGTCATTTACCTTTTTCGCGTGACAAGCTACATTTTTAAATATTGAAGGCTACAGACAGTCACATAACAAGACTGGCGGTATATATGATCGAGACCTCGTTGACTGTGATCGGAGGAGAGGCAATAAGGGAAAGCAATGGGCGGGGACTCTCAGTGACCCTTCTAGTCGTAGCATATATTCGATGGTCTCAGAAGATTTAGTTTTTAGCTGCACGAGCTGCCACTGCTCTGCAACATAGACATTGTACTAGGATTGTAATGCGACACAACAGAAATGTTGCATTTGATATGATAAATCTTATGTATAAAGAATAAGAAAGGTGCATATTACAATATAATATCAAATTCAAGACAGACATAAAAGTAGTAAGTATATAAGAAATAATAATGTTCACTCTTAACAACTTCCGACATTAAGTAAAAGCGGCTTTATTAGAAAAGTAATTTCTTGTTTAGAGGACAGGAAATGTTATTTAATACATTTTTCTTTTCAACAAGCATCGTGCCTGCCTTCGCCTTGACTTTAACAACTTAACTTTTAGATGAAAGCAATATTGAAATTTATGAAAATTGCTGTTTACTGCAAGGGATGATAACTTGTCTTGCAGTAGTATAATAATATGTTTCTGAATATTATGTGTATTTTCATTATTATTTTGAGATAGTTTTGTTTTGTTAAAATAAATAATAAAATAAAATAATAAATAAATAATTAATTAAACTTATCTACATCTGTAAATAATAGATACTGATGATAATTCAGTTTATTTGCAACCATATCAAAAGTACAGAAATAAAATCATATAGGTATATTATACAGTGCGGACGGAAATAGTCCCCCCCCCTTCACTAATTTTTTAATGTAAAAATGAATATCAGTACTTTTAAAATTGTGATAGGGGGTGATGTGGCCTCTCATATGAAAGGTACTTTAAATCTCTTAATGCCATGTCGTCTTTACAAATCGGTTTAGAGATTGCTGAGAAATAAAAGATATTTTTTTTTACTTTAAATTTTTTTTTATATCGTTATTGGTCTTCATAAAACAACAAAAGTGAAAATTCTTTACCTATATGTTAAAGACTTTTAGACTTACTTTAAAGGAGAAAAAAAAAATAATTATCAATAATTAATATGTTTGTAGACTAATACAATAAAAAATCCTGAAAGAGACAAAAATTTGTTTGCAAAACGTCGAGAAAAAAAAGTTTGATATGAAAAGAAAACTTCATTTCACTTTTGTTGTTAATACGAACCTAAACCCCAATAGTTATATCCAAAAATTCTAAAAATATATGGTTCAAGAAAAATAAGAAAAAAAATTAATAATTATTGTCACAAAGTAATAAGAAAAAAAACTATTTAAACAATGATTTTCTTAAGTTATGCTTTAGATTACTATAGTCTTACAAAGTAAATTTTCAAAATGATGTCATGACAATAAAACAGTCTGTTTTGAAACTTGTTTCGTATGCTCTAAAATACCTCCATGGGTTACACTAGCACAAATTGCATAGCAGCAAATACACATCATTTCAAAAACTTACCAGTACGTAGGCTATGGGATTTCGGGACCATTTCTTTTGCAAATTTTGGATCGGATTACCCCTCGTAAATGACATAAACGATCTAAACGTCAGAAATACCATCTAGATATTAGAAACTTCGTAAAGGACATTTACGTTGTTTATGTCATTTACGCAAAACGGACCTTAGCAATTTTCCATAAGGAATGGTTTCGAACTCTCATCTATCTACTCTTACCGAGATAAAACTTAGCAAAAATAGTAATTTTAAGGCTAACTTGAATACTTGAATTGTTTAAGCTACAGTTTTTTTGATTACTTTGAAAAAGGATACTGTGTCGTTCAAAAATTAGAAGGGGGGAGGTACATTTACGTCTGCACTGTATATATCGCTCACACATGTGATTTTTAGTCACAGTAAGCAATCCGCTATTCTTCTTTGATCACGTTTCTTATTATTTTAAGGGATATTTGCTGAAGTCTGATCTGATTCTATTTTTTATATTTTTAATGCCCAACCTCAAACATAGACAGGTCACTCAATTTCACCCTCTTATGAGCTAATGTATCTTTTACTAGTGATGCCCGGATTGACAATAATAATTTATTACTTTGGCACTAATCCAAAATCCGCAGCAAGTCCTTCAGGATGCATTAGCTTCTATATACATCCACATGAAGTTTTCGAAGTCCTAAATTCTGTAATTCATTTTGTTAAATTGATGGCATTCGTAAATTTTCCAGAGCCGCATAGAAGTCATAATGAAGCGAATGGTTTCTCGTTCCAGTACTTTTTTCTTAGATAAATGTTTAAGTGACATTCAGTGATGAGGTTCCTGGCACAATTTGCTGGACGTGCCCAAAATTGCCAGTTTTACAGAATTTCCTAATAGTTTTGCATACATTGCTGCGCGATAGATTAGAAGTTGATTAAGTTAGTAAAAATTGATATTACTCGTTGGATGATTTAGTACGATTTCAGTAAAATCCTAACGTCACTAGGATCCATTAAATCTCTTCAGCTGACTTTTGGTAATGAAACATCATCAGAGAAAACAGTGCACAATGGGGTTGCAGAATTTTGTCATGGTCGTGCTTCAGACGTGAACGTGAAGATCGACCAAAATCTGTTGTGATTAAAAAACCTACAGTGAGATACATGGCATATAAAAATATATTCCAGGTGAATTCCACATAACTTAACCGAAACTGGAAAAACAAATGCTAAATAAATTCGATCAAATATTCGTATAAGCAGAAACCCAAGTCACAATCAACTATACCTACCCAATAATTCTACACTCCTCAAAAAAGTTTTATTAAAGATGTAATATGAAAGACAAATTCTGTTAATTTTGACCTATTTAAACGCAAGGCAAGTACGTTTCCTGTCTCTTCCTACCCTATATCGCTTATATTATGCAAGTATTTGCTCAAGGTAATTGAAACTATTACAATGTGTAAACAAAATTCACGACTGACGTAAGATGTTGGAATCATTAGAGCAGCAAAAGGGGACAAATATTTAAAGTTAAAATGACGAAGTTGAAGGATATAATAGAGTGAGTTTAGTATAGTGTGGATAATTACTATTGTTTTGTAATAATGAATAAATATATACAACAAGAGTGGCGTCTACGAGGCCTGTCCCAAAAATATCTGACATCCTTCGAACTCTTGATTTTTTTTTGTAAGAGTTCGTGCGTGTGACATAAGTCCCCGGTTTCACTGCAGCCTCATGGGCTTATTGTGCAAAATCCCCACATTTTATGCCACCGAATCCAACAACCGTGTACCCTCCACTAACTTGTGGAGTTCATGATGGTTTGAAAATACTTTTCTTCCTTAGTAAGAGGCAGGAAAGAAATATTATGGCACGACTAAAATTATCCCGACTATTGATTGATTGTATTGAAACAAATTTAAATTAGGGTAGCGATTTATATTTTCCCTTGTTAGTGAAGGGTGCCAATTAGAGCATCTCTTATATTGAAAATGATCCATCCACCCCTATTTGCGTATTGGAAAGTGCCTCAATAAAATACGGAAACTCCAAAGTAGTGTCTATACCTTCTAGCGCTTTGTGGAGCAACAAGGCATTTAAGGTGCAGTTGTAAAATGGGTCGTGTATATATAGGTCCATGGAACGACCCAAACTACATACTACTATGTGGAGTAAATGCAAATCCCGTAATGTAAAATAAGTTCTTTGATATACTATAAGGACTGTAAAATTACGTTATATATTTCATGCGAGAGTAAATAAGGGTTTTACATAAATTCTATGAAAACTGCATATAGATATGTTCAGAGTATAATATGACTGAAATTAAATGAATATATAAATGTTTGCATAATTATTTATATTAAATATACAGGGTGTTCTATTACGTGAATTACGAAAATTTCGGTATCTGTATTGTTCAATATGGTCTACTCAAATATCATAATAGCACCCGCATAACATTTCCGATGCCGAGACACTTATGTATTTTTTATTTTCAATAAAAAAAAATAGATTTATGTCAAAATTTACATTTTAGGGCTAAATACTAATCACATTTCTTTCTCATAAGGAAGTCTTTATTAATTATTTTGCAAACGTTTTCTTATAAAGTAAGGTGCGTTTTTCCGGTTCCATAAGGTATATTCCGATTAATTCATACAGAGTGGTCACTGAAAACAGTTGAAAGTCATTTTTTTTTGGAGTATATAGACCAAACCACCAAAAATTCAATATTTTCTTTACTTGAGACAGGGAAGCTTCGATTGGTATATACAATATATGCGGTGACATCTGGTGATTAAGAGGTTATGTGTCGTGTAAACAAAGCATTAAAGCTTAAAGACGTTCTAGCTTGTTTAACGAAACAGGTCTTGAATACTTGAAAGGTTCTCTATAAAACATTGTACTTAGACGAAACAACCCTGATAAAAATACTGTGTTTGATAAACTGGGTTTAAATACAGAAAATGTTAGAAATATTCTCTAATTTTGTTTTAAATATTATTTGAGACATCCAAGTTCCAAGCAGTGTAAGTGAAAAATATGGGGCTTTTGGGAAATGAAGGCTTAAGTTTGAAGAATAATTTAAATCCTATTAAAAAGGTTTCAGCATTATTAAGTCAATATCCTTTCGATTTTTATGAGCTTGTTTAACAATAGAATCTCTTGCGAAACGGGTTATAGTCTTTGGTTGCTTGGAAAAAGTTAATTGGATTTAATTTTCGACATCTGTGTAATAAAAATTATAGTTTAATGTTCTTTGTGCATTTCTTAGTTTATCAAAGGTGGAATTAATTCCTTGTACTTTCAGTAGCCGGGAATATTGGAACGATACCTACTGGGATGCCTTCCTTTTAACAGGGCTGGGCTGAGATTTCACCATCAATACTTATAATTATTTAAAATAAAATTCAAATAAGTGTCATGTAATGCTTTTTGGATGTTACCTTTCGTGGTTTCCCGATGGTTTATTTATTCATCAATAATCAGCATAATTGACTATCTCTGTTTGACATTTTTGTCGACATATCAGGACATTACAAAAATAATATCACATATTTCACTTATTATACGATCGCGAGTTTTGCTAGTTACCCCCATTATTACCCCATTATGGACGCCTCTGAACTGGTGATGAAGCATAAGTATGTAGTCATGACGTCGAAACTAAAGCCCACTGGATGCGGCCAGAAGAACAAAGACAGAAAAAAGTTCAGTCAAATGTGAAGGGTTGCTAACTGTTTTCATTGATGAGTGAGTTCTTGCTAGAAGGTCGAACGTCCAATAAAGAATATTACGTTGGAGTTGTGTGCCGTTTTGCGTGAAGTTGTACGAAGAGACTCCCGATTTTTGGCCGAACAATTCATGGCTTGCGCATCATGATAACACACCTGCTCCTAGATCCTCGTTTGCTCGTGATTTTCTCGCCAAAAACAATATCGTAAAAGTTCGAGGATTCGAAAGGAGCTGGCGCAAGTGTATTCTACAGGGTGTCCGGAAAAAGGAGGTCAATCCGTTAACCACAGATTCCTTGAGCAAAAATAATATGAGTTTTAAGATGTAATTTTTCATTTTAGCCCTCCATGTTCGATATACAGGGCGTCAAAGTTGAAAATTTAAAACCAATATTTTTAAATAATTCTAGTATTTATTGAGATATTGGATTCAAATTTCGTGTGTTGCTTCAGCATAAAGAGATACTTCTTTCCAAAAAAGAACACAAAAAAGAATTTCTTAATCGCCGAAATACGGGATATTCGGTACCCATTGACCCCCCCCCCCCCCAAGTTTTTATTCCCTCCGCCAATGACTTTTAAACTAAATTTTTATAGGTTACTATGTATTTTTGATTATTTTTTAACCCTTATAAAATTTGGATAAAATCATTTGTTTTTGAGATATTTGGAGCAGCTTCTTGTTATTTAAATTTAGACAATTTATGAATAAAAACAAAATAATAACCAAGTTCAAAAGTTATGTGATTTCAGCTTTGTATTTCTTCCACCTACATTTCATTTTACAGTCCCCGAGGGTTCACTATTTTTTGCACTTGCTCGCTTAAAACCACAGTCACCGAGACATGATGTAAATTACTTGTATTTCAGTCCACCCCACGAATTTCAACAAAAATAATATAAAGAGGGGTAGGTACTACAGATATGCGTTAAAAAAAATGGAAGAAAGAAACAGCCTCGTGGAGATGTTTAAATTCATGTTGGATTTTATCAAGGTCTTTGTCATTTAAATTTTTCGGAATAATATTACGATTTCATTTTATGTTTAAAATGTATATTTATGTAAAAACGTTGAAAAGCCGAGGAACAAATAACTAAACTTCATTGGTTGGAGTAATTCAAGAAGTTTGAGGTTTCGTTTTTTTTTTTTTGGATAAAATGTTCAAGGATGCGGGAAATAAAATGTCTGTTGCTCGAGAATTCTAAAAGAGACACAAACTTGATGGAAAGAGTGTAGTTATATTTTTATTATTTACAAGAATATGCATTTTGGGTTGCTAGAAATGTCAATATACTGATAATAACTTCCTTGTTACAGTATGAGCCGTTGCAAGGCATTTCAGGCTCGGCAGGACTGCAACATGTAGTGCTCTACGAATGCCAGGATTCATCGCTTGTTGAGAAGTTGGTGGATACTCCAGGAAGACGATGTTATGACCCTCATGCTCAACCACTTACATGTAATACGGTGGTCGCTAGTTGGGCAAAGGGATCTGAGGGATTCAGCTTTCCACCTGAAGCTGGTTATCCATTGGATCCGAGCAGCTCACGCTACTATTTGATGGAGACGCATTACACTACTCCTCTTGATGGATTACCAGGTAAATTCTCTATTAGTCATTTAATTCTGTTAAAAATATTTGCATTTTGGATTTTTTTTTTTTTGAGAAGGGAAACTTTAAATTGGTAATATCAGTTGTTTGGGGTTTAACTAGTTCGGGAATTGTTTCAATGCATTTTGAAACGTGAATCTTATGGTGCTCATAATCTTCCATCAGAGCGATTAGGTTGGAATTGAGTCGCCGTACATTTGGTGATGAAGCAACGAACGAATGAATAAGCAGAATTGGCGTATGCGATTGTAATTCAAATCAATGTAACAGTCTTCCTTAGTTGTGTTCATCATACAAATGTTGTTGTTATCAAGTAAAACCGATTTTCAACGGTCATTTAGGGGTCTGTATCTCAGTAGAGAAGTCCTGTGGGAAAAAATATTCCATGCTCTATTTGCCTCCAAGAGATTTCCGACACGTTATGAGGATTCACCTTCGAAGCCTGAACGTCGGTTAAAAATCTATAGGTTTGATGATGGCAGAGAACAGCAGTCAACCAAACTGCTGTTAATTGACCACTTCGTTTATGCGATTTGACGCCAAATACACCAGAAACAACTGAGCGCTCAAATCTTCAAACATTACTGCAATATAAAGTTCCCTGCAACCAGAAAAAATCATCATTTATTTATTGAAGGAAAAATATTTAAAAAATGCTCCTTTTCATTTACAGGATCTGTAGACGGCGCAGGATTGAGGCTTTACTACACACCGGAACTCCGAAGACATGATGCTGGTGTAATCTCTATGGGCATGGACCCCAACTGGCGTCACATCATACCGCCAGGTCAAAACCGTGTAGTGTCGTCAGGTCATTGTGTTAGTGATTGTACGCGACAAGCTTTCCCGCATGGGGGCATAAATATGTTCGCCGTTGTGATGAAAACCCACCGTATCGGGAAGCAAGTGGCTTTAAAGCATATACGAGGTAGTGTGGAGTTACCGCCAATAGCCAGTGATGATAATATCGATTCAGAGTATCAAGAGTATAGGAAGTTAAGTGTACCTATTAAAGTTTTACCGGGAGATCATTTAATTACCGAGTGTACGTATAATAGTTCGGGTAGAAGTGCTATTACGTTGGGTGGATTGACCAGCCGTGAGGAGACTTGTTTGGTGATGGGATTGTACTATCCGAAGCAGCGGGCGCTAGCATCATGTCATAGTTTGCCGAGTTTGCCGACTGTGCTGCACTCATTGGGTATTCAGGAACTCAGTCCGTAAGTATAAAAATTCAATCTAGATGTGAGTCAATTAAATACCATTTCTGGCTGACTCCTGGTTTGCCGGCAACTCTCTAAAGTTGAATGTGGATAAAACCCAACATATGGTTTTCTCCAGCAATAATTTGGTCTGCAGGGGGGATTCGGTAAAGCTGCTTGGTGTAACCCTTGATGACTCATTGTCTTGGAGTAGCCATATTGCCGAGCTTATCAGGAGACTATCCACAAGTATTTATGTGATAAGAAAACTGAAGCCATTGTTGAGTGGTGGGACTCTGATGTCGGTGTACTTCTCGCTCTTTCACTCACATTTGAGTTATGCCGTGATCTTGTCTGGAAATTCTTCTAGGTCCAAGGAGGTTTTTCTGCTTCAGAAACAAGTGGTTAGAGTCCTGGCTGGGGCTGGTTTTAGAGACCATTACAACGGGGTGGTGCATCCTGAGGAATATTGTCCTGAAGTTATGCGACGTTTACGTGAAGTAATACAAAGAATATAATACAATTCATGGCTTTTGCAACACGATAATCCACCTTCTCGCACATTGCGTGATTTTTTGGAACGAAACAACACCGTAATCCTAGCGCAGCCACAGCAATCACCGGACTCAACCCCCTGCGACTTTTGAAAGGATGGCTTTTAGATACGATCGAGGAAATACAAACCGCATTACTGGAAGAGCTCAAGGCCTCACCAGAAAGCGCATATCACAAGTGCTTCGGAAGAAATCGATCAAACTTAGCGAAAAATAGCTGTTTTTGAAGAAACTTTGGGAAAAACTATTAGGCTAGTAGAGATGTTGAAACTGATTAGTTTTTCAATGTTAAAATCTAAACCAAGTTTATATATCGGCTATTCTTGCCACTTATAGTATTCTAATTACAGGGCACCACCAAATAAGGGCGGTGATACGTGCAGCATAAATCCTCGTGAGTTGCCGCTGCGGGCTAAAACCAATTCCAGAAGTTGGCGCGACAATATATTTTTATAATTCCACTGGTTAATTTTTACCTCCACATTCATTTTCAATTCTTGTAGAGCTATTAAGAAAAAAGAAACTACATGATTGCACTAAATCCAGATAGCTCCTAAAGCATTTTGTAATGATTTCAGAAAAAAAAACGGTTCCAGGAGAATTCTTCCATATGAAAAAGAAGCCACATTATAAACATAGGAAGAGCCTGTCTAATTAAATGATTCTATTAATTTTACTTCTCCCTGAATTCATTTATATTTTCTTTTTGGTTTAAGTTACGTTACCAGCGCGATAATTTTTATAGCTAACAAACCATAAAACCCACAACAGCAACGTTTGTTGGTTTTTATCACCATTCATCCTTTTCTAAACAGAAAAAAAAATAAAAGGAAAAAAGAATGTAGTTTCACCGAGAAGAAATAAAAGAACTTTCTAGACATACGCTCAACTCCGCAAAACTTCGTTTTATCATTTTTTATGACGGACGAAACACTGCTCTTTCTTTATGAGCGTTTATTCATTTTTCCATGTTTTTATTTTTTCGTTTTTTATAACCGACATTCAACATTTCAGTTTTAAACATATACTTATAGAAAAAAAAAATATGTGTTGCCCTTTTTTCGCTCTGATAAAAGTTTGAGATGGATATTCAAAAGGCTTTTCTTTCAAAGCAAATATTTGTATGACTCTCGTTGTATAACGTTTGATGTAACTAATGAACTCAAAGCTAAAAATATTGTAGGTATGTCTGTTCCGCAATAATTCGTTGCCTCCTTAAGTGTAATAAAATTTAAATAACACCCTCAAAGGCGTTTTTACACTGGCCAACACGATAACAACAATATTTCGGGACTAGAGAACAAAAACAAATATTAATCATCGAAAATCACTTTATTGTTTTTCAAAATATTCCCCATGAAGATCTACACACTTTTGCATGCGTTTGACCTATTGTCGAAGCACTTTTGCTACTCTGATTGAGGCTTCTCCAAAACATGCATTCTGAATGCAGCAACCGCTTCTTCAGGTGTCGAAAAACGTTGACCTCTCAGTTTGTTTTTTACGTACGGGAATAAAAAGAAGTCATTCGGTGCCAAGTCAGGACTATACGGCGGATGACTCATTAAATCGATGTTTTGGGTGCTCAAAAATGCAGTTGTTTGAGCCGATGCGTGAGAGCTCGCATTGTCGTGGTGAAGAATGATCCGTCTTCGGCGGTTGGTTTTCCTGATTTCTTGGAAGACAACTGGCAAACAAATGGTTGTCTACCACTCAGAATTGACTGTTCTGCGTTGTTCTAGTGTATTATGTTGCCCGCGAAATTTGAGAAGTTGCCTCTTTTGAGTTTGATACATATTCAAGTATTATTAATTTCGAGAGTGATTTTAATAGATTTATTACGTTTGTTACAGCGGTTCTAATCCAGTGAGAATAGCTGCTCCTCCACAATTAGCTGGCATGACTCTGGAATCGCGCCTAATATCCTACGACTGGGATAATCAGTTTCATAGCTTCCAAGAGGCTACTATGAAAGGTTCATTTAAACCTATATGTTGGACTTCACAGCTCACGTTATTACCGGTAAGTTATGACTATAAATAAGATAAAACGTGATCGCTCTTATTTACTTTAATGTCCTATAAAAACAGAATTCATGTCCATACATCTGACATTCTGACAAATATTTGTTTGGTTAAGTTTTCCTGAACATCCAGAAGTATTTTTGTCAATTTTAACGTTGTGATAATCTGTTGGACAAAGGAATGGTATTTTATTTTATTTGCAGAATGAAATTTCTGCTATTAAAGCGTTCAGAATGTTGCTGAAAGCTTTTGGTGGGCAGGCTAAATGGATAAAGTTATCGGTGGTTAGGAGGGATAACTTGCATAAAATGCTCTACTGTGTGGCAAACGAATCTGTAACAGCGTAAGGAATTCGGACAAATTTTATTAATTAATTTTTAGTAACACATACTTAAATGTTTATTAATTATTATTAAGCTTTTACAACGCACGCCGCTGGAAGTTTTATTAATGAAATCAGTTTTATTACACCTGCGTTCCTCTTACCGACGCCGCGCTGTTACAGATCCGTTTGCCACACAGTATACAATGTGTCCACGGATAGAGTTTGGAAGAGGAAAAACTTTTTTATTTGTAGATTTAGAAGAAAAAGTCATTCTTTATAAAAACGTCTGCTTGTGTCGAAACCACAATTTCAAATACCAAATTTACGATTACTATACAGGGTATATCAAAAATATCATTTTTAATGATTTTGATTTTTTTTTAATTTTATGAAAACATTTTTAAAACCGTGATTTATTACACCAATTGTGTAAAAAACTCTAATAAACTTTTTTCTCAAAGTGGTTAATTTCATAGCTAATTTTAAAATAATGAAATTAAAAAAACAAGAAAATCAAAATCATTAAAAATATTTTTTGATATACCCTGTATAACAATCGTAAATCTGGTATTTGAATTTGTAGTTTTGACACAAGCAGACGTTTTTATAAAGAATGACTTTTTCTTCTAAATCTACAAATAAAAAAGTTTTTCTTCCAAACTCTATTCAAATGTGTCCACGGATAGAGTTTGGAAGAGCAAAAACTTTTTTATTTGTAGATTTAAAAGAAAAAGTCATTCTTTATAAAAACGTCTGCTTGTGTCAAAACTACAATTTCGAGTACGAAATTTACGATTACTATACAGGGTATATCAAAAATAACATTTTTAATGATTTTGAGTTCCTTGTTTTTTTTTTTTTTATTTTATTATTTTAATAGTAGCTATGAAATTAATCACTTTGAGAAAAAAGTTTATTAGTGTTTTTTGCACAATTGGTGTAATAAATCAGGATTTTCAAAATATTTTCATAAAATTAAAAAAAACAAAGAAATCAAAATCATTAAAAATGTTATTTTTGATATACCCTGTATAGTAATCGTAAATTTGGTATTTGAATTTGTAGTTTTGACACAAGCAGACGTTTTTATAAAAAATGACTTTTTCTTCTAAATCTACAAATAAAAAAGTTCCAAACTCTATCCGTGGACACATTTTACAGGGTGTTTGGAATGTCGATAGAAAGTCTTGAGGAGGTGATAGGGCAGACCATTTAGAATCTTTTAAGCCAAACATACCTTAGTACAAAGTTTTACGGTTTTCGACTTATTGGAGATTTTCGATTTTTAGTATGAAAATATGTGTTTTTTCCTGGTATCACTAAAAGAACAACAGGCTATATGAAATAGTTTTTAAATACCTAAAAGTGTGTTTTTTTATTTGGAGAACACATACAAAAACAAATTGACTGCAAACAAATAATAAATAAATGATTCAAATAAAACTCGTCCACTTCACAAACAAATCGATTTAATATGCTCAAGAGCCCACTCATCAACTACCGAAGTAAGACGTAGAGCTCGAGCATGTATTAGAAACAATGGTCCTCACTTTGAACACCAATAAAGCATGTTTCAATAGTTTATTTTGTTTCATTTACAAATTTATGATTTAAATTTCAAAATCCGAATATCTGGAAAACCATAAATCTTTGTACTAAGGTATGTAATTTGTAATTTAAAAACATCTTGAATCGCGTAGATTATTGCTTATAGTAGAATTAGTTTGTGTAGAACTTTCAAGTGATTAAATCCAATATCTTTCATTATATATGTAGATTTTTTCATATTTTTTAACACCCCACTCGTTTTCTTCATTCTTTACATAATTAAATTTTAAATTATTATTTTTTTTTTATAAAATTTAATTTAATAATGTTGCAAAAATCTCCAACTTTCTTGAAGTTTTAGCGAAAATTTCAGTACCTAAAAATGATTAATTAATTAACTTTAATTATTTTTTTTTTGTTCATACACTGTTCCAGGGCTCTTTGTAGAATAACACGGCTTTGCTATGTGCGTATTTTTATTTAATTCAACTGTGGTTGTTTTAGTACTTAATGCTCTTGTTACCACATAGCGAAGCTACAATTTCAATTAAAATTATTTTGAATTTTGTTTCATTAAGTTCTTCGCTCATCATCGCGTTCTAATTTCGGTTAGAACAACTTTTTGTTAAATAAATGGCAAAGTTAATTTATATTATACTTCATGAAGTATTTTTTTATAATTTCGGGTTTTTTTTTTTTGTGTAAGTAGTTACTAGGAGGTGTTATTTTAGGCGATCCTAATTTGAAAAGTGTTTTATTAATTATGAACACATTTGTGTATACGGGATCTATCTAATAATATACCGGATGGTTTTCAGTTATTATGCAACATAGGCAGTGGCTGGCGTATCTAGTAGTGTTCCGGGAACAGGGGCCCTAGTGGCCCGGCACTGCCTAATGTCATAATAAGTATTTAAAAAACGTGGGCCGGTCTGAGACTTTGGGGCACCGGCCTGAGGGCTGGGTTAATACGACACTGAACATAGGACATTCAACAAAAATAAAATTTGTCCAATTTACTCGTACATTGCAACATTTTAGTGTAATAGTTATAGGAGGCACGTTTTTTTAGTAAGTACCGTTTTGCGATTCCGCCGCCGCAGCGCTACGGTCGGCGTTTCGCGCATGCGCGCTGGTTACCTACGTCTTTTGTCTACGCACTGACGCCATTACAGTCTTATTCCTCATTGTATACGTTGTTTACTGAGTGTTTAAGATGCCTCCGACAATCGTGAGTCCCGCCGATTGTGAAGTACGGGCTGTTATACGATTTCTTAGTGCTAAAGGCGTAAAACCGATCGATATTCATCGTGAGATCTGTGAACTTTACGGACAAAACATTATGAGTGATGGAATGGTAAGGAAATGGGTGAGAGCATTTAAAGATGGCCGCACAAATGTGCATGATGAAGAACGGAGTGGGCGTCCTTCGGTCGTTAATGAAGATTTGGTGCAGAAAGTGGAGGAAAAGGTGAGAGAAAACAGACGCTTTACAATTTCATCAATGTGCGACTGCTTTCCTCAATATTCTCGTAGTGTTTTGAATCGCATTGTGCCCGAGAACTTGAATTACCGGAAATTGTGTTCACGTTGGGTTCCAAAAATGTTGACGGATTTGCACAAAACCCAACGTTTAGGCAGTGCATTGACTTTCCTTGAGCGGTACCACAATGAAGGGGAAGGTTTTTTAGACCAAATTGTTACTGGTGACGAAACATGGGTGGCCTACGTCACACCAGAATCGAAATAACAATTCATGGAATGGCGACATTCATCATCACCCAAAAGAGTGAAGTTTAAGCAAACAATTTCTGCCCGGAAAATCATGTGCACAGTTTTTTGGGACAGAAAAGGAGTATTGCTAGTGGAGTTTCTGCCTCGTAATGAGACAATCAATGCAGCGTCTTATTGTGAGACATTGAACAATCTGCGTCGTGCAATCCAGAACAAAAGACGTGGCAAGTTGAGTAAGGGTATCGTTTTGCTGCATGACAATGCCCGTCCACATGTGGCTAATCGGACCAAAGATCTCATCAAATCTTTTAAATAGGAAACTCTAGATCATCCTCCATACAGCCCTGATCTAGCGCCCAGCAACTACCATTTGTTCCTGCACTTGAAGAAACACCTGGGTGGTCAGCGTCTTCAAGACGATAACGAAGTCAAAACATTTGTGATACAGTGGTTAACAAGTCAGGCGGCAGAATTTTATGAGGAGGGTATTCAAAAACTGGTGCCACGTTATGACAAGTGCCTCAATGTTCACGGAAATTATGTTGAAAAAAATAATCATTAAATAATAAGGAGCGTATACAGGGTGTCCCAAATTTTTTGCCTTTTTGTTAAGCACGGTTTTTTAGCAATTCTGAGTGAATCGTAAAAATATTAAGAACTTACATTTCCAGAATAACCGCCTACAATTTAGATACAGGGTAACTCAAAAATGTTTATATTTATTTTCAAGATTTTTAGGCACGGTAGAACGTAAGATAGAAAAACTTTTTAATTTTTTAGTTTTTAGAATGGTTTCATGAAATTATTGCACAGGGTCGCTTAAAAATGTTTCATAAGAATTTTAATTTGAATTTTTTTACATATTTTTTTAAGTTTCACAGTATTTTTAGTTAGAATGAGGTCATACATTTTTTATACAGGATGTATGTGTATTTTTTCCATTTAATTGATCAGGTTTTCATACCACATTTTCAGCCTTACTTTTTTTTAATTTTTTCTCATTAATTTTTTTTCATTTTATTTTTTTTTATTTATTGAACAATTTTTTGATTTTTTTCTATTTTCAATCATGAATACATTAGGATATATAGTTCCTAGAGGTTATCTACGGGGTAACTCAAAAAAAAATCCCACTCATTTATTAATGCCCTTAATAAATTTTTCGATGAAGGAAGTAAACATTTTTGATATTTTTTAGTTTCACTATATACAGAGGGGTATTTTTAAGTTGTGTAGTTATACCATTTAGACACAAGGTAACTCAAAAATGTTTTTTTGGGCACAGCAAAACCTAATTAATAGGAAAACTTCTGAGTTTTCTAAGTTCGTTAGAATGGTCTCATAAAATTGATTTATATACAGGGTGTCTCAAATGTAATTCTATTTATTTGATTATTTTAATAGTAATCTTATATGATTCAATATGGTTTTGGTTTATTTGGATATACATATAAAACACATCAATGGAATACATACATTATTTTTCCGATTTCAATCACCGTTGCAAAGTACCCGTTAGGATGCAGCAAAAATGAAATTTTCCATATTGACAGCACTGCGGTTGTACCTTCGATGCAATTGCAAGTGAACTAACAGAGAAATCTGTCCTTTTTTTGCATTTTTTTGACAAAGACGTTTTATCTTTATTAAATTTTAACTTTAATTAGTGGCGAAATCTCACATATTGAACCGTAACTTTGATAACTCATTCCGTACCTGGTGTAAACTCTGGCAAAACAAGAATATATGGTTCTATTAATGCTACTCTAAATTCTAAAAGCATATTTATTCAAACATTAAAACTTACATGTATATATATATTTGTAGAAATACCTACTGTTGCAAAATTATATTTATATACCACGCTGCTTCGCTAGCTACTATACATCTAGATGTATAGTAGAGACAGAAACTTCTTATTGGAATTGTCGTACAGTACCTAGTGCTTATTTAAGTGAATTTTGAAGTAAGAAACTTTGAAAGCTGAAGTTATGAGTATATGCAGGCACAACTAATCTTCAGACATAACAAGCGTTTTAAATGTCATTATGAGAATTGTAGCAATGTGCAAATTAACGTTTATTTCTGTTCTGCCAGTTTGCGTAAATGAGAGAAAAAACAAAACAATATTATTGTTTAGGATTTGGTATAATATTATTAAAGTGCGAGGTTTGTTCAACATAAAAAAAGTGAAAAATAATTATGTATTCATCGATATGTGCTCTTCAAATATGATACAATTGTGCCAGGGGTTTTTCCCAGTCCTCGAAGGACTTCTGATGTGCGCTTTTTCGTATGAACTTCCACTTTTCCAGAGAAATGTGTTCCTTATCTCTGCAATATTGGCAAAATGCCCTCCTGCCATGTGTCTTTTCAGTTTTGGGAATAGGCCAAAAAATGACCATAAAGCAACGATGTGTAAGGAGGTACATTATCGTAATGCAAAAGCCATGAATTGTTTTGCCACAAATTGGGCACCTTCTTCGTATTACTCCAAAGAAATATTTTTTATTGCCGTACGACCTTCGAGGAATACAGTGATCAACTGTTGGCGTACTTTTTTTCATCTTGCTTCTTCTGGCGGTTTCAATTGGAATGATTGAGCTTGGGTTTCGACGTCATAACCACATACTAATGTTTTTTTTTTTATTTTCAAGACAAGATTTAATGGATACAAATTTCTGGATACATTTTTTTCGATAGCACAAAATCGCCTTAAACACGTCTTAACTTTATATTTGAAAAAACAAACTAAAGACACAAAATGGCTGGGCATGGGCCTATCATTATGCACTGGTTTTGATCACCTCAAGCCTCATTTTCAAGCAACATTAAAAAAAGTATACCCCCGCAAAATTGAAGCAAACCTCGTGTTATAAAACGAAGATATAGTGTATAATTTGGTGTGGTTTTTGTTTGTAAAATCAGAAGAAAATGATGATTTACCTAGAACTTTTATTTTTAATTTGTGTTACACAATTTTCCGGGTTTGCTGTAGAGAAATACACGCACTTAACGTAAATTCACACAATGTATATTTCTAATAATAATACAACTATTAAAAGTGGCGTCAACAAAGGTTTTCTTCATCACCAAATTTAAAAAATATTAATTTAAATATTTACGTACAAAAACTCAATTGAAACCGATTCCTATGAACTCGCGAGTGTCCAGCCTTTATATAATCTTTGACGATACTAGAAAAGTGCAAAAAAAAACTTGTACATTACAATAAATACAATAACCAAGACTAGAAAAATCAGATAAAGAAAAACAATGAAACCAACAAATAACCATAACAATATTTTTTTGAACTTGTCTTGTAATTGTAAAAGCTTCAATATCTCACCAATATTTCCTTTTGTTACAGGGCACAGATCGAGACTCGCACTACCCAAACATAACTAAACCTTACCTCAAAAACACAGTCGACCAATGCAACTATAGACGCTACAGCACAGAAGGTGGTTGGCTCAACGGTGGTACGCCCATAATAGAATTAGACGGTAATCACCTAGAGGGCGCTACGAAAAGTAAGGTGTCTCGAAGTAGCAGCAGTCCAGCAGCCGAAGAATCCCTCGGTCTAAGTCGGTATAATTCGTCAGATAGACGATGTGCCATCCGCTTATTGTTAATGGTCGTTACAGGTATAGTGATATTGTTTAATCGTTGACATTATTAATAATAATATAAAAATAAATGGTAAATTTTAGTGAATTTTTTGATAATATGGTGTATACTACAAGTGTCGATATTATAATTTGATAATGTATTCATTAGGATCCTCAACTGAAATGAAGCAAAGTCTGTGTTAATTATATTTGTTAAATAAATAATAAATATTAGTTAAAGAAATGAGAGTTATAATAATTGTACTAAAATATAGCAAAAAAAAAAAGCAACAAAAAATTAACAGAAATACGATTAAAATATAAAAATTCTGTAAAAAACTCGGAGTTTTCCAATTCTGACTTTTTTTAAACAATTGAAATGTGGGTTCAAGATGGATTGGACCAGCAATTTCCCATGAATTTTGGTTATAAACCATGAGTAGCTCATGAGTTTTAACTGTAGTGGATCTGTGTATAGCAAGTTATCACTTTTGACAGATATTACTACAAATTACCAGTAATTACTTCGAAATTACCACTAGTTTCTTCTATTACCCCTACTACTACTCGCTCTCTTACTCCTCACAAATATCTGCATCGTTTGGCCACCGGCACCGTATAGATAACTTACGATATTGTCACAAATAAAGAAAGACATAATATTAGAATTTATAAGAATATGGATTTAATAGGAACGGTGCCTTCACCTAGTCCCAAATTCCCCAAAGTTAAATAACCTATAAATCTTAAGACACTACCCAACGGGGGGAATAGAGCTTCTAGGACCCGAAGTTTACTTCACCGAACTTTGGAGAGAAGACCCCGTTTTTCCTGTTGCGTTAAAATTTATAACCTTTGATTATCTCCACTCTTTCGAATATCGACCAATGCAATTGTCTATTCTTAGCGTCGGTCGGACCGTTTTTTGTTGAATTTGCAATTTGTCTATTAGGTCCAATACCGAAGCTAAAGTCATGAACTTGTATAAACTTTGATGAACTTTTTAATAATTATTAATCAGCATAAAATAGCTAGTTCGACCGGATCCAATATTTTTATTACAATATACCGGGTGTGACAATATGTTCGATGTTAAGTGGTTTATCATTGTGAGTTTTTTTTTTTACAGAATTCTGTCAAAAAAAGTAGAATAGTAATAATTCTGTAAAAGTATCCGAATGTCGCGCTCTATAATCAGAGTAACTTCATAAATATTTGCTATGTGTGGTACAATTATTATCATTTTCATGACTCTATAATATGATAAATCAGTCATTATGTTGAATTTCCTAATTGATACAATTCATTAATAATGATCGTTGTGTTTTTGTTTTTGTGATCTGATTTGTTGACTCCTCAACAATAATGAGGAAAAATAAACTCATTGAATACCTAACTAATGAAAACAATTATATTGTATGTATTTATGTGATTAAGGTAAGAAGAGGAAATGGAATATTTTCCATTGTAAATTTACTATACCGTAGGTCTCAATAAGATTATGTCGATAAAATGGTTTCTTCGCGAAGTTTCTATTAATAAAAATAATTAAGAATTTGATATATATGGGAATTTGGGACATACGGTATAAGTATATAAGTCAAGTCTGTGCTAGTCCAGTTTTAGGCCAGGTGAAGAATAATGATCTTATTTTTTAACAATATAAATGTAAAAAGATAACAAATAATGAACTGTTAAGTGAATAGAAAAGTAAATAGGTATAAAGAAAAAAAATAACAAAAATTTGTTTTATGTATAGTCAGGAAAATGTAGTAAAGCGTCACATTCAAGTCCTGATAATGATAGACTCGAAAACATTATGCGTGTTTATAGGTAATTTTCACGAGGTGACATATTTGCATGCATACAAAAATTTTAGTAATCAGTAATTCAAGTAATAGGTAATAATTATGAATGTAGCATGCGACATAATGAGAAAAAAAAGTCGAAAAGCAATAGTTGAAACGTTTTTTTTATTATTTTTGGTTAAATGTTGGTACAATAAACGTCATGTTCTGGTTCTGTTTTGCTGTTAAAATTAGTGTAGGCAATAAGGGAGGTAAATTACAGGGTTTTTCAGGACTTTAGGATGTGAAAGCTCGGTCCAAATATATGAAAAAAGTTTCTCTAAATTTACTCTCTAAAATGCACCATTTTCCGGATACAAAATCCGTTTTTTGCCCATTTTCTACCCATAATAAGCTATGTTTTGTGCAAGATTTTTTCTTTTTTTGGTGAAGATTGTGGAGTGGTAGTGGGTGTTTTTCTCCCCAATTTCTACGCCATTGGAAAAATTACAGTTTTAAGGTATCCATTTGAACCGCCAATGTTTTCTACACAAAAAAGGTCCTCTTGGTCATAAGATCTAAAGTTGACCGTTTTCGAGGAAAATGAACTCGTTGAAATTATGGTCAATTTTTTGAAATAAATTTAATTTTTTCTACACCCCTGTATCTCGAAAATGGAGCACTTTAGAGAGTAAGTTAATAGAAACTTTTTTTCATATTTTTTGACGAGCTCTCACATCCTTCATATACTATGAAATACCCTGTATATTTTAATCTGAGATAGTTTGTGATATCGAAAAGATGACAATCAAAAGATTGAAAGGTAAATAAAATAAATATTTATACAAGATTATTTATTAGAAAATATTTTTACATTCATTTTATTTTTTATACAGAAATCTCCCAGAGGCAACTAAACTTATAGAAACAATTCTTCTGGATAAATCGTGCGTCAAATTTGCGTTAGCTAACGTTATCCTGTCAGGTTCTTCAGAGCAACTTTGCGAAAACTCGGTTAAACTTTAACTTTACTTTGAACTTTCAGTTTAACTGCGTTCATGCAAAGCTGCTCTGCGCTATTAATCGTTGTGCGCAAGAATGCCTGCAGAGAGGCATCCCGTAACGGCAGATCAATATTATGTCAGACAGTCAAGCTGCGTTAAAAGCACTGAAGTCTTACACCTTCACGTCAAAGCTAGCATGGGAATGCAAACAGACCCTAAAGCAACTGGCAGCTCAGGGGAAAAAGATTACTCTGACATGGGTGCCAGGACATGAAGGCATAGAGGGGAACGAAGCGGCGGACCAACTTGCAAAAGAGGGCGCAAACGGCGGCCCGGAACCCATCTTTGGCCTTCCAAAAAGCCATATGAAGGAAGAACTTCGGAGATGGGAAAAGGAACAACTTAAGTCCTACTGGAGAAACACTCCAAACCTAAGACAATCAAAAAGGTTTATCAAACCTTCAGAGCCCAACGCAGGGAAGCTTATCCAACTGGAGAGAGGCGACCTAAGGCGAATTACTGGCCTTTTTACGGGACACCACCCAGTGAAGTACCATCTCAAAAAGATGGGCCTAACCGAGGACGACACTTGTCGGTTTTGCGAAGACGCAACAGAACAGGTGCTCTGCGAATGCATGGCACTTTTCTGCAAAAGGCTAAAACACCTTGGAGGGGTGACCCTAACACCCGACGAGGCAAGCAATTTAGCCCCCAGAGAAATCATCAACTTTATGAGAAGTGTGGGACAGCTGGGCAATTCATAGGTTAGAGTCAATCACAAAAGATCTTCTGCAGGTCGAAGTGAGGGGAGGCCAAACCGCCTAAACGACTCCCAAAAACAATCTACAATCTACAAAGCTGCTCTGAAGAAGCTGAGAGAATGATCAGCGAAACGTTTGCTAGTGTATAAAGACGCGGGATTTATCCAGTATAATTGTTTCTATTCATTCATTTTATGTTTTTTTTTCTTCTAGAGGTGCAAGAAAATTTTATTAATTTAATAGAATTTTATATACCTATAGGGATTATTGGTATTATATAGGGCAGATTTAGTTGAGTCTGGCTCTGATGTTACGTATGCCAAGTTTGCAAATCCATGATAGAAAAAATTACACATACTTACATTAAAACCGAAACGTACTAATTGTCGCTTTCATAACAAATTACAATTTTAAGAAGGTATGTACCCTACAATGCTGTCGATTCTGTTGCTTCTTTACCCTTTATTGAGGCTGGTTCGATATTTGTGGAGGGTATAATTATATAGGTAGTTTGGATTTATTGAGGGGACTTACCACATGCTTCGCGTGGTTGTACCTGGTCTTCTGCACCTTCACGTCAGCGTCGCATTGAGAAACTGCCGGAGTGCCCTCCACTTATGTCACAACTATTATCTATGAGAAGTAATCCACTTGTATATGTTTTTTAATTAAATATATACACTTAACACTCTGTCGCAGATGATTTCTTCCGCCATTTGACAAACCCAAAGTCGTACTCTACACACGCATGCTCTGCCCCATTCAATTCAATTAAAAATAACATTATTGCGAAGCAAGATAAAAATAAATAAATAAAATCATCAATAAAACTGCGTCTGCTCCACAAAATAAACACAAATATATTGCTCATTTGTCAATCAGTCATAAATGTTTCGAGGTACTACCTCATCATCAGTGACATATTAAGTTTGTGAATGTTATTAAAATTTACAATGTTAATTATGTTCACCCTGTGAAAAAATTATTTTTTTAAAATCATTGACTAAATCAACTAGAAATCTCGAAATTGAAAATGAGTACATGCTCCAGATCGCTCATGTTCAATTTCGAGATTTCTAGTTGATTTAGTTAAATGATTTTAGAAAAATAATTTTTTCACAGGGTGAACATAATTAACATTGTAAATTTTAATAACGTTCACAAACTTAATGTCACTGATGATGAGGTAGTACCTCGAAACATGTATGACTGATTGACAAATGAGCAATATATTTGTGTTTATTTTGTGGAGCAGACGCAGTTTTGATGTTTAATCATCGCTCCTCTTTGAAATGGATTACTTTACTAAATAAATAAAATTAACATTTACACCTAATACAAAAAATTACAAAAATTGTTGAAAGTGACCATCTATATCTCGGATACCTTAAACCAACCTTCTCCTCATCGACTGGTGAACTCTCTCAGAAATACCTCCGTGGTTCATTGGTTTCGATTGATAAATAATGATGTAGACTTCCAGTTGCAAGTACCCCAGTAATCGTTATGTTAAGGCTGATCCTAAAGATAAAACGGCAAATCTGCGCTTCCAAACACCTGCCTACAGTATTCCTCGTTGAACGTCGTGAAAATCTAGATTTTCTATCCCAAATTCTCTTTCTTTTTTTAATAGTGCATTAAATTAATTAGAAATTGTTTGCCCACAAGAACTTTCCACGTTTTTGGCTGTAATACATTATTTCCAGTAAAAGTTTCAAAAGGCGGTTATTTCGTATAATTTCAGAGAGTCCTTTAGGTTCCATGAGTGTATTAGGTACATTAGTGGAGTGGATTTGAGATTTGGGAATACTTGTAGCAACTAACCTCAAATCCACCTTGGCTTGTACCACTTGAAATTACTTATTTTCCAACACATTAAGGAGCTTTATCCATATATAGCTCAAGTAGCTTTCTGCATTAAAGCTATTTTATGAATAAAAACACAAATTAGCCTACCATTTAAAATTCTTCTTCACAGATTGAGACTTTTTTCCTGAGGTACATTTTGCCTAAAAATATAAATTTTAATAAACCAAATAAAAGAATGTTGTGTTTTAGTTCACACGAAAAGTTCACTTTCTGGGATATTTTGAAAACTTCTTGCGATGAGGATTTATACCTAATATTTTTGGGTGAATTTTCCAAACTATAAAGCTTTGACATCAAACTATTCGATTACCGTGGTTGGAATCCCTGCTAAACTCTAAATAAGTTAAGAACATTACAGTGAAGAAGAACAACTATTGGAATTTTACTCTCACCAGTGTTTCGTCTTTTATAAACTCTGGGATTTCGAAAACTTGAGATAATTCTAAATTAAAATCTGTTATTTATCATTATATAATGTATTATAACTTTATGTTTGCACGTCTATGTGTTCGTTTTGGAGCGCCGAGCATTTAGGAGTCAATTTTTGCCGGTTAACTTATTTTTGTTTAATCTGCGCTTTCTGGTTTTCATTTAATTTCTCGTGTTTGCGCGTACTTTAAATTAAAAAGCTGCCACAGCGTATTTTCCTCTGGAATAGAAAAAAATATATGTTCCTCATTCTACAACGTTTTGGTGACACACATTTTTCGATTTAAAACCACAATGTACTTACATAATACGAAAGACCGACAAATACACAAAGAACTCCTACTACTACTCTTTTATTTAAGCATAAATGCAACGCTTTACTCACAATTTCCAGGAAAATATGTAAAAACAAATATGTAGCGGCTTTTCACAACAAAATGTATAGGGTGGCGACAGAAAAATGAATTTGGAAAAGTATATTTTTTTGAGTCACCCGATACATGCTTGTAAAGTACTGCTGAGCCGCACGCAAGGTCTGTGATGATATGTAGTTAAATAAGCACCTTTTATTTTAAGCTATACATATATGTATTTTATTTCCTAGAAATTATAAGGCCCTCTCTAGTTTTAAGGAACTCTGTCAAAGTGGTTTAGTAATCTTATTAAAAATATTGTCACTAATTTAAGTATTTTTATGAAAATATTGTATGAATTTTAGTTTGTATAATTCAGATTTTAAATTATAAAAATTCATAAACGAACGTATAGAGTGTGTCCCATTTAAAATTCTGGTGCTAAAGCTGAACCGGAATATATCCAGAAATCCATATCAAACCAGTTTATATTAATAAATTTCTATGGAACGTCTCTAAATTTGAAATAACTTTTTGTTTTTATGTCATAGGAAATCAAGTGAATTCATGTAACTTTTTCTCCCAATAAAGGTTCTTCTTCTTCTTATTGTGCCCTGTCAGGTCTCTCTGACGTTGGCAATCACGATGGCGAGCTGATCCCTGCCTTCAGGCACTCTAACCCATTGTTCAACGCTATGTATGCCTGTCCATTCCCGGATGTTCTTTAACCAGGAGATCTGTTTTTTTCCTACGCCCCTGCGGCCTTCTATTTTTCCCTTCATCATAAGCTGTAGGATCCGGTAACGATTCCCTCTGAGAACATGACCAATGTATGCCAATTTTCGGCATTGAACTGTATTTCCCTTGGCTAAGACTGCTTAATTTCTTTGCAAATGCCTCTAGACAGTTGATTGTGGCAGCTTTCAGCTCCGTACAACAGCACATACCAAATGTAACATTCCTTGTCTCACCTTTAGGTTCAGGCTGTCATTACAAAACAGTGATCTCATCTTCTGGAACGTTGTACGGGCTGATTCAATCCTGCATCTAATTTCCTGATCCGGGTCGAGTTGCTCGATGATGTAGCATCTGAGGTATTTCAAATTGGATACTCTCTCAATGTTCTGTCCATTTATCTGTAGTGACGTGTTGAGGTATGGCTGACGGCCAAAGACTATAAACTTTGTCTTAGCAACATTTATACTTCAGTCCCAGTTCTTGTCCCACTGCACTAACAGAATTTATGAGATTTTGGAGACCCTGAAGATCATAGCAGAAAATAGCCGTATCATCAGCATAGCGAATGGTGTTAATCAGCTCGCCGTTGATTTTGGTCCCGAATTATTTTTCATAATATAGTAACTTTTTCTGAACATAGGTTGAGCAACAGTGGGGATAGGACACATCCTTGTCGAACGCCTCGTTGGATGTTAATCTGTAAATCTTCTGTTGATGGAGACTGCCTTCTGTCGCCAGTAGGTTCTTAATTATACGTAAATCTTTCTTTTCGTGTTGAACCCTGTCGAAGGCCTTTTCATAATCAATAAAACACACGAAAACATCTTTAGGTTGGTCTCGGCATTTTTCGAGAAGAACTTTCAGAGTAAACATTGCTTCTCTGGTACCAAGGCCATTTCTAAAACCGAACTGCCTCTTTTAATCACTAAATTCCCTCTGTTATTGAGTAAATAGTCTTATGATGGGCATTAAAATTTCGTTAGTCAACAGAAATCGCAATACGGATTTTCGTCTTATTTTTCGCGTTAAGTGTATGTATGTAATTCATTCAATTTGTTGGCAAATTATGAAAGGGTGTTTCCTTACCGAAATCAATTTAAACATCTGTCATTCAACTTGAAATATTAAGAAGAATGGAACAGGTTTTCTTGTTTAGCACTTTTCATCGGTGGCCAACTGGATTTTCCACATTTTCTTTTTGATTTGAAAACGTTCGTTTACCAAATTAAAATTTTTACTATAGCTGCACTAGACAATTCGCGGATTTCTATTATCCATCTCACCAACCAAATAGAATAGTTGCATACAAACAGGCAGTTCAAAATCTCAATTATTCTTATCATTTAAGTCGTCTGGAGTATCTTCTGGGATCCACAACTTCATCATATCTTTGTGTAACTCGACCAAAGTACATTACCGAGGCAAGAATTGCTGATAAGGGGGCGACAAGATTGGGCTACAAGGCAGCAATTCAATGAGGAAAATAATCTTGTTTAGGTATGTCTGCATCTGCAGGAAAACTGTCATTTTTGTCAGCCCTTTGGATAACTAACGCCCCGTCCATACGATCTTTATTGTCACACACTTACTCTTCCAGTGGCTGCCCAGATTTTTATGGAAGTATAGATAAAATTCAACTCCTTTTAGCTCATCTGATATTTTATAAATTGGTGAAGCCTCGTTCTCAACAGCACTTTCTTCTGTTAGTGTACGAATAATTGAACTTAAATTTGTGACAATATGCTCTAATTTTATTTGTGTTAAATAAACGTACTGTTATTTCCTTCAACATGCATAATAAAGTATTAATTTTCAATGATTTTAATCATTGCTATTGTAAAATACATTGTAAATTTCCGAAGTATAAAAATGAAATAAAAAAAAACTTTTTATTGTAACTGTATAGGGTAGGATGCTCTAAGAGTGCGCACTTAAGGTTTAATCAGGTGTAAAATCTAAACAAATTGCGCTAAAAATATATTAATTTTTATTTAAACTTGTTAATACTTTAACAATAAATCAAGTACAGTTTTCAAATCAAACGGCAATACTTTAACAACAAAAAAAAAAAAACTTAAAAAATTGATTTTGCGCACTCTTATAAACCTGCTTTTTAAGAGTACGCATTTAGGACTGTAAGAGTACGCATGTAATTTTATGCACATAAGTCACATATATAAGATCCAATACCCGTGTATGCACTGCACTTTTCATGCCACCATTCAGCACACGATATGCACTCAATCCAGTCCTCTGTAACAGGTTCTTTAAATGTTTCGTTGCACCCTGGACAGTTCCACTTTTTCATATGAAGCGGAGGTTTTGGCTTCTTTGGAACTGCTTTTCCACTTTTGGCAATCTTATTTGCTTGAGTGAGATTCACACCAGATTTCCTTTTTAAATTCTTTCCCAGAAGCGCTTGTGGCGATGGTATATTATCGCCCACGTTTAATTTGACAAGCCGTTTTGGATTTTTCTTCTCTTCTTCTTCAATCATTTGGTCCTTATATGGGGAGCTGGTGATAATTTCCGATTTTTTGCTTCTACGACTTGTTGATCTTACCGCAATTGATTTGGGTAACGGAGAAATTGTTGTTAATTTTATATATGTTGATGATGTTCCAGGAGTGTTCGATAAATCAAATAATGTGGCGGTTTCTGGCGTTACAGCAACTTTTTCTTGCAAAGTTGAAGTGATTGCAGATGTTCCAGGAGTGTTTGATAAATCAAATGTGGTGGTTTCTGGCGCTACAACAGCTATTTCTTGCAATGTTGAAATTATGGCAGATGTGTTGGAAACCACATCTGTAGGCTGACGTACATTGCTTTCAATCTGTAATATCATGGTCGTCGGATCAGATGTAGGTGTTTCGCTGATTATGACATCTCTTTCATTGGCATAAATATTTTTCTCAGTAGTAAATTTTTCGAGAACAACGATTGGGATGTCAGGAACGTTAGGAGCATTTCCAGAGGAGAGATCAGAGTTTTGATGTGCTTGAGTATCAGTTTCAGACGTAGAGATATCAGCAAATTCAAATTGAATGACAGGCGCTTCTACTCCCGTAGTAATTGTATCTGTAGCTGGATTTTCTCGTTCTGTGACATAAGTGGCCATAAAGTCAGCTTCAGTAAATATTTCATTATTAAAGGGACAAATCCCTGTCACTTTAAAACCTTCAATCGCATTTGTTATAGTAGCAGCTTTAAAATATGCAGGTGCAAATATTGAAGCAATTTGGTAAACCGTAATTACCCGGCCTGCGTGGTTTGTCAACCATTTTTCACATTCGTTGGAATAAAACTTTTTTAACGGGCCGAAAAAACACCTGTCAAGTGGCTGCATACGGTGGCTACTATGAGGAGGAAGTGTTAATGCTATAATGTTATTTTGGCGAAAAAAATCAATTGCTGCAATAGAACAATGGGAAGTGTGGTTATCCATTATCAGCAGGACTGGTTGTTCCTTTGTTGGCTTAGCATGATCTCTAAAATGTGTGGCATAATCAACAAATAGTTCCCTATTGATGAAACTACTATCGGATACCATTCCAATTGAAGATGGCGGAGCTCCATCCAAAAGTTCCGCTTTCATTCTTTTACGTGGATATATAAATACTGGAGGAATATATCGTCCACTGGCACTCATTGCGCATACAACACTTACATTGGTTCCCCGTTCAGCACTGGATATTTTATTGACACACCTTTTTCCTTTTGTTGAGAAAACTTTAGGGGGCTTGTTTGGGACAGTGGAAAATCCCGATTCGTCCATATTATAAATTGCGTGCGGCGGGAATTTATATTTCTGCATTAACTCCCAGAGATTATCGTAAAACCGCTTACACTGTGGTTCATTAAACCCAACAGCCCTGGCGAGACTAGTAGCGGTGGGTTGCCTCAAAGTAACATCTTTGTGCCTTTTCAAAAATCCACGCAGCCAGCCTTTGCCCGCCATTTTTGAAGTTTTATCAAAACGATGTTCTAATTTATTTTTTTCGGCGAATTCAAACGCTAGACTTCTTAGAGCTCTAGAAGTTAATCCGTAAAACATGTTGTCAACTGTTTTTATATATATGCACAACTCTTCTTCCATTTCTGATCTTAAAGTTGTATCGAATCTTCCCAGCTTTGTAGCTACAGTAGTTCTTTTTAGCCTCTTTCTTAATGTGCTTTCTGCCATTCCTAGAGAACTTGCCACGCTTCTCTTACTTTCTCCATTTTCAAGCCTTTTTCTTGCTTCCTCCATAACCGCCGGTGAGCATAAAGCACGCTGAGAAGTTCGTTTTCTGCCAGACATTCTGAAACAAAAAAAATACTTTCTTTTTGGTGTGTATGGTTTGTAAGAGTGCGCGCGTACTCTTACAAAATAACTGACTGCGCACTCTTACAAAACGAGCTTGTTCTAAAATGCGTCAGTGCTGCCGCTATCTTGGTTAGAAATTGTACACAACGGTATGTTTTATACGATCACTTGTAGTTTATTGAAGGTATGGTAAAATATGGATACGAAATTTTTGAAAACTACAGTTGTATGCAATATCCAAAATGTCAAAAAATATTAACAAAACAGACTAAACCATTTAAACTTACCTAATAACGTTATTAACCGTGTTTATTTGCTTAAAATGCACTAGACACATACATGCACTCCACTTAATCAGTACGAACTAAAATTTTGTTGTTGTTTGTGAACCGTTCCGAGAATCGACGACTGCGCACTCTTATTGACCGCGCACTCTTAGAGCATCCTACCCTATGTATTAATGTAGTTTCTCTGACTGGTGCTATTTATTATATTGTTTTTCTCTTTTAATTATGTAGTTAGTTATTATAAATTTAATTATTACTTGTATATGTACTATATGATATATAATTTATTAAAGAAATCTGTAATTTTAGTTTATATTATCCTGTAGGACTGAAAATAATATGATCCCTTTTGTACAGTGTAGATATCTCGTGTAATATATTTTATAAATAAATCTTAATAAATGATATGTAGCAATATTAAATCCTTGTTTTATTGGTTTTAATTTCCTATTACTACTAATGATTTGAGAGCATTTTTTATTTGCTTTACACTGTTAGGTTACTTTTAATATTTGGCTCCATAATTCTCGAGAAAATTGCCTTTAAAATGTCACCAGTTAGGTTGTTGGAAAGTATTTTTTATTTTTTAATAACATTTATTGTATCTAAAGGTGGATAACCTTATTTTAAACTTAAAAAAAGAAATTAATTACATCAATTTTCATATCAGAATTCGAAACTTAATACTAAACAACAGACCAAATATACGCAGCATTAGCTGTTAAATGTAACTAAAATTCGGACACAAATTAAGAAATCAGGTTACTCATTAAGTAAAAACGACCGAGTAAGTTTCAGCATATTGATGAAATAATTAACAATTTTTGTTAGTGTGAGTATAGAGCTAGCTAATAGTCTCAGGTAGCATATCTTGGGCAGACGATTATCACTCATTCTTTTGAGTTTAGTTAGCCAAGAGAGAGCTGATTTCAATATGAAATAGCTAAGGGCGATTGAGTCAGTTTCGAGACGAACGATATAGTCTGGAGTATTTCGGGGCAAACTTAAAAGTCTTTTAAAGAAACTGACCTGCGCACGCTTGATCAAGTTATCGTACCTCAATCCCCACACACCTACGTCAGTGAGTTTACAACCATGCTCTCGTACAATTTTACTCTCGAGTCCCAGGAGTTCAACTTGGAACGGGCCATACCATCAATTATCGAACTCACAGTCTGTCTACACTTCGCCACAGCATTATTTGACATTTCGTAAAATAGCGAAGATGAAGAGAAGTCAACACCCAAGTATGTGCAATTTTTTACGATTTCGAGTGGCATAGAATCAAAATAAAATTTATAGTTCTTATAGTTATGGTAATGTCCCCCTCTGCCAAATATCACAATCTTCGTCTTCGATGTATTGACTGTGAGGGAGTTGGCATTCGTGTACTGTTGTAAAGCTTTTACCCGATGTAACTTTTGCCAGAGCAATGAGTGGTTAATATTATCAAAAGCGCGTTTGAAGTCCACAAAAGCAGCAAAAATCTTGCGTTGCCTGAGACGTAGGTGGATCTGGATGACAGAGTTTAAAACGAAAATGTTATCAACACAACTTCTGTTTTTTCTAAATCCCGCTTGACACTCAGGAATAATGTTAAAAGTTTCACAATGCTGTGTGATTCTTTCCAACAAAACCGAGGTGAACAATTTTTCAACACAGTTAAGCAATGCAATGCCTCTATAATTGGCAGGTTCGTCCCTAGAGCCCTTTTTATGCAGCATAGACATAATTACCTGGTGCCAGGAAGTTCGCAAAACTCTGGTGAAAAGCAGGGACAAGTACAGTAACCAGTTTTGGAGTAGGTTTTTAAAAAACTCATAAGGTGTACCATCACTGCCTAGCGCCTTACTGTTTTTAGTTTTATTTAAAGTGACCTGCAGTTCATCAAGTGTTATGTCGGATTCCAGAATATCGTTATGAATCTCAGGCAATGGAGGTTCGGTAATTGTTCTGTTCTTGGATAAGCTGTCGTAAAAGTGTTCCCAGACGTCAATAGGTATAGGGCAGGTATCTGGTCTGCGTCCAAATGACTTTAATGTTTTCCAAAAACTCGACTGGTCCCTGACCAGACTAAGTGCACAAATCATTTTCTCGTCATAAGTCTTCTTTTTCGACCATAGCAGATTTTTGTAACACTTCTTGGCGTCCATATATTCTGATTTAAATGGTTCGAAAGCTTTTGCTCTTCCAAACTCTATCCGTGGACACATTGGATAGAGTTTGGAAGAAGAAAAACTTTTTTATTTGTAGATTTAGAAGAAAAAGACATTCTTTATAAAAACGTCTGCTTGTGTCGAAACTACAATTTCAAATACCAAATTTACGATTACTATACGGGGTATAGTGTAATAAATCACGGTTTTGAAAATATTTTCATAAAATTAAAAAAAAAATCAAAATCATTAAAAATATTATTTTTGATATACCCTCTATAGTAATGGTAAATTTGGTATTTGAAATTGTAGTTTCGACACAAGCAGCCGTTTTTATAAAGAATGACTTTTTCTTCTAAATCGACAAATAAAAAAGTTTTTCCTCTTCCAAACTCTATCCGTCGACACATTGTATACAATATGTTTGAGAAAGAATTATAGTACGCGAAGAGTAATTCAGTAATATTTTTCCCAAAGGAAATAAAGGCCCCGATTAAATTATTTTACGTATGGTTTTCCCCGGCTAGCTGCTCGATCTTCAACTGTCAGATAAGGCAACGGACGACCACTTTCTTTTCTTTAATTTTTAATTTGTCTTCAGCCAAACCCAGTAACGAAAATTTACCTAAAGTTTGTGTAATACCCAGATTTTTATTATTGAACACAACTCACATTAACAACAACACAATAAAACCAAACTATAATTGGGCCTAAGAACGTGTTTGGCTCGTATAGATGCCGGTGCTATTCCTGTACAACTTTTATTATAACATTGTTTTTATTTATGAAAATTAGTTTGATTTGATATGAATTTCCATCAAGTAAATGTGGAAACAAATTGACTGATGAGCTTCTAAAGATGACTTAAACAAGGCTTGAAATGCAATGTCTTCAATAAATGTTTTACAAAAAAATAAATAAGAACTACTGATGATGGGATCGCATAATATCAAGAAACATCTTTAATAATAATAATAATCTCATTCTATTGGAATATTGATTTTATGAAGATCGACTTTGGCCTTTTGTACCTACTCCTAAAATTAAATACAACGCCACTCAAAAAATGGAGTTTTTTATTTAAATTAAGTAAGAATTATTAATGTTTGTGAAGCTAAATTTGTTGGTTAACACGTTCACTTGCCTGTGAAACTTATTTTGGAAAGTAAACTACAAAAATTATGTATTGCATAAGAGCAGCTTATGAAAAAAATTAACCAAATAAACATTTTTAGGAAAACTCAACAGAATCACGTTTTGCTATAGTAATAAAGTTGTGAATTTGTATGTGTGTATGTATGCAATTTCATGTTTGGAGGTAAAAAGTTTCAGTCACTGTAATATGGAGATTTCGTCGCAAGCTAGTCTACGCCTAGTTTAGCCTAGTTTTAAAGCCGTAAAAGATGAAAAGCATGCCGCTGGTACAACATTGATTTAACGTAAAGAAGCAAACTGCACAACTGAGGACCTAGGAACTGTCAGAATTTGAATACGTACGATACCTTGATAACAAATCGATATATACGAGATACTACTGGCGAACGTTTTCACTGGATGATTTTTTACGATTTCAAAAAAGGTCTAACTACATGCATTAATTCGCTTCAATTAATCAGAAAAGAACAGTGCAAAATATGTTGTGATTCTATAAAAAATGCTAAAACAAGGCATATGGACATTTTTATTTGTGAAAAAGATATATTTCATATACAGTCCACCTAACTTACCCGAAGCCCAGAAAACAGATCGTATCAATTGGTGTAAGAAGATGCTGAACATATTCGACGCAGAAACCGTGATTTTTCCTAGCCTATTAAGGGCAACCTTGCATTGGGACCATTAACTTTAAATGTCATTTCAAATTCATGCTCTAAATTGAAACGTATCCTTTTGGTATTTGTGGAGGTATTAGACCTCTAAAGTCTTCTATTCGTTGTTGAAGATCGTGTAAGGCATTGTGTTTCCTGAAGAAAATAAGTCGATGATTGCTAATACCAGCGTGCTGTTCTGGTATACTATGCCATTATCTATGATAGAGTTCTTAAGTTAGACGACCTGATGATTTATTACTTTTGGCTGTGGCAATTTTATACAAAAATTCCAAATGCGCTAAGAACAGCCACCCGAATTATTTTTATAAAGCTGCCACGACAACCCACTTCAAACAGCCCATAAATGAAGATGCCAGGCGATGTACAAAATCATACCTAACAAATATTGTCTTCTGGGGATAGTTGGACTTGGAAAGAACACCCAGCGTATGTCCAATCACTGCCACAACCAATATACATCGAGAACTCTCAACGACGGCTCACAAATGCCAACAAGCAGGATCAAGCAACTTTTGCAACCGTACCGTGAGGTAGACTTCACATCCCAAACGATGAGGTGAAGACGAGAAAAGTCCGAATTCAAAAAATTGGTGCACATTGGAGGTTTTTCAAAAACTAACTACGATATCGTATTGATGTTTATTTTTACTGTAATGTTGTCTGGTTTTTGTTAAAGTTATATACAAGCATATACAGGGTGTTAGTAAATAAGTGCGACAAACTCCAGGAGATAATTCCGCATGAAAAAATAATGACAGTTTGCTATATAAACATAAGTCCGCGAATGCTTCGTTTTCTGAGATACGGGGTGTTAAAGTTATTCTTAAAAACTGAAGATTTATTGATTGCTCTAAAACGGGTGGAGGTATGCAAATGAAATTTAGTGAGTTTTAAGAGGTAGTTATTGCGCATTTTTCGGCAAGCAACTAAGAATTTTATGCTCATTAGTGGCGCGCATACGAGTAATGATCTCAATATTTTTAAAGAAAAAAATGGTACGCCACTGCAATTTTTTAAATAAAAAATCATTTTGCAATTCCTCGTTCAATTTGTGATAAAAAATCTCTCTTGCCGTTTTATCGTAGGGGGCATCATCTTTGTGCAAAAAAAATAAAACATCTTACCCCGTATTTTTAATTTCTTTAATACATTATCAACAACTATTTAATACATTAAACATTAAACCAAAACAATAAGAGAAAATAACACTAATAATAAAGAAACGCTAGTTTGACATTTCGTTGAAATATTCGTATCACAGAATGTTTACAGCCTACTAGCGTCGCGTCGCAGCGATATGTTTTATTTTTTTGCACAAATGCCCCCTACGACAAAAAAACAAGAGAGATTTATCACAAATTGAACGAGGAATTCTAAAATGATTTTTAAATTAAAAAATTCTAGTGGCGTACCTTTTTTTTCTTTAAAAATATTGAGATCATTACTCGTATGCGCGCCACTGATGGACATAACATTCTTAGTTGCTTGCCAAAAAATGCGCAATAACTACCTCTTAAAACTCACTAAATTTCATTTGCATATCTCCGCCGGTTTCAGAGCAATCAATAAATCTTCAGGTTTTAAGAAAAACTTTAACACCCCGTATCTTAGAAAACGAAGCATTTGCGGACATATGTTTATATAGAAAACTTTCATTATTTTTTCATGCAAAAATACCCCTGAAGTTTGTCGCACTTATTTACTAACACTCTGTATATGTGCATTATTTTTCGGCTTATCCTCGTATAATATTCTACAAGGACAAACGTGGGTAACGGTAGCTGTCATATTGTAAAGGATATTTAAAAATTTCTGTAATAAATTCGTTGTTTACATTGTCACAAAGTGTTGAGAAGTAGATTCGTGCAGTTTGTCTGTTCCCTAATAGTTTTTAGTATGCACTTTGTTAGATACACGTTTCGGCGGATATTATGTTTTTAAAAAATGCTTGACATTCTCCACATACATTGTCAGTCATTGTGTTTGCGTTTATATTATGTATATAGTTATAATAACGTGAGTTCTATCTGAACTTGCCGGATGGTTTCCAGTGCTTAAATTCCGAATCCTACCAAAATCAATAGAATGTTTGTGTGCCACTCTCATGTATAAAAACAATGAGATAACACTAGCTCAATTGGCGTTTCTGATATAGAGCTACGGCTTATACACACAGAATTTTAATAATAATTATTATATTTCCTGAAGTAATCCATATTAGAGAGGAGTTGAATGGGTGTCTTAATTATTATTATTGTATTATTTTAATTATTTCCAATAAACTAACGTAACAAACAAACTACTTTATTCAAAAATTAGAAAAAAAATATTGCTATATCAGTCGACCCCTACTGATATAGGAAAATTTTTAATTGTGGAATTTGACATGTTTTGTACAGGATGCGTTTTCTGTGTAATGGGTAAGGGTTTACGAGTTGATGCTATCTATACTGATTTTTGCGAAAGCATCCGACAGGTTGGATCATTCGATAGTCCTTAGGAAAATGTGTGACGTTGCCTTTGAGGAAAGTCTGGTGTTGTTTTTGAAATCTTACTTTTCAGATCTGCAACAGTATGTTGAATTTAATGGCCACAGATCAGAGTTGTTCTCAGTTCTAAACGGAGAGCCTCAAGATAGTTGTTTGACTTTATTAATATTTTCTATTTTTATTAAAGATACTTCACTGCGTTTAACAAGTAGTTAAGTAATGATTGAATATGATCTCAACTATTTAAAATGAATTCGACTTAGGGAAAAGATGTATAATTTAAACACCTTTCAAATGGTGTTTTCAAAACTAAACTAACTTTAGCCGTTTTCGGGAATTCTGGTAAAACGATTTTAGTTTTTATTTATTTCTGACATTATTTTTACAGATATCAAAAAATAAAAAGCACTGCCTCGTAGTTACTTTTTGAGGAGAAAAAGATAGCGTTTACAAAATTGCCTTATTTGTCATTTCAATAAATAAATATTCTTAGTACGGTCCTGTATATGGTGTGCGGTTTAGATTCAATTTTGTACTTTATCCTTTTTCATGCCAAGTGAATCCCTAAAACAGAAAACATTTATTAAATAATTATTTAAAAGTTTTAAAAAAATAAAATTTTTGCTTACTACTTATGGTGGAGTCCAGGACATTAATTGTCGTAATATTTTGGGTATTTGATAGAATTCAAGCGGATTTAATGTTGAATTCTATTCCGGGTGGGATCTTTTAAATGGTATCTGATCTAGGAATGATCATTACCAATAGTTGCAGTCTAACATCTGTAACAATATCGCTTACGTTAAAAGTTAACTATCTAAACATCTCGATAGGCGTTATGCATTTTAAGTCGTTATGACTTACCTTTTTGTGTTTGTTGTCATATCTCCGTTTTAGTTCGTTTTTGTTTAGTTGGTAGTCTGCTAGCCCTTGTTCATTCTCCTTTTTGACCGGCTTGCAAATAGTCAGGTGCTACTGGGTCCTTGAGAGCTGCTTTGAATGGCGAGATTCCTTGGAAGGGTGGTTGACGGGGGGTAGTGCTTGGCGAGTCGTTCAGGGAGTGGCTCTAGTTTATTAGACCGGATATTAAAAAAACGCCTTTCTCAGATGAATGTTTTACGCAAAATAAGTGCCAAACTATGGCGATTTTTCTTGAATAATTTTAAATAACAGTTAAAAACACTGAAAACTTGTTAACCTAACCTATTTTTGAATAGAGCTATTTTGCTCTAAATTTTACAATAAAAAATCCAGGGCCGTATTTAAACAAAAAAAAATTGATGATGGTTTTTCAAAAACAAAAAGTGGTAGTGAAAATTTGTATCTTTTTCTGTAGTGAGATCTAAACTTGAATATATTAGAAATAATAAAATAATAATACCAATTAAAAAAAACTGGTGCCGATGAGGCACGAACAGCTCTCCATACTGAAATTAAAAGGGCTCATTATAAGTGGAGTGAGGAGAAATTAGAGATCGTTTCCGTAAACTTGTAAGATACCATCGATCACCGTAAAGGATAAATATGTTAGAACAAACTCAATATAAAGATTTGCAATAATCAAATTCTATCTCAAATTTCTCGATGCTTCTATTAAAAATTGGCAAACATGCATACATACACAATCTGTTTTCAACACTCTGCCTTTCGTTGTTCGTTATTTCATTGCCCTTTTTTATTAACTGGAATCGCCAGAACAAATTGAAAATGAGTATACGAACGGCTTTATCTGCATATACAGATATTGCCACAGAGTGGTCACTGCTTACATTTGCCACAATCATTCATAAGCTTCATTCAGACTTCATTTTTTTATATCTGTAAAAATTATGTCAGAAATAAATAAACACTAAAATCGGAAAATAGTCATTTACGTAACAAGTTCGGAAAATAGTTTTTTTTTTGTACGAATAGACAAAATTGGAAGTCTTTAAGTCCAACAAAACTATTTTCGGGCGTGTTGCGTACAATTTTTTTTTCGGCAACCGTGCAGAATAATAAATCAATGAGACGACACATTTGCTTATTATACAATTTAATTTTTATTTGAATCAAACAGAACAGAAAATACTACATATTAACAGAAACATTTTAATTCTTATTTATATTAAAATTCGAGCAATTTCTAATATTGAAGGGATTCAATTTGCTTATATAGTATTTAAATTCCTTTTGTTGAAGCCAGAACAAGAACGCAAAGTTTCCGTTTCACATTGATTGTTTTCGTCTGATGATTTTTGAATGGTCTTGGCAATTTTAATTTTGTTTGTAAGTGAATTATCTATATATCATTCAGCCACATTGGTACACTTCCAGCCGCCGTGTCTCTTCATTGTGATGTTTCCACCATTATCAGCAAATAACGTCGCCGAAGTTCGACGAATGCTATGGCCTGTGTAATTTTTAGGATTGCGTAAATGTAAAAATTCTGCGATTTTTTTTTGAGACTCCGAAAACTGGGGATACCAACAGGCTGAATCGAACATTTACCTTTTTTTTTAGTAATTCACGAATAATCTGTTTTGTGGAGTATGGGATGGCCGTAAAGATAAATATTGTCTATACAACAGCAGGTTTTCTTGCCCAATTAGAACAAAAGTTCTCTAAACATGTGTTTTGCAATCCGGTATTTCCACAAACAACATGTCTTCCTTGCCGTTTATTAGATCAATTGGCATTTTTGTTAGTTCTTCTCGTCTACACGCACCGGCTAACCCAATAATTGCTGCTACCTGAAAATGAAGTTGATACTTTTATATCCTACAATTGCTTCCCTAATGAATTTGTTGATGTGCTCACTGCTGATGACTTCTGATTTCTTGGCTTTGTATAACCAACTTTCTTCTTAACCTTTGGGAAAGTGGCTATGTTTCCAGTTTTCTTCACTGAAATGGTACTTTTCAACATAGAGTACATGCTCCACAGAGTAGAGGATTTGACAGTTTCAGATGTTTGCGCCAAATATGCCAAAATTACATCCTCTGTAATAGTTTTGCATTGCTTCATATCCGTCCATTTCGTGAATAAATCATAAACGTTTTCGTACCTGGATTTGGAATTTTCAGGCAATAATTGTGCTGTAGCAGCAGCTGCTATGTTGGAAATTTGAACATTTTCAAAGTCACTATCGCTGCTGCTTTCCATAATTTATAGCGAATTGCGATCAGAAAACATGCAAACTTTTGACAACTAATTTCGTATGAACTGTCAGCCGTTATTTCGTTGCTATGGTAATGATCAACTGCATTTATCAAAAGCATCCCTACCAAGATTTTCATATTTACAATGACAACAACGACGTGATTCTCGCCGTCCTAGTCCGGGAAATGCTACTTCAGAGAGGAAGTGGGAATATCCCAGACGGTTGTCGAAAAAATCGATTTTTCAAAAATTCTCGAAAACGGCTAAAGTTGCTTTACTTTTGAAAAAGGTGTTTAAATTGTACAACTTTTATCTAATTTAACCGACATTGTAATTACTATCGTTTTTTGGACACAGTGAAGGTATATCTATGAGATCATATGCCAAAATTGCATAAATTCTCATCGAGGTATGCGAAATCCTTCTTAATGTGCCAGTACTACTAGGATACATTTTAGAGCAAATCTTGAACAAATAAACTAGGTAATTTTAAGTACGCACCCTGTAAAAATAGAGCTAATGTTATCGACATGCCCTAAAGCTCTCTGCAGTAGAACCATTACACATTTTTGTAATATTACTCCGCGCTTGTAAAAATGCCTGCAAAAATATTAAAATCTCGTATACATTCGCTGCATGGATATTTGGATATACATACAAAATACACATGATATAGAAAATCAAAAAAAAAAAAAAAAGTGACCAAAAACAGGCAATTATATTGGTGTGTATAGGTAAAAATAAATATCGGTTTCATATTAGGTATGTGTGTGCTGATAGATTTTTGGGTGTAATTTTTGAAAATTTCATGCCTGGTAATGCGAAAATAATTTCCAAACCTCTGAACGCATTTTAAATAATTAATGGTTATTGATAGCTTTCAGTTTATAGGGACATGTATGTTTTGGTATGGTAAAAAAATATCAAAACTTCTCATTTGACTAACTATATAGTGCGTGTAAAAACACTACCATCTGATATCTTTACAATGTCAGCCAGCTCGTGCACTTTCAATTTGCGTTCGTTCATAACGTTCATAACCAATTGCAGTGAAGATTTCTGCGGACTTGTATGAAACGTTTTAGAACAAAACACGATTCCTTCTGTCTCTAAGGCACTAGTAATATTTATTATTGCAACCTGCCAAATGTCTACATGACGTTATAACTCATTTTGGTATCATCAGAACCGAACCCAAGATAGACCAGCCGTAACAATCCAAAAAAAAAAGGACAAACAAATTAATTTTATAAAAAATATTCTCCTTTAGGATCTATACACTTTTGCGTGGAAAACGATTTTCATCGCCCGAAGAAGCAGTTGAGCCCTTCAAAAAGATTCGCGCGACGCGAATGGGATGGAAGCCTTGCTCCTGCAATTCTTCCTTCACCTATTCCTACTTTATTGATTGTTCTACTCCACGTATTATTACGTGAAGGGACCTCTCTTCAGGGAGCTGGTAGGTATAGTATCCCAGCTTTTCTTGGTTGAGAAATTTCACCATTCCTCTAAAAGAATCCGGGTTAGATGGCTGCACCCGGATGCCGTCTTTAATGACGCGTGCGCCATTGTGGGCCAGTTTCAAGGCCGCAAATCGTCCGTTTATTTGGACCCACTTTTTGGAGTCCCTGATAATGATCGGGGGAGTGCCGGATTTCCTGACGTCCTGTGCGGCGTCCGACTGAGGGGGGCCTGCTTGTCCTTGAGGTCCTGGTTTGGGCTTGGGGTTTAAGGTTACCGCTACTTTTATCTGGGGAGGGTTCGCAGCTGCCACCTTTTGGATTGGGGTCGCCAGTGGCTTTTGGGGGAGAGTCTCAACTGGCTCAACTGCTTCTTCGGGCGATGAAAATTGTTTTCCACGCAGTTTATCTTTAATTAGTAAGAAGAATAATTTCTTCTTAATCATTGGGTACCAAGTCGGGCCTGTAGGTAGATAAGCCATCAATTCGATGTTTTGTGTGTCCAAATTCTCGTTTGTTTGCAAGTGATGTGTGTGAGCTCGCATTGTCGTGATGCAACATGATTGGTCGCTTTGGATTGGTTTCTCTCAATTTACTGAAAAAAACAAATGCTCATATACCACGATGAATTAACCGTCTTCTGAGTTTCAACTGCCACAGTTGCGACATGAGCGGTTATCGTGAAGAAACACGTCACCATTTGCTTTTTAACGCTTCGGTATTGGACAACTTTTATTGGCTTTTCTTCGCATTGAAAACCCAAACTCTCGATTGGCCATTTCTTTCTGGCTCATAGGCATAACTCCACGACTCATCACCTGTGACGACGCCGTATACGGCTTTGACTGCACCACAGTTGTATTTTTTAGCATTTTATGGCACCAATCGACCTGTCAACACGTCAAAAAGTTCTCGATGCGTATACTGTCAAACATATCAAACTTTAAGATGGAGATGATAGATTTCACCTGGCAATACTAGTGTTGCCAGAGCTCAATACATAAACAGCAAACCTCGTATATTCATTCAGTCAACATAAACTAATAGCAAATACAGTTAACGACAAAGACGTAAAAATGTTTACCATCATTTTATTAAACTATCATTATTATTGTAATCAATAATTTCGCAAGCAAAGTCATTATTATTTTAATAAAATTCAAATATAAAATTTTATTTCCCTGTGTTGTTTGTTGGTCTGGTGCGTGTATCAAGTGGAAGTCACGTCATATATTTTATAATATTTTATCGATGCTTATTATAATTTATAGCATAGTATTTATAGTTCTATAACTTCTATTATAGTGGTTTTATTATATGCAGGTATATTATGCGGTACAATTGAATATTTGTAAACAATAAAATAATATTTTGTACATGTCATTTAATTAATATCAATTATTATGAATGTAAATTGGAAAATGAAAAGAGATACCGACAGTAATGTAAATATAAAGTTGAATACCACATTAAAACCGTTGAATAAAGAAATCTATCAAAAAAAACATTTTTGACGTTTATGGTTAATCTTTGTAGAAGCTTTTTCGCTTAGGCAAAACAAATGACACGTTACTGACGAAGGATTAAATGGCCTCCTATACGTTGGCGCCCCGTTACGGTATCCAAAATGTATATTTTAAAGAAATAGTCCATACTGCAGTGGAGTGAATGTATTTAAGTGAGAAATAAAATTCAAACGCCACGAAATGCGAGCTGGTTGTCAATGGAATATAGAAGATTTCTGCATGCTTATTGTCTCTTTCACTCGATAATGATCCATAACTATCCACCTTACCTATATGATAAAATTACATTTAGATCCGATATACATGTAAAAAGCATTCTTTATTATTTTTAAATTATTTAATAAAAGTCTCAAAACCACACCCAAAATCATTTATTATTCGTTATCACATAAAGAAACGTGTATCTCAGAGCTCTTATTAACAACATCTGTCTTCTATTACATTTTCTTATATTATGCTATTCTCATCACTGGTTCGGCTATCCTTATTGTATCGAAAACCAAAACCTGTTTTTCTGGTGTGACGTAGGCGAACCACGTCGGAATGTACTTTACAGGGGATGATTGCTAACATACATAATTTAAATCTTAGACATAAGGGCTTGCTTTCTGCACCACTGCACAGGACGGAATTATTTAAGAGGTCATACACTTACAATGTTTACTCAATTTACAATCAAGTCCCAGGTGAGTTAAAGGACTTACCTATGCTTTCATTTAAATGCAAACTTAGACATCGCTTACTATTTGGTTGAGTCAGACTTTTAGGAATGGGTTTTGATCTTTATCTCATCATCTCATCTCGTCTTCTATTCTCTTTTTTTTCTAATAGTCATGTATAGGTATAGTATATTATTAATCTAAATTTATTAGGTAATACTGTTTGTACTTTTCCTGTTTGTGTTTTTCTTTGAAGGGTAAACATATGTTTATGTCTTTTGTTGTTTTTGTTTTTCACAGGGTTAAAATTTATATCAGTGCATACTGCCTTTTTAACCCTTTTTGTAGTTCTACATTATTTAGTTAGTAAGTAAATAATAAATCAGTTTATTTGCAGTTCTATAAAACAAAAAGATTATACAACTTAATATAATCTTTTTGTTTTATAGAACTGCAAATAAACTGATCTATTATTATTATTATTAAATATTTCTATTAAACTACTCTGCTAAAATTCTTTCTTAAAAACCAAACAACATGTTTCGAAGCTATCTAGCCTCATTACCACTATTTATTATCAGTGGTTGAATATTACAGAATAAGTGTTTGGGGTTACATCACAATAATATTGGCCATCTAGCATTTTCACAAAATTAATTGAAGTTAAGTCGTTCTCGTTTTTCTTACCTCCTTAAATGCGACTTTTACGCAGTTATAAAGTAGTTGCCGTTATTCCATTATAACTGCGATAAAATTGCATTTAAGGTAAGAGATCGAGAACGATTTAATTAAAAATAAATAAAAAAATGATATACAAAAAGAAAAAACAGTGAAAAAAGTTAAATTTTTGCATAGAGTGAAGTCGATTTAGTATTGAAAAATCTCTTGTGAGCTTTTCTTATTGTTTTGTTATTGCCATTGACGATTATTCTATTAAATTTATTTCGTTGAGATTCGATTTTTTTCTTTGTTATTAAAATTTTCACTCAACTCAAGATTGAACTACTTTTTGAAACTAAAAAATAATGAACTATTTATAGTAAAATAATAATGTAGTCATTGAGAAATAGTTAAGAATAAATAATTCAAAAATTAATATACACTCTGTCCAAGATAAGAACGGGATATCATTGTAATCTTGGAAACAGTAGGAGTTACAATGTCGGTTAAATTAGAGAAAAATTGTAGAATTCAAACACCATTCACCCTTGAGAACACGCACAAAAGAAAAAACCAATTTTGCACGTGCACGGTCGGGATAAAATTTTTCATCTCGTTAGCGATCTGCTCCCAGTTGTTCTTCACATCACTTCGCCATGAAGGTCTTGTGTTCTCGACAGATAGGATGTTGACACTGCAGCACAGTTCTGTTTCTATTTTTCTGCGAGGAACAGAAATTAGCAAGGGGTTTTTCTTCTGGCTGATTTGCTCGCCCGTCAATAATTTGTTTTTTTGATTAATATTTTTATTGTAATCACCAGAGAAACTATGTCTTATCGAGTTTGCCAGAGTTTTTAAAAATTTTCGACGCCTCACGCGACATTTTAGACCGGTACGCCTGTCCTTGAGGGTTAAATGTTAGGCAAGGGGGTTTAAAAGAGAGTTCAAAAATTCGTAGTTCTTAAACTTATCCGAAATACTGCATAATTTTTTACGCATTTAATTGAATATAACCTAAAATATTAAACCACATTGGCGTTCGAAAATAGTGTAAAATGGGGTACAAAATATTAAAAAAAAAACGTACTTCTTAAACATAGCAGAAATATTAACAATTATTTATAGCTTTAATAGAATGTAACCTATAAAATGTGTCATAAATAACTTACTCGCATAGGCGTTCGTAAATAGTGGAAAAAGGGTCAAAACATAAAAAATATATATTTCCTAAACTTATTCGAAATATGGAATAATTTTTCATAGTTGTGATAGAATATCACCTAAAAAATGTTACATAAAAGAATTGGTTCGCACAGGCGTTCGAAAATAGTCTAAAATAAGGGTCAAAAACGAAAAAAAAATGTTTCCCAAATATACCAGAAAAATTGGCTAATTATATATAGCTTTGATATAAGATAACCTAAAAAATCCAGCATCAAATTTGTATTTACATTCGTAAATAGTAGAAAAAGGGGTAAAATAAAAAGAAATTAAATGTAAAATTTTTTATATTTAACTAGTTGAATTGGTGTTAAAATTACACGACAAAAATTAATGTACCATAGGCGTCCGTGAAAATTCTATAAAAGGGTCAGAAAAAATTTGTATCCGTGATAACTTCTGAAAAACCACTTAACGGATTTTAACCACATTTGGTACGAAAATACTACAGGATAATTATTATAGGTGGTGATTAACATTGAGCGTAGGCAAGGGGTTTAAAAGAGGGTTCAAAAATTTAAAAAATCATAGTTCGTAAACTTATCCGAAATATTGAATAATTTTTTCTGCGTTTAATTCAATATAACCTATAATATTTAACCTAAACAATAAGACCACATTGACATTCGAAAAAAGTGTAAAATGGGGTAAAAAAGTTAGAAAACGTATATCCTAAACATAGCAGAAATATTGACTAGTTATTTATAGCTTTGATAGAATATAAGCTATAAAATGTGTTATAAATAACTTGTTTTCATGGGCGTCGTAAATAGTGTAACAGGGGTCAAAATAAAAAAAAATATATACTTCCTTAACTTATTCGAAATAAGGAATAATTTTTCATAGTTGTGATAGAATATAACCTAAAAAATGTTACAAAAATGAACTGGTTCACACAGGCGTTCGAAAATAGTGTAAAAAAGGGTCAAAAACGAAAAATTGGCTAATTATATATAGCTTTGATAAAAGATAACCTACAACATGCACCATAACAATTTCTCGGCGTTCGTAAATAGTAGAAAAGGGGGCAAAATAAATTTTATAATAAAATTTAAAAAAATCAACTATTTTGCGTACAAGAACTTGGCCTAGAAGATCTGAAATATAAAATATGTAGGTATATAAATAGTTCTTCCAAAGAGAAGAAAAAGGAACAAAACCCGCTACTTAAAAAAAATAGCTGATGTCTAAAACAAAAAAATATATATATAAATTTTAGATAAATGACAAAAAGGTCATAAAATTATTACTTTACACTTAAATATGGAGAGCTATTCGTGCCTCGAGGGCAACAGTTTATTGTTACTAGAATATTTCACTAAATTATTTCTCTTTAAATATTTGGCAACAATGGATGAATTTGCTAAAGTACGACGTTCAAATTAAAATAACAAGCAGCAAAAGGGGGGACGAGGGTAGTGGGTCGTGTTGGTGGATTTGGACGCCACCACAGTACACAAACTGCTGGGGTTGCAGACCGTTGAACATTTTTAATGAGTGTCTGAAATAATTGATGGCAATGCGCGCCAAGCAGGACGTGAACCATCAACGTATGCCGCGAAAACATTAATATGCAACTAAAGTTTGAGCATTATCATTTGCTGAGGAAGCATCACGACTAGATGGTGTGGTGTTTGGTCGTTATTGCTATATATGTTGGTTTTGTACTGACATAAAATAAATGTATCATTCATAGATTTAATTTCTTATGTAAATTATTACTCAACAATTCTAAGAGTTTCGATTTGCAAAGGAACAAAGCTTATTCTTATATACACGGTGAGTCGGAAAACCGCAAAATTGCTCCAGAATTGTCCGCAAAAAAATGTAGGCAAAACTGCGTTCGATTAGTTTTAGTTTTCAATATTTAATTCGCTAGTTTTGCTCGAATAACGATAGATCTTTTTCGATTTTTAAAATTGCTGCCCATATTTTTTTATAAAAAAAAAATAAGACCCGAAATATTATGGAACAATTTTCCGTGGTCCTCCTAACAATCCCCTAAGGGTTTTTATTGATGCTTTCAGACAGCCCAAAGCAGGTTGTACTCGTACATTTCGCGTCTGCGATAAAACCACTAACGTTTAACACAAATTATAAAGCCATTATGCTATTATTATGTACCAATATTTCATAAATTTTTAGTGACACACACTTATGAATATTTATCAAAATTAGAACTTGTTTTGGATGACAAAGACTCTTGAACGAAAAACAATTAAACCCTATTAAAACGTACGCCAATGAGGTACCGCACTTTTTACCTCAATGAAAATGTGTATTTTTTAACCGTACATCGTCCTACCAAAAATGATAAAAAAAAAAGCTCAAAAAATAACAGTTATTGGCTTGTAACCATCTTAAGTGGGACACCCTGTATAATGTCAAATGCGGATCAATAGGCTAATGTATTTTTTCTTATGTAAAGCAAGTCCAATCACTCAGAAAGAAGTGTTGAAAAATCTCAAACCTAGATCGAATATGACTTGACGTAAGATTATATTCTTAAACTAAGCGAAAAAATTAAGTATACAAAACTTGAAGCAAATAAATACTTACCTTATTATACTTTAACTAGTAAGTCATTGATTAAGTCCATGAAATAAATTTCCAATAAACATACGTTCCGAAATGCATTGTTGCAACGGGGTTGGTTTGAAAACCTAGTAGGATCTTCCTGTACTACTGATTTTTTTCTCGTACAAATAATCTCTCATTCTTTTTCCAATGTTATACCTTTAAATATTAAACTTCATATAGCATTAAACCACTTTCAGGTTCCTATACGAGTATACCAATATTCAAATTACTAATACCTATACTATACTACATCAAGCTGCTTCAAAAAACTTTTAAACTATAAGTTTCATAGTAAAAGTAGCATGTAGCAGCTCTAGCAGAAAGCCTGCAGGAAAATATAGGGATGTTATCTCCACCATAGAGGGTATATTTTATCTCTCACTCTGAAAATCCACGACTCATATAGACCGTATTTTTCCATAGATTTATATTAAAAAGTTTGTTAACTTATTTTAAGATCGCTTTATTTCATGTCGGTAAACGGTTATGAAGCCGTAACCTCTCGCTGTTATTTTTCGGGTATAAAAAGTATGTTTTGGAAACTTTTGTAATATCCCATATTTCATCTGAAAAGTGTTTTCATTATTACTTTTACTTCAAATATTTTCAGTATTAAAATTTTAATTAAATTAGGGAGTTAAATGAGCAAAACGACCTCCACTTTTAGTAAATATCCAGTATTTGAGAAAACTATTATAACCAAATTATTAGTAGTACACCCACTTCATCTTTTACTTTTAATTTACGACGATACATTTTATGTTTATATTTTTGCTCCACACTATTGTTAAATAAGAACAAAGAACACTGGCAAATTATTTGTCGAAATGCTTTCTGATCGTCTATAAATTAGGTACTGTTTAGTCAGTCTATACCCAGTAAACATGCATACGTTTATTTAACGTTTATCATTACGAAACACCTTTCCAGAAAAATGTACAGTAACTACGTACATTTGACTTTGATATGTCGCGCGTTTTCACGTTACAGAACACGAATAACGAAACGTTAGTTAAACGCTTTAAAAAAACGTGTATTGAACGTATTTAAGTATATAGGTACGTACGGTGAAATCAAACGTTTCTAACGTTAATTATTAGCTTTTTAAAAACGACAAATGCATGTATATGTAACACTGTTATTTAAAGTTGCTTTTATATATTTTTGTGACATACTTTATAAACATTATATAAACGTTTTGAATTTTCCTATATTAAGCAATAAGCATTTTTATGGGATATTTTACACGTTTTCTTAACTGTAATTTTCGGATTATTATAAAATAGTTAAACAACGTCATTTTAACGAATTCATTGTGGCCTCTATCGGTTTATTATAAATTACATAAAGAACGTTTTCTAAAGATTTTTAATTTTGACAACGTTTGACATGCTTTTAAAAACACCTAAAAAAAAAAAACGTTTTTATTTTATGGTTTATTTATACAATATACAACGTTACTTAAACATAATAAATGCACGTATTAGTATTTAAATAAGAAAAACACGTGTCTATAAAGTTTAAACTGAACGATGTAAAATTAACCTTAAAATAAACCGTAAATTTTCTAACGTAAGACCAATTATCAGCGACTGACACGTTGAATGAACGTTTAATTTACGTATATGTGTTTACTGGGTACGTTTTGCCATCATTAAAAAATTGTCTTTTTGATTTTTAATGCCTTTTCAAAGAATTTCAACTGTAGACAGGGTTCGTAGGGATTGAAAAGCTTATACAACCCATAAAAAAAATTAATAATAAGTGATCAACTATCAAAATTAACAATACGTAAACAACATAAGCAACATTTTCATTTTCACAATAATAATAATAATAAAAAGTTTTCAATTAAGTGAAGGTCCTGTGAAACAACGCAGTGGTATATGCTGGAAGAGGCAGTGAGTTGTCAACTGACATTCTCAAAGAGTCCAACAATTGCAGATTGCAGCATCCAAAGTGATGGTATCAAGAACCTATTTAGAACTCGGAAATCTAGAAAATCGTCCAAGAGAAAGTGGCCATAGCATTACAACCCCCATCAAGATCGATTTATTGTACAATTAGCCTGTTCACCTTCCTTATTTGAGAGAATATTCCTCAGCAATTATTAAACTATCTCAACAACAGTGTTCTCCGAAGTATAGAAGCTTGTGTGACAGAATGAGGAGAACCAATTGAATATTTCAATTAAGTCTTTAATTCGTCCGCGATTTCCTATCCAGTCATCACCAAAATGTTTATTAAAATAGTTAGTTATTACCCTTGAATTATGTTGAAAATAAATAGATACAATTTCTCCGTTGATCTAAAGGTAGTTAGTTCATATAAGAATGGTTCAACTTGTGATCCTAAAATCTACCGTCAAACTTATACTGTCAAATGGATAACAGAACTTTTCAAATATCATAAGTTTCCCAAGTCAATTTAATTATTATAGAAATTAAACGACGTCTGCTCCACAAAACAAATATATTTATATTTTAAAAACTTCGAGGCACATCGCCCAAGTCAGTCAGACATGTTTCGAGAAGAAACTTCTCATCATCAGTGACAATCAAGTACAAGGTTTCATTTGAAATGAAACATTTGAAATGAAACCTTGTACTTGATTGTCACTGATGATGAGAAGTTTCTTCTCGAAACATGTCTGACTGACTTGGGCGATGTGCCTCGAAGTTTTTAAAATATAAATATATTTGTTTTGTGGAGCAGACGTCGTTTAATTTCTATAATAATCATCGCTCCTCTTAGAATGGATTATTTCATAAAATCAATTTAATTAACTTTGCTTAGTAAAATTTCAAGGAAATTAGACTCTTAGCCATGCATAAGCAACGAGGTTTATTTGAACATTACTGTACATTCTATTAATAAAAAGAAAATAGTAAAAACATATTTCGTTGGAATTAGATATAGCGTGCTAATATGACATTCACTTTATACGTATCATTTGCGTTACATTAGGGGTTTAAATTAAGGGGCTAATTTGTGGGCTCCGTACACACACACATACACATTATAATGCACCAAGGTATTAGAGAAAATAACAAGCCATAAACATTTCTAATCACATAGCAACCGTGTGTAGGTATAGAACGTAATTCTAGGTATGTATAGGATATAGGCGAGTATATTTTTGAGTAGAGAAATCTTCAGTGGTGTATTCAGAGAACTTATGAACAGGCAAACATTTTTTTTTTCTATTTTTAATCAAAATTTGGGTTAGCTCTAATATTCTAATTTCCAACCTTGTCAATGCATGCTTGATAGCGGTGTGGAGGTGTTTCTTTTCGTTCAATGTTCCGTTCTTATTAAGCATCGTATTCTATTGGATTATTTCCCCTGGAGGAGTGGAATAGACCGCAGACAGAAGGATCTAGCACTATAGAGCCAAACTATTCTTGTCGTATTCCCACACTTTTATGCAAAAAACGCCGCTTTGTGATTTTTAATAAAAGGTGTCTAAAATTGAGGTATCATTTTAATTTTAATAGAATTTTGGAAAACTTTTCGTTAGCAAACTGCTGTGTACTAAGGACCAGTTTTGTACTAAACTTTTCAAAGTCGAATTTCTCGAAAACCTTTAAGTATGTCGAGAAAAAACAAGTATTTGTGGTGTATGCTACACACTATCCTATACCATACATTATTATGTATATAGCGGCGTCTCTCTCTCTCTCTCTCGCTCTCTCTCTTTCTCTCTCTCGTGTACTGTGCTGCACGCGAATTTTATTTATGTAGAAAGCTTTATTTATCATATTTTTGACACAAATAAAATAAAAGTCACAAAAAAAGTTAATTTTTAATTAAGGCAAGGGTCCCCCCGTTTACCCGCCTATGGTCATTCTTTTTTATTCAATTTCATGTCAGTTTACGACATTTAACTAGGTGAATAAATATGCTACATTTGATTAATTCACCTACCTAAAATACTTTACTAATTTTAGCTGTAAATTTAAATAAATAAAATACCAACTTATCAAATTTCCCATTTTGTGTTTAGGTAAAGAAGTTAAACCCAAATTTGACAGTGTTTTAATTTTTAAAGTAACTCAAAACGTGTTTATTTATTAATGTTTAATATTTTAAATAAATTTGGCAACTATGCGTATATCTGTACACATTAAACGTTATTTTCCCACATTTCCAGTCCTGCGGTGGCAATTAAAAAACGCATTCCCATTTTATGACCAGAATTGACATGTTAAATTGTTGTACACATGACCAGCCATTATACCCTACCGACGAAACGATGTAAATATGTAAGTAATCAACGTGTATAAAATGAATATTCATGAAAAAAAGACATGTACGAGTGTAGACATTGTATCTATCTAAAATAATATGTTTTGGTTTGTTTGTTAGCCAAGTATCTACAGAAATGACAATAACATAAATGTATACAGTGTCTCATGTAATTACAATAATTTTGTATAATTGAGGGAAAATTAGAGCAAATAAACAACACATAATAATTCTGCTTAACAGAAATATTGTTTGGCTTGTAAACATTATTTATTTTTGCCACAATTTTCATGTTATAATAATAAGCATTTATTTTCAACGCATTAGAGGAAAATCAATATAAATGGTCTGTGTAAATAATCCATCAATCAATTAACTAAAATTTTTGAATACAAAAATACAACTATTCCTACTCAGAAAGATATTCTCAAATTAAGAAAAAGTTTTTGTCGCTCAAAAAGCAGATCATTGAATATATTATGATTATTAGGTAATATTATTGTGTTTATTATTATTATATGTTTGTTATATTTTGCTATTTTTGTAATTGAAAATTGCATTTTATGGTTGTTAAGTGCTAATTACAAATGTATAGTTAAGTTATTGTATAATGCAACTTTTTTGAGATAGTTTTTATTCATGATCTATGCGACTTCTACTGGAATACCATTTAAAGCAGTTAAAGTGCGGTTTTAGTGATTTATATTGCATATTATTTAGATTTTTGTTAGTTTGTAATATTGTAATTTTTATTGTCAGAATTTGCATCACATCTGTTTGGCTTTTTTTTAAGTTTTTTTTTCACAAACAGTACGTAATCGTGAGAATATTATGTATGATTTTTGTTTGTTTTTGAGTTAAAATTACAGTATAGTACTAACTGCCTTTTAACCCCTTTTGCAATCCAATGTAACTAATTAGTTAATAACTTAATATTATTTATGTATTTTCTCAATTTTTTGGGCTGCAAATAAACTGTTTTTGAAATTCAGAGCGGCCTATCTCCAGTGCTGTCGATTCTCCCTCTGTCTGTACCCCCCAGCTCGAGAAAGTAAATAAGAGTGTCTAAGGCGTACAGACAAAGATGGCCCCCATCGTCCCTACCGTCTTCGACCCCGGCAGGTGTCAGGGAAGCATGACCGATCGCTTAGTTCTCATCAACTTCATACTCCGCAAGGTTAGTGCGTGAGAACCCTATACTCATGTGCCCTAAGAGGACGCAACAACCCGAGTATGACATCCTTCTGCATCCTATCATGTCTTATTATGGCAAGCTATCTATCTTCTGTAGATTGCAGGTCAGCGTATGTCGCATGCCCCCCAATGACCATATGATCAAAACCAAAAGCACCACGGGTACATGCTACATGCTTCTCGCTCTCCTTAACAATAATGTTCGTATCGGCCGGAGCCGAGAACTCTATGACGAAGATCTTTTTGTTCGCCTTGTCAAGGAGAACGATGTCAGGCTTATTCGGTATTTTAAGCCTGAGCGTAGGCAATGGGCAGTTCCAATAAATGGTACATGCCTTATTCCCTATTACGGACGGAACATCTGCAGGAGCGTACGGCGTTTGATCAATACCGTACGAGTGCCGTAGATGGAAATACAGCACCCATAATGCCGCATCTTGGCGATGAATATAACCACCCATAATGCCGCATCTTGGCGATGAATATAACCAGAGACAAGCGATAACGAATGCATTAGTGTCTCTGGCGAGGAATGACAAGCCCTAAATTGGATTGTAGGGACCGCAAGAACCATAATGAGACTACGGTATGAAGAGGATTTTAATACCCCGTCCTGAAATGCAATAATGAAACCCTCCGTTAATGACTTTAGCCTGCCGGATCTTAGAAAGGAAAAGATCAGCGGCTTCGACAAATTCATGTCTTCAATGGCGTTATAGAAGGGGCTTGTCCTTATGAAGGTTAAAAAGCCTGCTGACGTCTGCTTCCTTTATGCAGGTCTTCCGGTTTGTGGATTATAACTCAGTGATTGAGCCTTCACGCGCTCACAGATCGTCAGGTATCAAGGAGAGTTCATTTACCACTCGTTGTGCGGCCGAAAAACAAAACACTTCAATCCTCGCACGCTTGTGATCTAGTACCATGCGGAGATACGGATCTCTACCACTAATTACCTCGCAGGCTGCGCCCAGTACCACTCTGCCATGCAGGTAAAGCCTTGGATGATGACTTGAAATTTTTAGGACAAAACTGGTCCTTAGTACACAGTATTAATAAAATTTTGGACAACTTTTCGTTAGCAAACTGTGTTTCAATATCAATTTTATTAATGCTGTGAAAAAAAAAAGGACCAGTTTTGTCCTAAAATATTCAAACTCGAATTTCTCGAAAACCTTTGAGTTTTTCGAGAAAAAACTATGCCTTTTTTATGTAGAAAACTTTATTTTATCACATTTTTGACACAAATGGAATAAAAGGTACAAAAACAAAAAGTTAGGTTATAATTAAGGCAAGAGTCCCCCCGTTTACCCGTATATGGTCATCCTTTTTTATTCAATTTCATGTCAATTTATGACATTTAACTAGGTGAATAAATATGCTACATTTGATTAATTCATCTTTACTCGTTTCGAAAATATTCCAAAAAAATCGTCCTCAGGCAGTCATCTTTAACACCCTGTATCTTTGTAAATAAGGACTTTTCGAAAAATTACAATTTAGATTGTTTTCATGATTAGACGTCCCGAATGCTCCACCTATTTTAGAAACACCTTGTATATTACAAAAATATTGTAATATTAAATTTGCTGTACCTTAGGTGTCCGCTAGCGTATTTTCAAGCACATTATTCTACCGGTAGCATCCAGGTACGCCATAAATATTGACCAAAGTGCTTTTTGTCACACATGAAATATTGGTATTTTGGCTTTTACCAATTTTCAAGCACTCAACCTGCAAATATATAATGCGATATGCGCAAACACACACACACACACCCGTCTAACCGATCATACTTATCTGAAATTATGCAAAAATCCTTAATGCAATATGCAACGATGGAAATTTTAAATCATCTGAATTTTTAATCGTAAATTTCGTGGGATTCAGTATAAAAATGCCATTAGGGATAATCGCTGTCGGGCATTTAAAAAACGCATTTTAATAATAATGATAAAGTAGCTTTAAGCGGTTACTGCTGCTATAGTGCTGGTTGCTGTAATGGCCACTACATATAACATAATGATGCTACATTTCAGGGATGTACGAAAGCGAAGTATTCAAGCGTTTTTTAAATTGTTTTTGCATAATAAGAAACAAATGGTAAACTTCATTAATTTTGGATATTTATAGATACTCAAAAATAATGTCTGTGTAAGAGTATTGTATAACGAGTGATCTTCGCGTCTTTGTCTAAAAACTAAAAAAAAGGCCCAATTTGCGTGACAGTTGGCTCAATTGCACGCTGGAGGCGTGCCAGCATTTTCCTTTATATCGGGTCCACCATCTAACGTTTTTTTTTTTTCAACTACTGCTTATTTCGTGAAGGGTAACACTTAGCTCATGTCTAATTTGACAGATAATTAGTTTTATCCTTCCGCTGAACGAATATGGTTGTGTATACGCAACGCTGGGAAATATTGCGACATTACTTTGAAAATCATGGTAATGTTGCAGAATGTGTGCGAAAATTGCGTACGGATTTTGGAAGAAGAGAAGCACCGTCAGCTCCGTATGTTCGTTGTCTCGTGAAAAAAGTGAAAGAAACTGGCATCCTCATCGATAAACCAAAGCGTGAAAAGCCAAAAACAGTGCGTACACCCGAGAATATTGCTGCTGTGGCAGAAAGTGTGCGTGAAGCGCCATCAACATCAATTCACCGTCGGTCTCAACAATTGAACATTTCGGAGACATCATTGAGACGAATTTTGCATAAAGACCTTGGTATGACGCCATACAAAGTCCAATTGGTTCAGGAGTTGAAGCCAACTGACCATCCAATGCGTTTTCACTTCCTTTCTCAGATGAATGTTTTACGCAACATAAGTGCCAAACTATGGCGATTTTTCTTGAATAATTTTAAATAACAGCTAAAGACACTGAAAATTGTTTAAACTATTACATGTGATATACCACCTATTTTGGAATTGAAAATGGATTTAAATTTACCAATAAAAAATCCAGGGCCGTGTTTAAAAAAACAAAGTTGATGATAGTTTTTAAAAAACGAAACGTCGTAGTGAAAAATTGTAAACGCTATCTTTTTATATCTGTAAAAATAATGTCAGAAATAAATAAAAACTAAAATAGCAAAAAATTGTTTTTTGAAAAATTCTCGAAAACGGCTAAAGTTCGTTACTTCTGAAAACACCAATTAAAAGGTGTTTCAATTATACAACTTTCCTCTAATTTAACCGACATTGTAACTCCTACTGTTTCCAAGATTCCAATGTTATCCCATTCTTATCTTGGACAGAGTGTATATAAATATAACTTTAATTAATACTTTTAAAGAAAATGTTAAGATATAATATTTTTATTTGCTTAATGCAAAAAATACAAAAATTGAAGAACGTGAGTTTTCTTAAAAATAAAAAATTGGTTAAGGTACATTCATTTCGGAACGCCACTGGACGTAATAATTTTAAACTAGTTGGACCTAAATTAGCCTCTTACCACCATTCGTAACACTGCTACTTTTCAAGAAAGTCGCCAAAAAGATTATTAAGCTATGTACGAAAATACTTACAGAAGATGCCGATTTTGCCAAAAAAATCATCTTTTCAGATGAAGCTCATTTTGATCTTGGCGGGTATATAAACAAGCAAAATTGTCGCATTTGGGGCACAGAAAACCCGCACGCATACATTGAAAAGCTGATGCACCCAAAACGAGTCACTGTTTGGTGCGGATTTTGGTCCGGAGGCATAATTGGGCCATTTTTCTTCGAAAATGAGCAAGGAGTGGCTGTTACAGTCAATGGCGATCGTTATCGGGCCATGTTGAACGAATTTTTGTTCACAAAAATTGAAGACGAGGATATTGGCAACATTTGGTTTCAACAGGACGGCGCTACGTGCCACACAGCCGAAGCTACACTTGAAGATCGCATTATCAGCCGCAGAGCTGATGTCGTTTGGCCACCTCGGAGCTGCGATTTGACACCGTTGGACTATTATTTGTGGGGTGCCGTCAAAGATAAGTGTTACGCCGACAAGCCAGATACAATTGACGCTTTAAAGGACAATATTCGTGAAGCCATTGGTGAAATACAGCTACACACAATCGATAATGTGCTTAAAAATTGGACCGATCGTGTAGGCTACTGCATGGCCAGCCGAGGCAGCCATTTGAACGAAATATATTTGTCATTATTAACCGGAAGGTTTGTACTTTCAAATAAAAAAAGAAATTTGAGAAAATATTCAGCAGTTTTTCTTTTATAGCATTTTCAAAAAAAAAAAGTTATCTGGCAGACCCGATATCAAACATTTATTTTTTGCAGATGGGGGTAGGGTACTTATCAAAGCTGATTGGATGCATTAAAATTATGTATTTTATTAATATAGTTAGGTCTACAAAAACGAAATTAGAGAGTGAGTGAGAGGTGAATAACTGTTTCTACGAGGAAAATAAAGAAGACAACAGTACAAAACTGCGAAAAATGCTACTACTCAATCAATAAATTTACCTTTTTGCAACATCCACAATAAAAGCATTTTGATTTATACTAGGAACTGTTCTAAACACGGGAGTGCACTTTTACGGTGTGGTACGGCCCTTTATTCGATTTTTAATTGTAAACTAAAAATCCATCTGACATAAGTTATTGAAAAATATATGATCACATCCATCCATCTGACAGCTATCAATTTTGCAAAACCAACGAACCCAAAATAGAAGATACGGTAGTCCTAAAAATAACGTCCACCACTATTAAGGTTAACGTTATTTTAACATCTGGCTATGCGCTAAGTATTTCTCAGATTATAACAACATTAATTAATAAGCAGCATGTACAGGGTAATACAAAAAAACATTAATTAGCCCATATTTAAGAAATTTTAAATGTATAGAAATTTTTATACGGGGTGAATCAAAAATGTATTTCTTTATTTTGTTAAGGCAAAAAAGTAATATTTTCAATAATTTTTTGATTTCTTTTGGTTTCAATTCAAGATTTCTTTGAAAGTTAAACTATAACCTCCTAGAAGTTATCTACGGGGTAACTCAAAAATGTTTATTAATGTTATTTATTATTTAAGACTTTTAGACACGGCAGAATCTTATCAGCGATAAGTGACTTTTTATTTTCTTTAAAAGAGAAATTTTTAGAATAGGCTTTAAATTTATATACGGGGTGAGTCAAAAATGTATTTCATTATTTTTGACAAAAAAGTAATATTTTGAATAATTTTTTGATTTCTGTGGGTTTCAATTCAAGATTTCTTTGAAAGTTAAACTATAAGCTCCTAGAGGTTATCTACGGGGTAACTCAAAAATGTTTCTATTTATTTTCAATAATAGATAGAAACATTTTCAGATTTTCAGCTCTGGCAATACTTTTTTTTAATTAATTTTTGAATTTTGTTTTTGAAAATTTTTTTTTTGAAAATTTCTTTTTTGAAATTTTTTTTTTTTAATTTTTTTTTTTTTGAAAATTTTTTTTTTTAATTTTTTTTTGTTTTGTTGAAGACGGAGAATATCGCATCATTAGTGCATTTGTTAGCTAAAAATCCAAATTGGTGGCTGTTTAATACTTCATATTTGTGCAGAAATGATAGAAGTCTCCTTTTAACCAATTTTTCAATGATCTTGAACGTATTTATAGTCCAATGCATAATCTCGAGACCGAATTATGTATTTCTAAACATGTTTAGCATTAGGATATTAAATAAAATTAAATATACACATTTTTCCTGTAATCTTTTTCGTAGAAAAAGATGTAAACAACATATGAACGACTTAAGTAGTACTTTTTCAAGCCTTATACTTTTAAATTTATTTAAATAACGCAACTATGCATTATTGAACATTAAATCCATGAATATACCTTCAATACCCATTTCGACACTCATGAATAACTGGTATATAAGATGGCCTGATTTGACCCTAAGCTAAATTTGTTGGCACCATTCATTTGCATGGAGAATAACATCGTGAAACAATTTGCATCTCAATTTTCATTAATACCTCATGGTACACAGTGGCGTAATTTTGGCTGATAATTCATGTAACTAGTTACGTATTCAAATTTGCTAAACAAATAATTTGGAATATATTTTGAATTTTCAATTTATTTACAAAGGATCGGATTATTTATTTATTTGACGATGTACCTGTATGTATTGATTTTTCTTATGTTTTATATGTTTTGTTTGTTGATGCATGTCTACAAATTATTTTTAATTTTCTGACAAATATATATTTTGATTTTGGACAGAGTGATTTTGTTATATGTCTGCTGGAACGTTAGCTAGTGAAAATTTTGCTCAGGTCTCATTCATAAGTATTGTTTAAGTTTAAATAATAAAAGTAAGTAAAGTAATGCGATCGTTCGTGACCAATTCTAATTTAAACATTCTAAAAACTATAACAATTAAATGTGGTTAAAGGTAATATCAAGTATCTGTGGAATGCACATCTTAAGTTTCTTCTGTACTTTATGTTGATGCATTCACGACAGTAATGGCGTCTTTACACATATTTTAATTGCCCAGATAAAAGCCAAAAATCCATTTCGGTCTCAATGGTAATGTATATTTATAAAATGCAGAGTTATCATGTAATACTTGATTTGTTCTCTGTTATACATTTATTTTGTTCTGTTAATCTAAAGTGGAATAACGATGTCTGAAAGGGAATTAAGGTCGTAAACTTGATACGCCAACGAAAATTCAAATGGATTTTTGACTGTTTTATTACTTTTTAGGGGATTACAAACTGCCTAGTCAAGGGATTAGTTTTCTAGGTATAAGTGTTAAAGTATAATATAAAACCTACACATTGACAAAGCTTAGTAGTGGCATATGGGTATTAGTCATGTAATATTTTCGACTTAGAATAAAAAAACTGTTCTAGCGATTAAACAAAAAAAATGTTTATCTCTAGATTTTAGTTTTTAACTAAATCTTTCGATAATAATTGCGTCAACGTTTATACTTAAATAATTATTTTCAACAATATTTTCATTGGTGAATTATTTTTTATATGCATACCTCTGCTTTTGACGAACACTGTATGTTCTTAATATCATTAAAATAAAATAATGTTTCTAGAGCACTAAATATTTTGCAATTCGATTTCGCTCTCTCAGAATCAAAATTCATTGTTAATATAATAAATAGTAGTTTTATCGCATGGTTTTTGAGTTTCTGGTAGAGAAAAGAAAAAGAAAAGAAACCGTCTGATATTTATTTCCAGATATAAAGTACATTGACTATACGGTAAGTCAGCCATTTTTTATTTTTCCTAGAATAGCTTGTGATAGAAATTCTTTCTCATTATATTAGGAATCCAATTCTTTAACATAAGGGATACTTTACCATCCATTAAAAACAACCTCAAGTCTTATCAACATCGAAGTAAGTGGTTATATACGATTATACAAGGTGTCTCTAAAATAGGTGGTCAAAATTATTGAGCGAATTGGGGACCTGTAATCATGAAAAAAACGTAAATTTAAATTTTTCGAAAAGTCCTTATTTAGAAATATACAGTGTTAAAGATGTCTGCCTGAGGACGATTTTTTTGAAATATTTTCGAAATCAGTAAAGATGAATTTAATCAAATGTAGCATATTTATTAACCTAGTTAAATGTCGTAAACTGACATGAAATTTAATAAAAAAGGATGACCATAGGCGGGTAAAAGGGGGGGGTGCGCTTGCCTTAATTATAACCTAACTTTTTTTTCTTGTGACTTTTATTCCATCTGTGTCAAAAATGGTATAAAATAAAGTTTTCTACATAAAAAAGGCGTACTTTTTTTTTTCTCAAAACACTTAAACGTTTTCGAGAAATTCGAGTTTGAAAATTTTAGGACAAAACTGGTCCTTAGTACACAGACACATCATTAATAAAATTTCGGGAAACTTTTCGTTAGCAAACTTTCAATATCAAAATTAATGCTGTGTACTACGTACCAGTTTTGTCCTGATATTTTCTCGAAAACCTTTAGTTTTTCGAGAAAAAACAAATTAACCTTTTTTATGTAGAAAACTTTATTTTATCGCATTTTTGACAAAAGGAGTTGTTAGGCCAGAAGTCGTCGATAAAATAAAATGCATAGAATAATATTGGACGATTGAAAATTGAAAGTATGTGGGTTGGCTGAACCTGTAGGCATCATAACTGAGCAGGTGCATCACATTTTGCATGGATAGTTGGATATGAGAAGGCTGTCCGCGCGACTGCTCTCGATCAACCATAAACCCAACTGTGTGACCACTTCAAAGGAGCACATTCTCCAGGATCAGCCCCCTACGACTAGTTCCTGTCTACCAACCGGAAGAAATGAGTGGATGGTAGAAGATTCTGGTCGAATGAAGAGGTCATCGTTGAAGCAAAACCTTAATAATGAAGGACTTGAGGAATTTCATTTTGGTCATTTCAATATATCGAGGTGCAGTCGAATTATTAGAATTTTTTTTTAAACAATACGTGTCTGTTCATGACTCTTGCCCGCCTAGGCTTCTAAGCATTTTGAAAGTCGATAAACCTGGTCGTGGCCTTTCTTAATATTGCTAAAAGTACACTTGACCGCATCCCCTTTGGTACCAAACGAAACAATCATACACATCCAATTTTACCGTATTTTCCTGTTAATCTATTGGAATAAAGAGTTTTACTGTATCAACGGCTTCTTTTGTTCGCATATTTATGATTTGACTTTCAGAATTTAACTTAATTCTGCTACTAAAAACTCTAAACATTGACCAAACCGGCCCTGTTCTAACAGCATGACAAAAACTAATATGGATGATAACCTGGACGACGACGTTATCTGTGCCTCCTTTTGGTGCTTCTGGAGAATGGAGCGACTGACGCGACGTATACGCCAAATGGGCCCCATGGGGGTAATCGGTTACGTGTGGCGGTTACTTCATCGACCATCAATGTAGTTTGGCGTGACAGGTACATGCTATACAGAGCCTGTGTGCAGGCAGCCCTACTTTGGTATTACCTAATCGAAGTGGGTTATGAATCACTTCGTTTTTCAAAAGAAAATTTTATTAGTCTTTAGGGTAAAAATCGGGTATGTATCGTACAGAGGGTTTTAATAGCTGAATTGCATGTGTGTACTCGTATATATACAGTGGGCAACAAAAGTATTAGATTAGAAGTATTTGACCGTATAGATCACTACATATTGTTGTATAAATTACACACTTTTCGTTTCTCTTATCGTTTGGTCAACTTCTTCCGATCATATCTATTCGAACGATTACAGTTTGTAGAATAATATGAAGGCTTTGAGAATTATATCTGTGTTACAGTTTTTAGCTGGACCAAATTTAGCTCTAACAGGCAACACTCAAAATCTTTTCGAAAAAGTTAACAACAATGTTTTGAAACTTACTGAGACTTTTGATAATGTAATGGCCAAACATATTGATAAGGTTCCTAGCGATAGCAAAAACATACGATATTACCTGGGTGCTAAAATGCAAACTGTTTTATATTGAATTATTAAAAGAATCTTCGGTTAGCGCTACAACCCAGGGTGGGTCTTGGCTGACTGTACTACCTTCTTCTAATAGACTCGATCTTCCATCAGCTCTATATCGAAAGGAACGTTCATTTTCAGCAGATCGTTTTGTCTCTCCATCACATGCGGGGGCGGCCTAAAGGTCTTTTACCTGCTGGCGTCTCTTCCCATATCAGATTCACCAATCTTTTTTCATGGAGTCTCTGTACGTGGCCGGATCATCTCAGACGTTGCGAATTTATTTCCTGGACGATGTCGCTGTCATTATACAGGGTGTTAATTAAGTATCTGGCCAAACTTCAGGGGGTGATTCTTTGAGTGATTTTAAGGTAAAAAGTTCATATAACCAGGTGCCCGGAAATGCATAGTTTTCAAGATACAGGGTGTCAAAAATTTTTTTTTTTTTACATTTATTTATTAATATCTCAAACACCTGTTGAAATTTGGCAGTATTATGGACTATGCATAAGACGCTAAGTTAGCACCAATTGATTGTTGATTATGACTTCCAGTGGCGTCGTAAGGGGCAGTTTCACGAATAAAAATAACAAAAAAAATGTGCGCCACTGACTTTTTAAAATTAAAAAAATTATTTTTGAATTAAGCCATTAAAAATACAACTTTTTTGTCTCTTAATATTTTTTCGTATCTTGCATCGTTTTCGAGAAAAAACATTAAAACCACTTAAATGCATGTCCCTGAATAATTTTAAAAATCACTTTTACAGAATTATTGCGAATTACGTGTTACCCAAATTCTTTTAGATTTGGCAGTATTTGTTGTAATAGTAGAAGACGTATTATTAATTAAACTTTGACAGATACTTAATTAACACCCTGTATATAGACTTTTGATTTCAGCATTAACTCTGATTCGATATTGCGTTGTCTTGGAATCGTAATGCGGCCCGAAGACTTTTCTCAGTATCTTGCGTTCGAAACGTCTGAGTTTTTCTTCGTTCGCTTTATTTATGGTCCATATTTCCAATCCATAGGTAGTCTAATAATACTTTTATATATCTTTACTTTGGAGATCCGTGTCAGGTTTTTTGACTTGAGCAGATTGTTTAGATAGGAGAGGCGAAGCAATGGTCTACAAAAAAAAAATCTTGAATATTAATCCTATAGAGCCCTATTTCTCTTCTCTATGTCGTAATTTAGTCGTGAATAATGCTTCAAAAAGCTCTTTTGAAGTATCAAATTTTTTTTAGCATTATTCAGGAAATGTATTGTCTTTCTTTCTGCGTCAACCTATAGATGGGATATTCTTATGAAGAAAGTTCATAGGCCTAAAGTTAAACCGCTGTCTTATACTCGTTGAGAGAGCCGAATTGATATCAAAACCCTCAGATTTGAACTAGAAACAGTTTATGATGGCATCTAGAGATAATGCCACAAAAAAAATCTTGCAATGTCCACAATTAATAAAATAAACTGTTTAAAATTATACGTTCCTTAGTTGTTTGTTCATCTGCGTTGCCTGGTTGCCTGGGTGGGTCTTTTGAGTGCCGATTGTGTTTGGAGAAGAAATTAAAAAAATTTGTTTTGTACCTGTTCAGATATAGTTAGACCAAGACCTTATTTGATTATGAACATAAACATGAATCCCTCCAATTTCCAGACCTAAATTTCAAAGTCCATTTTCATTTTTACATTCTCGATATTGCAATTTAAAAATTACATGAAAGATTTCAAGATTTGGAAGACATAAGTAACGAATCCTTTAGCTTTTTAAATAATTCAGGTGCATTCTTATCATGTCTCATTATATAAATTATAAATTTTATTTTAAATATGTTTTTATTGGTTACCTATTTGTGAATAAATATTTTATTATTAAACTTCAAAAAATGTGTTTTGTTATTAGTCCATTTTAACTATTCAATTAATTGGTTTCAAGTTTCAAAGCTTTTCTTTTACTACTGTACACAATATACTATTGGTCATTTCAGGATACACAAAATTAGCTATTACAGTTTAGGCTAGCTTTGCTGTTCTTTATTTCAATAAAGTCTATTATTATGAGTCTGACTTTCAGAGAATAATACGGATACTAATTGAGAAAACCTAAAAGGAATAACAATAAAATACTTGTACCTGACACGAGATTGATTTATAGAAAGTAATTATTATTAAAACGCTGTTTTTTAATATGTAATTATTTTCATGTCTAGCAAACACAAATTACGAATGCAAAAAAATGCAGTAAATAAAAATCACATCAGACACATCTGATTACTTTGTTAATTAGACCACCATCGGAACTTGTTATTTTCGATTAATTAAATCGTACAAGCAAATTAATTAATTATACAACGTGTGGCAGAAATAATACAAATCCATGTGTGCGGCATTTCGTTGAAGAGGAATGGGTTATGAACATATGACGGTGGTGGAAGTAAAATAATTGCAATCTGTAAAAATGAGTCATGCTGCTTTCTTACAAAGCAATGATGTCATATAATAAGTAGGTATATAAAGACAAACCTAACATGAAGAGAAACAGGGTGAACCAAATTGAGTTCCATTATTGTGGTCTCGAGGCTGCAAAAAATATACTGTTGCACATCAGTTTACTAAAATCACTGTCTAAATTAACCACTGAAGACCAAGGGAAGTCTAAACTTTCAGCCATTGGGGTTGGTTTCGGAGAATACTGCAGAACTAAGCGACAGCTTCATAAAGAGAGAAGCATCCGTGTCAAAACTATGGCTGTCCCACCACATACATATACATACATAAAATAAAGATTAAACAATTTCAAAATTAAAAATATTAATGTAAAAGGATGTGTTTGGCGACATCTAGTTTTCGTTTGTAGTACGCCGAGTGAACAACAGTTCCTATATCGGCTGCCTGGGAGGTCTCTGACCCCATAAAGCAACTACCAACACATAGACGCGCCGATACTCCCATTTCAAATATAGGCGATCCCGCTTAAGGGAGTATCGGCGCGTCTATGTGTTGGTAGTTGCTTTATGGGGTCAGAGACCTCCCAGGCAGCCAATATAGGAACTGTTGTTCACTCGGCGTACTACCAACAAAAACTAGATGTCGCCAAACACATCCTTTTACATCTCTGTACCGTGTGGGGTATATACCACATTATTTACGAGAGTTTGGCTGTCAACTACTGACCGATCACCACTGATGAGTCGTGGATAGACGAAACGGCCGTCTGGTGAAAGTATAGTGGTTGACAGACAAACTCTCGGATTTTAAGTCTTGTTTTGTTAAACAAGCCCATTTCAAATTTAAAAATATTAAGTTTATAACATCGATTTTTGTGCTGCTGTCTTTGAATTTGTACTGCCTACTGCAATGATACCCAACTAGAAGTACCTACATAGTTAAGACATGGCATACTTCTAGTTTATAAACTCCAGTGTAAGAAAAACAAGCTATTTCTAAAAAGAAATATTTTCTTTAGTCTTTAAAATAACAGTTAAAACGAAACATCAAAATTTCATATCTAATAAATTATTGGTACCGTGCCTGTCCGTTTCTGAATAGATCAATGTTTGGGTAGAATAGAAGGACGTCACAAATGGGGAGCTTCATTGTTTAAGTGTCATCTGGGAGTGATGAGTTTTGTACCCATATTCATACATATTATATGGTTTTGAATAAACCAAACGGTATAATTTCCATATGATAGCCTATAGAGATTATAAACAATATATATTCAGTTGTTGTTGAAAATCATCATCATATTCATACAATTTATTCCTTTCCAATCTGCGAAAAGGTATTAGGCAATTTAAATAGTAGATAATAGACACGAGGACGAAGTGATGAGAAAAGCATTTCTTATATTGACGAATTTTTTGTATATTTATTTCTTTTTGTTCAATATAATCTCTGTGAAGATGGGGTGAATCAGATTACGGGTGGCTGATGCACTTCTAGAGCTCTTACGAGCTCAAGTAGCTTGGCTCCGAGTTTGGCTCTTGCGATATGTTTCCTAAGGCGACAATGTCCTGTAAGAATACGTACGTAGCCCGTTCTTACTGAGATCTTTCATGATTGAAGTTTCCAAGGAATTTCTTGGAGGGTATCAGTACAGGAAGATTTTGTTAGAGTATAGCTCTGTCAGTTTCCTCCTTAATTCTGATACATTTTAAATAGTGCTACCCACAGGGTCTCTCAAAATATGCAATTTACCGGGGGACAGTGTCACGAATAAAAATGACAAAAGAATGTTCGCTAGTGACTTTTTTTGAAAATTTAATGTTTTTTTAGAAAGCTCAGTTAAAAATACAACTTTTTTGTCACTTGATATTTTTTCGTATCTCTCTTTGTTTTCGAGAAAAAAATTTTATTAAAAACTTTATTAAAAGGTTCATTATTATTAGAAAGAAAAACAAAGAGGCTTTTTTACAAATAATTTATTATTAATAGTGGAGCATATGCTCAAAGTATTCACCATGCATTTCGATGCATTTTCTGCACCTGTCGAGCCAGGATTCGCGCACCCGAGCAAACACGCCTGGATCGTTCGCGATAAATTCCGCTGCCACCACAACTCTAGCAACTAGGTCGTCCATTGTCGGCACAGGAGTTACATAGATCAACCGTTCCATTTCACCCCAAAGAAAAAAGTCCAGGGGGGCCAAGTCCGGCGACCTTGCTGGCCAAGAGACGGCACCACCTCTACCAATCCACCTGTTGTAGGTTTGGTCGAGGTAACCTCTCACGGTGCGCGCAAAATGCGCTGGACAACCATCGTGTTGGAACCAGGCCTCTCTACGCAACTGGAGGGGTACATCTTCCAGCAGCTCGAGCAGAAGATCTCGCAAAAAAAGTAGATAGCTATTCCCGTTGAGGTGATCAGGTAGAAGGTACGGCCCAATCAAATGGTCGCCCAGAAAACCTGCCCAAACATTAACACCAAACTTCTGCTGATATCCTCTGATGTGCGTAGCATGGGGATTTCGTTCGCTCCAATCGTAGTTATTACGAGGATTGAATGTCCCCTCGCGCGAAAATCCTTTTTCATCACTCGTGAAGATTATACTTAAAAAATCAGCGTTTTCATACGCTTGACCGAGCAACCACTCGCAGAACTCGAGCCACCGAGGAGCGTCGCCAGGCAGTAGATGCTGCACCTTTTGAAGTTTAAATGGATGCAGATCGTGGATTTTCAATACTCGATGGTCAGTATTTTTGCTGCAATCAAGTCGCGACGCAATCTGACGAGTGCTAGTGTTGGGCTCATTCTGAATGGGTGCCATGACTTAATCCTCAACGGCATTATTGCAATTAGTGTACCGTTTGAAGATAATTAAGTGCTTATAAACTGACACTTTTACTAAAGTTTGACATGCTTATGTGTTACCATGACAACATTGTTTTATTTTAGATTTTCACTATTAATAATAAATTATTGGTAAAAAAGCCTCCTTGTTTTTCTTTCTAATAATAATGAACCTTTTAATAAAAATTTTAATATTTTTTTTTCTCGAAAACGGAGAGAGATACGACAAAATATCAAGTGACAAAAAAGTTGTATTTTTAACTGGGCTTTCTAAAAAAATATATAAAATTTTCAAAAAAGTCAGTAGCGTACATTTTTTGTCACTTTTATTCGTGACCCTCTCCCCCGGGGCGCCACTGGAAGTCATAATTAACATTTAATTAGTGCTAACTGAGCGTCTTATTAAGCTTACATCACCAGCGAATTTCAGAAAAATCGGTTAACGTGTCTTTGAGATATTGATAAAAACAGGTTTTTTGAAGAAAACTTTGACACCCTGTATTTTGAAAACCATGCACTTCCGGACATCAGTCTCTTATCTCAAACTGCATGTCTATGGTTCGTCAATATGCTCCAGAAGTTTTTTCCAATTGAGAGGGGATACCTTGTATATTTTATAGAAATACAAATTTTAGCGCATTTAAACTATCACATTATTATTATTGTTATTTGTTAAAAATACGAGGCATGTTTTTTAAGTAAGTACCATTTTGGAATTAAAAAAAGACGTGCAAAGATATCGCAATAATTTTATTTTTACATGGAAGCCTGTACCTTAATCTACTTTTCTACATAATTTCCGTGAATATTGAGGCACTTGTCATAACGTGGCACCAGTTTTTGAATACCCTCCTCATAAAATTCTGCCGCCTGACGCTGCATTGATTGTCTCATTACGAGGCAGAAACTCCACTAGCAATACTCCTTTTCTGTCCCAAAAAACTGTGCACATGATTTTCCGGGCAGAAATTGTTTGCTTAACCTTCACTCTTTTGGGTGATGATGAATGTCGCCATTCCATGGATTGTTGTTTCGATTCTGGTGTAACGTAGGTCACCCATGTTTCGTCACCAGTAACAATTTGGTCTAAAAAATCTTCACCTTCATTGTGGTACCACTCAAGGAAAGTCAATGCACTGCCTAAACGTTGGGTTTTGTGCAAATCCGTCAACATTTTTGGAACAAACAAGTCAGGCGGCAGAATTTTATGAGGAGGGTATTCAAAAACTGGTGCCACGTTATGACAAGTGCCTCAATATTCACGGAAATTACGTAGAAAAGTAGATTAAGGTACAGGCTTTCATGTAAAAATAAAATTATTGCGATATCTTTGCACGTTGTAGAATCATATCCATGTGTAACAAGATATCAATAAGCAATAAAGACTATTTGTACCTACCTAGTACCTAGTGTAGGTTATTATGTTTGAACATTCCCTTAAGATTTACAGCCGAATTTGTAGCTATAACAAGTTTGAATCATATATTCTGCTGTGATATACTGTTAAAATCCGTGAGCTTATATAAATTTATAAACTGAAAGTTGTGCAAATGTTAGATGTTAATCAAATACACCACTAAAAGATAATGTATATAATATAAGAGTAAAGAAATATGTTCTTCCAGAATATGTATCTAAAATAACTCTTTGGAAACGCACATGTGCACTATGCGTTCATCTGTAACCAAACATTCATTATAATATACCATTCATCAAGTCTTCTAACAGTGGCGTATCATACAGTATATCATTTAATAATTAAAAATATCATGCAAGTTTATATTTTTTAACAAAGCTCTCTTTTTTCTTTTCGTGTGGTTCACTAATATACCCAGCTACAATTACTTTAGTTTCCACAAATTGATCCTTGAAACGTTCATAAAATTGCTCTGCTCTAAATGGGTTTTATTAAAGATTTTTTTATAATATCATAAATAAAAATAAATAAAATAAAGCTCTTTATTTTCAACAGGTAACAAGACCCACTTACAGAAAATTCAAATTTTTTTCTAGAATAAAATTACAATTTGAAACTTAAATAAAAAACAAAAACGACAAATTCACAATTATACAAATCAGTTAAAAATGCTAAATCTTATCAGTAAACAATTATAATTAAGTACAACGTTTTAAACAAAAATAATCAACCAAAAAAATTAAACATTCATGCGGCTCAAAATACCAGACAAAGAATCCACACCAATATCCGACCCCGCACAATAGTCATTAAAAACGGAGCACATAAAATATACAGGGCTCTGCAGCAAAACATTGGATCTAGCCATGCTGAGATAAAAGGTGTTATCAGACCTCGACTCAGTTCTAGGAATACGAAACCGAAGACAGCCAAGAAGAAACGCACAATCGATTTCATTATGCAATAAATTATACAAAAACCTGACGGAAGAGACCATTGGCCGCATCCACAAAGATGTAATGTCAAATGTTGAAAGCAGGACATCGTGATCTGCACCCCTCGCTGGATATACTCCAAAATCCCTAAAATATAAATACTTTACGAATCGCCTCTGCACAGACTCTAATGCACGTGCATGACACTGATACAAGGGATTTCACACGATTGAACAATACTCAAGTCTAGCCCGCACAAATGAAAAATATAATAATTTAATGATTGAAATATTTCTAAACTTTTTAGTGTTTCTGATCACAAACCCCAACATACGCGATGCAGATGCGGACAAGTGCTCATAGTGGGGAACAAAGGTTAAAGCTTCATCAAACAATACACCCAAGTCTCGAACCTGCGAAAGTCTTTCAATGGGTACAGCTCCAATAGTGTAATTCCAAATTACTGGGGTTTTCACTCTGTGAAGGCTAACAACGTTACATTTAGAAATGTTCAAATAGAGCTTATTTCGATTGCACCAGTTGTCGACAACTCGCAGTGCGTTTTGGAGTACCACGCAGTCCTCTATGGAGTCAATCCTACAAAATATCTTTAGATCATTAGCATAAGCCAATTTGGGACATTCTATAATTTCAACAAGATCATTAATAAAGATGTTAAACAATCGTGGGCCAAGGTTTGATCCCTGTGGCACACCTGATGTTGAAGCAAACTTTCTGGACTTATAACCTTCACACTCAAGAAACTGCATGCGATCGACAAGGTAAGATTGAAACAGCTTAACAAGCCCATTGGAAAAACCAATCCTATCTAAATGCTTCAAGAGTAGATAATGGTCAATGCAGTCAATTGCCTTACGGAAATCCGTATATATCTACAACATCTACCTGAGATCGATCATCCAGGGCCTCACATATGCTATGTGAAAAGGAGGACTAGTTAGTTAGACAAGAACGTCCTCCAATAAAACCGTGCTGATATGCAGACAGTAAAATTTTTACTTGCGGATTCAGTTTATTGTGCAAGGCAATCTCGAAAATTTTGGCAAAATGCAACAGGCCTATAATTGTCAATTAATGATGTATCGCCCTTTTTAAATACAGGAATAATCCTAGCAGATTTCCACAATGAAGAAAATATGTTGGTGGATAAAACCAAATTATAAATGTGCAACAGAGGGCTCAAAAATGCAGACACACAATCCCTCACCAGAAAGCTCGGAATATTATCAGTGCCAGACGTGAACTTCTTCTTCTATAAGAATGTCTAAGCGTGTTCTACAGAATGTTACAGAGTTCTTTTAAAACTTATGTTTTAAAAGATGGACAAGTACATCCCCGAAGAATAAATTAGCAATAAGGAAACATTTCTTTCTATAATGTGAATTTCTCTATGCTCACAGAGGTAAAGCAACATAATTATTACACAAATCTCAATCACAACCTCATATAGCTCTGAATTAATTGTCCCAATCTGGGCATCATCAGATCATAAAAAGAATTACAAACATCAAAAATAAAAATGCATTTTTATTTTTTTTTTTGTAGTTGTTTTTATGATCTGTGTTAGCATTTTTATTTTTGATGTTTGTTTTTCTTTGTAATTGTTTGTGTGATTTTTTTTTTAAATTTTTGGCAACAAATAATTATTGCCTGGGGACTGCAAATTATCCTTGGGATGAGCATTCTTCAGATGATCACGCATGTAAATAATGTTTCTATCAGCCTTGCTGTCTTCTTCAGCCAAGCATCTTCAAGTATAATTTTTTCGCTTTAACAAGTGTTCACTTCAATAAGCCGCCGCGAGTCGTCTTCAGTTGATTCCCTACCAAGCTTAAAAAGCGGATGCCCATTGTAAACCATTCTTTTTTTCAACTCACTTAAGATTTCCTGTAAACCAATGACATCTTTTCCATAATGATCCCGAACGAGATACACCTTCAACTGATGTGTCACGGCTAAAAATATCCGCACCATTCCAAGGAATAAAAATCTAACTTAATGAGGTTTCTATCAGGTTCAGATTTTATCTAAGTTAAAGAGTAACCGAGATTCGAAGAAGGCCCCAAAAACTAAGAGGGCTATGACCATTTTGTGTGCACCATCTTTTGTTTCACAAAAAAATAGCGGAGGTTCACGAAAACGGCAAGCCTCTATCTTTAAAAATAACTGAGATATCCCGTAAGCATTATTATAAACAAATTTTAATCTATACCTGCACAACGGGCAGACATACAATAATAAGGTGCTTGAAGCCCTTTTAAGCTTTTCTTAAGCTAAAAACCAACTCCACATTCCCCGTCACTGCTACAAAGTATCTTAAGAATTACCTTTACGCCCATGTTTTTGCTTCCAAATAGTCATCATTTTACATTTATAGAAGCCCTCATTTACACTCATTAAGACAGCTTTTGTTAATTGTTTTATGGTGTTGCCTTATTGGTTTACACATCAACTGATCCCCATTTTATTAATGAACCGCAGCACACTGGCATTTTAAGAGTATTTGGGCTGCTTGCGGTTTATTTTTGGTATAATAGACGATGCCAAACATAGTTTGGCACTTTGGATTGAGCCAGGTTAAACGGTCATGTGCACATCTTTTTGTTTCCATGTGAATAGAATGCGACTTGTGTTAAACAAAAGAGTATTAATGTGTCATTGTCATCGACAAGCTGGTATACCACTTAAGTTGCACAAAAATGTTATGTTAATGACGATAGATTTTATATTTCTCTCCATGTTTGTAATCGTAAATAACTCGTTTGAGATATGTATAACACGTGCTTCGATTTGAAATGAATGTTTGCATAATAATTTTGGAACAGAGTTTAGGAAATTTGAGAATTTCCTTGGGGTGTCTATGTGGGTGGCATTTGTATTACTAAAACTAAACACTACTTTTATTTAGTTAGTTAAATGGAAAAGTTTGTTAGTATTAATCACGTGAAATATAGCTAACTCTGGTAGAAGTTTTTGATATTTTGAATACAAATTAGAAAATAATCATATTTTAATCTTTCTTAAAGCCTAGTTAACTATTATCGTGCCATATTTACAATAATTATAAGTTACCCAAACATGGAAGAAAAAAAAAAAGATAAAAAAAACAATAATAAAATTATAAGGACAATAATAATGTAAACGCCTATAATGCATTTTGAACTGCAAGCAAATTTTTTTTCACGCTAAACCTAAAACTAGTGGATCTACGTAATTTCAACGGCGATTCCAAGTTGTTATACAGTTTTACAGCATTGTAAGTGAAAGATCTCTGAAATATAGCAGTGGTGTAGGCCGGAATATAAAATAGTTCGTTATATCTCAATCTACGTTGTCTCATTTGGCTCCTAGTTTTTAACTTTTCAATGAGACACTCTGGAATTTTTGTAGATATTAATCTCGTTTGGCATGCAAATAGCTCTGCATAATATCATTGTCCTGCGTAAATGTCACGACAGCATTATTAGGAAAACAGATTTCAATTTTTTGGGGCCTTGGTTTGGTATAGGACGCTATCATACAGGACCTAATCAATACCTAAGAAACTATCCTTATAATGTCGGTTCCAAAGAATGTCGTTTGGCATGCAAATAGCCCTTCATAATATCATTGTCCTGCGTAAATGAAAAAACTAACATTATTTCTTATATTAGAATTATAAACAGCGTTTTTCAAAAAGTCCACATCACATGGGAAATTTTTTTATTTTTAAATTTAAATATAATGATGCAGCTTTTTTTAAAAAATGCTGCATGTAAACTTTATCAAAAAAAAATTGCAACTCCACTTAAGGATGGACTACTTTTTCAAATTACAATAATACCTAATTAATTATTGCTCTACTACACTTTTAATGAATTTATTTATTTTACATGGACAGTCTAATGAAGTAATGAGCACAACCTGCAGAAAATTTGATGAAATGTATCCAGATTTGCCGCAGAGGATTAACAAAATTTGATACAGTTTGGATCAACTTGAGAAGCAGAAAGTTTGTCGATTTATGAAAGTTTAAGATTAAACGCTAATAAATCGAAAACTTAATTTAAAGGTGCTGCAAAAAAATTATAAGATAAAATGTATACAAATTAATCAAGTCTAGTCCTGTCTACTTGAAGTATTCGTGCTTAATACTTTGATGTTTGTGTGAGTCGCCGTCGTGTGTCGCATCGTCTCAATATTGGAATAATAATAAAATAGTAAACATAGTTTTACAAAACAAACTTTAACATAATATGTTTTATAAAAGCTTTTAATGTGTTCTTATAAAACAAAATGCTTCTATAGCTACTCTATTATTAGCTTTTACGGGAGTAATTTAAACATAACCTAAATTGAGCCCTTTGGTTATGTTATGTATGTTATAATTGCCGTTATTAAAACGGTTTGTCGAGTATCTTTAAGAGAGTTCGAGGATCTTGAGGTAGAAAATTTGGCATTCATTGAGTATGGCAAAAAGCTTCTTTTAGGAAAAATGCGGAACATTATTTGATACTGCCCATGATCGCATGTTTTCTCTTAGTTTTGCATTTTTTTCTAGCTCACTTGTTGTGCTTGAAGCATGATATTGATCACCAGGATAGGGTATCCAATTCTCTATTTCGGCTACCCGCTCACCATCTAGTAATAATTCCTCCTGAGAATTTATCAGTGTCCACAATATTTTTTGGTGTCTTATTAATGTAAATATTGTCATTAATTTGATTAGATTCCATTACAGTTTCCTTCTCATTATTATAGTCACTAATGTTTTGCCTTTGATAATTTATAATATTGTAGTAATTAAGTTTTAATTTGCTATTAAATGCACAACTGCTTTTAGTTTTTTTTTTCATTTGGACAACATTTGAAATCAGTGTATAATATAACAATAAATATCAGTTGAAAATAAATAAGACTATGTTATATATTAGTTCTAGGTAATGTTTATGACAGCATTTTAATTTTATAAAATATGCATTGGCAACATATTTATTTTTTTTATTGTTTTTAATAAAATAACTAAAAAACAATTTTGTAATTATTAATTTGCGCACAAATTTGCTCCACAAAACAAATCGCTCTTAATAACGACAATAAAAAAACTATTTTATTATTACGAAATGTACTTTAACAGAATAATTTTATAATTGTTTTTAAAGGAACAAATTAATCCAGACTAGTACTTTTACAAAATGCTTTTAAAACCAATTATCATTCGGAACAAATACGTCCTACAAGACGTATTTTATAAACGTTTATAAAATTGTTACGATATCATATTTTATAACTATTTTATTATTTTGCTGTAAAAACGTTATTAAAACAATTTTTCTCACAGAAAAGTTTAACACAGCAGTTTAATCACGAAACGACACTTTAAAAAACAAAAAAGTTTTAACTAAGCGGCAATAAAATAATTATAAAATATATTAGTTTTTTAAGAATGTCGAATTGCTAGTTGGTAACATTTATTAAAAAGGTTCTACTTACTTCATTCAATATTACTATACAGGGTACATCAAAAATAACATTTCTAATGATTTTGAATATTTTCATTAAATTTTATGAAAATATTTTCAAAATCGTGATTTATTACACCAATAATTGTGCAAAAAAATTAGGAAACTTTTTTCTCAAAGTTGTTAATTTCATAGCTACTATTAAAATAATAAAATATCGAGTAGCCTGTTCTAAAAAAATTAATTGTGATAGTTTTTGGCATATTTCAAATTGTTGATAATTGTGTACCGGGTGGCCCGTTTAAGAGGGACCACTATCTTATTTTTTTCGAGAAAAAAAGTATGTTGAAGATTTTCCCAAAGTTTTTCCATACCTACTGCCCTTAAGAAAGATCTTCTGAAATTGGTAATGTGAGTAAATCTCTATTACAGAAAATATTAAAATGCAATAAAATTTGTCCGTAGAAACGTAAATTTAATTATTGTCTGGAAGAGCATAACGATATGAAGCATGACATGAATTTTTTATTATTATTTTAGAGTAACCCTGTATAGTGATCACAAATCTGATATATAAAATTGTAGTTTCGACACAAGCAGGCAGCCGTTTTGATAAAGAATCGGGGGGACACCCTGTATATGGTAAGTACACTAAAAGTTACATTTAAATAAATACATAAATAAGTGTTATCTGGGTCTTAAATTCAGCAACATTTTTTTGGGTATATCTGATTGAAGCCATCGGAGGAGCGCCGCGGTATATTGTCATTATTTATCAATAAAATGAATGCGACGATTATGTGGCTACTTCAATAAACTGGTTCCTACCACATGAGGCTACTCTTTTTGATTGTGACCAACTGATATCGAGTGCCTACGCCTTGCATAAATTTCTGGAACCAAAAAGATTACAAGTTTATGCAAGATTTTGGACGTGGGTAAGTTCCTACTCCTAGTTGCAATTGAATGATCTATTTCGTACAATTTGACAACATTAGTTTTTTTCTCTGGTGATATATAGAATTAAATATCTATGCAACAGCATGCTGCTTAACAGAAAAAAAAAGTTGTGTCGCCCCAAAACTTTCCCGACAAGATATAATATAATCTGAAATATACGAAGGTTGCATTTATATTTCGGGATTAGAGAACAAAAACAAATATTAATTATCGAAAATCACTTTATTGTTTTTCAAAATATTCCCCATGAAGATCTATACACTTTTGCATGCGTTTGAACCAATTGTCGAAGCACTTTTGCCACTCTGATTGAGGTATCTCCAAACATGCATTCTGAATGCAGCAACCGCTTCTTCAGGTGTCGAAAAACCTTGAGGTCTCAGTTTGTTTGTTACGTACGGGAATAAAAAGAAGATACTAGACGAGACAAACTCGAGAAAAGACTGCCCGATTTTTTGTCAAACAAGATCGAAAAAAAGCTTGCGAGACTTATTGGATCGAGAAATTTGTTAGAGATTTCTCGAAGGTTACAATAAAAAAATAGATACTCTTAACGATTAATTATAGTTTTTCAGAACTTCAAAAATGTCACAACGCTCACAACAAATCAAGAGTCTCGAAAAATTCGAGAGTCTCAAATCGATATCGAGATAGAGAATTTTTTTCGAGAAAGACATTGAGACGAGACGAGAAACTCCTTTCGAGAAGAGATTAATTTTGTTTGATTCTATAGATATTTGAAAATTTGCCCAAATCTGTAAAAGTCTAAAATCACCGGAGAATTCGCTAGTGCTTATTAGAGATGTAATATATCTGCGCCTTAGTGGTGAATGGTTCTAATCCATAGAATTGTCATTTTTGAGTTATGAGTGTTAACATACTTTAAAATGTGTAAATTTCATACTGGTTAATGGATCTAAGCCATGGATCAATATTATTTACCTTCTTTAGAGCATATTTGCTAAAAGTAAGTCACAAACCTTTCGTAGTTCCAAGCATTCAGCAAACTTGCTTCTGTAGTATGAATAGTTTTTATCCACATATTACATGTCTGGACTGAAGTGTATGCGGTGTCGGATCAGTCAGGCGTTGATTGACTGTTTGTATAACAGCTCAATTGCTTGAAGCGTTTAGGTGTGGAAGAACACATACAGACACACAGACAGACAGACTTCCATCTGGAAATGGTCTTAATCGTCTCGGGGGACTTCAAAATTATTATTATTATAAACAAAGCATGGCTATAAAATATTCGCTCTAAAACAAACGTGATGGTCAATTTCAGCCACGTGGTTTCGACCACGACTTGCTGTTGGATCGAGTTGGCTTTCAAAGCGTCGAATTTTTGCTTCACAAATGCTCTTGTGTAGGCTTATTAATAGCAATCTCGATTGTCCTCATTTATTACAGCAAATAAATTTTCACGTTCCGAGCTTTTACTCGAGAGATCCCAAACTTTTTAAGGTTCCCCAGATTCGGACTAATTACGAGTACAGAGCACCAATTCGTTGGGCATCAATAACATACATTTATTTAATGTAGAGGGTTTATGGCTAATGATTCTTTATGAATTTCACACATGAAATTATGAATTCAAAACATGGATTCGGAATTTGAACGGATTGGGTTTTGGGTGTGTTCTAATTATCTTTTATTATTATTTGCTTCTTATTAATTAAATATAATTATTTTTATTATTGTTTTGTCTTGTAGTTGGGTTCTGCCTGTTAGTGTAGTGTATTTTTTATTTATTTATTAACACAAACTAACAAAATGGTTAGGACTATTTGGAAGGACTAGTTTATTTAAAATTAGTTTCAGAATCTATAATTATTAAAAATAAATATTACTGTGGCGTGAAAGATAAACTGTTAGCTCCCAGATTAATTCTAAATAAAATTTCTTCTCAACAAAGTGCTGTTGTGAAATTTCTTGTGTAACAACTGACATAAATAAGTCCACTTTAAATTGGAGTAGTTGGTATTTATGAAATAAGAGATGTTTAACAGCAAATGTACTAAATTCATCGTTCGGTATTTTTTCATCTATTCGTGTGCACTCCTTTTAGCGAACAGCATTAGAACACCCTGCAATCAAGCTTTAGACCAGCTGAACAATTACCTTGTATAAATATTGTGCAATTTAATTGTATATCATTCGGTGTTGTGGCGCTAATACATTTTACACTAGCCATTACACAACACAAATTGACCTTCAGAATTAATACCTGTGATTGTCTCACATATTCACTTTCATGAATATTCTGATATACATGATTTCTGAAGATAATTATTATCAGGATGTAATAATGAAATCTCTGCTGCACACAACAACGATGCATTGTTATCATGGGACTGCTCAATAGTTGTTGTATTCGTATTGTAGTACACCAGTAAACACGCATAGATCTACATGTAGGAGAAGATTGAACGAAATAGGTATGTAGGTATGCTTTGATTTGATACGTTTGAATTGAATAGCTGGTGATTTCTATTATAATTGATGTGTGTTTTAGGTTAAAAAGTTATGTAGCTAATTTGAAATAAAGCAAATAAACTGTGCCTCTCGAGGCACGAATAGCTAGCTCTCAATATTTAAGTGTAACAGTAATATTTCTGTAATCTTTTTGTCATTTACCTTTTTCGGAAGACTCTTGGCGACAGGTTATATTTCCAACTAAAATTTTTTTTTTGTTTCGATTAGACATCAGCTATTTTGTATTTAAATTATTCCATATTCGAATAAGATTAAGATTTTTTTTAATTTGACTATTTACGAACGCCTTTGCGAGCAAGTTTTTTATGTTGTTACATTATGTAACAAGCAGACGACTAGACTACACGACAGATAGACCTTCAGGCCTTCTGAAACGAAAGGGGAGCTCCTCTTCCCTCCAGAAATCTGCAATCAGATAGCTCCTTTCACCGGCGAGGTTTTAGTGAGTATTACCTGGGATGCCGTCCCAAGCTTGAATCCAACACTGACCTGCGGATTACAGGTGGTCGTGACGTAAATGCATTTGATCTATAAAAAAAAAAACAAGTGATTCGTAATAATGAATAAATAATTCGTGCGGCTGGAACAGCTTTGTTAAATCCCGTGTGTGTATTTACAGAAAATGTGTCAAAACTTTTTAGTTTATTTTCCTTGTATCTATTTTGGTTATTTTTTTATTATTTTATGATTTTATATTTATATCAAATCTCCAAATAGTCAGATTATCCTTAATTATCTTTATTAATTAATACATAACGATTTGGTTAGTAATCTACGCCCAACAAGTAAAAGCAATTAAAAAACATCCTGTTTTGATTTATTAAAATAATTGAATGCACTGAGCATATAATCTCTATGCTCCATATTGAGCCGTATAATCTCTCAATTAGCGTAATACATAAATCATATCTACGAGCTGTGCATGTTACATCCCCAATTTGCTTTCTTTTAAGCCTTAAATATAATAAAAACGTGTAACTTAGTTGCAAATTTTTGTAAACTTCATGATAACATACATGGTGGTTACTAGTCGATGGATTAGAAGTTTTGGGAAAAGTAACCGTACGCTCAGAAACAAACCATGGATTAAATAACTAATAATAATAATAACAATAAAGGACGAGGCACCACGTCGATCGAAGCCATATCGTGGATTTTGTCAATTCTTTTGGTAGTTGTAACTTCCTCTGCTCTATAGTGCAATCTCAGAGAGTATCGAATTTTGTAATCTAAAAATACGCGCAAATTGAGTTGCACAGCATGTACCCCAGAATGGGAGCGCGTATCGAAGATGGGATTCGAAGAGTGAAAAGTAGACTGTTCTGGAAGTTGACAAGTTAAATTCTTTGGAAACTGATCTTAACGCAAAACAGGCAGAGCTTAATTTTTTTGGTAACGCATCAATGTGCAACTTCCACTTCAGGGAGCTGTGAACAACAAGGGCCAGAAACTTCACAGAAGAAACGACGTCAATAGTGGAATTATTAATTTCAAAAGACTTCATCGCACCTTTATATGACACAGATTTAGTTTTCGCAGTGTTCAAGCACAACAGATTAGAGTCACACCATGATTTGATGGTGATTAAATCTTTGGATATGGTACTATGAAGAGCCACACTATGCGGGCCGCACCAAGTGAAACTAGTATCATCAGCAAAGAGACATACTTTACCGCTGATGTCTAGGCACGTAATGTCGTTGATAAATAGCAAAAACAAAATAGGACCCAACACCGAACACTGTGGAACTCCACAATCCATCGGCCTGCAAGAAGACACCGCCGCATTAATAATAATAATAACAATAAAGGACTTTATTAAGGGCGAGTTCTAGTTCAGTGCCAGATGCCACTGTCAGTTCAAGTTGTTGATTTTTCAGTAAATTCTCCTGTTAGCCCTTTTCCCAGCGTTTCATCATCTTATTTAAGTCACCTAAAAGGTAAGATTTTGGCAGGCTTTTGCATCTGTTTGGCGATGACCTCCTTCTTTCATGCGAACCATTGTCCGCCATGTTACATTGTTATTTCAATATAAAAACGTCACTGGGACAACATTTGGGTTGTAATAAGGTAGATCATGATCGAAACTACATTATCATAATAAAAATAGAGCCTTTTTCTTTTTGTAATGAGGGTCGTATAGCACCCTTCAGTTACGGTTTTCCTTTATTCCAATTAATCGTTCAAGATAATTATTCTGCGTGGATCCCAAAAAGCCATAACATATCGGTGTAGAACTCGTCGACATTGTAACGACGAGGCACCACGTCGATCATCAAAGCCACATCGTGGATTTCCTCTGGACATACCGACATGTGTAAACAAAAACTAAACTCATTTGATGGATATAACTCATATTTTCTTCACTCTAGCTGTAGCAAATAATCAGGCTTAATGCAAACAAATCATCGTTGAAGCTACTATCAACATACCTAGAATTTTCTATAGATCAATGGCAAGATCTTCATAGCAGCAGTTCAGCTTTCATCGTATGGGAATCAGTAGACTAAGATAAACAATCTCACCAGCAACAATTGTTAACCGAATATTACAATTACTGTGTAGCACTGTGTTTTTAAAATAAATTTGGTAAAACTTATTGTATATGTTATACATCTTAATCACAAAGTTAACAACCAGTAAAAATATTAGTGCCAGTAAATCATTTATGTCGGAAAACTGTTCAGTGTTCCTGATAGCAAATATTATATAAGTTGCTGTCTCCAGATGCCAATATTAATTGAGGATCGGACTCTATTGCCAAACTATATAGTGTCGAACACGGAAACTTATATCGTAAAATCGGTCAACTGCAAGACAATTAACACAACTTTGCTGGTGGTTATACCAGTCATAGTAGTCGTAGTATATAGTTCGAAATGTTCAAGATTCGATTAATGTAACCAAGTTGCTTCTAATACAATATATAGTGGAGCAATAACCAATAGCGGTCTATAGTTAGTGGAGTTTGTTGGAAGTAGCGAATGTGTGTCTGTAGACGCTTGTTAAAGACATTTAAATGTTGGAGCAAGATTGGATAATGTAAGATTGTACGCTGCTAATATGTAATGTGAAACATAAAGTGGAGTTTAGAACAAATTTTCTTATGTAGAGTGTGTGTGGGTATCATTTCACAAAAGAGAAGGTTAAATGTTATTATTATAATTTTCACTATTTACAATAAAAATTTGATTCCTATTATTATAAGATATAGAACTTAAAGTTGTAGTATTTTTGTAGCTAATTTGTTAAAAAACAAGTGCGTTTTGAGTTATCGTGGATACAGATTTTTCTCACCCTTTTTTAGACTTTCCACGCACGCCTATGGTATAGAAATTTTTGTCATATAAGACCAATTCAACTATAAATGATTAAATTAGCCTTTTAAATATATCATTTATAGAGCCTAATTTTTTTGATCCTTTTTCTATTATTTATGAACGCCAATGTAAACAAGTTTTTTTTTTGCTGGATTTTGTACCTATGTCAAAACTAGGGATGCCGATTTTAAACCGATTTTTTTGGAAATCGATTTTTTTCGAGCCCAATAATCGATATTTTAATCGATTATTTTGAAAACGATCTTTCTAGAATCGATTATTTTTTTACTAGAATCGTTTAAAAGATCGAAAAAAGTGAAAACTTTATTTTACATTTTCATGGTCGTCGATATCTCATTCAAATAATACCGAACTCTCTGAATTGGAGTTGACGACGTCAATTGGACTGGCCCTACTTAATGCTACAAACGCGGAATTGTGGAAAAGGTTTTCCGAAGTCGAATTAGTTAGTACGCTTGCTATTTGTCTTAGACCAGAGACGTGGTAATGTCTCTGTCTTAGACCCACGATTTAAGAGAATACATTTTCAAAAACCTTTTGCCTTTGACATATTATCAACTGCAATAAACTTACAAAAGTCTGAATCCGAAACCTACAAGTTTTGGAACATCCATTTTAAATTAGCTATTCAGCACAATACGATCCTGCCGAACTTGGAATCGGAGCGGTTATTTTCCAAAACTGGAAACATTATGGATGAATCGAGAAACCGACAAAAAGGAGAAAGGCTTTCCAAACTGCTCTTTTTGAATTCTTTAGAAAAAGATGACAGGAATTTATAATTAATATTTTTCTATTTTTCAGAATATATTTTTATTTGAATTGGGCTTGTTTAACAAAACAAGACTTAAAATCCGAGAGTTTGTCTGTCAACCACTATACTTTTACCAGACGGCCGTTTCGTCGATCCACGACTCATCAGTGGTGATCGGTCAGTAGTTGACAGCCAAACTCTCGTAAATAATGTGGTATATACCCCACACGGTACAGAGATGTAAAAGGATGTGTTTGGCGACATCTAGTTATCGTTGGTAGTACGCCGAGTGAACAACAGTTCCTATATCGGCTGCCTGGGAGGTCTCTGACCCCATAAAGCAACTACCAACACATAGACGCGCCGATACTCCCTTAAGCGGGATCGCATATATTTGAATTGGGCTTGTTTAACAAAACAAGACTTAAAATCCGAGAGTTTGTCTGTCAACCACTATACTTTCACCAGACGGCCGTTTCGTCGATCCACGACTCATCAGTGGTGATCGGCGCGTCTATGTGTTGGTAGTTGCTTTATGGGGTCAGAGACCTCCCAGGCAGCCGATATAGGAACTGTTGTTCACTCGGCGTACTACCAACGATAAAACTAGATGTCGCCAAACACATCCTTTTACATCTCTGTACCGTGTGGGGTATATACCACATTATTTACGAGAGTTTGGCTGTCAACTACTGACCGATCACCACTGATGAGTCGTGGATCGACGAAACGGCCGTCTGGTGAAAGTATAGTGGTTGACAGACAAACTCTCGGATTTTAAGTCTTGTTTTGTTAGTGTCATTTTTCGTAATAACTGCGCTTACCTGATGCCAGCGTAAATATAATTTACGCTGCTGATGTATAATACTTCCACTTGCTTCTTCCATATTAAAGTTTGAGATATTATAATATATTATATTATTATATAAGAGAATTGAAAACGCTATTAAAAAAATTTAGATACAACGCATGTGGCTTTGATAATATTTCGCTTCTCATGATAAAACTGAGCTATCAGGTATTGGATAAGGTAATTCTGACTATTATGAATTCATGTATAGAGCAAAACTACTTCCCTAGCCAGTGGAAAATTTCAGTGATAAATCCGGTACCAAAAGTATCCCACCCTCAAAATTATTCCGAACTTAGACCTCTTAGCCTACTTCGGATCTTGGGTAAAAATTTAGAAAAAGCTGTTGAAATTCAATTATCTGAGTATTTCACAAATAATCAAATATTTCCAGAAAATCAGTTAGATTTTTAGACAATTAGACCAAAAAAAAGCAGCAACTCTAACGTTGATAGATATGTCCAAGGCTTTTGATCAATTATTATGGGCCAAATTGAAATATTACGGAATTGAGAACTCTAGTCTAATTTTTTTCAAATCATACCTTGCAAACCGTCAGCAGTTCGTTAGAACAAGTTCTGGAGTGTCGGAGATGGCATCCGTTATATCGGGTGTGCCTCAAGGTGCAATTTTAGCGCCTATTTTGTTTTTAATTTATATATCCGATATTCAAGAAAGTGTTAAATTTTCCACTTTACATTCATACGCTGATGATATACAGATTCTAGCTAGTTTTGAACCCAATGACTACGATGAGGCTAATAGCAATATAAAAGACGATCTAAATCAACTGAGCATATATTGTGATATGCACAATATGAAAATAAATCTAGATAAAACCAAAGTACTGTTGTATGCATCACGCTCTGTTCACCAAGACTATCAGAATTATTTACGCATAGAGCTAAACGACGATATCATTCCGTTTTCAACGTCTGCGAAAAATTTGGGCTTTCTATTTGATACTGAAATGCGATTTTATAACCACGTAAATAACATAATTCAGAAAACATTTGTCTGCTTCAGAACGTTATTTGCGAACAAACATATTTTAAATTTTAAAGTTAGGAAAAAGCTCTGTGAAAGTATAATAATTGCTCCAATACTAACATACGGCCTAATAGTTTATTATCCCTGTCTCGATTTCGTGGACAAAAAGAAGTTGCAAAAAATATTGAATACATCTTGCAGGTTCGTTTATGGCATCAGAAAATTTGACCATATATCACAAAAATATTCAGAACTGGAATGGCTAAATGCTGAAAATATGTTCAGATATTCTATGCTATGTTTTCTTCGGAACGGACATTATAAGGATAGTTTCTTAGGTATTGATTAAGTCCTGTATGATAGCGTCCTATACCAAACCAAGGCCCCAAAAAAGTGAAATCTGTTTTCCTAATACTGGTGTCGTGAAATTTACGCAGGACAATGATATTATGAAGAGCTATTTGCATGCCAAACGACATTCTTCGGTACGGACATTAAGGATAGTTTCTTAGGTCTTGATAAGGTCGTGTATGATAGCGTCCTATACCAAACGAAGGCCACAAAAAATTGAAATCTGTTTTCCTAATAATGGGGTCGTGAAATTTACGCAGGACAATGATATTATGAAGGGCTATTTGCATGCCAAACGACATTCTTCGGAACGGTCATTAAGGATAGTTTCTTAGGTCTTGATTAGGTTCTGTATGCCTGTATGCCCTGTTGGCGTAAGCCTAAATACGATGAGTTAGAAGTATGAAATTGGTTGTGTTAAACTATGTTCAATATCACTATCACCGTTTTTCGTTATATTAATAGCTTTGAACCCTTCGAAATTAGCGAAATAATTTAAACTGTCAATTTGGTTTGTTTGGGGATATTATAAAATATTTTGAAAAAGTCTAACAAAAGCATGTTTCGTTTGATGTATAAAAAATGTTTCTAAAGCTTTTCACTTGTTGTTGTTGTTCGCCACTGATGATGCGACTTGTCTAGTCTCGAAACATGTACCCAATTGACGATTGTTCTATTAAAATTATTTCGTGGAGGAGATTGGACTTTTATTTTTCATTACTGTTATAAAATATTGTTTTACCTCCCTATTATCTGTCAGTTTAAGGCCTATACATTAAAATAATGAAATGCTGCCAAATTGAATGCATTTCGATTAATAGAGGCACCAACCGATCGCTAAGTGATGGTCGTTAAACGGCGTGTATCCTTCATACACCACGTGCCTTAGAATAGCAGAGCATCGCGTGCTTTCTGTTTACGTAAATTAACTCTACCTACCTCTAATTATTAATCTATCGACGCGCTTTGTGGAAAGCTCTATTTTGAGATTTTTAAATGCTTTTGATAGTCGTTGAGCTTTAACATTTATCAATAAAACAATTTAAAGAGATTTTTGGTAATTTGTTTTGACGAAATATTGAAACCAAAAACTCTAAGCATTTATTTGTGTTGTGGTGGAAATAAAAAAGTTGCGCTTCTTTTTTACACCCTCCTGTCTGCCACAGGGCTCTAATCTCAGACTGTTTATGGGGGATCTGAAGATTTTTCATCGCGTGGACTCTTCTTGTTCTTTATAATTTAAATATTTTGTGCGATAATATCTGCTGACTGCTCGTAAATTTTTAATTTTCGGTTAAATGAGGTTTCTTTGAAACGCGTGAGTGAAGTTAAGGACCAGTCTTTGGCTGCTAATTTACTTTTGTTCTCTGGTATGAAGCCAATTCTATTACACACCTATTCAATCCTTGGAGTCCGTGCAAAGACGTTTCCTAAAATATTTTGCCTTTAGGGCGGACAAATGTTTACCTTCAAAGAGAGAGCGACCAAGGAACCGTGCTATTGTAGTCACCTCAACAGAGGGACTAGGTGCACTGTACCTTCAAGTGAAATTGTGAAAATATCAGAGGAGGTAAAGTATCTATGGTTTTTTAGAGCCAGAAATTAACTGGAACGCACATCTAAAAAGGCCGAAAGCGAGACCGGTCATCTCCTTAAGTTGCTCAGACACTCTCATGGCTACACTGAAAACGAAGATGATGGACTGTTGTGAAGTATGTCGTGCTTTAAAACAAATGAACATGATGATGAAATGTTAAGATAATAGTAGTAAAGAAAATATAATAACCTTCAAATGTAACATGCGAAGTGTAAAACTTTCAAAATGATTACAGTGAAAAAATGTACCTACGTGATTGGATGGTTATCACTCAGGAAAATTAGTTTAAAATTTTCTTAATTACGGTGGTAGCCAACCAGAGATTTACATTAAAAGTTCCTGTTATCATCATGGCCGGACATAACTTACTTTAATCTTATGCTCTGCTGTAATTAAAAAAAAAAACGTTGTAAGTTATTTTAACTTTGATTAATTAATTTAAGCGTGTTCTGTTTTTAAAAGCGCTATTGAAAACATGTTTTTGCATTATATTTAATATGAAGTAGTATATTATACAGAGCGTCCAGAAACGGAACTTACAAACGACAGCAGACCCTAGGGATGATGGCATGTTCAGCCAAATGTGCTTTTTAAAGCAGCTGCAACTTATGTAGAAATATGAAACTGAGGTTGTGTATGAGTGTTTAATAAGGGCAGTGTTTCAATTATTATGATAATCGTCGATTAATATTTTCCATCTCATTTTTTCGGATCGACTTTTTGTTATTTTTGGTAGGAGAATCAAAAACTTCAGACTATTCTAGACAAAAAATTTAATTACCATGAACGGCTAGGACGTACCGTGTACGAGAAAATTCTATTTACATTTTATTTCTGGCGTTTTTTACTCTGATGACCACACCATTAAACATTCGTTGGTAATAGGCATTGGAAGTTAATAAGTAAGAACTTTCAAAACAACAAATGAAGCAAAATACAAAATTCAATTTATAAAAGATGTTCTACATCGCAGCCATTAGTTTTAATGAACAAAGTCATTCTTTTTTGAAATGCCCCTATTGTTCCCAAATCTGATCTCGTGTACGGATTGATTGAGAATAGACTACTGAATTTAGGTATCTCAAAATTCAAAAATCGCACGAAGTGATGAGCAAGCAACTGGACCTCCGTTTCCTATCTACTTTTTCCCAAAGTAGCCTTCAAATATTCACATACAGTTATTCTCTAATGCGCTGGATAACCTTCATCTAGAAACCATAGATCTTCAAGCAAATCAGGTAACGTATTTTGCAGTAGTCGATTTCATTTAGGCTATAGCACAGGAGGTCCTAGTAAATAGTTTTTGGAAACTCCTATCCAATTATTTGTGCTGTGTTAAATGTATCCTAATGTCTTTTCCTGTATGACATGAGGATTAACACCAACATGAATAGTGATGAGCCTTATGCAAATTGAAGTGTCTCTTAAAATTATTATCTTCGTCGCAAAAATAGGCTGATGGTAAATTTTAAAAAAACAGTGGCGTTGCAATTTACCAGATACAAAAGTCAACTGAATTTCAACTTGACTTTTAACAACCAAGTTCTACCCTGGTGAGAATCTGGTAAACTGCTTGGGCTACAAGTGAATCGATTAGCCCACACATGGATTGGCTAAATCTTCTTATTTTCATCCCCATAGTCTTCTGTTGCCATATAGCGGATAAGTTATGAGAAACAATGTATAACCAATCACATTGGACCTGCCTATCTAGGCCAATAATAATAATTAAAAAAAGCTCAAAACTTGCTCATATCTATTTTCCCTCTTTGCTCATAAATATACAAAAATCTATCCTATAGAGACTCTTTTATGTTGCATATCACACAAGCATGCAGAGGTACAAGCATAATTCAATTTTTTGGTCAGCAATGAAAAGCAAAATGATAAAATTGGATGGTAGAGAATAAAATATTTTTAGCATTTTGATTGATGACTAGTATGCTCACTATTAAATTATCTTTGATATGATTAGAGATGCATTGTGGTCAAATTCAAAACACACGCACATAAAAGGGGAGGAATAAAACACCCCATGCAAATATTATGCGAAAAATGGATACAGCGGCTACAAAAAGTGTACCTATGTGAGTGTATACGAGATGATGCTTTTGAGGTTTATCATCACTATATTCATAATAAAACTAGAATGAATTTGTGTCCGTAAATATAATAAAATGAAAATAATTTTGTTTAACTTCAACTTCAAACGTCATATACCATACGTCATGCGTCAAACGTCATACGTCACCAGTAAGTTCTCGTAAATATGGAATGCGACCCCTTTTTACAAAGGATTTCTCATCCTGAATTCATTGGTATAAAGAAAACCTTACATTTATCTGGAAGAAACGGGATAAAAGGCGAAAAAAGTAACTTTTTATTAAGTTCTCGTAGATATGGGTTGCGACCACTCGTTACAAAGGATTTATCATCCTGAATCCATTGATATAAAGTAAACCTTACATTCATCGGCAAGAAATGGAATAAACATCGAAGAAATGTAACTTTAACTGCATACGTCATAGCGTCCTTGAAATTTCTCCCAACACTTCACATCCTGTACATTGATCAAATGAGGTTAATCAAAATGAATCTCAGAATGGGGTAGATGGGTGTAAATAATTGTTCAAAAAACCATTTTGCAATTTGCGTTTATTGCATTTTTTTGTACAAAATAAATACTAGGTATTTGATCACCGTTTTTTAATATCGGATATTGCTTTTTATACGCTTAATGAAACCTTAAACGAATTTCATTTTGACATTTTTTGGTATGTGAAAATTTTCATATGGACGCTCATTTATACACTTTGTTATTTTTGTTGTGTGTATTAAAATTTTTTATTCGGTAGCATATTATGATGTTATGATATAGTTGGAAATAGGAAATATAGAGCCAACTAACAAAATTTCATTTACATTTTGATCAATCAAAATATTTTACATCATCATTCTTTTGTTTTAAATATCAAAACATAAATATTAATAACCGGCTATATTAAAAATATTCAATATCTATGTTCTATGTTATTGCGTTCAATATAATGAATTTTAATCAAAATATTAAAATATACTAGCTATTCATGTTATAAGTACATAAAGTGACGATACCAATAAAGTTCCATTTACGTACCTACCCATATCATACAATATTTTACGTTCGATGTTTCCAAAAAGCTACTGAAAAATTACCTTTAATTTTAATTAAATAATAATGTTTCTAGGATAGGGTCGAAAATGACAATTTTGTGGATTATATTCGATTTCAAAAGTCACGGATTTCAACACTTTCGTGCTTATAATAACACATTGCGCTTGACGACGACGCGACGTCTTATCCCATTAAACACACGTACGTAAAAAAACCTTTAAATTTACTAATAACGTTTTATTAAAATCGTGTTTTTATTACGTAGAATCTACTCAAAAATGTCGCGGTATTAAACGTTACATACAACGTGTATTGAAAAACGTTTTATATTGGTGAATAAATAACAACTTTGTGTGGTGTTCAAAACACGTCAAAACAACGTTGATAATAATATTTTTAAAACGTTCACAGAATACGTCGAATACGCGTAGAAAATAAACGACACATCCACGAATTTTATTGTTATATATTTATTTTTAACCAACATTTCTAAAGAACATTGAATAAACGTGTACTTGTATTTTTAAAACAATACATTTATTAACGTAATATTGACGTATATTGTAAGGATTTTTTAAAGTTTGTTTAGCATGTAAAAGTTTGAATAACTCGTTTAAAAAATCAGGTTGGTAATTATTTTTTAGGTAAATGCTCGCAAACGTCTACTTTAATTTTTAGGTGCAGTTATTTTAAACTTTCATGTATACAGAGACACCCAAAAAATAATATTACTATATTAAGTAAAATTTAAAAATAATTAGCAACCTGATTTTTAAACGACTCCTCCCCGCGATTTAACAAACCACATTTGTATTATTAAAAATAACGTTTTAAAAATACGTTTTTTACACTATTGATGAAATGACCAATGCAGGCTTTTTCTAACACGTTTTTCTCACTGTAAATAAATCGGCGTTTAAAAAGTGGGAAACAATAAGACGTTTTTTATTTCTATTACTTAAGATTAATTTATTATGCGTTGGTTTTAACGTATAAAGAACGTTAATTCGACCTATTAATATACTATTAAAACGATAAAAAAACGTGTGAATAGCTGAATATGGTTAGACAGTATGTTAGATAGTATGTAAATAAAACGTATTGTAATATAATAAATTTAACATTCAAAATAACGTCATATTAACTTACAAGTTTTCTTAAGTTAGATTTTGGCCAGAAATGTTCGTATTAAAAAACGTTGAATTAAAACGATGATATTTTGTACCAAAATAAATCGCTTATTTTTTAAACGTACACGTTTAATCAACCAATGACCCGTAGATTTTACGTTTAAAAAACGTATGTGTGTTTACTGGAATAAAACGTAAAAAAGCTGCAATTTTAATTTTGTTTTGGATAGAGTTTTCAACATAATTCTCTGCAACCGTAGATGATTGTGAACCTCCATGACGCTTTAAAGTTAAAATGTCTCTACCACTGTCAATCAGTAATGTTGATGACGACCTTCTAAAACAGTGGCCTGTATATTGATGTGTATTTTCCAGCTGGAGGTAAGTTGCTATTACAGATGGTATTTTTCCAAAACTATTTATTCTGACAACTTGATTTGTACACATTTCGATAATTATTTACAAAAAAGCAGTCATAAGATACAAGGTGTTAAAGTTTCAGGATTGATTTAATTAATTACTTATTTTTCTTTATTAATTAACAACTAACTAATTAATCTTCTATTTCCTACGTTGTTCATTGCATTTAAAAAATAAAATAAAATGTAATCTCTACTTTTAACTAATCCTAAATTTCTTCGTTCTATATTAAATAAATTTAATTTCTCTCCAAATCAGTACAGTTTTTCAAAAACAAAAAAGAGTCCAAAAAGTTTCTAAATTAAACAGAGATTCTAAATTATTATGGAATAGAAAGCAGAGGCGGCGCTCAAAAAAGTTCGCGATGCTTAAACTCAGTACGAAACCCACAAATGTAACCCTTCTTAAGTTTCCATCTTAAAAAATTATATTCTATAAGTTTTTAGTCCTAGAACAAAAACTTGACTCACTCTCTATATTCTATCAATATTTTCAAAATAAGGTTTCTCTGAATTTTTATTCAAAACAACAAAGGATAGTTTTTACCGCGTTGAATGTTCTCGTACATTTTTGGATGTCTATAGTGAAGGTGAGCCTGGTGTGCTGACCCCGATTGTTACTGATAAGTAAACCTGGATTCATCGTTATGAACCTGAGTCCAAGTAACACTCCATGCCATGGCATACAACAGGCACACCACCACCCAAGGAGTTTAAGGGCACACATGCAGTCTGCCGGAAAACTCATGGCGTCTATCTTTTGGGAATAAATCCAATTGATTAATAATAATTATAAAGATAATGGCGTTTTAATACCTGAAGATTTCTACTCCTATAACGTTTCCAAGATTCCAATGCTATCCCATTCTTATCCTGGGTACAGTGTATATAAGATAGTGATGATCTGTGTAAGCAATGGCGATATAAGAGAATATAATATCGAATTTACTAACATACCAAAAATATTTATATAAATAATTTAGCATAAGATCAAGAAAGAAAGAAAGCTAATCCATTCCTATATCACTAATAGATCCCAATATGTTCTCCATGATGGATATAAATCGTCAAGATACCATATGTCATCTGGTGTTCCGCAAGGGTCGAATCTGGGCCCATTATTGTTTTTAATTTTTATAAATGACTTAGCCGGACTACTGAATTGTCAGAGAATGCTCTTTGCGGACGATATGAAAATATTTAATTCCGTTAATAATCTTGACGATTGTAATCGTTTGCAGCGTGATATGGATTTGGTTCAATGCTGGTGTGAGGAAAACAAACTGAACTTGAACTCTTCCAAATGTAAAGTTATGTCATATACCAGAAAAAAACAGCCATTCATTTCGAGTATACGATTGGTGAGACGATTTTAAATCGTCCTGAGTCCATTAAGGATCTTGGTGTGACTTTTGATAAGCTTCTCTCATTCGATATACATATAAATAACATAATTCTGAGTGCATCTAGGTCTTATGGCTACATTGTGAGAAATTCCAGATCTTTTGAGAATGTGTGTACAATAAAAACCTTATACTATGCTTATGTCACGTCAAAGCTGGAATACTGGTCTTTAATATGGTTTCCATATTATAACTGTTACAATGTTTCTGTTGAGAGAGTTCAGCGTAAGTTCTTAAAATACTTATGTTTCAAAACTGATGGATCATATCCAGAAAGAGGAATAGAGTATGACATCTTGTTAACGAGATGTCAAATACAAAGTTTAGAATTAAGACGAAAAATTCATGCAGTAGAATTTCTTTTTAATATATTGCATAGTAAGATTGATGGCGCTGAACTCTTGCAAAAGTTGTATTTTTAGGTACCAAGGCAAAATTCGAGATCTTCTAATTTATTTTATAACGACCGACCTAGGACCAATTTGTTGATGAAGTCGCCTGTCTACACAATGTGTCAGACATATAAATTTATAAGCTATGAGAGTGATATCTTTTTTTGGCTGTTTTGAATGAACATTTAAGTTGAATGTATGATGTTTCTTTCTTTCTGTTTCGGTTTATTTGTATTGTTATTATTAATATTAAGTAATATTGTAAGATTGCTCTGTAAATGGATTTTCTGTTGGGCAATAAAGCAATTATTATTATTATACTGGTTTTGTAATATGGAAATTGAATTGAATCCCTGAGAATATAAAATGAAGCCTAATAAGATTTCAAATACTACTATAATATCTATAATTAACTAAAGGGCTGCCATACTTCAGCAGATATTTACAAAATTTATAAATGACAAAAAAATCGACCCATAAGGAGGAGCAGATTTCTAAGTGTTTAAAATTAAAAACGAAAATATATATTATAAGTCATGATATGATTAGCATTTTAGGAAATGTTTACATACATTTACCAGAAGAAATAAAGAAAAATAAAATGTTATTTGTAGTTTTAGTAAGACTATAACATTATGCATAAAATAAAATTGTGACTAATTAATAAATTTTATTATATAAAATGAAAATGATAACTACAACGTTCTACTAGTGTGATCCGCAGAAATTCGAATCGTTAAATTATGTTCTTGCAATTTTTATTGCTTCTCGGGATTATAATCATAAGAAAATCATAACACCATGATCATCGTAAAATAATTATATTAGCATTCCTGAAATGATATATTATTACGACTGTAATAATAAAGTTTTATTTGATCGTTATTCTTTATGTTATCTTTTGCGATTCATAACTACTAGTTTTGATAAGGAAAACTGCCTGATAATTCACTATTTATTATACTAGTTAATTGTTATTTTGATTACACAATCGAGGAAATAAAAATATTCTTTGCCACACTGGCGATTTTCCACGTACAGCTAGTCCATTTGATTCTGGGCATTTTATAAACAAAAACACATTTAAATGATAAAATTTTATTTAAATAAGATTCTATATTGCAATTTTTTTTTTTATTAAAAAGAAAGAATAAAAAAATTAAGTGCCTCGGCATCGAAGGCCATTGACACTAAGTTCGATTAATATGATAATACAATTACATACACTTATATATATAGATAACTTTGTGTCTTGGGTTGATCAGCAAATATTTTTGATTAAAACTCTTTTACGTTATAAAAATATATCGAAAGCTTGGCATAACGTAAAAGAGTTTTAATCAAAAATATTTGCTGATCAACCCAAGACACAAAGTTATCTATTAACTAGTCAGCAAAGACTACCACTCAACTTACTTATATATATATATATATATATATACATGAACAGAAGACATTTAACAATTAAGAAGAATAGCTAATTATATTTTGTTGTACAATCCAGAGGCTTCCAGAAACTGTATGATGTTGTTGCTTACGTTGCAGCAGCTGAGGTCTTTTTGGAGGTCTTCACTTATGCTTGACTGATCACGTGTAACTTGGAGTTCTTGGCATTCTGATAGGATGTGTTTAACTGTTAGAGCAGCGTGACAAAACTCGCATGTTGGTGGTGTTTCTCTGGTTAAGAGGTATTTATGTGTTGCTCGAGTGTGGCCTATTCTTAGTCGGCGAATGATGGACTTATCTTTTCGGTTTGAGATATGTAATTTGTGGTGGCAGACGCTCTTTTCGATTTCGGCGAGCTTGGTAAATGAGACATTCCATATCTTCTGCCATTTCGTGTTTGTTCGTTTTGAGAACAGGCATTTCAGATCATTGGCTAGCTGAACGTGTGTTTCATCGAGGCTGAGTGTAATTGTCTCTTTGGCAAGTTCAGCCAGTTCATTCCCAGCGATGCCGACGTGTGATGGAACCAATATTATGACGATGGCCGTATTTCTTTAATTTAGGATATGGAGGGAATGGTGAATGGATTGCGCTAGAGGATATTGAGAATATGTGTCCTTGATCGATTCGATGGAGGAGAGGGAATTGGTACATATAGGAACTTTCTCGTATTGCTCCGATAAGGACTCCAAAGCCGACATAATGCCGTATAGTTCCGCCCTGTGGATAGTGGCGAATTTTGGAAGACGTTGTCTGATCACTAAGTGGTGGGAGGTTACAACGGAACAGGCCACCCCATCATCTGTTTTTGATCCATCCGAGTAAAGGATTCTATCGAAACTTCCTGAGGCTAGAATGCTAGCGAAGTCTTGAGAAATGACAGATTGGGGGGTTTCTTGTTTATTGTGACGCAAGAGGGTGTGTTTGTGTTAGGTGACTTAAGGGTCCACGGCGGTGTCTGATAAATACGACTAGTGGAGTTGTTGGTGAGATAAGCCGTTTTTCAAAATAAATATACTGTTGCCCTCCAGACTGGAATAGCTCTCCATATTTACGTGTAAAACTAATACTTCTGTGACCTTTTTGTCATTTACCTTTCCCGTACGACTCTTGGTGACAAGTTATGTTTCCAAATAAAATATTTTTTTGAGGGCACCAGAAATTTTCATTTCACAGACGCCTATGGTACACAATACATGGTCGTGTATTTTTAACACCCAGCTAAAAAGCTAAAAGTTAACTAGATAACTTGTATAGTCTATTTTTTTTGACCCTTTGTCTACTGTTTATGAACGCCTATGTAAACAAGTTTTTAAGCTGCATTTTGTAGGTTATCTTTTTCATTCATACATATCATTTCATATGTCATATTTTATCAAAGCTATACCGGGTGTGTTGTTAGGCTATGAGAGGCCGAGGCGAATGTACTGCCCGACCCGGTATATAACTAGTCAATATTTCTGCTATGTTTAGGAAGTTTTTAAACCCTTTTTACACTCTTTTCGAACGCCAATGTGATCTAATGTTTTATGGTTAATGTTTTAAAACTACTTCGCGCGGAAAATCAACTTCTCAAACCACCCTCGTATTATATCTATGCATTTTACAACTATAACGCACCTGTAGCTTGAAAATAATGAACTTGTTCTTGTGTATAATCGTTTATTTTATTTATTTTTTTGTTGTTTTTCAAACTAAAAAGAAAGTCTGAAAAAAGGTTTGGCCGTTGAATTGGTTGTACTTTCAATTACTGAAACGATGTTTTATGCCTGATACAGACGACCCTTATCTTCCACTCGGATGGATATATGGGTTATAAAATCTGATATAGTGCGTTGTTTTAGTTTTGTGGGTTTTGGAAACACACTTCCATCTATTTACTGCCAACCGCAATCTGTTTAAGAAATCGAACATCCATTTAAAAAGCAGTTTATATTCCTAAGATCGGATATATTATAAACATTACACATTATAGTGGTTCATTTATTTTACTTTCTCGACCCATAGAGAAAGTATAGTGAACGCGCTAAAAAAAATTGGAGATAAAGACAGTTGTAACCAGGAGTTCCTTAGTTTTGAAAACCTATCTACAAGAGTGTCGATATGGGATGTCAAAAATCAAGCGGATAATTGTTTTCTGAGCCACAAAAACTGTATTGATGTCAGAGAATGGTCCCCACATAGAGATATTGTAAGATATAACCGACTCTGCCGAACTAAAGAAAACGCTCAAAATTTCTCGACCACCAATGAAACCCGTCAAAGAAAGAAGCTCTTAGTAAGTTTAGCACAAACCATGTCCTCATTTGCCTTATAATTTAGGTGTTTTTCTATTTCAATGCCGAGAAAATTAACGTAATCAACAGGGTGATCACCGACATTAAAAGCAAATGCTGACGACTCCCTGCAGCGCCCATCGATCTCAATTACATGCGTTTTCAGTGAGTTATGCTGCACACCAAGTGGACATCTGCTGTATGCACGCCCGCACCCTTTCCCTCACTGTTTGAGGATCCTCATATGCGACCACCGCCGCGCCGGTCGTCGTGTTATCCCCATATTATAAGAATATCTTAGCACTAGTGACGTGTTCAGGAAGATCGTTGTTATACAAAGTGTTTCTAAAATAGGTGGTCAAAATTTGTGATCGAATTGGGGAAAAACTTAGAGGTTTTCGAGAAATTTGAGTTTGATAATTTTAGGACAAAACTAGTCCTTTTTTTTAACATCCTTCTGGTCATCCACTCGCACACCTCGGTACGCACTTAAGCCCCCGGCGTGTAGGAATGGCGTACTTCAGCCTTGAAGGCTTATTGTGCCTTTTCAGGACTATACTGCACTCACTATCATTCTAATACCACGCAACATTCATTCTTCGCCTAGATGGGCCACCATCAGGTACCATCTATAATAAACCACCGAAACGGTTACCCATCACGCGACATTCATTCTACAACCTAGATGGGCCACTGCCAGGTTCGTTTTTAATAAACCCCCCAGACGGTCATCCATCCCACTTGTAGCCGCGCTCCACAGAGCTGCACTTCCTAAAATTTTCAAACTCGAATTTCTCGAAAACCTTTAAGTTTTTCGAGACAAAACAAGTATCCCTTTTTTATGTAGAAATCTTTATTTTATCACATTTTTGGCACAAATAGAATAAAAGTCAGTAGAAAAAAAAGTTACTTTGAACTCCTCCAAAGCGCTACCACAGTTCCTCACCGAGAAATAACCCATGATTCCAAAAATAAACACAGCTGAAAACTAAACGATTCATCATCTGCTCCACAAAATATTACTATTACTAAGTATTTTGTGGTGCAGACGTTATTGCATTTCCAAATTTGTACAATTCCTCTTTGTGATCAACCAGTTCAAAAAATAAAAGACTTCGTTTAATTGGAAATCCATATTAGACGACGCGACACGATGGTAAAAATTTTGATTTTGGAAAAATTATAAGTTCTGATCGATGAATTATTCAAAGTTCTTCCAAATAGTGTGGAGTTGGAAAACAACATACCCATGCATAAAAACAACCTCAAAATGAACATTTGGGAACACTGCAAGCAAGAGAACTTCGGTTGGGAAGCGCATTTAGCGGTATTTTTATGTAACAAGTGTCTATTCCTTTTATACCTGTGGAATTTGGGTAGAATTATTGAACAGCATTTCAAACAATAAACAATAATAATAATAAGCATTTATTCCCAACAGGTCAAACCCACTTACAGGAAAATCAAAAATACAATTTCGAATTAATTGAAAAAAAAAACATATCAAGTCACGAGGAAAAAAAAAACAACCAAATAACTACGTTACAAAACAATAAATGCAAATTATAAAAAAAAAATTGATTATATATTTCGGAATGTCAAAAATAATCAAAAATTAACACTCTCTGTCCAAGTACCTATACTTTCAATTCCTCAAACAAATAAACACGACAGTCTAACTATTAACATTAAATATTACAAAAATAAATACGATCAATAACAGTTCAATATTAAAAGAAAATAATTACTATCCATTAAGTAAACTATTAGTAATCGCGGACAAAGTTGAGTCATGAATGGCAAAATCACGACAACACCGATTGAAAATGTCACACATAAAGTAAACAGGACTTTGTAACAAAATATTAGTCCTGGCTGGGCCCACAGTGAACGGCACGAGATGTCGAGCACCCAATCGCGGAACATGGAATCTAATACATCCCAATAGATATGGGCAATCAACGGCGCAGTGCAATAATTTGTATAAAAACTTGACTGCGTGAATGTTTCTTCTGGTCAAGAGAGAAGGTTCATTAAAACGCAAGAGCAAAGACGCATGATCTACTCCCCGTGGAGGATAAACATTGTCGGCTTTATAGGCTAGGTATTTAAGGAAACGGCGCTGAATAGACTCTAAGGATCTAATATGAGTACTATATATTGGGTTCCATATAATTGCGGCAAATTAACATTAAAAATACATTAAAAATACAACAATATAATAGTAGCTACATAAAAATATAGTAAAACAAAAAATATGTCACATAATATCACCTAAAAATCGCAAGGATTACAAAATGGGTTAAAAGGCAGTTAACACTGATTTGAAATTTTAACCCAAGAAAGCATAGTTACATACAAAAATAACATATCTCATGGTTGTGCACTGATGGCATATCTGTTATTACAATATTCTTCTTAAAACTAAACAAAGAAACAAATAATATAATAAAATACAAATACCAGTATTGTCAACTGATTTACATTGAAAACTCTTTTTTATAACAACTATAAAATGGATGGAAAAGCATCGGTTGGATCTCTGCTAATGGCACATAATTGAGTCAAGCTCTTGAAAAATCCATCAGTTGTAATGGAACCGGAACTAATTCTGTATAATATACCTACACAAAAAGTCATTTAAAATCGTCAACTATGTTTGAAATTTCATTTGGCAGTTGATTAATAAGTGCACCACAGTTCAATAAAAACAACGTATAATAGAATTAAAAACTTTTTGAAGCAGTAATTGGGCATAAACAATATTATTTCATTTTAAATAAAATACACCATGTCCCTTCGGGAACCGCATAGATCTCTATATAGAAAAATATACGTTGGAAAATTTCATATAATGGGATCAAATTATTAATGGACAAAAATTTCGAATATTTAAAAATTTTCTCGATTGCTTTGTTAAAAAATTAATTCAAAATGTAAAACGCTTAGTAAAAATTGGAACTGAAGCTTTATGAAAGAAGCATTGTGAAAATAAAAAGGAATGATAAATGTGAAGATTGGGAATATTTACATTGAACTATTAAAATATTTGTTAGATATGATTTTAATAAAACACTAATAATGACAGATTAACAATGATTATATTTATTTCTTTGTATAAACTTTCAAAACATGTTAACTAGTACAACCCAAAAATAAGAATGGTGAGATACCGATACACACGATGCATATGCTATTATATTAATAGAGATAAGCACTAATCGGTTTACAACAGCCAGAATTATGTGATAAAAAGAGAACCTATAGGTACATTTCTTTCCAGAGGCGCTTTTTAGGTAATATATTATTATATGTAAAAGGATAGTTCTCCTACTGTGAAAGCATTATAACATAACTATGTCGTTAGACACAATAATCTAATCATAACATTCGGACATCCTGAAAAAAAATGGTCTGACCTCAGACCACGTAAAAAAAACAAATATATTTTCATAATAACATATCTCATAAAAATCATTTGACGGACCGAGTATAACCTGTAACACAAAAAAATATATACAGAGTGACATAGAAAAAAGTACATTGCATAGTGCCACACAATAGAGTCCACTAAAATAAGATTAAAAGTTATCTTTAGCCAGAGACGCAAGAAATGGATAAAATGTGATATACAGGGGTTTTTTATCATGCTAAATTCAAATATGATCTTAGTTTTGTGATTACTGATAGAGGGCGCTACATACAGGGTTCCATCCCTATTGAATCGGTCGTAACTTTTTATACCTTTAACAAATATTACATTAGTTTGACAAGTGTCATTATGACACATTATTTAATTTTTATTTATCATTGTTTTTGCAAAGGTTACTTTGGCGCTTTTTGAATAATTTGCGTGCATTCTCGGCTTTTAGATTCATTTGTACTGGAACCATTGCTTCTAGCGACTTGGACAAGGTATACCTTTCTTAAGTATAAAAGAAGGGATAACAATTTTTTTCAGTCGAAAATGACATACAGTGTATAGCAACAAAAATTATGACCGATTCAATAGGGATGGAACCTTGTATGTAGCGCCCTCTATCAGTAATCACAAAACTAAGATCATATTTGAATTTAACGTGATAAAAAACCCCTGTATACCACATTACATCCATTTCTTGCGTCTCTGGAAAAAGATATTCAAAAAAACCCAAAAAAAAAAATTAAAATTCAACACCCCGTATCTTTTAACCGAAGGCCTTGCGGACCCGTGTTCATGGGAACTTTTTTCTTATTTTAGTGTCCTCTATTGTGTGGCAGTATGCAATGTACTTTTTTCTATGTCACCCTATATATGTGAAACTTTCACAAACAAAATCTTCAAAACTCAGAGACTTCCTCTGTTAACTTTGCGACTTTCGCATTACATTTCTAAAAATTTCGCTTTCAAATTTAAAATTGCGACTTTCGCACGATATATTCAAACAGTAGCGACTTTCGCAACACATATTCATAACTTAGCGACTTTCGCTTGCAAACTTTACGACTTTCGTAACACAACTTCAAAACTTGGCGACTTTCGCTTTCAATTTGCGACTTTCGGAACATGTACTACATGACGAACTACTACGTGCACGCGCACGTTTACTCGATTTTCTTGAGCTTTTGCTACTTTTTTTTGTTTTGCCCATGATAATTATTAATAATAATAATAATAATAATAATAAAAAAAAACCAAACTGGAACTATCCCACCGCTGCTATGTTAGATATGATTTTAATAAAACACCCCGTCTTTTAAGTTGTTACCGGGCAAAGACAAACATAACACTTCCCGGCCCGCAAAATTATTCCCGTCGAGTTTTTCAAGCCCTCATAATATATTTTGCTATAGTTATTACAGACAAAATAATGCACATAAATTGTTTATTTATTTTTACAACATTATCCATATTGGCGAGAAGTCCAGAAGATACGAATAAAAGGCGTCTACTCCACAATACAAACTTCTTATTGTAACTAAACTATCATACAACCATAATACATGTTTCGAGATTGATGATTAAATATTCAGAGACATTGGAATAGTGAACTCAAGTTCATAATAAAATTCAATTACACAGGTCTGAAATATGAATTAAAAAATTAGTATACAATAATAACAACAAATGTAGTATTAACTTGTAACTTACCACATTGTGGAAAGAAAAAAGAAAGAAAAAGATCAGAAATCAATTGATTCCCGATTTATGTTTACTTCAAATTTGTTCTAATTTGTGCATGACTTTTGGTGCTCATTGTATAATACATTTTATTAGAAATTCTTAATGTAAAAAAATAAAATACCTACTTTAAATTTAGTCTAAATAAAATTTATTTAAACGGCTAAACTACTTTATGCTAAAATATTTGTTTGCTGTCTACATAAATATAGTAGAAAATTCATGAAACTGAAAATCTTATTATTTATCAATAAATTTTCTTTTATATCACCAGATTAACTGTTTTGAATCTTAATGTAGCGTTGTTTTATATACTGACGTCCATAAATTTAATCACCTTGCATTTTCACGTATTTTCGGCATGTGAAACATTCATGGATCAAACATTAAAAACTCACTTAATTCACATGTGTTCACACTTCAGTCTTGTCGTCGTGTGAAATATTAGGACGGCCCTCTTATATCTTACAGATGTGGCTATATGCTTAAAATGTAATTGAACGGAATGGAGAAGTGCCTTTTTTATTTGATTTAATAAAAAAAGAAAGTGAATTAGGGAACCGGGAACTTGAATATATTGAGGCATAAAAAGTAATTTGATAGTTCCGTCTAAATTTAGGCATGAGAATGGAGGAATTTGGTATAGTAACCAATAAAGTTTTGAGGATTGCGTTTTATGTATTAAGTTAATGTTTTACGTAAAAAAAATACATTATTCTGCTACCTACTTTGTCGTCATTACGGTATAATTTTCTAGAGCATTTTATTGAGCTTATAATATTTTTTATGGGTATAGGATAAAAGTTAATTCGAAACAGAACTGTAAACTATTTAGCCCGATACGCAGTATCCATATCCATCCATAGAAAGTCAGGCCAAAGAATGATTTCTCTGCTACGGCACTCTTGGCGAGCCATACTGCCTGTAGCCGCAACAGAGCGACAATTAAATGGACGACTTTGTTCTCGATATAGATCGCGCCTTTATTCCATGCCTTTGAGCGTCGTCTAGGATGCGAACGCACGATCTTACTCACGCATCCATTGACACCCCACCAACAGATTCCAGTAGTGCTAGAGTCTCCAATCGTCGTAGTCACTATTCCATTCGGTCGGACTTCAGTTTCTCCCAGGGGCAGTGTGATTGCTGATAAAAAATGTCATAACTGGCTTCTTAACTAATAAAATAATTAAAAAATAAATAAATCAAAGATAGGTACATGTGTACAAAATATTTTACAATAACTCTGCAGAAAATACTTATAATTATAATAATTTTTCATCATAGGACAAAATTTGAAAACTAATAAATAAATGGTGTTTATTATCGTTTAAATATGTGGATAACATATAAAAATTGCAACGTTTCGATGCCAAAGTTTGCAACTTCTTCAGGTGATACCTTACATAATCCATAGAATACGTTAACGTTATTTGGCATCAAAACGTAATTGTTATATCATAATAATTAAAAAATGAAGTGATTAGTTTAATAATTAATTAAGGTTGGTAAAACTTTGTCGTATGATTGTGCACCACATATACATATATATACAAAAAATAAATAAATAAATACATATCAATCTACAAGAAATCTAAATAATTTTTTTTAACAGCACTCATCATTTTCAGATTGCGATGAGATATTTTCGACCTCGCCTTCACTATTATGACTGTCCTCAAAATCACTCGGGCCCAATTGTTATTTCCTGTAATACTTTTGAGGCCTGTGCTTGTCCTGATGCTCTTAATCGCATTTGGATAGCATAACTTAGGATTGTCACAGGAGTTGATTCTCTTAACGATTTTGTTTTTAATCGCTTTGTCCGCACCGAACTGGATTCAAAAGAAATTGTTGGCCGGCCACGTTTCTTCTTTGGTGTCTTAGATTCATCCATCTTTTTAAAGGAAATAGAGGCATCTAGTCATTCACCAATATTATTAAGGAATTTTTCTTCCATTTTGAATGCTTTTATCCAACGCGGTTTATATTGAGATTTAAAATGAGAATAATTTTTATCTAAGGCATTCAATAAAGTTTTATCACATTTTATTCGTTTCTTAAGCTCTTTTTTTTTTAAAACTAAATTGGTCATCAATTTTACTCTTTTAAGAACTTCTCATAATATTAGGAAGTCCTCTTCTTGCTATACCGCGCTTCTGAGCGTCATCAGTGACCTTGCTACCGCCATGGACAGGTCCATGTTAACGATACTTGTTCTGCTGGATCAAAGTAAAGCTTTCGATCGTGTTAATTTTGAATTATTGCTTGCCAAGCTTAAATACCTTGGATTTGATGGTGTGTCGCTGACATGGTTCAGAAGTTATCTGTGTGGTCGAAGACAGCGGGTGAAATTGCATGGCAAATGTTCAGATTTTTTGGTGACAAATAGTGGTGTTCCACAAGGGAGTATTCTTGGACCATTGTTGTTTTCTGTTTATGTATTTGACATTGTGGGATCATTCCAGCTCTCTACCATACACCTCTATGCGGACGATATCCAGGTATATTTGTCTTATCCCCTAGCCAGTGCTGAGACTGCAATTGATGTAATAAATGGAGAGCTGTCTCAGGTTGCTTGTTGGTGTGTTAACAATGGTTTACTCCTGAACTCTAAGAAGACGGTGGCAATGTGCATTGGCAACGAGCGCCACGGTAGTTTTGTTACTCAAGAGTTTAATGTTAAGATTAACAATGATGTTATCCCCTGGATGCATAAAGCTCGAGATCTATGAGTAATCGTGGATTCTGAGCTAAATTTTAACGAGCATTGTGGCAATGTATGCAGGAATTCACTTTTTAAATTGCGTTCGATATACCATCTTAAACACCTGGTTGATGAGCCTACTAAACTTAAATTGGTTAAAGCTCTTATTTATCCGCATTTGGATTATTGTTTTCCGGTATATTTTTATTTTTTGTTTCATTATAATAAAATGAAGTTGCAGAGAGTGCAGAATTCTTGTATAAGGTTTGTTTGCACGGTTCCTTTTGCTGCACATGTCACTCCTTTTTTTGAGAGATTGGGTGAGCCAAAGTTAGATGTGAGATATGAGAATTTATATACTTCATTGCTACATAAGATATACTATGCTCGTGACCCTCAATATTTGTATAAGTTGTTGTGTAGACGTTCTAATGTTCATGATGTTAATGTACGTATTGATTCCTTTACTATCCGTAAGCATATGACAGCAAAATTTGAGGGCAGTTTCTCCTATATGGCCTCACTACTGCTAAATAAATGTATTGATATAATTGATTTGCCATTGGAATTATTTCAGCGACAATTGAAGCTAGGAATGTATTCATAGTGTGATTAACTTTTTACATATTTTTATAATGAAAATTTGTTTATTCTAGTTTTAAGAGTTTTTGTTTAGTACATTCTTTCTTTTTTTGTATATGCTTTTTTAAGGAAGAGTGGAAGAGTGGCATTGGCCAAATCTCTATCCTTTTTGTGCAATTGTATATATTCTACATTTTCACAATAAATCATCATCATCATCATCATAAACATAGTATTGGAACACGTTCCTGAAATAAAACAAAAATATCTAATTTAATGCGTAATATAAGTATACCGTAATAAATTATTATTTACGTTTACGTTTACCTTTAAAAAATCAAGTGTGTTACAAAGTTAAGAGAAAGAATATGCTTTTTTATTTTCCTGTATATTTCAACATGTAGGTAAACTGTATTTTTGAAAATTGAATAAAATTAATTAAAACCGAAACAATTTTCTACATTTTGTAAAAAAAAATGTTGAAATCGGACTATGTAAGAAAACGTTATAATACATTAAATTTGATCTAAATTTTGTTGTCGAGAGGTGAGTGTAGATATAAAATGATATTTTAAAAACAATATGTGTTTTTCTTAAAAATCTTCTATCTTATTATTTATTATTATCTATCTAGGGCTAAGAGAGTGGCTAACAGAATCAATATTTATGACATATTATTATGTTTTTATGACAGTACAAACTTTACGGTATATACATGAACATAAAGTTTACGAAGGCACATTTTTTAACATAGAAAAATAACTAACGAGTATTTCTTATATCCTGCAACAAGCAGGTACAAAAAAATATTCTGTTTCATATTAGCATAACTTTACTAAACAAAAAACAGTAGGTGTAGAAAACAAATAACTATCCTACTTGTCTAAAATGTGCACCACATAACAACCAACTTTGTAAAAACTTTGAAGTCATTAAAGTTTGATACTTTTTCTATGTTGTTGGTACATTGTTATCATGTATAAAGGCACAACTTTTTTCTTGTTCGTCGAAAGGTCAATTAAAAGTTTTTTAATTCAGTTGCAAGCCATTATTAATTATTATTAAATTTTTCATCAACTATTTTTCGAGTTCGCAACAAAAAATGGTTTTTATGGCACTGGATGAAGATAATTTACATGGCCATAATCTTCAATAGAATCATTCTAAACTTCAATGTGTGTTTGATACTTTAATTCAATTCATATAAATATATCTTACGTGTCCAACCGAAATTTTGATTTTGTGAAAATGGAAATGTTAAACAAGACCAAAGAATCGCTGGAAATGAGTAAGCTGACCTACTCTCGAAGAAAGTGTCAACAGAAATTACAATAAATACTAAACAAAAGCACAACAATTAGTGTCCTAAGAGAACATCTGCTCTATTATCACGGGATAGGAATAGGCTGAGGACAGCAGCAGGATTCCTGGCTGGCAATGCATCAGTAAAATAATTAGAATGTTTATATTGCATTGATATTGATAATTTTTTACTAAATATAGTACCCAATCAAATTACTTAATTTTAAGTCATGTGAAATTTCATCCAATCACCTCTGGATTACAGCGACAATACCCTACATGTGGTGTTTTCAGTTTGGTGTTTTTTTTATTAAAAATTAATTAAACGTCAAACTGATAACTGGGTTAAAAATGTCGCGAAGATTTGGTATTGCATCTAACGATGCAATTAATGATATTATATCTAATAATATACCAAAAAATACAATCAAACCAAAAAAATATGTATGGAAAATATTTCTCGAGTTTTGTGCGACCAGAGAATACGAACTGAATGCTAAAACGAGTTTGCATAATTTGGCTAATATATTGAAAGATTATGCGGTAAATATGAGAAAAGCTGACGGAACTGAATATAAAGAAGCAACTGTAAAAACAATTTGGAATACTACGAGTAGGCTACTCCAGGAAAAATATTTCAATGACTTCAAAATTGTATTCGACCCGTTTACCAGTGGGATATTCAAAACTGCGCGAGATGCAAGAAATGCAAAACGTAAAAGATTACAGCAGGATCCAAACAAACGAAAATGCAGTTCATCAAATGTGAGTTCAAGTGATTTGGCTAGAATCATTAGATTATGGGATGAATGTACACCAGAAGGTATACAAAAATTTTTTTACCATATTGTAGCTGTTGAGTTAGCTTGGCGAGGTGGGGAACCAGCTGATTGCCTTATAGATTATTTCACGATTGAGAAAAATAATAATGGAACGCCAACCAACAGAATTGAATACAATCCAATATTCAGTAAAACATGCCAAGGAGGATCGAAAAGTTGTACAAATAGTAAGTGGCTTGTTCCAAATATTGCAAACGAAAGTGCATGCCCTGTTCGGTTATTCCATAAATTATTGTCCAAAAGGGGGAAAAATATTACTTCCAGTCGCCTATTCTTGAGACCAAATCGTTTCTGGAAATCCGAAAGTGACACATGGTTTGACAATATACCGGTAGGCAAGAACATAATTAATATGTGGACCAAATCATCCGTGCAAGCTATTGGTTTGGACACTAAGTGTAAAAAGATATCCAATCATTCGAACAGATCAACTGCAGTTAGCCATTTGGCAAATAAAGGAATTCCTGAACAGCAATTAATAAAAATAACAGGACATAGCAGCTCTAATTCAATTAAACAGTACTAGAAAATTAACCAAGAACGCCATGGTGAAATAATCAACACCATGTGAGGAATTTCTTCAACAGTGGAAATTAGCAATCCGTCAACTTCAGCAAACTCTTCTTCCAATTTAACATTTACCAATTATTGTACTTTTCACAACTGTAGTTTAAAATAAAAATGAATAATATTTGTTTGATGAAAACTAATACATTTTGTATTGAAAATTATTAAACGTCAGATTGGCAATCAAATTTTTGATATCTACAAAGTAAAAAATTATCTTATCGAATACTCCTGCGGCTTTGGGCTATTAATAATAATAATAATAATCAATGGCTTTATTGGCATAAATTACATACATTCAAAAATGGAAAAACAAATAAACTAAGAAAAATCAGATGCCAAAAGGCGCAAGTTCAGCAAAGCTGATTTTCAGCAAGGGCCCTATAATACATTATAAATATGCTAACAAATATCTAAAATGAAAACACTAAACATAATAATACAATAATAATGTATCTAATAATAATAATATAAATGTTACAATTTCCAGCATAAGTAAACACACCTCAAACATCAGACTCAATGAGTGTCATCTGCTCTTGAAATAATTTATCATACAAACAATTTTTAAACTTAGACAGTGATAATGTTTTCATCTCCGAAGACATCTCATTATAGAATTTAGCTATATTGTAACTGAAAGACCTCTGATACATGGCAGTTCTGTGTTGAGGAATGGTAATAATATCCTTGCGTCTGACATTTACATTATGTATGTCAGTCCGGAAAGTTATTCTTCTATACAAGTAAGGCGGAGTTTTCAACAAAATGATCCTGTGGTATAGAAACACACACAGAGTGCAATGTTCTTCTGTTAATCATATTAAGCCACTTTATGGTTGATAAGGTATGAGATATTCTGTCAAACTTCCGTATTCCAAAAACCAATCGTAAGCATGAGTTCTGAAGTAGTTGGACACGCGTCGAATCAACCCGCAAGAGACACGGACCGTAGACGTAATCACAGAAGTTCATATGCGACAGCACCAGTGATTCACACAACAACTTTCTCAGGCTAAATGAAAGTAATTTCCTAGTGGCATAGATACTCTTAAGGTTGGCATAGCCAATTTGAAGCTTTGATGTTATATGCTGAGTAAATCTAAGCCCATTGTCAATAATTAGTCCCAAGCTCTTGGCATGATCGGAGATTTGAATGGCCACACCATCCAGTGACAAGCGCATGTCAGATTCAACACGCTTTCGGCATTCTCTATGACAAAATTATCTCGGTATTATCAAGACCCTAGGGGTATTAATAAAAATCAAGCTCAGGCGGAGAAAAACTGAAGGCCTTAACATACCAAAATCTCTATTATTACGAGAGATTAGCACCTTAGGATTACATTGCAGGCCGCAGTTTACACACAGAAAATTATAGACTGACACTGTAAAATGTTTAATGCGTATACTATCATTCCAAATCCCAGCAAAGCAAGAAATAGAATTCCGCCAACATCTACAATCAGATAAAACACTCTACCGAAAACACACACATGTACAGCTGAGACTGCACTTCACTGTTTGTTTCTACTCTGTTCTACGATAAATTAAGGAGCTTTGTTTTAATCCAATTAACGAAGTAATTATTGTACTGCGTTTTGGGATCGAGTGTAATAATTCAGCAAGAGAACTAAACGAATAATGCGGTCCAGGAGAAATGCCTTATAAGCTTAAAATCAAAACGAATCCGCCGAGAACAATAAAACTATTTTGAATGTGGTTTGATTACAACTTTTTTTTTATTGCTAACGAGAAATGATAATACGTATTAGGGTTCCAGAGGGTAAAACTTCAATATAAAATCGGCTTTGCCTTTGTTTCAAAATAGTATATTGTGAAACGAACTTGAAATGATATATATTTCCTACGAGAATGATCATTTGCAGCATGAACCGCAGGCGGCAATTGACAGTTGAATATCGGAGGCGGAAAAATAAGGCTGTGGACTTTGCCGGATTAATTTTGAGATCGTGACGTTCCGAGAACTCAGCCAATGACTACCGATCAAGGTTAATCTGCTCCTCAGCGATCGACATGTTCTCCTTATTGACAACGTGTAGAATGCTGCAGGGTTTCTGAAAAATTGTTCGTGTACAGGGTGGCCACTTTTGATAGGAAACACCGATTTCTATAGGAATTAGAAGATAACTTTAGGCCATTAGTGATCTCCGATCAATTTGGATTTCAGGCAGGTAAATCTACCGAGCTCAATCTCCTCGAATTCACAAACTACTTGTCCCGGGCTTTGGAGCACGGATATCAAGTTCATGCCATTTACACCGACTTCTCTAAGGCTTTCGACAGTGTCAACCATCGGCTTCTCATTGAGAAGCTTGGGATTGTTGGAGTCTCTGCGCCTATGTTGGACTGGTTGGGGAGCTACTTATGTGGTAGAACTCAGGTTGTCCGGATCAATGAGTTTCATTCCAGGCTCATATTAGTTTCATCTGGTGTTCCTCAGGGGTCTCATTTGGGCCCTTTATTATTTAACTTATTTATCAATGACATAGAGCAATGTTTCGTTCATAGTGAGATCAAGTTATTTGCTGATGATCTAAAGTGTTATAGGCGTATTGCAGGCCCATCCGATTGCTACCTTTTGCAGGAGGATGTTATTCGGCTTGTGCATTGGTGCGAGGCGAATAGGTTGGATTTGAATATATCGAAGTGCTTTTGCGTTAATTTTAACCGTACTAGGGATCCACTTTTTCACGAATACTTTATTGACCGGGACGCTTTGGATTATAAGGCTTTGGTCAAGGATCTGGGTGTCTACTTGGATTCTTCACTGAGCTACACCGACCACATCAGGCGCGCGACATCGCGGTCCATTAAGATGTTGGGCTTCATCAGACGTTGTTCGGGGGATTTCAGTCAGATTGGTACATTCAGAGCCCTGTACACATCCCTTGTGAGGCCGCATTTGGAGTACGCCTGCGCGGTGTGGTCTCCATCTTATGTTTGTCACACTGTCTGTATCGAGAGGGTTCAGCACCGTTTTCTGAGGTACGTTCATTTTAGACTCGGCCATGAACGACCTGTTAATTTTAACTTAAACTACGGCGTATTGCTGAGTGAGCTGGAGTTGGCTACATTGGGCGCCCGCAGGGTTGTCAGCGACCTGACTATACTATATAAAATTTTATACAATACTCTTTTATCTTCTAGTCTTTTATCCCAGATTGGTTTTCATGCTCCCCCTAGACAAAGCAGAAATTCTGATCTCTTTCACGTCTCGTTCCACCGCGCGAACTACGCTATGAATACCTTTGTCACCAGAGTGGCGCGACTGGCGAATCGTTGTTCTAATCATAACATCGATTTCTTTGCACCATTTGGTGAGTTCGCCGGTCGCTTGAGGAAGGGGTCTAGGGATGAATGGTTTCCCTAATTCCTTGTTTTTAAAATTTAAAATAAATTATCATTCATTAATTCCTTAACATCAGCGAGCGTTGGAGTCCTGCGAGCTGTTGTATGTCGCGCAATTGCTGGTTTTTTGTTTTTTTATTAAGTTCAATTGTAATGGATAGTCTAGAGTTATGTAAGTTTTATAATTTCAACCTACAATTAAGAAGAAGATGAGCTGCTAGTGGTAAAAAAGTTGTTCAATAACAACGTTACTAAGTAATGATCTCTGTTAAACACTTCTTAGAGAATTGGACCAAATTATCTGTCATACAGATTAGCAATGAAAGTGTTAGGTAGGTAGGTAGGTAGGTAGGTAGGTATAGGTTCAAAATGAGTGGGTCTGCTCCGGACAATTAAAGTGTTAACGCACCTACTGATTGCATAGAAAATTTCTTGGTAACTAGAAAACCTATTATTTTATTAAAATTATGTTTCAGCAAAATCAAAATTGCTCTTACATTTTAATAACTATGTGTAGGTAAAGTAAATTTAGTTGAAAACCGCTTTCGAAATAACATTCCTACGCTGATATTATGTTATATATGGAGTGAAATTAGTTTTGGGTATTGTGCTTCCTGAACCTAATTCAGAATTATACGCCCTTGTTGTTGTGTTGTGCTAGACCAGCTCTATACCTATAGGTGGTTGTAGTTGTCGAATTTTGAGCATGTTTCAGCAGTAAACGACCAGAATACAACAACACACGAATGCTGTTTATTTGCTATTTATTGTTGTTAAAGCTTTAAAATGTTGTTCAGAAAGTTCGCAATATTATTCTGGATAAATCACTGTACGTTGCAAATTTTAACAGATTTAAGTAATAAAATGGAATGGTCATGTTATGTGAAAAATAATATACCTACTTCATTGATTTGGATAATAATTCGAAATTTCCAAGGAGATATTGAAATTTAAATTGTTTCTTCGTGCAATTTACAAAATTACTTTGAAATTTAGAGTTAGGGTAAGAAAGACCATTTTTTGAACATATCTAGTTAGGAATAACAAAAACTCCCAAAGTGACTCAACTTAGATCTATAGGGTCGAATGGAAACCCAAGTTAGACCTTGGGCATGTTGATTTTGTTTACGAGGAGCATATTTGTTGGCAAAATTGGAGCTTTAATAGTACTAAGTCAAAATCTTTCAAAATTTAAATAAAGAAAGTAGGTCGAGTGATACCTTATTTTAAAGGTCAATTCTTTGAGGAATTGTTTCCACTTATTTTTTGATCAAAAAAGTTCATATTTTCCTCGACTTTACAAATTTTCGAACTACTGTCTACTTCCAATGTAACGGTTTTATTTCCGAAACATGGTTTTGCAAAGCTTCGACCATTTCTTCTAGAAACAGTGAAGTGTCTCTTGGGTTTCAGCTCATACGTGTATATCTATGTTTCACAAATAGTAACCAAAATGTATCTACGGGTATAGAGAGTATTCCAATAAAGGTATTAAAGGAATCTGTCTGTCCCATAATAGCAGAATTGTTAAGTTTGTCTGTGCATCATGGGAGATTTCTTGAGCAACTGAAGAGGTCTGTTATCATCCCATTACATAATAATGGTGACCAGCAAGCGATCGCGAATTATAGGCCAATAGCTTTAATAAACATTGTGTCGACGGTGATTGAGAAGCTTGTGGCCGAGAGAATTTTTCAATTTTTAAGCCAGTGTGTTGTGTTAAGCAGTTGTCAGCACGGACTTAGACAAGATTTTTCCACTGAAACCTGCACGGTCGAATTTGTTCAACAAGTTCATGATCTGATTGATAACGGCTCCCTTGTAGTGGCTCTTTTATTCGATTTGTCCAGCGCAGTTGACGTTGTTGATAGAGACTTTCTATGCCAAAAATTAGAACAAGTTGACACACGTGGACCGATCAATCAGTGAATACATTCTTATTTGGAGGACTGAAAAAATGCGATTAAAATTGAATCAGACTTCTTAAATATTGATCTGGGCTCTCCTCAGGGAAGTATACTGGGTCCACTACTATTTTTATTAAGTAGATGGAATCGCGGGTTGTAGGGAAATTTTTTTGAATCAAACACTCAAATTTAGATTCTGCCACGTTTCGCGGATTTATTTCCGCTTTTTCAAGCTTCCTCTATTTAGAGTGTTTGCTATTATACTACTCCATGGAAATAATAATAACAAATTTGATTATGTGTACACAATACGCGAAACGTCGCAGAATCTAAATTTGGGTACGATATTAAGTCATGGACTATTTTTTATTTTTATTAACGATCTTCCCGCAAATATCACATAGGTACATGCTGATGACACCACACTTTTATTATCTGACAGGGATCCTGAAATTCCCTAACATAAGATAAATGTCACACTCGATGAGTTTCGGATCTGGTGTCGGAGTAACAGGCTGATGATCAACTTTGACAAAACAGTTGCTATACATTTTAATAAGTTCAGAACATCAACTCAATATAAACTTCGATCATATCCATCTTCCTCTCTCAGATTCTGCTAAACTGCTAGGAGTTTTTGTGATATCGGTATCTCAATTGGAAAAAACTTCTGGGGCATATTGAGGAACCATAGACAAGCAGTTTGAGATAAGAGATTGATGTCCGGAAGTGCATGGTTTTCAAAATACAGGGTGTCAAAGTTTTTTTCAAAAAACCTTTTTTATCAATATCTCAAAGACCCGTTAACCGATATTTTCTTGAAATTCGCCGGTGATGTAACCTTAATAAGACGCTCAGTTAGCACTAATTAAATGTAAATTATGACTTCCAGTGGTGCCCCGGGGGACAGTGTCACGAATAAAAATGACAAAAAAATGTGCGCTACTGACTTTTTTGAAAATTTTATATTTTTTTTAGAAAGCTCAGTTAAAAATACAACTTTTTTGTCACTTCGTATTTCTCTTCGTTTTCGAGAAAAAATGTTTATTAAAATGGCAACTTTCTGTGTTTTTTTCTTGCACGTTTCTGTTTTACAGCCAATCTAAGAGGCTTTGTTATCTTTGCAGCCTATTCGAGAATTTGCAAGGCAGTGTCCGATCAGAGATGCCGTTGAGGATGAAGTCATGGCACGCATTCAGAATGAGCCCAACACTAGCACTCGTCAGATTGCGTCGCGACTTGTTTGCACCAAAAATACTGTTCATCGAGTATTGAAAATCCACGATCTGCATCCATTTAAACTTCAAAAGGTGTAGCTCCTCGGCGGCTCGAGTTCTGCGAGTGGTTGCTCGGTCAAGCGGATGAAAACGCTGATTTTTTAAGTATAATCTTCACGAGCGATGAAAAAGGATTTTCCCGCGAGGGGACATTAAATCCTCGTAATAACCGCGAGTGGAGCAAACAAAATCCCCATGCTACGCACATCAGAGGATATCAGCAGAAGTTTGGGTTAATGTTTGGGCAGGTTTTCTGGGCGACCATTTGATTGGGCCGTACGTTCTACCTGATTACCTCAACCGGAATAGCTATCTAGTTTTTGTGCGAGATATTCTGCCCAAGCTGCTGGAAGATGTACCTCTCCAGTTGCGTAGAGAAGCCTGATTCCAACACGATGGTCGTCCATTTATTTATGGCGAACGATCCAGGCGTGTTTGCTCGGGTCCGCGAATCCTGGCAGAAAATGCATCGAAATGAGCATTTGCTCCAGTATTAATAATAAATTATTTGTAAAAAAAGCCTTGTTTTTCTTTCTAATATTAATGAACCTTTTCATAAAGTTTTTTCTCGAAAACGGAGAGAGATACGAACAAAAATCAAGTGACAAAAAAGTTGTATTTTTAACTGAGCTTTCTAAAAAATATATAAAATTTTCAAAAAAAGTCAGTAGCGTACATTTTTTGTCATTCTTATTCGTGACACTGTCCCACCTTAAAAAACATACGATTTATCGCTCCGAAATGATTGTTCTTGCGTATTTTGCCGAATTATCTACGAAGATGAAAGCATCTACTTTGTGGTCAAGCCACAACCCACCCCAAATTCTTGCTTTACGATTCAATAAGTTTACGGAATAATATCGACCGTGTCATCGCCTAAAGTATTTACCAGTAATACTCGAACATTGATGTAGGTCTACCGGCAAAACACTGACTATATTCAAACGAAATATATTACCTTCCTGTTGCCTCTATTTGAAGGAGTAACTGGTTTATTGCAAATACCATGCACTTCCATATCTATTTCTTCTGTAATAAAGACTCTATACGATGTACGTGACAAAAGGCGATCGTTTTATTCTATCACTTATATGTGTGTATATCTCTTATATGAAGATATAATAAAGTGAAAAACTGGTTCACTTAGATAGGGATAGAGATAAAAGCCAAATGCATTGGTGGCATTAGCATAAAAATAAGTCTGTATTACCAGAATGTGTGTGTGTGTGTGAGTTTTTTGCTCACTGCATTGTAAAGTGCAAAGTTATTTGCAATATTTGTGCTAATTGTTCAGCAATAATGGCAGTGGAAAAAATCGTTTAAATAAAGGTATAATAAAGGCCACACAAAAGACCGTACGTGCGATGTCTTAAGCTTGTTTGAACAGTCTAAATAATGCAGAGGTATAAGAGCTGGCTAATTATGAAATTATTTTCTAGTCGTTGTGAAAAATTGTGAATAAAAGTTTATTGTTAACAATTTTGTATGTTCTGTAGATTAATGTTTCGGGTGATTTTTTAGCAACTTTCTTTTTGCAACACTGTTTTTGGTGGCTCAGCTGTTTTCGTTTAACATGTTAGTGTTAAACATGTTCAGTTTGGTCTATAATTTAACAAACGAACAACGCTTGCAGATTATTGAATTTTATTATCAAAATTGATGCTCGTGTACTTCTTCCATTTTATGGTTAGTTTGGGCCCCCTTCTGAGGCGGCTATTCGCAATCTTGTGATTAAATTTCGCACCAAATTTACATTATTGGACATTAACCACTAACACGCATACGTAGAAGAAGAAATTTTGCGAAAGGATTTGGGTGTAAAACGTTTTCAACTACAGCTGGTGCAAGAAATGAAGCCACACGACCTACCACAACTGTTAACTATTGGTGAATGGGCGCTGGCAAACTTGAATGAATATCCACTTTTTTATCGGAAAATTGTGTTCAGCGACCAAGCTAATTTCTGGTTGAATGGATACGTGAACAAGCAAAATTGCCGTATTTAGTGTGAAGAGCAGCCAGAAGCATTGCAAGAACTGCCAATGTATCCATTGTTTGATGTGGATTATGGGCCGGTAGCATGATTGGACCGTACTTTTTCAAAGACGACGAACGTTACTGTGAATGGGGAGTGCTACCGTGCGATGATTACAATTTTTTTTGCCAAAATGGAAAAGCTGGACTTGGCTGACATGTGGTTTACGCAAGACGGGGCCACATGCCACACAGCACGCGAATCAATGGCCCAATTGAGAAGCGAGTTCGGTGAACAGTTTATTTCACGTTTGGGGCCTAGATCGTGAGATTTAACCTTTCTGTAGTGGCGTGCGGTCTCACAGCCCGGCTATAGTTGTGACTACGTATTATTTGGAGTAGGGAGTGAGAGGAGCGTCCAGCGTGTCAATAGCTGCTGTTTGTTCCGTGAACTATACTCCTTTCCAGTATTAGTCCAAACGTGTAATTTGGTGCTTAGATATTTTAGTGAACGGTCAAAGAGGCTGACGCCATAATTTACGTATTGTTTATTTTCTTTAAAGCAAACTGCGCTTGGTAAGTTATTTGACATGTTTTCATACGTTTTGCTTGCTATAGTATAGTATCCATTAGTTATGGGCGATGGGAGATTATGAGCGGGAACAAATACGGTTGCTAAAATTACTGGAAGAAGATCAAACGGCTTCAGAATACGACGGGAGAAGAAAGTCAAGACATTTTAGAAACAAGCGAAGAAGTTAGCGAAAGTGAGCAAGACATAGAAAGTGATGAGAAAATTGAAAACGAAGGGCCATATTTTCTTGTAAAGGATGGAGTTACTAAGTGGAGAAAGCATATTACAGAAAGAAGCAATGTAAGGACAAAATCAATTAATGTGATAAAGCAATTGCCAGGTGTGAAGAGAGAATTTAGAAACATAAAAGAATCAAAAGAAATGTGGGAACTATTATTCAATAAAAATATTATAGACATAATAGAGGAAAATATAAATAGGTCTATAGAAAGCAGTAAAAATAATTATACTAGAGAACGACACTGTAAGCCAACTAAAGCCCCAGAAATAAAAGCAATACTTGGGTTGCTGTATATTGCAGCTTCAAGAAAAAATAATAAAGTAAATACTAATGATTTATCAGATAGAACATGATTTTTATTGTTCCCAAGCAATATATAAAGTCATAAGTATTTGGTTTTACCCGAAAAACAATCTGTGAGACCGACGCCGCTAGTAATGTTAAATTTGTGCACGCCACTAGAGGAAGGTTAACGCCGTTAGACTATTTTTTGTGGGACCTTATACACGGAGGTGAGTTAAATATCCATATTTACGAACCATAGGTCTCTGGGATCCGCAAATTTTTTTATTTATTTATACGATAATGTAATAATCAAAAAACTAGTTTAACCTTCAAATCGTTTTTTAATCATTTTTTAAATAAAATAATACAAAAAAAAAACATAAATAATATGTTTGGAACCTAAATAAATGAATACGAACATAATAAAGCAACTTTAGAAATATAAATTGCTAAAAACAAAAACTGGTCCTAACTAGTTAAAAAACATTTCCTTAGATTGCATAAACACATGTAACTTAAAAATATATATATATTAAAAAAAACACTTTTTTCAGCTTGTCAACTTATGCTGACCAGTTATTACATACTGTATTAGCACATTGTAGGCAAATGGCCTTTTACATTCGCTTTGTGTCTTTCTGTCTTTTCCTGATAGGCAGAAGTGTCACATTTTTCTCTTAGAACGTTCTACTTCTTGAGCCACATCTCACAAAATCACCTGTTATAAAAGCATAGAATGAACCTTCATCTCTTCATTAAATTAATATTGTTGTTAAGAAATACATAAAGACAGTAACAATTGGACGAGCAATTAGCCAACTTAAATACATGTTTCCAAATTTTTCACTTGAAATTTTAATGTAATTCAAGAAACTTTAAAAGCAAAGTAAAACTTTGGATACTACAGTATAGCTTTGATTCATTGGACGAGTATTTTGCTCTTGATTGATGACGAGTTGAAGGTATTTGTGTTTATAAACTATTTTTCTTTGTCCAATTTGTTTTTTTAGTATCTGTATGGGTGGTTCTTGTGATTTATCTATTATTTCTTTAATTAATTTGTGACGCATTCAATGTACTACTATTGTACCTGACGAATAAAGATATTATAATTATTACTATTATAATAGGATATACCTACAATTGATAGCTTGGCCACCAAAGAAGATTCACATTTTATATTTGGCATTATGTTAACAGTTTTTTATGGTTTTAAAAATATTACATTCATGTCGCACTGTCTAGCAATGTGTCTATTCTCTAATACAAAGAAAAAATGCTAATGAAAACGACACAGTCTATTTAGATTTGTCGGTCCATCTGTCATAACGGATTTATTTTGGCTACACAACAAAATTAAATTAAATGATGCTGAAAATACAGACATATTTTGGGGTTTTAAGGCCATTCAAGATATTATTTAAAATAACTAAATGAGAAAAAATATGATTTTTTTTTGTCCTGGACAATAAATAAAAATGTTTTAATTGAACAAACAGTATCTTGAGAATGTTATTTCCATATAGTAGTAATTATTTGTATATTATTCGAAAAAGAGGAATAATGAAGAATATAGTTTTAGGACTACATATGAGATAAATTGGAAATAATATGCCAGAATCTTGTCTATTGGATACAAGCAGCAAGCTAACTGTCGATAGGAGTTGCAATCATTATGCAATGAATCTAGGTTTATCAAAAATTTGCAGAAGGATAAGACATCATTACACTTATTTTTATTTGATTTAAAATCTTTATTAAAAGAATTATGAATCAACATTATTTAAAATTTCGATTAAACATCTTGATGGAATAAAGTTACGACTAAATATGTTATCACTATAAGAATTAGGAAATTAGGTAAGCGGACCTCACCATGTTAAAATAAATATAGAATATAGAGAAGGGTCAAATATATTTTACTAAGTATTATTTTTATTAAATTAATTATTTAAAATATAAGAAAATCAATTCAATGAAAAAAAGACAAATCTCAAAAAAACATATATTACAATATTTAAAATTTGTACTTACATAAAAATCATCTTTGACGACACAGCTGACCTTTTTCGGTAATTTCCAGTTTCAAAAATGTTCAAAATTATAATTATTAATACTATAAACTAGCCTTGATACACCGTAAAGCTTAAAGACACTACTCAACGGGGAGATTAGTGCTTTTCGTTGCTTCTAAAACTCTTATGACCACCTGTTTAATGTTTAGAATAGACTGTAGTTCATGTTAATATACACAGGCTGTCCGTAAAGTAACGGAACATGCGATGATTTTTTAAAAGAAAAGCCAAAACACGTCAGTTTTGATTTATGTTTAGCAATTTTGTAGCCTACGTATTTGATTCGCCATCATTTAAGTGATGTTTGTTTGCCAATTGCAACCCCTATTTTTTAGGTACTTTTGAATTGCTGCATACAGTGATGTGCCACATGTAGGGGGTAACATTTTGAAAATAAATACGCGTTCCGTTAGTTTACGGACAATCTGCATAGTATTTGTATAGCAGAATTTTTATGTTTTTCTTTTTGATCTTCTTGAACCTTCTTTTTTATTAATATTGATTTTGTTTTCTTGGGGATGAGGTTCAACCTATTAAACCATACATATTGATTTCATGTCGTTTTTTCTAATCTTTTTTACGTTTCGATAGACTTAGCTATCTTCTTCAGGAACTAAAACATATTCCAGTTTGATATTCCACCCTTGTTTGGGCTATCCTGTATATTAAAAATAATTTTTATCAGGTAGATAGTAGACCGGATATTAGAGAGTTGTAGACTAGTGTCGCACTAAAAAATTAACTGACTTGAAAAGCTTTTAACGGGTGGTTTTACTCTGTCTCTAACCCCAATTTCGTTCCACCATATTTAATCTGTCGGAATTTATGTTTTAATTGGTAGATTAGAGGTAATTATTTGATATAGCCTATTGATATGTTAATCACAACAGAAAATGTTAGCTAGCAGCCTTTTAAGTCTATAAAAGACCATGTGAAACAGAAGTCTGGGCGTGTTATTACTATCGTTTAATTATAGTGCATAATATTTTATGGAGATGCGGAGAACATGGTGGTACTAGGTGCTATTACTTTGGACAGGTTCTGAAAAAAATGCTACCGGCTACTTCGATTAAGATGTTATTAATCGAGGCACCGTTAAAGGCCCTTAAGTGCCAAGGATGAGATTAAACTTATCGTGAAATCTCTATAGCAGTTAGGAATATCTGGTTGGATTTAACAACTTCCCTTCTAATATTTCTTTAACGTATTATCATCGATCGATCACAAAAGTGTATAATAGTTTGACGATCGGTAGTAGTAGTAGTAGAAACAATATTTTCAACTGCAGTAACTACTTCAAACAATCACACTGGCTTAGACCACTCGAGATGAAATGGTGAATGAAAATATATTTTCTTTATGTCACCAAGTCTGTATACTTTTAACGTAATTTTTCAATTAATTGTCGACTGAATTACAACAGATTACTTCTAGTCATTATCTTAAAAGTCTTCTGAAATACACCCACGCGGTTTATTATTAATTCAACAATATCCTCTCTGTATAACATCCACTTTCAGCAATAGTTATAACGAGGTGTTAAAATATATTAACCAAGAGGAAAGGGTACAATTTTATAGGGTGCATAATATAGAGTAGGGTTTTGAATTATTTTAATCCCCCATATACGAAATTTGGTAAGGGAGTTGAATTATTGTGTTATATTAACCGCGATGATGATGATGATGTTGTTGGTTGTATGTATAACGGCGCATTCTGCTAAATTATTAAATAAATTCCATATTCATAAATGCCCAGTTTCGGTTAGTTTCAGTGAGTCACATCGTATAGAAAATATTTACTGTGGCAGGAGAATATCACCGTTTGCCTTAATACATATTTAATGACAGCTAATATTTGCTGGCGGCTGAAATAGGTCCAAAATTTTTTTTTAACAAATACCCTTATAATTTCGTTATAAAGCCTAATAGACGGTCTTTAACAAAATTTTTAAAAACACTGTTTCTTGTCACGGTGTTAACTTTAGGGATCTTATTCAAAAGTTTTCTAGAACTTATTAGAGAATCTAAAACGTTAAAAATATATAGGGTGTTCAATTTAGATTTACAAAGTTTAAGGTCTATTTCTTTTATATCCGGAAATAGTAAATTGTGCACTTAGTAGAAAAAGGCACACTTTCCTACAGGAGTCTACGATGTGCAATACTATTTTTACAGAATTCGTTAATAACCCATAAAATTTGATTGTCAATCTGACGTTTAATAATTTTCAATACAAAATATATTAGTTTTAATCAAACAAATATTATTAATTTTTATTTAAAACTACAATTGGTAAATGTTAAATTGGAAGAAGAGTTTGCTGAAGTTGACGGATTGTTAATTTCCACTGTTGAAGAAATTCCTTGCATGGTATTGTTATTTCACCATGGCGTTCTTGGCTTGCGTGGATGATTTGGTCCACATATTAATTGTGTTCTTGCCTACCGGTATATTGTCAAACCATGTGTCACTTTCGGATTTTTAGAAACGATTTGGTCTCAAGAATAGGCGACTGGAAGTAATATTTTGTCTGGTGTACATTCATCCCATAATCCAATAATTCTAGCCAAATCACTTGAACTCAAATTTGATGAACTGCATTTTCGTTTGTTTGGATCCTGCTGTAATCTTTTACGTTTTGCATTTCTTGCATCTCGCGCATTTTTGAATATCACACTGGTAAACGGGTCGAATACAATTTTGAAGTCATTGAAGTATTTTTCCTGGAGTAGCCTACTCGTAGTATTCCACATTATTTTTACAGTTGCGTCTTTATATTCAGTTCCGTCAGCTTTTCTCATATTTACCGCATAATCATTCAATATATTAGCCAAATTATGCAAACTCGTTTCAGCATTCAGTTCGTATTCTCTGGTCGCAAAAAACTCGAGAAATATTTTCCATACATATTTTTTTGATTTGATTGTATTTTTTTGGTATATTATTAGATATAATATTAATTTTTGTACGACCGACCTTTTTTGATTGTTTACCGTGTCTGTCTTTATGACAGTAAGTGACATTTACTGGCTGACAACCCAAACACGACGGTAAGTAATTCACTTACCGTTCAGAGAACGGTAAGCAAATTCACGACGGTATGTCATTGCCCATTTATGCTGACGTCATTATTTTGATTTTTAAAATTGTATACTAAACGGCATTAGGTATGAACTTTTATAACTATTTTCATACCGTTCTCTGGAATTATAGCGGCTATTCCAACACTCCATGCTTCATCAAGAGATTCACATTCATAGTCACTCATTTTCAATAATAATACTTATATAAATAAGTTCTGACAAACACATGACATAAAAAATACGAAAACAATAACTTGACTACTATTAAGCGTTATGAACGCGTTAAGAACATTTTCAAAAGAAGGCGTTATAAAAATGTTAATTGGAGGCCCGAAAAGGCCAAAATCTCAATAAATGCATACAAATGTTTACATAAAAGTCCGTCATAAAGTTTATTATATAGAGCGCTACTCATTTTAAATATTCACTATATGCAGGGCTTTTTACATTAAATTTCATTCAAATATTCTAAGTCTTGAAAAAATTGCACTGTAAAAAGTTTTTCACTATCTAGAGTTTTACTATAAACAGTGTGGACTGTATTTAAAATTATATTATTTGCATGAAATATGTGGCCAATAAGAAAGTTGCCTAACAAAATGTTGATAACAAGTACCAAACAGCAGTTGTCAATTTTTAAGTTATTTCTCGTAAATTGTGTGCTATGAAAACGATTTATTTATTTTTTAAGTTTTCTTGAACCTTATTATTTAATTTTTTTACTAGTCGATTTTCTTGGGAATGAGGTTCAGATGAAACTAGTTTTTTGAAATAAATATTGTATATTTATTTCATGTCACAATTTTTTTTTCATACAACGTTTCGACAAAATTACGTTGTCTTCTTCAAGCAACAGAATATTCTTTTTTTTCTAATTTCTAAAAAACATTAAATATTTCACTAACATAAAACAAAAACTTTTTAAAACACAGGTAACTAACAAAGCAATTCACGAGCTTTACAATTAAAATCATAATACTTTAAAGTATTATTTTAAAAAGTTTTGTTGAATACATGTTTTTGTTTTCTGTTAGTGAAATATTTAATATTTTTTAGAAATGATAAAAAAAAGAAGAAGATTCTGTTGCCTGAAGAAAACAACGTAATGTTGTCGAAACGTTGTACGAAAAAAAAATGTGACATGAAATAAATATACAATATTTATTTCTTAAAACTAGTTTCATCTGAACCTCATTCCCAAGAAAATCGACTAGTAAAAAAAAATTAAAACGATTAAAATGGAAAGGATATAGCCATTTGCTCTGTCACTCGAAGTTGTAGAAGCTGCAAATATCATTACGTTAAATCTGCAGCCGAAGAAATTTCGAGACAAATACAAATTGAACTATAATCGATTCATGATCTATTGCCTTAAAAAACATATGATTTATAGCTCCGAAAACGTTGTTATGGCGTATTTTGACGAATTATCTACGAAGTTGAAATCATCTACTTTGTGGTCAAGTTATTCGATGCTAAGATTATCTCTTAATACAAAAATCGACATTTCAAAATTCAAAAATTACGAGCTTTCCTAAATCGACTGTCGGACGGCTATAAAGCGGACAAGTCAAAAGTTCTATAACGGGAACAGTTACAGCAGTTTATCACTGAAGCTACAGTTGACATTATTTGACAACTAGGTACTAGAGAGTAATTTTAAAGTAAAACGTGAAAAAATTGAGTATAACGTGACGAAGTGTAGAAATCCGACATGTGTTAATAAGTCCACTTTGGTATTAAATAACTTTAGTTACAAATAAACAAAAAACTCAAAATTATTTTGCACCAAAAATAAAATCAAAGATATATGACATAGTCCCAAAGTTATAAATCCCCAATAAAATATTTTTAGTACTCTAATGGCTAATCGCCTCCAAATTTCTCTTGATCGGAGATAGAACTCGAGATTTTGACAACAACTGACGAGATACTAATCATACAATACATTATAACTGAAAATGTAGTTGTGGATAATATTTAGACTTGTATATCACTACAACAGCGAAAAAATCGAGCAAATCGAGACAACCAAACCCGCGAAATATACAATTTCCAATTATTAATTCAACACACCTCTTGTACTAGTCTGAGGTGATGCTGATTCAGAACGAACAATGCAGATTTTATTATTCTTATTGCTTTTGCTACTATCTTTGTCTGTTTTCATTTTCATCGGTGAATTAGAGAAATGAATATTATTTGCAAAAGTATGTTCGCTACTTTGGGAATTATTGTAAGAGAATAAAACATGCACGGCAAATATAGAGACGCGTATAAATAGAGATACTCTTGTACTGAGACGAAAGAGAAGATTTAAAAACTTTTGTCACAATTGCTATTGTTAGTAGGAGTAGGTATATAAAACACTTTGAAGTTTTAGATAGATTTCCGGAAAACAACATAAGTATACCTGAATTTCTAAGCTTTAGGTTTAGAGGAAATTTACTCTTTAAGCGTTCTAAAGAATCCTACAGACACGACTAAACTGGTGTGGGAATGCCAAGGATAATTCTAACAGCCTGGTACCGTCCACACCCAGCAATCCGCTCTACTCTCACCCATGCTTTGCAGAGACAAGCTTGTAATACTGTTGCATTAGCCACCACACCATCAGCAGCCATGGAAGTACTCTTGTATTTAACTTATTTTCATATAGGTAGGGGAGAACCAGCAGAATAATCCACTTCATTAATAAAGTATGAACCACAATACACCCTCGGTAGTCACAGTGGAGGGTCTGGTGCGCAGACACACTCATTTTGAACCTACCTACCTACTCCTCACCCTTTTTTTTTATATGCAGGATGTTACTTATTGTAAGAGAGTCAATATTCCATAATATATCCCAGTTCCCACATTGGGAAAGTGGTCTCTTATTTGCCTAAATCAAGTGATTAACTAATGTACAGCCCTTTCCATAGCAGAGCACACACGAGTTAAATAGGATTTGAGTTTGGAATTTCTTGAATAGAGAGAGTGTTCTTGATCCCAACTAGGACCCAAATATGCATTCAACCTCCTTCATCCAGGTCCCTACAAGTGTGAGAGCGTTGCTGGCTTTACGCCAACTCTCCCATCCCTGTCCAGCCAGATGGATTCCATAGAGTAGTTGAGTACAGTCAATCACATAATATCAGGAGCGTTCTTGTCACAGTAATCAGCAGTCTCTTAATAAAGAACATTCTTTAATACATTTGAATGGGTGGAAAGAATGCTAATTATTCCTAAATCGGAATGTCTTGATAAACTACTACAATTTGCGATGAGGTTGCCGAAGGCTGATTTCTATAAACTGGGAGAATAGTCTTGCTCAATAAAATCGCAGACTCTAAAGGAAGTCTATTTAATCCTCCTATCTTCGGTTTCAGCCTTTTAGTTAACGTTATGTTAATAAATATAAATAGACTACATTGCGAAAATAATTTGGCTTAGACAGAAAGACAGTGCAGAACTTCATATTTTTTATAAACGAATGACCTACCTGTTTCCTTTGCATTTCATGACAAAGAAGAGCAGGATATATCAAGAAATCAAACCAGTCTCCGCCACAAAATATTTTGTTGTATTTCATCGAATTCTTTGTTCAACCCTAACATATTTTTAATATATAAAATGCGGCGATGCCCAGTTATTGAATTTTTAATAAGTTTTTGAGGAAATCAATAAGATCAATATTCTTCGTAATATGAAAAATAAGTGAAAGGTAATATACTACACGAGGGTTGCCTTTTATATTTCGAGATTAGAGAACAAAAACAAATATTATTCTTCGAAAATCACTTTATTGTTTTTCAAAATATTCCCCATGAAGATCTATATACTTTTGCATGAGTCTGAAACAATTGTCGAAGCACTTTTGCCACTCTGATTGAGGTATCTCCAAAACACGCATTCTGAATGCAACAACCGCTTCTTCAGGTGTCGAAAAACGTTTGACCTCTCAGTTTGTTTTTTACGTACGGGAATAAAAAGAAGTCATTCGGTGCCAAGTCTGACTCATCAAATCGATGTTTTGGGTGCTCAAAAATGCAGTTGTTTGAGCCGATGTGTGAGAGCTCGCATTGTCGTAGTGAAGAGTGATCCGTCTTCGGCGGTTGGTTTTCCTGATTTCTTGGAAGATAACTGGCAAACAAATGTGTTGTGTACCACTCAGAATTGACTGTTCTGCGTTGTTCTAGTGGTACGGTTGCGACATGTCCAGTTTTTCCGAAAAAACAGGCGACCATTTGCTTGGAAGTGCTTCGTGCGCGAAAAACTTTTATTGGATTTGGCTCATCTTGAAACACCCCGACTGTATGGGTGTTTCAAGATGCTGTTTACTTTCGGGCTCATACGCATAAATCCACTATTCATCACCTGTCACTATGTCATAAACGAGTTTCAAAGCACCGCGATCGTATTTTTTGAGCATTTCTTTCGACCAATCGACACGATTTAATTCCATTTTTGGGCCGAGATGAATCTTTTAAGTTACTGTAAACAACACAAATAGCCCTCGTATGTCAAAACGTTCTGAGTACGTATTACCTCAAAAATGTCCAACTTTACGATAGAGCTGTCAGTTGCCAGATAGCAACACCAGGGTTGCCAAATCCCGAAATATAAAAGGCAACCCTCGTATGTACATTATATTATGCATAATACACCTAAATCTCTAGTTGCTCGAATCGACTAAATTTCGAATTTATATTTAAACTTTCCTCGTTATATGCGGCTTACAAGTTCGAATTTCTTGCATCTTGCCTGCTCACCAACTAATTTCATATTGGTTATATTAGTGTTGATAGCATTTACGTAACAAAACTTATCAGTATAGGTGGGTATACATTAGAGCGAAATTGTATCAAGCAATAATTATTATGTTCTAAAAAATACTAGAAATTTATATTGCTCGAAATTAGTTTCTTCAAATCAAATGCCTAGTCCCCAAGTTCACCCAAATAAAAGTTTATTTGTTTTTGAATGTATCTACGGCTTTTTCTGCCAACGAAACTCGTTGCCCACGCATGTTTCGAGACTAGACTAGTCTCATCATCAGTGGCGAACAGTATTCAAGTGAAAAGCTTTAGAAAGACTTCCTACTGATCTAGCGACTATTCTATCGAAGTCATCCCGTGAAACAAAAAGTGGTAAAGATTTGAAAATTCATGCGTGAAAAGTTCAACTAATTGAAGAGCTGAAGCCAAAATCATGGGCAACGAAGAGCTTTTGTTGATTGGATTTTGGATGGTGATTTTTCAACCAAAGTCATCTTTAGTAACGAGGCCCATCCTCATCTTGATGGCGACGTTAATTAACAAAATTGTCGCATTTGGGGTTCCAAAAATCCACGAGTGATTGTTGGGAAACATATGGATCCAAAAAGAGTCACTGTTTCGTATGAATTTTGGATGGGAAGCATCAGCGGCCCATTTTTCTTCGAAAATGCTGTTTGATTAATTGCATAGAGTGGTGAAACATTAAAGTAGTTACATCGGGAGGCCGCTCACTACTTTAAATTAATAATACTAATACAAGAATTCATTTTGACTAAGGGCAATATTGATGGTCGACATTTGAGTGCAAAGCTCCCTTTATGCTGTCTCTGTCTGACATTGACATTTCAGCGTAGGGTTAGAAAGAAACAAAGTCGCCCTCAAGTGAAAGGCTTACTATGAATTGCCGCCTAAGGCTACTATCCCGAAAATATTAATCAGGCTCGAAACATAAAACTTTCAAAGTGAATTGAATTTTTGAATTTCGCCGTAAATCTTTAAATCATTATCAATTGTGGATGTGGACATACGGTATACCTTTGTTTTATTTAAAACTCAAAACCGGCGTTCTTATGAAAACAATTATTTAGCAAATTGCAAATAAATAGGTGTTATTACAGCTTTATTTTTTTTTGTGCTCGATATTCTCCTAATGAATGACATCTTCTCACCATACAGTAATTTCTAAAGAAACCCATTTTTATATTTATCACAACTGACACATTTTGATAACCATATAATGACAATAAATTGCAGGGGAAGGTACACCTAAATCCATCTGTGAAGGTCCCAAGTATATTAATGTAAAAGAAACCTTTTATTTCTTTTTTTTCATTCTATTATGATACATCAGAAAATTCACACTTAATTATGAAAGGGACACGCACATATATATATATACAAAATAATCATCCCCTTTTTCATACTTTTTATATTTCATAATAAAAAGATATGACAGGTAGAAAAATGCTTTATAAAATAGTTTTAGAACGCAGCACATACATAAAATACGATATCGCCGTGGGGAATTGAAACGTTTTTTTCTTTATGTGTTGCCGTATGGCACAATTATTCTAATACAGCTGTTGGGTTTATACCGGGTTACTCATATGTATGTGTGGAATAAAATCCTTTTTTCCGATTTATTTCTTGCAAATACACAAAAACATGTAAATCAATTGCTTTTTTCGGGTGAGCATTATTTTTTATCGTCAACCTGTTAACCTTCCAGCCAAATGGAAATGATCAGTTTTTTTACTCTGGAACACTACGCTCAATGGTTTGTACAGCAAACCATATTTTTAACCGTTTGGTTTACTTATAAAATGAAAAATTCAGCGTAAGTTTTGCTTCTTATTAATATACAGTTTAAGATTTTAATTTATTAAATATTCAAAATGACCTTCGTTTGCTAAAATTTAAAAGACAAGCCTATCATAAACGTGTTGCACTAAACGTTGGATCATCTCTGGAGGAATACTATTGGCTTCTGCCCTAATAGGTTCTTTTAATGCTTCGATATCCATTTCGATATACTCAATATTTTAAATATCCCCATAAAAAACGTCAATTTGAGTTAAATCCTGATATCTTGGTGACCATTTAATATGCCGTCTTCGACCAATCCACATATTAGTATTTAAATAGTCGAACTGCATAGCCTCATCATGTAAAACCAACAACTGAGCATTTTCAGTTGAAAAAAAGAAATTTGGGGCGGCTAAAGGCAATTTAGTTATTTTTTATTATCTTGCACACCATTTCACATTTATTGTTCTGACAGTTTTTGCTACAATGTCAAATTATATGTCAAGTTAATTTTCATAAAAATTTGTGTTTGGACCCCCTGTGTATTATATTATTGGTTTTGTATCACATAATATCAAGGTAGCAATATCACGAGTTCAAAATTAGTACGGTTAGTAAGATTAAGAAAATTAATTACAATTTATTCAAAAAATTCTTATTTAAAGTAAAGAAACATGTTTCGGAGTTTTACTTCTATCCCCAGCCTCAATAAAAATATTGTGTTACATATGATGGCAGAGTTGTAAGTTTAGATTAATGTGGTTGAGGATGAAGATAAAACACTGAAAAACGTCCCTCTAATTTCAATAAGAACTTTTTGAATAAATTCGTAAAGACGGCGCGATGTGTGTTTTCATGGTAATTGATCTTACACTCGAAAACATCTTTTGGATTACTTTTTTAATAGTTTTTATTTAATTATTATTATTAAGTGTTAACATTTTTAATGATAATGATATTTAAATAGTATAAAACAAGTGTAATACACAAATTGAGTTGTATAAATTCAACTAATACGGAGTTCCTCAAGGCTCTATTTTGGCCCCTTTATTATTCTCCTTGTATACCATAACTCTTCCATCAAGTCTTGCATATTGTGAAACTTACATGTACGCTGATGATAGTCAACTGAGATTTTCACTTCAAGTTGAGGATGCTGTCAATGCCAACCAGAAAATAAATTATGATTTGGATTCCCTAGCCCTGTGGTCTGATAAGCATCAATTAACAATAAATGCTGCAAAAACCCAAGTCTTGTTTTTTGGTAAAAACAAACAACATGTTAAAAATTGTATGCAAATTAAGCTCAATGATGTATCACTGCAAATTACAGACAAAATCAGAAGTTTGGGACTAGTGTTGGATTCCGAAACGCTTCAATGATCACATCTCTAAATGCATTTCAAAGTCATATGCCTCATTGAAGATGCTTTATCCATATAGACACGTTCTCTCTGTTGAACTTAAAGCAAGACTCACTGACACTCTGGTTTTGAGTAATTTTAATTTTTGTGACGTTGTTTATGGCCCCTGTTTGCTAAATATTGATAAAAATCGTATCCAACGCGTTCAAAAATCATGTTTGAGGTACATTTTTGGGATTAGGAAGTACGAGCCTGTAAACCATAAACTATTAAGTACCAAATGGCTCTTCATGAACGACCGGAGGCAGTTACATTCAGCGGTTTTATTTCATACAATTCTTATGACTAGACAACCCCCATATCTGTATAATAAAATTAAGTTCCGATCGGATTCACATAACATAAACATTTGGTCCAGAAATCTTCTTTCTCCCCCAAGCCAAAGAACTGCCATTTTTGAGCGATCATTCTCTTTCAGATTTACAAAATCTATAACCGCATACCTGATTACTTAAAAAAGTTAAATGTATATTCGTTTAAGAAAAAAAATCGTGAATACCTATTTATTGAATCCACTTTGAACTGATCCCCAATTTCCCAATATTTAAAATGACGATTCTAACCACAGATCTAGAAAAATCGAGTTTCTAGATCTGTGATTCTAACTAATATTTTTTTGAATTTGTACAAATTTTATGTTGTTATTGCGTTAATTAGAGTAATTTTTCAGACTTTTGTGTTCAATTTTGGGAGCTTCACAATATGATTTTTTGTTTGTTTTTTTTGTTTATCTATTTTTCACTGTTAGTATACTTTGAATATGATATTTTAGTTTGGGCTGAATTTCTATATCAGTTTTTACTGCCATTCAGCCCATTTTGTGGTTCTTTTTTTTTTTTTTGTCTAAATATTTATAATATATTGAATATGTATCTTATTTTGAACTGCAAATAAACTTATTATTTTTTTTATTATTATTAAACACGTTTGGAGATTTAAAAATCTCATCATCAGTGGTCAAACAGTTACAAAATCAGTCGAAAAGAAAAATTACACAATTCTGTAGGGAAATATATCACCATAAAGATTGTGAAAATTGCAGACGGTCAACATTTTGAGACCATATTTTTTTTTATAGTAAATATAACATAGGTAGTGAAAATGAAAATAAATATATATATGCTTCTAGTAAAATTAGACATCTCGAAACGTGTTTCATATTTGTTTAAATTATGCTACTCAATTTGTTTTATTTTATGAATGAAAACATTTTTATTTTGAAATAATTTGTTTTGTTTTAAAATGAACCAAAAAATCATCGTATAGGACTCAATATTAATTTCAACTGAGCATTGAAATATTATGTGGTAATATATACGAAACTCCACTAAACTTATTAGACAGTCTCCACCGAAAATTTACTTTAAAGAAATAAAATCAATACTTCGTAAACCTCTTTATATACACATAAAATATTCAAAACCATTCGATTTAAAAATTTTCATCCAGTGATGAAATTAAAACTTCAACAGTCCATTTAGTAAAATGAATAATTCAACCCTTTGTTACCCTTAACGTGTCTGTTTATGACGCCCGGTTTTTTCATGAACCTTTATGCCGATTGAGTTGTTTTTTATTTACATGTATGTTCTCTGACTGTAGTATAGAAGCTATTTCCTATTTTTCTCAGTGACACTGGCGGATCACGAAGCTTTATTTACATTTATATTTGTAAATTCAGTACGGATAAAAAATTGATTTTGTCGCCCCAAAACTTTTCCGACAAGATATAATATAATCAAAAATATCTGACCTGCGTAACGAAACAGAATCCCTATTAATAATTATTATTATAATTGCATTATTTTCATGATTTCTAATATACTAACTTAAGAAACTAACGGACTCCCCCAAACTCATACACCAAAATTTAGCTCAATTGATTAGGGTGTTTAGGCGCTATCGTGGAAGACAAACAGACTTTTATCTGGAGATGGTCTTAATTGTCTCAAGGAACGTCAAAATAATTATATCCGTCTCTATCTCAAAATTTGTCGTCTAGGTTTCTACTGTAATCTTTGTTATTCTTAATCTGTTCTATATAACTGTTTTTTAAGTAAGTCTTTGAGTTCTAAAGTTGTATATCCTCAGTCTTGTTTCATTATTTATGGCTCAACTAATTTTCAAAAAGCTTGAAAGTCTGTACTGCAAATTTTTTTAAATCTCTCCAACTTTTTGGATTGGAGGCCTCCATAAAACTGTCAATTTCTAAATAAAGTTGTTCTCCACCATCTTGCCTTTCTCGTCGTTTTTTTTCTTGTCGCTTACGACTTATTATAATTCAAGTACTTACTAACGCCAAATTTTTGTTTTGTTCCATGTTTTTTTATTATAATTTTTTTTTTTATTTTTTGTTTGTCTATTTCCGTAAATTACATAATATAACAAATTTATTAACTTACTCTAATTATTTATAAATAAATAAATAATAGGGAGGGAGAATGGTGCCTGCAGGATGTAAAAACTTTGCGAAATTTGTCCACCTCCTACAGACACTCTAAAAACTCTCAACGCACTTTTTAATTACTTCAACTTATAAACTTGGTAATATTTTCAAAATTAGTAACAAAAACTTAAATTATAATTGTAAAGATACACAATAAATATTAAAACAAAATAAAGTAACCAAACTGTATAATGATGATACCAACACAGAAGCAGCTTCAACTCATAAACTCAATGTTTTGACCCCTCAACCAACTTGAAAGTTTTGATTTAAATTTTTTTAAATTCGCTTTATTTTTCAATTCCACTGGCATTTGATTAAATACCCTATGACCAATAAAGGTAAACGACCTCTGCCCGATTGTTTTTTTACATGCAGGTTCCCGTATAATCTCCTTTTTCTTATCACGAGTTAAATAACCGTGGTCTGGCTACCCTAAAAATTTCTTCGAGTTATTAAGTTGGAGAACAGCAGTCTTATAAAACAACTGTCTTATGGTCAACACATCAGCTAGTTTAAACAAATTTTCTGTCGGGAATCGAATATCTAAATCAAATATCATTTTTAATATTCTTTTTTGTACGATTACCAAAGGTTCTAGATTGGCTCTATATGCTCCACCCTAACCCACAATTCTATAGGATCATAGAGACTATACTAAACTATAATACAGAGAGAGATTTCTTTTGCTGTTAATTTTTATTTTGTATTTTTGAAGATGTACAAAAAGGAACGAATATTTTTGACCAGAGCTTGAACATGGATATCCCATCTTAGATGCCGATCGATCGACTCACAATTTTATCGGACGCACCCGCACTGGGATGATCCACGAATGAGCACACGTTTGCGCGCTCGCTTGAGCTTCGCGAATAAATGTAAAAAGGGCAAGCAAATATTTGATCTTGCTCGGCCCTTCGGTAGAAACGCACCTTAACACAAATTAAATCCTTAAGCATTACATAAGAGCGAAACTGTTTAAACCAGTCTATGTACATATGCAATGATTAAATTGCCATAAATTATTGCTGTATCTCCCACAGATATCTATAATTGAATTGGAATATAAGTGCGCTACTGTTCTTTACAATTGTAATCCGTTTATGTCATTTCCACCCCTCAAAATAATATTGAAACCTTATCATAATAACCAATAAATAACGGAAGTAATTATTTTTTTCTACTTGCTTCTTCTATACCATCAACAGTGAATTATTGCGTTAGTGGGGTATAAGGGGTAGCCGATACATGGGGAATATTTGGCTATATCCGAAATGGACTTTTTTTTTGCCGCTACGATATAGAATTTTGGGTATATGTATGAGAAAAAGTAAATAAAAAAATTAACGTTTTTATTCTTGTCAATTCTCTCTGTGTTATATGTGTATATTCGATTACATTTTTATCTGATTGTGGGGCGGTCGGGACGTTTTGATTTGTGTGTCTCGCTAGAGGTAATAAGAAAATATAGTCCGAATTGGTAAATAAACTGTCAAGATATTAATCTATTTAACCCTTGTTTGTATTGATATACAGACTATTTTGAACCAAATGCGATAAATTTTAGAGGGTGAATTCCTGTTCAAAATAGAGCTAGTTTTGTCATATTATTATCGTTTCAAGTACAAGGTATCCTAAACTTGGAGCCCAGGCTTATAGGATGAAAATGATACTAAATAGGTAAAAAGTAACCTGACGCTCCCTGTATACAAAAAAACTAAACCTCTGTTTAGGAAAATGGGTTTATTTATGTTCGCAATAATCTCCACCTAAATCAACACACTTTTGTAACCGAAGCTTTCACAATTTAAAGTTTGCGGCCAGTCATCTCTTGCAATGCTTTAAAAAAGTGGTGAATTTCTTCATCAACCTCCTCCTCCGTCATGTACCAGTTTGTCGTAACCAAAGACTAATATAATCTTTGCGGTAACTGTACGTTGATCTTCAAGATTAATTCCTAACGTTTTACGATCGATTGCCCTTTAACACCGTTCTGTTTGCTTAAATCGACCTTGAAATCGTAGTAAATCATAGTGCACACAAGTTCTTGATAAATGCTAGTTTACTAAGTATTGTGGTATTGAAAAACGGGTTTTTGGGGTCATTGATCGAGCGTGCGTTTCGCATGCGGAAGGTTCTGGGTTCGAATCCCACCTCTGGCAATATTTTTTTTCTAATTTTTGAATAAAGTAGTTTGTTTTTTTTTTCTCTATTATTAGCCTTTACGACTAATCTAATACAGGTTTTTACGAGAAACTGATATTAAAAGAAAATAGGCTTTTTTATCTCCGTGAAAGTAGGCTTTTTTAAAAATCCTCATTTTCAATGCGTATATAAGATATTTATTAATTTTATTGTATTTCTAATATAAATACCACAATCAACAATTAATATACAAATTAGTAAGTTAGTCAAAATAAAACCTTGGGTTTCACCAGACATAATAAGTGAGGGTTGAGGGTGTATCAAACCGCACGTATCACTGCCACACGTTATGATCTCTTACGTGTCAAATGCAGGTGAAAATGCTACAATATGCTATCTAGTTATGTTTAAAATAACATTAAAATAAAAAGGACTTCAGTATATTTTTTAAATAAATTTAAGCTCTAAATAAAGCAATAAATACTCGGTTTTATTTGAAGCTTTCATTTCACGTATTTCCTGGTCTGCAATTGGGGAAAACACAAACAGAATACTCGTATAAGGTATCAATAAATAGCATTATTTGCTTTCAATTATCTATCTGTACCCAAATATAATATAAAATGTGTATCATATAGAAAAATAAAATCACTGTTTTTTTTTTTTTATTGTGCTATGCCACACAAAAATCCTTTGTTGTGAGTTTTAATAAAATTTTGTATGGCAGATGTTTATTTTTATTATTATGCAATACTTTGAATATAGGAATATAAGGTTTGGGGAAAAGCTCATTCGCAGACCCTGAGTAAATCATGCGCTGTGTATATTTGCAGCAGATCGTCTACAAATTATTGTTAGGTTATGTTAAAGTAAAAATATGTCAATTATGTACCTAATTAGTTCTTTCTTAGATTAGAAACAAAAATTGTAACACATTGATTGCCGATGGTTCGATTGATTGGTCATATAGTATTGGATTACAATACTACGTACCTATTCATTTGCTTACCATATGTACTAGACCAATAATAGTTTTAATAAGCCATTGAGCACAATGAATGAATGAATTATTTAAATGTTCAAATTAACTTTGAGTGTTCAATTCATTCCATACTTCCCTTTTATTATCTTTTTGCATATACAGTGTCTCCGGATCGACGCAACGATAGGTGAAACAGGCTGAAATTTTTTGAGTTGAAACTTTATCTTCTCGGGTTTAGCCCTGCTTGGATAGAAACTAATTTTTTGGCCATAATTTGAATTTCGAAAAGTCAAGTGTGCTTTGAAAATTTTCAAAAAACTTTTTTTTCCCACTAATAAAGTGCTTGGTTTCTAGGAGAAGTAAGCATAATTGATATTTTACAGTAATTTTTTGAAAGTTTTAGAGCACAGAACAATATTAAAAATTCCAAACTATTTTTGACAACAAACTGTCAAAATACTATTTGATTATTTTTCCTTCCATGGCATACTATTTTTTTCTGAATAGCACCGAATAGCATGAATAGCATATTTATTCATATTTTGAATGAAGTGAATTGCTTGTTATTTTTATGTTCGCCTTTCTTTAATTATCTAAATGTCTATTAAAGAGAATAAAATAAACCTATCGTGTTTAATTTATTATTTTTAACAATTTTTCTTAACGAAATTTTTAATATCTTCAATAGGATTGTAAAATTTTGGATTCATACTTATTTATTATTTCTGAACATCTTTTCTTAATAACATTTTTTCGTAACTCCTAGAAATCAAGCACTTTATTGGTGGGAAAAAAAAGTTTTTTGAAAATTCTCAAAGCACACTTGATTTTTCGAAATTAAAATTATGGCACAAATTAGTTTCTATCCAAGCAGAGCTGAACCCCAGAAGATACAGTTCCACCTCAAAAAATTTCAGCCTTTTCACCTATCGTTGCGTCGATCCGGGGGCACACTGTATATACACACTATGTCCGAAATAAGAATGGGATAGCATTGGATTCTTGGAAACGGTAGGAGTTGTTATAATCACGATTAAATTTGGGAAAAGTTGTACAATTTAAACACCTTTTAAATGGTGTTTTCCAAAGTAAACTAACTTTCTCGACATTCATTTTACAGATATAAAAAAATGAACAGCACTTTCTTGTTGTTGTTGTTACTTGTTGAGGAGAATAAGATAGGGTTTACAAATTTTCACTACGACGTTTCATTTTCGAAAATCCATCATCAACTTTTTTTTTTAAATACCTACATCCTTGGAATTTTTATTGCTAAATTTAAATCCATTTTCAATTTAAAAATAGATCGTATACGACACGTAATGGTTTAAACAAGTTTTCAGTGCTTTTAGCTGTTATTTAAAATTATTCAACGAAAATCGCCATAGTTTGGCACTTATTTTGGGTAAAACAGTCATCTAAGAAAGGCGTTTATTTAATAATTTCAAGAAGCACAAAAATTTGAAAAATTGCGTACAGAATTAAATGTTGTACTGAAACAGAAATAAATTGTCAAAGTCAGTTAAGTGCCAAACTATGGCGATTTTTCTTGAATAATTTTAAATAACAGCTAAAAACACTGAAAACTTTTTTAAACCATTACATGTGATATACCACCTATTTTTTAATTGAAAATTTAACAATAAAAAAACCAGAGCCGTATTTAAAAAAACGAAGTTGATAATAGTTTTTCGAAAACGAAACGTCGCAGTGAAAATTTGTAAACGCTATTTTATTCTCCTCAGAAAATTACAATGAGAAAGTGCTTTTAATTTTTTAAATCTGAAAAAATAATGTCAGAAATAAATAAAAAATAAAATCGAAAAAAATTGTTTTTTCAAAAATTCTCGAAAACGGCTTAAGCTAGTTTAATTTTGAAAACACCTTTTAAAAGCTGTTTAACTTTTCTCTAATTTGTCCGACATTGTAACGCCTTCCGTTTCCCAAGATTCCAATGCTATCCCATTGTTATCTTGGACACAGTGTATATACATATTCTACATATTACTCCAGGGCACAATACTTTTGTGATATTTTTTTCATTAATTAATATAGATGTTCGCCTTTTTTAAATTTTAGTTTTTTTTTTTTAATTTTAAGTGCGGTGTACTACTGAGTGATTATTATGATTTTTTTTTGTATTGGTTTTGGGTCGTGTTTCTATTATTCTTGAAATTGATGACGAAATTGTGGGACAAACTGGGACCCAACACAGGCATGTAGATTATGAAAAAAGATATATTTAATGCTAGATTAACAAAAAACCTTTAATCCATTAATTTATTGGAACACGATGTTGACGTCGGCGTCGCGACGTTTACCTGTTGCGGAAAATGGTGACCAAATGAATTATGATGGACAGCTCTCTTTAAACACTTTCCGTTTTTTGGCAATCCTGCATGTTACATACAGACTCACTGCTCGAAAATATCATAATAGAACGCAACAAATACGCCAAATAAAAGTTCTTGAGCCAATAAACATCAAGACTAACTGATTGGAATCTTTGAACTATTGCCAGTTTACAGTTTTTTTTTATCGAGACTGCGGTTTTGTATGGGCTAAATGAGGAATAAACCGATTGCCGAATTACTGTGAGAATGATGCGATATACAGGGTGAATCACATCTAACGGCAGAGCCAGAAACACAGGATAGAATTCGCTACAGTCTCTGGCGGAATTCCAATACCAAATTTAGTACACATTAATCATTGGTATTCATTTTGTGCAATAATTTGGCTGTATTGGTTTAGGCTAGCCTACTTTATTTGGAAAAATGGCCTATCGGTATTTTTTATCTAGTATCTACAGATTTCTGGTAATTTCGGATTTTTTCAACTACTGAAGCGGCTATGCTGGCATTGTATACAATAAGTTATTTAGACCTGCATATATACTTGCCGTTTTGTCGATAAAGTTACTTTTAACAAATTTTGGAAGATAAACTAATTTTTCAAAGATTTGAACCGCTCAACTAACTCATCCATTTTAAAAACGATTTCTCTCTTCAGCCAGAACGGCAAAAAGCAAGAGGGATCTAGGTGGCCATGGCCCTCCTTCTCCAATATATGCAAAACTATCTTTAAGCACGATACGACAGGAATGAGGCAGAGCTTCATGTAACTACTGCAAACAGAAATTTTCTCAAGTAGGTATTACAATATTCTGTAGAATTTAGGTTTTGGCCATACAAAAATTGCTCAATGGGTCCCATCCAGAGTTTTACAAAAATTTTAGGAAAAAAACATGATTTTAAAATCCCATTTGAAGTGGTCATTGGAGACCGTCAAAAATGGCTAAATGGGGAACCACGATTCCCAGAAAACACACCCGTCTGGTATACGGACGGTTCAAAAGGAATGGAAGGGAACACAGGCATGGGAGTATACGGGCCTAATTGCAGGCTCTCTGAATCTCTTGGGAAAAGTCCCACTATATTCCAAGCAGAGATCAACGCTATTAATCGTTGTGCTCAAGAATGCCTCCAGAGAGGCATCCCGGAACGGCAGATCAATATTATGTCAGACAGTCAAGCTGAGTTAAACGTACTGAGGTTATACACCTTCATGTCAAAGGTAGCATGGGAATGCAAACAGTACCTAAAGCAACTAGCAACTCAGGGGAAAAGATTACTCTGACATGGGTGAGAGGACATGAAGGCATAGAGGGGAACGAAGCGGCGGACCAACTTGCAAAAAAGGGCGCAAACGCTCCGTTCTGTGACCCGGAACGCATCTTTGGCCTTCCAAAAAGCCATATGATGGAAGAACTTCGGAGATGGGAAAAGGAACAACTTAAGTCCTACTGGAGAAACACTCCAGGCTTCAATCAAAAAGGTTTATCAAACCTTCAGAGGCCAACGCAGGGAAGCTTATCCAACTGGAGAGAAGCGACCTAAGGCGAATTACAGACCTTTTTACGGGACACCACCCAATTAAGTACCATCTCAAAAAGATGGGCCTAGCCGGGGACAACACTTGTCGGTTTTGCGAAGACGCAACAGAGACAACAGAACACGTGCTCTGTGAATGCATGGCACTTTTCTGCAAAAGGCTAAAACACCTTGGAGAGAAGATCTTCTGCAGGTCGAAGTGAGAGGAGGCCAAACCGCCTAAACGACTCCGATAAAACAATCTACAATCTACCTCAGCAAGTGAAAATTGCCTCATCGGTCCATAGTATTTTCTTCAGAAAATAGGGGTCATTTTGTACCATTTTCCCTAGGGTTTCACAAAATTCGGTTCTTTTCTAATAATCATTCATTTACAGCCCGAAAATGAAATGCGACACATCTCTTTAAAATACTCTGTATATTCCGCAGCGAAGTTTTGCGTAACTCAGTGATGTCTGTGTAAATTGATAAAAGCTCCTTTAAATAAGACTGGACAGAATATCAGTCTTGGTTTCTCACATATACACAAAATTTAATCTACTTATTTGCTTTTGTTTTCTGTGAAATCACCCCCATTATTCTTAAGGCTTACTCCTGACCTGTCCGCCTCTTACTCTACATTCATGAATCACAAAGGCTTTGTGATGCAACCCAACGTTTTCCATTAGAATTGTTTGTGCGAAAAAAGAACACGAAATAAACGTTTGACATTTGGGAACAGCATCACGTAATCATGCACTTTGTAGCCGAGTGTGTGTTTTTGGGATAACACCTTTTGTGTTTTGACATTTCTATGTTACCGGATATTCAATGCAGGAATGTGGTGACGGGTATTATTACAGGGAAGGTCAAAAAAGCTCATCTCGTAAATACAGGAATCCTAACTAGGGTTAAAACTTGTAAATAGTGTTATTTTTATTAGGTTCATATTGTATCTTAACTTTTTTGCACTCACTATGCCAATAAATTTAGTTTTCTTTTGTTCTTGAACCATTTTTCTTTTAATTTTGATATAATTTCTTTTTTGGGTTTAAGATTTTCGAACAAAAACTTTTTTTAATTTTTAGTTTACATTTCGCTTGTCTAATTTTTTTTTACAAAGTTTCGAAGATGGTCCTTTCAAACAAAATATCTATCTATCTATATGTTAATATATCAAGGGTTATAGCTGATAACCCAGAAGGTGTCAGGGGTTACGGTGTTCTTGCGAAAACGTGAGGTTGCTGTTTTTTTTTTGTTTCTGTAGAAATAAGTTGTAAAGGTAAGCAGATATGTATTTTTTATAAACATTTATACCCTAGTTATATTGTTACTAGTGTACTTAACAATATTATTTATTGAAAATTATTGTTTAGTTTTATTTTGAACAAAATTGTTTGTTAAATGTTGTGGTACTTTTTATTTAAAAAAAAATAATTTTATTTTATATCTAATAATGCCATGTGAGTAATGGTTTTAAGTAAGTTTCACGACAGTAATAACCCTTAAGATATTTTATCTAACTTTATTGGATCTTTTGAATACATGCAATTATAAATGATCCTCTAGAACTCAGTCAGCTTGCTGCTGTACATTGCTAATCAATATGCGTGATGATGAACATACTTCCTCTTTCTATAGTCTAACTAGCACTCCAAAAATTATGCTGCTGCTTTGATCTTTATAGATTAATGTCTAAATATACATACAAGGTGCTTTAATTAAAAGCTACCGTTTTTGTGCTTAAACATCAATTAAAATATTATCTTTTACACCATGCAGACGCATATAATATAAAATTTATATAATACCAACATATATACCATTTTAAAATAACGTAGCACCTAAATAAACGTGTAGTTTAAGCATAAATAGATCTCTATCTCGTATAATAATTATTAAAAGTACATTTAGGCTAATACCAAATAATAAGTAGCTAAAAGTACGCAGGTCAGGACTAAGTTGAGGGAAATCTTGTTCACTGAATTTATAGTAACATCATCAACTTAAAAAGATTTTTTTATATTTAAATTAAAGCTGATATATAGGGTGTTTGAAAGTCGGTTTTTCTTGACTAATTGTCAAAGTAACTACTCTGTATTACACAACAACAATATTATATTATGATGATGATGTTCTTGATACTAGTTTAGTTTAGCGGAATAAGTTCTAGACCTTAATGCTTAATTTATACCACAATTTTTGGTAAACCTCACTTTGTTTGTTAAAAGAAATTAGATAATAGATAATCAAGTTTACATTATGTGGTAGTTGATTTAGGAGCCAGTTTGCAAACTGCATTCTCCGAGGATAATCTTGAGAACTCTATTCAAGTACTTTTTGTAAACGAAATGGATATAACGACTGATCTTGAAGAACTTTATGGTTTATATAAATATTTTTTTTAAGATTAACGATTCATGTTATCAACAATAAACATAATCGTTTTAGAACGGATATACATAATATTAATATACGCCATAAAAACACGCTAACACCTCCGGCCCACTCCACCGAACTATTTAAGAGATCCATTTCTTATGCCATAACAAAGTGTATAAATGGACTGCCAGCTAAATTGAAATCGCTGTCTAAATCTCGCTTTAAAACATGCATGAGGGATATGTTGTTTAATGGTTAGCTCGGTTAGCTTCCGGTCCTTTGTATGCTGGTGCAGTGACTCAGGCTCATGATTTTTCCTTTTTACTGATTTTGGTGCATGTAGATGTATCGCGCTGGTTCAGGTGTGGTTTAACTAAGCTTCGATCAAATTGTACTGATAAATTGTTACTTCTTTTTTATGTTCTCTTGATATAAGCACCAATCTACCTATATTCTATGCTATATTATGTTTTACTTTATATACAGTTTCTGCTTATGCTGTTTGCTGTATTATTATGTATTTATGTATAATTTTAGAATTGTTTAATGAATGTGTTATATGTCATGTAAGCTACTGTATGAATGCATTTTGGGTTAGCTGAGCAGACTGTTATATTCTTTGAATATTACAGTACTGAAACTCGCCCATGAATAAAGACATTTATTATTATTATTATTATTATTATAAAGATCGATTTGCGATTTAGTTAATTGTTTAGAAGCAGCGTCTTTAAGTTCAAAGGTTGCATGAACCAGTTTATTAGCAAAAAATAAAGCATTTCTTAGTCTTTCTTATTTATCCATAGATTTGTTGGAACGAAGATCGTATCCACATCAGTCATTGAGGTTCAATACGCGGATGACAATATTGTCCTAGCTGAAACAAAAGAGAATCTGCAATATATACTAAATGCATTTAACAGTGCATATCAGAGTATCGGGCTTGAACTTAATATAAAGAAAACTTAGATTCTCTACCCGCCTGAACCAAACACTGAAGACAGACTTCAGAACATCCAGAGTTTCTCTTACCTCGGTACTATACTCGCGCGACCGCAAGTATCGATTGATAAGATTCGCAAGAACATCTTCTGGACATATCAGGACAAGAGTCTTCGATAATCAAATAACATCGACGTTTGAACCAAATGTATGATTCTATTGTAGTTCCTACCCTGAGTCTTGAACCACTTATCACTGAACTTAAATTGCAGGATTGCCGAACAAACATCAGCGTTCTGGATGAGGCTGAAACAACCACCATTGAGGCGCTGATTTGTCAGACACCAATTGCGATGGACTGGTCACGTGATTGGCATGCCGACGCAACGCCTTCCAAAAATAATTCTTTCTTCACAGCTAAAGGGCAGTTCACGAAACCAGGGAAGACAGCAAAAGAGGTACAAGAACAAGATATTTTAAATAAATTTTTCTCGCCCATGGTACGTGACAAGAGTACTATTTTAGCTAAAATAGTCGCAAGAAGAAAGGCACTTTTTGATATATGGAGAAATCGACATGAAATCATCCCTAGAGTCTACTCTTCAAGTTCAATTTCTGGACACTCTGACACCTCTGAAACCATATTCTATTTTGTGCGAAAAACTATACAAATAACTTGATTAAAAAAATTCGCGTGCAGCACAGTACACGTGATAGAAGTGAATACTTCTTTCACGAGAATTTCAAACTACAACAGTATCTCGCATAATACACAATCTTTGCCTTGTAAAATAACACACACACACACCCTAAGTGTAGCGGTGCCTATGCATGCACTCGTTTTCTCTCGCCGCTATATACATAATAGTGTATGGTATAAGACATAGTGTGTAGCATACACCACAAATATCTCTGTTTCTTTTTTTTTTCAGTTTACTTTTTTCTTGGGGTGTTCGGTTCTTATAAAAATTCCTCTTTACAAAACTTCTCTACATAAAAATATTCATCTTTATTTTTGTCACTAGATAAAAAACTAAAATGATAACAAACGACGTTTCGTTACTAATTAGTAACTTCCTCAGGTTGAACAACATTTTTGTTTCCCTTTCCTTTCTGAAATTACATACAAATTATTTACGATAAAACTATTTTTTATTTATTAAATTGAAGAAGTAGTCCATACTCTCAGTGGAGTGCTAAGTTAATACAAAGCAAACAAAATCGTCACCTCCACAAAAATTTATTATTATTCTCCTTTTTTATTAAGGTATTCAATATAAAAACAATATAAAAACATCACAGCTAAAATTATTATAACAGTCTGTTATAATTATTTTAGCTGTGATGTTTTTATATTATTATAAAAAAGGAGAATAATAATAATATATATATATATATATATGCACTGGGTTGGCACTGATGATGAGAATCTGAATCCTCGAAACATGTATGTCTTTTAACTAAATTTTACAAATGAAAAATTTTTGTGGAGGTGACGATTTTGTTTGCTTTGTATAATCTATTTATTATTTTGTTTTTTATTATTACCTAACACAAATTCCAATACGTCAATATCAATAAAATAACAAACAATTTTCTTTATATTTACAAACACAACATTTAAAACATTCAAATATAATAAAATACATTTTTATTTAAAAGACGAATCTATTGCCTGATATGTTGTGTTGAAAGTAGTAGTATAAATTCAAATATGAAGGCATTTTTCATTGGTTATTTTTTTCCTTTGCTTTTTTACAGGTGAGGTGCTTTTTATTACAACAAATACAGGGGGCGTGAGTAGAATTTTTATTTTATAATATTGTGATAGATACTGCTTAGATGTTGAATGCCAGTTCTGTCATTAACGCTGTTTTTATTTTTTACTGCTTAGATGTTGAATGTCAGTTCTGTCATTAACGCTGTTTTTATTTTTTTTTTATGTACTTATATCTTTTCTAAAAATTCTCTTTTTTTTGTGTGTTGTTCCATGTCTAAAATTTTTGTATTACAAAAGTTGAATGTGTGTTGTTAGAGTTTTTTTGTGTCCGTTTAATCTTCTTTTTAAATTTTGCATGGTTTGTCCAATATAGACACCATCGCAATTGTTACTGTTAATTTGGTAGATTACATGTGATTGTTTTAGATGTGGTGTTTCTGTTTTCAAGTTGCTAAAAACGTTTGCCTTCAAAGTGTTTGTATTTTTGTTGCACGTTTGCAAATTATAGGGTTTTAATTTTTTTTGGAACGACTCTGAGAAACCAGGTATATAAGGAATGGATATGTATTTTATATTGTTGTTAGAAGTTACTAATTAGTAACGAAACGAAAAATGAACTGCAAATATTAAATAATATTTCAAGTCCGTCTCTGTATATGAGTGCATATTCATATGCCGAGACTACTTATTTGGTTAGTACTTCAGAGTCGTGGACCTATCGCATTAGAAACTCTCTGCTTTTTAAGAATTCACATGCTACGTGAACATTTAATTTAATATGTATATGCATGTTTATATTCATTATAAAGTGCTATTACAGTTGCCTACATGTTTTATATACATTGTAATTCAGAGACGCTTATATATAAGTATTTAATAAAAGTAAAAGCTTCTAAAAATCATTGGAATCCGAGCTTTTATGTTGGCACAAGTGCCCGATAAATTAGAAAATCTTTATACAAATAGATAAAGAAGGAATATTTAAAGCTTCTAAGGTGGCGTAAATATCTTTTTAATACAGATACGTATTATAGTGTTTTAATCAATGGTGGAGTTTTGTACAAGGGTTGCTCTAAAAACAGACTTCTTGCTCGTTATGTATCTGAATTTATTAATAATAATAATAATAATTCTACAAACCTTCGCACAAAAGACACTTTAACCGCTTAGTTATACTACCAACACTATGCCCTGCCGGCGCAAGAGTAATAAACAAAGCACTTTATGTTTAAATTAAATTTAGACGATATATTTATACACACTTATCAGTACTAGTTTTATAAAAAAAAGGTTTTAATTAATCTTAACAAGCATCGATTTAATTAGACCGCGTAAATCTTACCATGTAAAACAAACAATAGACTTCAATTCGATGTTGCCAAATATACTTTTTCATGTCTGGTCTAAAGAAGGCTACATTATATGATGTGTCCATCTGAAAGTGGACCATATGCAGTCTCGGAATGACGCCTACCGACCTTTAGAAGAGTCCAGGGTCGCCGAGAGCACATACATTTCATTAACAGTCGAATCTAAATTTAAAAAGGATAATTGAATAGAAAAAAAATTATTAATCCTCATAAAACCCCGTTTAATATTGAATTATTTATTCACAACTGAAATTGTTCTAAGATAAATTATTATTAACTAATTATTAACTTAATACCAAGAATTTCCTTTCAATTAAGTATTGGATATACAAAATTGTTTTAAAAAAGTATTCCTTTTAATTATTACAGGGACATGTTTCGGAGTTTCAACTCCATCATCAGCCTTATTAAAAATAACACACAGTTGCGAAGCTGCCTTCGCAACTATATGTTAGTTTAAATAAGGCTGCTGATGCGGAGTTGCAATTAAAATTTATTGGTTTGTTAAAAAAAATAAAACTCATTCAAAAAACGCATGCAGGTGCTCTTTGTTTCTTTAAATTCGTTAAATAAATTAAAAAAAGAAGAAACAACAGAAAATATGTTAACGCCAACTAATCATCCTCATTATATTTCTACTAATAAACTAATGTAAACTATGGTGGTCTTTTATTTTAAAATGTTCTGTCGATCTTATCGATAACTCTTTGTCTTTCTAGTAGATTTCGTTAAAGGCCAAAAAAATCTAACATATTATATTTTATACAGAAAAATTCTTTGATGTTAAACCGATATAAACAGAATATTTTTGTGGTAAAATCGGAATTCTTACAACCGGACGACATATTTTAAATTGCTACCAAACCATTAACAAATACCTCGCAGTAGCCAACATAAATTTCTGAAATATTTTTAACACACACAACATACTGTTTTAATATATTCCTTTATTATACAGTGTATTCTTTTCCTTACCCCGTTTACATGTTATTGATTCATATTTAGTGGTTATACAGTGAGAAACGAAAGTCACGCATAATTTCTTTAAAATTTTCAGGACAATTTTTTGAAAGAAACGTTTGCACATATTATTTCATTTTTGTGGTGATCAGTGGCCCGTTTGTTTGATGTAACAGATGAGTATACAGGGTCAATCGAGCTGTAGATAAACGTAATTGCATGGTATATTTTTCTTTTGGAATGCCCTGTACATTATTTTGTTATATTCCCCATAAGATGCTAACAATATTTGACATGTTATATAAAAGCACAGCAAGAATATTCAACTTGATTAAAAAAGTAATCCGTAGGATGCAGTGGAGTGTAATATTAACTAACTAAAATGAAAAGGCTGATGATGGAGTTGAAACTCTGAAACATGTCCCTATAATAATCATCATCATTCTCGAGAAAATTGCGTTTAAAAGTTATAAATATGTAGTACTGCGACCTCAGACTTTTATGCAATTTTGTTACATTTGTTCTACCGTCGGCTGTAGCTCAGTGGTAATCGGCGAGGCATTGGGCGCGGAATGTTCTGGGTTTAATTCCTGTCCTTGCAATTTTTTATATTTCTAATTTTTGAATAAAGTAGTTAGATAGTTGGGACGTTTACATATCATTTTCAATAATAATGACACATCAACATTTAAATTAACGTCTGTATCTACTGAAAAAGTGAAGAATAACGCTCAATGAGCGATAATTGACCGTTTTTCTTACACAACAACACAACAATATACGGGCAAACATTAATTATTTCAAATCTTGTTATCTCACCAGCAGCTAGCAATATAGTCGTCAAGATCCTATTATCCTAGCTCGTTATCATTCTATGACAACTGCACCCTAGTAACTCTTATGATTTGCCATTATTGTAGTTAAATTTTACCATAAAATTGATGAGCAAGTGATCGCTCTGGACGTATAATACGCAAAGTCATGCATGAAAACTGGCCTCTAATTCATTACTTTTTGATATACCAATAATGCTGACTTACTTCATACATCATAACGTCATGGCTCATTGTCGCGTGAGTAATATACAGTGCAGTACCGAAATCCAATAAAAATAATTTATTACACTAAGCAAAAATTACTAAAGGATTATTTGGAAATACAAGTTGACAAAAGATCAGAGTTCCAATTTTCTTATTTGTGCAGAGAAGTGCAATGGGAAGACAGTTTGAAGCTTGTTGCTTATCACGACCCTTGTGCAGAAGAATAATTGTAGATGTCTGGAAATACACTTCATTAACGCTACAAAAGTAAAGCAAATCAAAATTTTATTACATAATATAGCAACACAAAAACAACATCTATGATAAAAGTTAGCGAAATAAATAATAGGAATTTAATAGTTGATATAGGATATAGGCTATAACTTTTTGGCAACGAAGTGTTATTGAAGATATTCAATTTTGAATAGTAAAAATCGACATATTGGGTTGCTTATGTCAATTAAAGACAGGTTCTGATGGCAAAATTGAAAATTTGAATCGCATATCCTGTCGGTCACCACTGATGAGTTGTGAATCAAGGCATTAAGGATAGTTTCTTATATGATAGCGTCCTATAGCAAACAAAGGCATTAAAATTCAAACCTGTTCTAGGCCTGATGGAACTTTGTTTCACCAGCCATATTGCTTGCTCAAACATTGCTTGCTCAAACATTGATGATCTTGTTTGAAAAAAAAAATAATAATGTCGAAAAGAGAAAATGGTTTGTTTTTATTAATCATCCTTAGCGGAAGCAGTTTCAGTTACATTTAGCTAAAGCTTTAAGATTAAGGAGAAAGTACGTCACTGAGATATTGGAACAAAATTTATGTTCACATTTCGGTAAAATGTATATAGGGAAGTTTCTCTACAATATATTTAAGAAATTACTTGCAATTTTTACCCCCCCTAGTATCTGATTGCTTTCTATCTGATAAAGAGATTGAAACATGACTGGTTGTTCAGTTTATTATATAAATGATAGAAAGTTTTCGTATATTTGTTGCAACCTCATGCGTGTTTTGCTTTTCTCCCCTTCATAGAAGCATAATATCAGCTTACGAAACGTTGTTTCCATGTCTTGTTTTGTTAAGATGACAATCTCTGATGTTCAGCTCTGATGTTTAAGTTGCAATGTACGCAAGATCATATTATTTATACCCGAAATACTTTATGAAAGCGCTGCATTTGTATTGAAAATCTAGATGATGAAACATATTTAAGAAATAACAGTGTTTTGCTTGTTCTACAAAAGCTCTCGGTTCGACTACTGCCTCACGGGTTTATTGTGAATAACTCCACGTATCTTTTCACCGAATCCAGCAATTTAAAACCATACAAACACACTATCTACACATTGAATTGATAATTGGAATCGCCTCGCCTACGGATCTCACATCCTTTACAATAATTTCAGGTTTTACTTTCTCGACCCAGTGGCGGTTTTAAGGATAGGGCGCAGGGGGCGCGTGCACCTCCCAATGATCGATCCGTGGTTTTACAAATAATTAAATATTTAGAAAATGACAATGAATTCATCCATATATAAATAGCAGAAATATTTTTGACTGCAGCACCCGGTCTATAATATTTTTAACAGGTCTGACTGCTCTGCGGATTCTAAGAGCGGCGTCTTTGTCCTTGTCGGCTTCGTCTCCACAAACCAATGTTGCAGTTGCTTCTAGTTCAACACAAAATCAAAATACATGGACACAGAACTTGGCGAACAATTATTAAAATACGATATCGGCGCATTTTTAACGAAAATTGTACGTTGACTCTTTCTGTAGCAACGGCAGAAAGAAGCTTGATTAATTAAAAGTCATAATAGCTTTATTATATGTGGTAAAATATTAGATTTTACAATTTAACTTTTAGATTTTATGATTTTATTTCACACACTTATGTATATGCTTTTATTTTATTTTTGTTTTGTGTATTTTGTTTTTTAGTGATATACGAGTTGCTTCAGTTTAGTTAATTTTTGTTTTGTTTTTTGTTTCCATTTTGCAATTTAGAATTGTTTAGTTTCTTTTAATATAGGTACCTATAAAAAAGTTAACAAACGTATTTAATTAATTTTAGATTTTCCTCATACGTGAAAATTTACCATTTTTTTTCAAGCATATTCAATATAGTTTAAGATTTGACCTTTGGGGATGCGCCCCCCCTCAAATTCGAATCCAAAAGCCGCCACTGTCTGGACCCATAGGGAAAGTATTGTGAACGCGCAAAAAAAAATCATGAGTGATATCACCATTTTGAAGTTCCCTAAGACGATTAGGCCATTTCCAGATGGAAGTCTACCTGTGTGATAGCGCCTAAACGCCTTGACCAATTGGGCTAAATTTTAGCATATGAGTTTGGGGGAGTCCTAGGATAAACCCATTAGTTTTTGGTTGAAATCGCTTTATCCCTGTGATAAAGGTGGACACAACCCCCAAATTTTCAAATAGCAGTAGGGGTCATTGGATATATCATTTTAAAGCTCAAATCACTATGGTTCCTATAGTGTCGGATAACATCACAAGAAATCGGTTTTTCAAGTTACCATCCCGTCTGAAGGTTGTAGATGACAATATGGTTTCCTCAGAAGAAAAGGCGAATGATAGATTCTGGAAGATGATACAGTGGAATCAGCGTTATTGAACTTAACATACACCCTTCCTCTAGGTGCCTTTGTTATTACTGATAGATTCTTTCCTCGCGTAAAATCTTCCTAGCTTTAACACTCCCTAAAATAGAGGAAGTTATTATCAACTTGTGCGAGATGACGGCAAAATTGTACTGGTAAAGTGGTTTGATAATAAACTTGTAAATTTTGCGTCTTCAGGTATGGGTGTGGAGCCCGAAAGCACTTGTATTAGGTGGTCTAAAAATGAGAGAAAGTATATTGACATGAAAAGGCCAGCCTTTGAAAAAATTACAACACGTTTATGTGTGGAGTAAAACTTTTGGACCGAGTAATTGGAAAATATTCCATTAGAAATCGGAGTAAAAAATCGACAGTCCGGAGCATTTTTCATTTTATTGATTTTGCCGTAGCAGCAAGGTGGCTTGCTTACAGGAAAAATGCCAAAGTTGCCGGGGAGTTCCTTAATTTCAAACTCTCTATTGCCAAATCATTAATTTTAGAAAATCAAGAGGAAGAAGAGATGAAATGTGAAATAGAAGATGAAGAACAATCAGGAAGCATACGACGAAGCGTGCAACATATTCCTGACAAAAGATGTAGGCTCCATATTTGGTGGAATTCATGAAAGACAAACAAAACGTCTCCCTCAAGTTCCGATTACCTAACTGCAATAAAGAGTCTGAAGAGGATAAGTCGAGTAAAATGAAATTCATTTTTGAAAAATCACTTGAGAGTTTTAGTCACTAAAAAATAAGGATTACTTACTATTTTTACTTTTTAAATCTCATCGTCGGAACTGGAGTCACTCTATCAAGTCCGGGTTGTAATAATTAATGGATCGATCGCTATTAGATAATCATTTTCTTCTTCAATGACGTGGGTAACACAGTTTTTCCACAAGTCACTGTCGACTTCATTTGTCACTTGACGAATGTCATTTCGATAGGGTTGAAAATACATAAATATGGAGTTCAGCCACGAATGGGATGACCATGAGAACGACAAAGTTTGCATTAATCACATATTCTTTTGAAAAGTTCTCTAATTGAACGGAACGGAATGTTTGGTAAAATTTGTTATGAAAACCATTTTTCAAAAACTTTTATTTTTTATTCTTGAAGTGTCTTTTTATCAATTTTACTTTTTCTTTCTTTTCTTTAGGGTGTAGGCTCATTGGAAAGTTATAACATGTTTTCAAGAATAAAAACTCCGTTTTTATTTAAACGTTTCGTTAACTTACTGTTAATATCCTCAAGTGTCTGAAATTATAATTTACAATTTTAGGGTATTTAGTTTGAATAGGTACTACATTTTCTCATATTTTTACCTGGACACAAACGAACGAAACGTTGTGTTATATTCAGGATGAAATAAAAACAAAGTGTTAATATAAAAATCATATTGTAACTGCCAATGATTCTACACCCTCAGGAAAAAAAAAGAAAGTTAAATTTTGCAAAAAGCTGTGCCGTCATGTCTTCATGGTAATCAGCCGAGGATTGTGTTTTTGATCACCTCTTTATCACTGTTATCAATTTTCTTTAACTTTTGTTGGGCTACAACATCATCCATTTTTATATCGCGACAAATTGACGACACTCATATTTTAGTGAGTTCGTTAATTCTGTTTGTTGAATAGTAGAAAACTAACTACAGGGACTGGCAAAACTATTGGGTTAATGATTAGAGTTTGCAAATAAATATAATATGAATGAGACAAATAATTTTTGGCAACGTGTTATTTTCTCAGATTAATCTAAATATAATCGGATGGACATCATATGGTATGGCGAAGACTTAATGTAGAATTTACGAAGAAACTTTGTGTCCGACAGTAAAACACGGTGGCAGAATATTGTAACCATGATATGTTCAATAGTTTTTCTTAGATTAATAAAATGTAAGAAGATCTATCAAATTACATAATAATTTTTAATTAAACCTCAAGTTCAAGTCAATATTTATATGAGCAAAAATATTTATCATCAGTTAAGGTCTGAAAATAATGAAGCGACGAATACACTTATTATAAAAAGAATGTTTGAATTAACGAAGATTCCGGTTTCTATATTACTTATTGTGGAAATGCGCGAGGAATATTTGCGTAAAATAAAAGAGTACCGTGAGTCAAAGAGAACGATAATATATATTACTATTATTATTAGACGTGGTTTGATACGCATGATACTGTGAAGTACGGTTGAGTAGACATGACTCAAAATTGTACTTTAAATGCTCCATGTTTAAGGGGAAAACGGGTTATAATTCTACATGCGAGAAGTGAAAATGGGTTCGTACCCAACGCACTGCTCTTGTCAGCCAAAAACACAAGACAGTCTTCTGCAGACTACCACGAAGACATGACCGTAAATTTGTTTGAAAAATGGTTTGCTGAACAGCTAATACCTAATATTCCCCCAAGTTCAGTTATCGTATGCGTCTTATCATTCGCGAATGTTAAATAAAATACCTAATAATAATACAAAAAAGGAGAATACGTTATAGACCATATCTGCGAAACACACGGCCGTAGTATATTTACGTTTACCTCCATATTACTGCATATTCAATCCCATAGAATTGGTTTGAGGCAGTCTAAAAGAACAGTTGACAAAATGCAATCAGAATCCTAACCGTTATATGTGATTTAGACAAAACTGACATATGGAAAAACTCGGTGGATCACATTTTGGTGCGCCTATGGACGGCGGACGTCGGCATTGACTTTACAAAGGAATATGGGGCTGTGGTTTTTTATAGCATTATATACTAAGATTGGAAAGACTATACGCTTCTGGATTTTCTTCGGTCACAACTTCGACGATCTCTGCGTATAATGCGTCACCGATATTCGTGTTGTCTAACTCTACTTTAACGATATGACAAGGATCGGTGTAAGCAATATCCAGTGAATTTGACATGAGATTTTGACGATCAAAATAGTGTTAATCACCCTGTTTAAGGCTGCGTTTAGTTGAAAAAAAATTAACTATAACATATTGTATCCAGGATATATTTATGTAAAATGTTACAGAAATCACCCTGTATAATCTCATTCATGACCTGCAATAATTAATACATCATGTTATCAAAAGGTCAATTTTGTTATGATACTGATTTATTTTTTCCTGCACACCAACAAAATAAACACCAACACAAATCTCAACCTAGAACAAATATTAGATTTTAAACATCGCACTGAAATATGTGGAAATTTCATTTTGTTGTAGTTTCACTGATATTTTCAATTCAATTTAAACTTGTGAAAAGTTTAGATTGTTTTTCCTGCACCTACAATGATTGCAACGAAGAGAAATCACACTTATGGACAGTAGTAAACAACTGTGGCTCAGTTATAAGTAAAAAATATATTGGAACATGTGCGAAAATATGGTATCTAGATGTGGAAACGAGAGAAGAGTTTGTGATAAGAAAGTGTTACTATGTTCCCAAAGTCGATGAAAATTCCAATAAATGTATGAAGCAGAACAATAGCAATTTTGTGACATTGGCGTGTTTTATGTGCAATACTGATCTGTGTAATTCGGTGTTAAGTATCACAAAGAATTGTGAGTTAAATTGGCATGCGAACTTGTTGGTAGTTATATTTTTGGTTTTTGTGCTAAATTAGTAAATTAGATGAAAACTGTGGCATTAAAATAAAAAAAATTATAATGTAAAAATATTTAGTGCATTATGTATGTTTTTGAGATATAAAATATTAATACAAGCTGAAATAGTCCGACCGCGAAAAGTATTTGGCTAGATTATTTTGTGAGTAAATTAAAACAATATCAATACAGTGACGGCTCGTGACGTCTGAAAGAGGTGGGGCACAACAAGGTGAAAATAAGGCAATAAATAATAATAAAAATACAATTTTTCAAAATAAAGAATTAAAATGATAGGTTTTTTAAGTAGTTAGAGTAGCTAGATAATAACATTTTGCTAAACTCACCATGAGCATTAAAACTGTTTGTTGTGAAGTCCATCCTCCTAGATTTCTGAACAGGACTTCACAAGTTTTTTTTCAATAGATAGCATTGCTATCGCGCACAACCTTTCCTGGCCCATAGTGTTTCTTAAAAATGTTTTAATCCGTTTGAGGATAGAGAAACATATTTCGCTTTCTACAGTTGTCATAGGGACAGTTCACAAAACAGTCAGAAAACAAAAACAACACCACACGACTGATGGGTAGGGCAGCACCCCAGATTTGACGTCGTCACAAATGCGTTTAATTTCTACTGTTATTAGCGTATTATAGCGTAGCGATGCATTGTTGTCTCTGTTTTTCGCACGCGATAGCAAAGAAAACAATAGAGGCACAAAAATGTTGTGTCCAAGAGCTAGATGTACTAAGACCTACATTCTGCTTCGTTACCGTGAATAGACACACTGCAAGAGTGATTATAGCATAGACAGGGCCGTCTTCGATTCAAATTTTCAAATGCAAAATTTTATAGGGAATTCTAACGAAATTACACTGGTCTGGTGCGAAGTATAAAATCTAAAATTATTTTTATCTATTTCATTTTTTTTGGTAGGACGCGTGCCCACGTGCCCTTATGGACCAACCGCTACTGATCAATAACGAAATATGAAAGTTGGTGACAAATATAATACAAATTGCTCTGGAAATGATCTCCAGTCTATTTTTAAATTGGACAACTGCAGGTGTATAATCGTCTGTATTATCGACAATATACAAGCTAACTTTTCAAATGCGTAGTTCTGATTGGCTAAAAGTGATACGAATAAAATAGCGTGTTTATTTTCAATAATACAAACGACTATAAACACGCTAACTTTTCAAATGCGTAGTTCTGATTGGCTAAAAGTGATACGAATAAATTAGCGTGTTTATTTTCAATAATACAAACGACTATAAACACGCTAACTTTTCAAATGCGTAGTTCTGATTGGCTAAAAAAGTAATACGAATAAAATAGCGTGTTTATTTTCGATAATACAAACGACTATAAACACGCTAACTTTTCAAATGCGTAGTTCTGATTGGCTAAAAGTGATACGAATAAAATAGCGTGTTTATTTTCGATAATACAAATGACTATAAACACGCTAACTTTTCAAATGCGTAGTTCTGATTGGCTAAAAAAGTAATACGAATAAAATAGCGTGTTTATTTTCGATAATACAAACGAGTATAAACACGCTAACTTTTCAAATGCGTAGTTCTGATTGGCTAAAAGTGATACGAATAAAATAGCGTGTTTATTTTCGCTAATACAAACGACTATAACCACGCTAACTTTTCAAATGCGTAATTCTGATTGGCTAAAAATGGTACGAAAAAAATTAACGTTCACTTTTCAAATGCGTAACTAGTTCTGATTAGCTAAAAATGGTACGAAAAAATAATCGTTCGTATTGCCTATCGAAAATATACAAGTTAACTTTTCAAATGCGTAATTCTGATTGACTAAAAATGGTACCATATAATAATCAAAAATATACAAGCTAAAGGTTCAAATTCCGCGTTCTGATTGGCCAAAAATGACACGAAAAAAATAATCTGTTAAATAATGATCAATCATTGAACCGTTCAACATGAAAAAATAATCGTGTAGTAGTCGTTTCTCAGTGAACAAAGTAAAAAAAGCTACTCGAAAGTGGACTTCAGCAAACATCCTCAAGATTTTCACAGTCATATAAATCATAAAAATTTCTTTGTTGTGTTTAGGGATTTTAATATATAACCTGTATACTCGGATCAGTGTAACAAACTATACAACATTATTCTGAGCATTTGAAGCAATTAACTAAAGTCTCTTGTAGAATAGGGAACAAAACGAGAAAATTAATCAAATGCCAAATATGGCAACACTGTGTCGTTTTTCAAATTACAGTAATGGTTCTTTTACCAGAAGTACAGCATTTATGTATATTTTTTTCTATCCAAACAGAATCTAAAACATCATTCAAATAACTTACGTACGATAGTTGAAATGTAAGCTAAATATTGAAGGTAAACGAGAATAAATTCGAAACGGTGTATGTAAAGCCCATACTATTACATATCGTTGACTTTGCCTTTTTGGGGCTCTATCTAAATATGTATCAATATGTAAGGAAGTTGAATACCGTCACAAACACACAAACAAACTTCAAGTTAACCCAACAAAAGTTTCTATTTAACTTTTTGTTGTGCTCTTTATAGTTTCTCAGATAAGGTAGTGGACCCTCTTAAACTAAACGGGCCACTCGGTACAAGAGTACATAATACAATAATTCGGAACTTTCAAAGTTGTTCAGACATCATACCAATATGATACTTTGTGATGAATACACGTTATACGTCTAATTCACCTCATTATGCAAAACATAAACGACAAGTTTCTACATATTCATAAAACGTGCAAATATACGCCTGTCTAGTGTAGTATTTTGCCAACTAAAAATACCTTAATTAAAATTTTAGTGTGACTCAACTGTAAACGGCAGCACGGTAATTAAAAATTTAAAACTTATTTAATGTCGTCGTTGGTTGTCGCTTATTTTATATCTACGTTTAATAAGTACCTAATAAACTTTTAAACGGTGACTTTTAATATTACAGCATAACGTATATTAAATTGTGTTGCACAAAAATTGAATTTATTTATTGAATACGACACTCTTATACCGGGTAATTCATATTCTGTATGGAATAAAATTGCTTCTTTTTCTGTTTTGCTCTAATCAAATAATATAATATTTATTTAAGGAAACAATTGCACAATTTTATATTAGGTAAATTTAAGGAATACTTGTCTTAAATAAATATAAAGAAAAAATACTTGTATCATGTTAAATGGAAGAATATACATCTTCATACTCCCCCACAAGAGAACTACTAAGCTAAAAGCTTGTCAGCCATTCTCCAGTAGTTACCAATATGAATGTGAACATGAATACGTAGGTGTATCATTTATACAGGGTGGTCCAACGAAAAGTTTGCACCTAGCTTTTCTCTTTTTTTTGTAGTCGAATGCGAAAATGCTCGCACACGTCGATTTTGCTTTTGAGGGGGACACATTTTAAACATATTTTTCGATCTGCGCCTTTAACCCCCTAGCGGGGGTGAGTAACAACCCTAAAATTTTAAATGGAAAGAGGGGTCTAATGACATATCATTTGAAAGGACACAAAATTGTCTTTCTAATGATACCCTATTTGTCGAATTTTACTAAAACAGTTAATACGAAAACGACTTTAAAGACATTAAGCCGATAATTTTGGTATTAATGAGAAATACAAATAAGTTTTAATTATTGCGAGTGAAAACACCTGCAATCGTTAGTACATTCCAATGTTTGTTAGTTTTAACATTGCTTTGTAAAAAAAGTAAACAAGCTGTTAAATTGATTTATTAAAACGTTACATTAACAAATGTTGAAAATGTGACCCATTTGATTCCATACAATAATACAGATTTTGTTCAAATCTATTTCTAACATTTTGTAGCATATCAGGTGTTATGTTTCTGCACTCTTCTGTAATGCGTTGGCGAAGATCTTCTATGGACTCGGGCTTCGTGGCAAAACATTTATTTTTTAAGTGCCCCCAAAGAAAAAAGTCTAAAGGCGATAAATCCGGTGACTTGGCAGGCCATTCAATTGGGCCCCTCCTTCCAATCCACCGTCCAGGGAACCGGTCATCTAAGAACTGTCTTACAGGAGCCACATAGTGCGGAGGTGCTCCATCTTGCTGGAAATAAAGCCGATCAGCAGTATGATTTTGGTCATCTTCTATTATTTGTGTTATTAAAGGATCAATTGTGTCTTCAAGCATGTTTAGGTACACTTCACCAGTTAAATTTCCAGGACTAAAAAGTGGTCCTATAATATGATTTCCTAATATGCCACACCAGACGTTTATTTTTTGAGGATACTGGGTATGAACCTCACGGAATAAATGTGGGTTACTGTCATCCCAGTAACGGCAATTGTGCCTATTTACAGCTCCATTCAAATAAAATGTGCATTCGTCGGAAAAACAAATGTTAAATAATAATTGCGGATCTTCAATTAAACGCTGGCTCATTGCTTCACAAAATTGCAGCCTTCTATCAGGATCATCCTCATTTAGTTCCTGTACTAATTTGATTTTGTACGGATGAAATTTGTACGCTTTTAAAATTCGTATTATGGACGAACGGGAGACACCTGAGGCTTCAGCTAGTTGACGGGTACTTTGACTATGATCCATTTCAACATGCCCTAAAACAGCGACTTCCACAGCTTCATTTCTGATCGGTTTCTGCGGCTGGTGTTTTACATTACAGACAGATCCGGTATCTACAAACTTTTTAACTAACTTGCCAACGTACACATCATTCACATTTTTATCGGGATGTCTCTCATTAAATAAGCGAGCCGTAAGTCTAGCACTACTATTATTTTGAAAATAAAGTTTAACAATTTCAACTCGTTCTAGAATGGAATAAATCATTTTGTACGGTAAAAGTAAAATAACTTGAGAAGCAACCAAACTGAATCAATGAAAAGACTAAAATAAACGGTGTAAATTCTTTTCCTACACGTATCTGCAGTTTTTATTTCAACAAAAAACGCAAACGATTAGTGAGGAATTTAGTTCTGATAAATAAGATAGTGTTTTTGAAATCCCGTTTTTCTTCAAAGTAAATAATTTAGAAATGATTGTAGTTGTTTTCAGTCGTAATAATTAAAACTTATTTGTATTTCTCATTAATACCAAAATTATCGGCTTAATGTCTTTAAAGTCGTTTTCGTATTAACTGTTTTAGTAAAATTCGACAAATAGGGTATCATTAGAAAGACAATTTTGTGTCCTTTCAAATGATATGTCATTAGACCCCTCTTTCCATTTAAAATTTTAGGGTTGTTACTCACCCCCGCTAGGGGGTTAAAGGCGCAGATCGAAAAATATGTTTAAAATGTGTCCCCCTCAAAAGCAAAATCGACGTGTCCGAGCATTTTCGCATTCGACTACAAAAAAAAGAGAAAAGCTAGGTGCAAACTTTTCGTTGGACCACCCTGTATACCTACATGTACAAGTAACCATTATATATATTAGTATAATTAATTATAATTATCCGAATACACAATTATTTAAAAAAATTAACTAATTCATAATATTATGAAAGTACTTAAATAATAATTAAAAAAAACAAAGTTAATTAACCAAGGAAAAAGAAATTTGAGAATTCAATAAATCAACAATAATTACTGGTTAGATGCATGGAGAGTGAATCAATAATAATTTTTTTTTATCAATTTTTGAAAACCGCATGTAGTTCACAATATTGGATCATTTTCAATTAGCCATTTTGTCAATTTCACTTTGAAATTTTTCCTTTTAATTTGATTTTTTAGCTCAGCCCCAATGTTGTTGCTCTCGATATCAGATTTTCTATAATGTGCAATATATGACCAACGTTTCTTCATTTTTTTTGCTGGAACTTCGATCATTTTATAAATTCATGAGTAGTTTTAACAAAAATTTCTCTGTCAGTCGGTGTGTCTGTCTGTCTTTGTCCACGATAACTGAAAATCCACATAACATATTTTAACCAAATTTGGTACAAAAATACTAAAGGATATGACTAGGTGCTGATTAACTTTTAAGAAAGATTGAGCGTAAGCCAGTGTTTTAAAAAAGGGTATTTAAAAAATCATACTTCTTAAACTTATCCTAAAAACTTTCTTATACAGGGTGATTCATTATGGTTGCAACAAACGAAAACTGGAGATTCTTGAAAACAATTCAGGCAATGTCCGCAAATGCTTCGTTATCGAGATACAGGGTGTCCAAATTTAATGGTCAAATTAGCTTTTTTGTGCATTTCTCAAAAACTAGCTAACCGATTTTGACAAAATTTTGCATGCATTTGGGCACCGATAACCTAAAATCCTATGGATTATTTTGACTGTCATTAACTGTTCATTGGCGTAGATACAGGGGGCATTTGGGTAAATTTTACATATAAATTAATTAAAGACAACTTTAAGAAGCTTCATTATTGTAAATTATTACTGTTTTAAAAAGAGGAACTTATAAGCTACACAAAAAGTTAATTATGTCGATGTTGTGGTTTCTACCATATTTATGGAAACCGATAAATTCAAGCAAGTTAATGGAAGATTTAAATCAAAATAACGTTTACCAGAAAACAAAATGAAAAATCAAAGTTGCCGTGGAAAACGACTTAATAATAGCAAATTACTTAACAACAAATTTTAAGGTCTCTCAGTACAATTAAAAATTTAAAAATAAAAAACTAAACTCGAAATTAAAATATGAAAATTCATAACAAGTATTCAAATTACCCCTCATTGACAGTAATGCACATTCAACATTCTTCAAATAATGCGATATAATGATCGTTTCTTATTTTCTTAGTAGCTTCATGAACGCTCTCCAGTAGTGGGTTTTCATTTATAATTGGTACACTGTAAACCAATTGTTTCTTCTACCCCCATAAAAAGAAATCGAGCGGATTCCGAACCAGTGATCTTGAAGGCCACTCAATGGGATTTCCCAAGGCAATCCAATTGTTTCCAAACAGTTGATTTAAAACTTGTGTTACTTGTTTCGTCATGTTGATACCACATGTTTTAAACAATATTTAGAGGTACATCCTAAATAAATTTGAGTAGGCGGTTTTGTAGAAAATTACTGTATTGATTTGAGTTTAAAGCCCATTAATTACGAACAACGGCAATAATTCATTGTTAAAATGCCACCCCAAACAATGAAAATTTCGCGACTTAATAGAAAAAAACATTCGCAATATTAAAAACAACTACGAAATCATAAAACAATTTTAACTAATTTAAATTTGTTGTTGTCAAAGTATTTTTTATTGTTGCAAAATTCGTTTTCCAAAGCAACTTTAATTTTTCATTTGGTTTAATTCCATTTGAGTAATTAGGTTCGAATTTTTGAAATGAAGATTCCTTAATTCATATTTGTAAATAATTGATTTAGCCAAACCAATTAAAATTTGTCCTTTATTTTTGTAAGTTTTTCATTCGACGTTTCGAAAATCGTTATTGTCTTCTTCATGGATCATATTTTATTATTTCCTAATATGTTGTTTTTAACCCTACAACATCGTGTTGAATTTTCTTGAATTAAAATCCAAAGTTCAAGAAAACAAAACGAAAAATTTGGTTTTCTTGTACTAAACGTTATTTTGATTTAAATCTACCATTAACTTGCAATTTATGGGTTTCCACAAAAATGGTAGAAATCACAACATCCATGTAATTAACTTTTTTGTAGCTTATAAGTTGCTCTTTTTAAAAAAGTAATAACTTAAAATATGAAGCTCGCCAAAGCTGTCTTGAATTAATTTATGTGTAAAATTTAGATTATTTTCAGAATATTTTAGGTTATCTGTCCTCAAATGCATGTAAAATTTTGTCAAAATCGGTTAGCCAGTTTTTGAGAAATGGACAAAAAAGTTAATTTGACCACTAAATTTGGACACCCTGTATCTCGATAACGAAGCATTTGCGGACATGGGTTCAATGGCAAAAAAGCTTAAATTACTTTCACGAATCTCCAGTTTTCGTTTGTGCAACCAGAATGAACCACCCTGTATAGGCGGTCGTAAATAGTGGAAAATGAATCAATAAAAAAATCCTAACCTTACTTGAAATGTGGAAAAATTTAAATACATTTTTTGTAAGAAATTTGGTACAAAAATACTACAGGATATTTCTAGGTGCTGATTAACTTTTGGAGAACATTGAGCAAGCGGTTTAAAAAAGTGTTCAAAAATTTATACTTCTTAAAGTCAACCGAGAAATTGAATAATTTATTGATTATTGATTAATCAATAAAAAAAAATAAAAACATAAAAAATTTATTCACATTGGCGTTGGAAAATAGTGTAAAAAGGGGTTATAAACCTAAAACATATTTCCTAAACGTAACCGAAATATTGAATAGTTATTTATATATTTGATAGAATATAACCTACGAAATGTAACATAAACAATTTGCTTGCAAAGTCGATCGTAAATAGTGGAAAAGAGGTCAAAATAATTCGAATAATTTTAATAAAAAATAGCTGTTGCCTGCAATAGAATTTTATTTAGAAATATATGTATAAGAGATAATCAACAAAAAGAAAGCTTTTACGAAAGAAAAATCAAAAAAACTATTTTTTGCGATTTTAGTTTTTTGTTATTTCTGACATTATTTTTACAGATATTAAAAAATGAAAAGCTTTAGCATTTTTTGGTACTAAAATAATGTAATTTGATAGAGTATATTTCGATGACTTTCGAAAATCTCCTTGTATAGAAATAGGTTGAGATCCGTCTGTTTTTTTTAATAATACGTAACCTTTAAAATCATAGAATTTGGGACGCCTTGTATATTATACATTCAATTTAAAAAACTACATAGGTAATCTTTGGTTGATTGAACTCATTTCATTTCAAAGATGAGGTAGTTGGTACCTCTATTAAAAAAATATTACTGCAAACCTAGGTTTATTTCTGGAACTAAATGGGCGTACCAACTGCTATTGTAGTGCTGTGAATGGTGTGTTACAATACAAATACGTAAACAGAGACTTGTACTAAAAAGCGTGAAATAAAACCCGCCCATGACCGCCCAAAAGGTGACGGTTTCCTGAAGAGGGCCCACCATATTACATCCGGTCTAGCCTAAACGTATTAATTATATACTCGTTGCTGTCGTTTCACAAGGCAGGGCCGGATTATGTTGCCCTAATCTTATTTTAATATCTACCTATTATATATAGGTACCTACCTATGCGATTGTTTTAAAAAATTAACTTGTTAATCAGGTGAATCTAATCTATCAGTCATATAATATTGTCATATTTGTGCGACTACCGGTTATACCGGAAATTGATACCAACTTTCATATTTCAAATGGAACACGCTAGATCTTATATTTTTGGAGTATTTTGTTTTTGAATTTTCTATACCTATCTTCAATTGTTTTTAAATAAATAATTTCTTTTGAATTTTTTGGCCCAAAACAGAAAAATATTCGCCATTTTGTCATTTGGATAGACAGAATATTGAAATTTGGAAGCTGGTTTAAAAAGATCTTGGGAAAATCAACTATCTTAAAAGATTGACCCATCAGGTTACAGGGTGGTCGCAGATAATTGTAGTACGATCTACTATTAAAATAGGCATAAGTCAATTTTCTCAAATGACAATCACAAAACAAAATTTGCTTTCATGCCTCATATGTCATGCTCATATTCTTAACCTTTAAGGTTTCTGAAGTAAAAACAAGTTTCTAGAAAAATCAGATTATTTTGTTATATTTTAATTAGCCAGCAAAAACTTGTAATTATAATATTTTGACATTTATTGTTTTTCATTAAGTGTCGTGAATTCCTCTTAGATCCTTATACAACTTATACAACTCAAGAGGGCACTTGTTGTCCCTGTATATAAAAAAGGAAATAGCAGAGATGTTGAGAATTACAGGCCGATAGCTTTGTTGAGTACTATATCCAAAATAATTGAGAAGCTTGTGGCGGAGAGAATCTTCCAGTTTTTGAATGTTTGTAATGTGTCGAGTGGATGCCAGCATGGTTTCAGGCAGGGGTTCTCAACTGAGACCTGCACCTGTGAGTTTGTCCAGCATGTGCACAGCTTGACCGATGGTGGCTCTTATGTGGTTGCATTATTATTTGATCTCTCAAGTGCATTTGATGAGGTTGATAAAAACTTTTTGTGTCGGAAATTGGAGAGGATTGGTATACGTGGTCCTATAAACAAATGGATACATTCATATCTGAGTGACAGAAAGATAGCAGTCAAAATTGACTCGGTGGTGTCAAGTTTTCAGGACATTGATTTGGGGACTCCTCAGGGCTGCTTTTCTTACTTTACGTTAACGATCTTCCTATAAATATAACGCATGGTTCCCTTTATATGTATGCTGATGACACCACTATATTATTGTCTGATAGGGATCCTGAAGTCCTCAAGCCAAAGGTCAATGTCACACTCAGTGAGTTTAAGAACTGGTGCCAGAAAAATCGATTGATCATCAATTACGATAAGACAGTCGCTTTGCACTTTGATAGATACAGGGCTCTGGACTTTGATATCAGTTTTGATCAGATCCGATTATCGATGTCAAGGTCCACCAAATTGTTGGGATTGTTTATGGATTCTGATTTGAGCTGGGTAACACACGTGGACCACCTATGTAAAGAGATAAGCAAAAGCTTGTACATGTTGAGTTCCTTGAGGACTTTCATGAATTTGAGTGTATTAATCACTGTTTACTATGCATTGGTTTATTTGGCGATCTCATATGGGATAATGGTCTGGGGAAGGACTACTGAAATTGACAGTGTGACGTTATTTTTACTTGCAATAAAAAATTATGTTAAACAAAGGTTTTTTTGGTGACACAAAAGCACGGCAGCTCTTCGCCTGGTGGCACTAGGTCGAAGGTCGAAGAATCTTTCTTGGTTACTCTTCCTTGTTGAGCGCCACTTGTTTTTTATAGGGTTAAAGCAAAAAACCCTTTCAACTAATTAAGAAAACTCACTATTTATAACAAATAAATTTAGTCAAACCTTCATCTAGTTAATTGATAAAACGAAAAGTAAGAACAGGAGAAAATATATCAGTTAAGCTATGTAAAAAGGATTTTAAAATTTTATCATTTAAATTACTATCATGTGCACAATTATTAATTACTCATTCTTGAAATTCATGAATTTCACTTACACAGTGAGCCAATAAATTAAATAATCTGTAAATCATTAATCAATCAATTCGCATTTTGTTTTCACAAAATTTAGCTAATAGTTTTAATAATACTACTAAATGGGTTAGGTTAGTAATAAAAAAAAATCTGGCCTTTATTTTTTTCTTCGTACTGAATGCTCCACAGGTTGACGGAGTGAGGTGAAGATTACGTGGTGAAAGGTAGTGATCAATGTTATAATACGTATCCTTCGGTATTAGCACGTAGAACCGTAGTTAAACTTTCGGTAATCCAAAAAAAAAACCCTGGGAAGAAATTATTTATGTAAAAAAACCTTGATAGAATTTCTACGTTTTTTAATAAAAATCATATCCCTACATGTGGGTACAACCATGAGCACTCTACTAGAGGAAGGGACCAACTGCATTTGCTTCGCCAGCATATGCTGGTTGTCATTATTACAATCTTCTCCCAGTAGACATAAGGAGCTGCCAATCAGAGACAGTATTTAAAAAAAAGTTAAAATTCTTTTTGACGAGCAACGCATTCCACAATTTGCAAGAGTTTGCTGCTGTGGCTCAATAATTTAATTCTTGTGTTTTCCATTTGTGTGATTTTGGCTGTCTTATCTGTGTTACCTGTTGTCTATAGTTTTTATATATATTGTGTGTTTTATATTGTAGATTATATTGTCGCGTTTATGTACAATTGAATGTGAAATTATTGTTGTTCTCATTATTTTAATTCAGTTTTGTATGTATCTTTCTTTGTTGTGTTATTTTAGTTTTACTTGACGTGCCAATGTACTTGTTAATGTATTAATTTATGGTTAATAGATAGAAGATATTATTATACACCTTGTGACTGTAACACTAGTAACTATGACTTACATAAATATATAGGTATTAGTGAACAATTCATTTAAATCCAACACTGTGTTTGGATAAGATTATGGGTGTTCCATTGTGATTATACACGAAGTTTAAGACAGTTCGCGGGACCCACATCATTCAGGGATGTTACCACACACTATTACATCGGCCATCAGCAATATTAGTTCTTGCGGTTAACCTTAACATAAATTTACATGAATTTTCTTCTTTGGAATAACACATAACGGTTTAATAAAAATATCAATTGCATCCCTGTAATAATTCATTAGCAATAATTTGACAGGAAGTTGAGCCTACATGTAATTTTGCAATTAGTGTTTACACTTGAGTTATCGTCACGCTTATTAACACTAAGTGAAAGAAAATAATTGACAGCAAAAAAACTGTTAAATTAAACGTTGATTATAAAAAATACTAAATTAATACGTTGCTTAGAACAACAAAAGATCTACCTAAGCATAATAATAAGTAGACCAAACAATTTGATGTACAGGGTGCTTCAAATTACAAGGGCAGTTTAAATTGAGCAAAGTTGCGTAAATAAATAATTGAATTGGACGGATGAAATGGACGGGGTTGCTTAAAGTTCGAGGTTTTGTAACAAAACAATTACTCAGTGTCATGACTTTTATCTAAACTCATAATGACTCAAAATAATAGGAAAAGCCACTGCACTTTAATGAGAGAATAACAATCTTCGCCAGTGGCCTTGAAGTAACACAAAACTTAATATAACCAAACATATAAATTAAAAACTAATTTTTTTAAGAAATCCTAACGTTTCGACAACCAAACAGTTCTTGTTGCTAGAGGTTCCATAGGTACTTTATTTTACATACTGAAATTTACTGTTTTAAATGTATTGTATATACAATATAAATTGAAAAATGAGTAAAAGTGAGTATAGAGCGCCGCGCCGGTAAATTTTTTACAGTAAATTTCAGTATGGAGAGCTGTTCGTGCCTCAAGGGCACTAGTTTATTTTTGCTGTGATCAAGTTATGTATAACTACTACTGCAATATTAAAAAGTATGTCACTATTAACACATATCTATTTATTTGTTATAATTTGACCCTTTTTAACCATTTATGGACAGCCTATGCATATTAGTATTATGTTACATATCTTTCGAGCTAAATTCTATACTCTAAGTTAGTGTCACATTTTTTGAGGATGATTTATCCTTATCTGTCTTAATCAAATCATTAACGGACGTCCTGTACATATTCTTTGTTCATCGCAGTTTTTTTAGACTAGCATCTTTTGGCAAATCAGAAATTGCTTAATTTACCATTTAGTTCAATACATATGAATTTGTTTCAGTTTTGATCCTCTTTTCATACCCTTCGCCTACGCCCTATGAGTCTCAATTTTATCTGGGATATTATTAGAGCCAAATTCTATACAGGAATTTAAAGTCATTTTTCTTTAATTTTATAGACATATACATATTTAGATTTTGGTCCTTTTTACAAATAAAATTCACCTGTATACATAAACTATCATCGCAGTCGTTTCTAGACTAATATTTGTTTGTAAATATTTTATTATTTTGCAATAAAGACTTTATTATTATTATTACAAAAAGAAAATCACGTAGTTTTTTCATTAAGTTTAGTAAATATGATTTTTTTTTTCAAGCCTATTCCAAGCAATATAAGCTAAAAACGGCAAAAAATTACTTTTTGAAGAAGACGATAAATAAATATGTTTTGTTGCCAAATGGAGTAGTATATTATCATTTACATAATTGGAGCGATAACGACGAACCCAATCTAAATTTATCTTTGATCAGTCCACAAATACGAAAGCAATCACAGGTTGGGCCTTGAAAATTTCCGAACGGCAATATGCTCGGTGAAACACAATTCACAAACGATGGCCGGAGTTGAACCCAACAAATATTTCTTCGGTATACGACAAACAACCCATGTACTTGAGACAAATATATCGTTTCTTTGAAATACCCAACTAGTATTTGTTTGATTTAAATAAATAATTATTTGACTTTGTACTTATACTTACTTGTTAACAAGGCCCGAAAATGTAAGGGTCTATTTGTTTGCTTCAACTAACTAGAGTTATTTAGAGAAAGACTCCATGTCCTTGGCTCAAAAGTGCTGCTACTTGGAATCAATAAATATTTGAGAGAGAGAGATGTTTTTGACGACACCTAGCGTGAACAGGCAATATGCCGGGTGAGTTGTTGCTTCTTGTCCGGCCATCGTTTGTGAACTGTGTTTCACCCGGCATATTGCCTGTTCACGCTAGGTGTCGCCAACAACATCTCTCTCTCTCAATCAATTCTCGTGCTAGTATAAGCTCTTTGTAAATGTTGGAAATTTCACAGTCACACTGCCTGCCGATCACCACTGATGACTCGTGGATCGACGAAACGGCCGTCTGGTGAAAGCATGGTAGTGTGAAACAAATTTCCAACATAACTTAAAGTCTTGTTACTTTATGTAACAAGCAATTCTTAAATAAATATTTGTTTATTCTGAATAAACATTTTTTTATATTAAATATGTGATTTGTTCTATCCAAACAAATAATTTGTTCCGGAAAATTTGATAGTTTGCTGCCAATAAATACTTTTTTTGTTACAAATAAATATTTATTTCTTCAAACGCCTAGTTGATTTCGCGTTTGACATAAACGCCCGTGAATATGTTTCAAACAAATATTTGTTTGAACTAAATAAATATTTCATTGGGTGACTTTCTTGTTGGTCCCTAAATTTAAAAAAAAAACAGCAGTTTCGATGAAATAATATTCCTGTATAATAATATACTTACAAATAACTTCGGAAACGGTCCTGTTTCTTGTAATGTCTATTGGCTAAAAAAAGAAAAGACGCACAGAAAATGTGTTGACAAAACAGATAAAATAAAAATTAAGTAGTCGGTTCGTAGCAACTATTTAATTGTTTTCGATCGAGATTGTTAGGTTGCTGTTTCGTATTTTTTATATAATGTGCCAATTTTAATTAAAATTGGGACTTTAGTTTATTTCTGTCTTATGCTATGATCAAAACATATGGAATTACACCAAAAGAACAGAATTGTTTAGTGAACATTTTATATACAAGGTGGACCAATAAAATAGAAACACGGTTTTAGCAAGGATTTTCTTTGAGAAAAAAAAAATCTACAGGAGAGAGAGGAGACATTAATTAGCCTCCCGTAGGCCAGATTTGACTGCTATTTGTAGGGATATAAGTTCAACCTCTCTGGTACAATAATTATTGAAATAAAATAACAAAACGGCAGCAGTCTCAGGGTCTACATGCCAAAATTTTGGTGATCGTTTAAATGAGTTCCACAAGCGTATTAGATTGCATTAAAATTATTTATAACACATTTTATAGGTTATATTCTATCAAAGCTATGAATAACTAGTCAATATTTCTGCTATATTTAAGAAGTACGTTTTTTTCTAACCTTTTTACCCCATTTTACCCTTTATTCTTATGTGAATGTGGTCTAATGGTTTAGGTTAAATATTTTAGGTTATATTTAATTAAACGCACAAAAAATTAATCAAGATTTCGGATAAGTTTAAGAACTATGATTTTTTAAATTTTTGAACCCTCTTTTAAACCCCTTGCCTACGCTCAATGTTAATCACCACCTATAAATATCCTGTAGTATTTTCGTATCAAATATGGTTAAAATCCGTTAAGTGGTTTTTGATTTATCCCGGATACAAATTTTTTCTGACCCTTCAATAGAATTTTCACGGACGCCTATGGTACATTAATTTTTGTCGTGTATTTTGAACACCAATTCAACTAGTTAAATATAAAATTTTTTACATTTTAAATATTTTTTTATTTTACCCCTTTTCTACTATTTACGAACGCCTATGTAAATAAAAATTTTATGTTGCATTTTGTAGGTTATCTTATATCAAAGTTATATATAATTAGCCAATTTTTCTGGTATATTTTTCGTTTTTCACCTTTTTTTTAGACTATTTTCGAACTCTTTCTTCTTTCGAATTCTTTTATGGAATATTTTTTAGCTTATATTGTATCACAACTATGAAAAATTATATCATATTTCGAATAAGAAATATATATTTTTTATTGTGTAGAAATTATATTGGGTCTTAGAACGTCCATACAAACAACAATCAGCTTTTAGTGCGACGTTCCGCCTTTTTATTAAGGCTTCTTCAAGCAAATAAAGCTTCAGGTTATTACAGACTAAAAATAACGAAGACAAACACGAAAAACAATGAACATTTAGCCATTAACCACGTAAATCCGCAGGTATCCAATATTCTTAAACGATCGTATAGAAATAATGACCAGTGTGAAGACAGCAGTTAAAATTCTAGCAGTTAATTCCGAACATTGCCGAATGGGGTATACGGGGGCGATTGATAATTCATAATAATATACACTTTAAACGTATATTACACAAGCACAAATGTGTTACAAATATATAATAATTAATATCAATAAAACAAATTTATTAAATATTAATATTGCAATATTTTTTTTTCAATAAATAGGTAAATCGACATAACATATTTGAAATTAGTGGGTATATGTAGTCAAATAAAAGATTTAGATTCAATATGGTTATATACCCTTACAGACAAATAACATAGATATTTCATTGATTGATCCAGGGCCGTACTCTATGCTATATGTTCACGCGAGTTTTAACTGCTGGCCTCATATCTAAAAACTGGCAAAGCGTGCATTCTTGAAATTAATAGTGTAAGTAGCCAACCAAATGTCCTTATTAAAAATATATGTCAGAATCACTAACACCCCGTCAGAGCCGTACTATATATTTTTTTCTTTCGGCTGCAACTTTTAACTGCTGAGCTCATATCTAAAAACTGGCAAAGCGTGCATTCTTGAAATTAATAGTGTAAGTAGCCAACCATATGTCCTTATCAAAAATATATATCAGAATCACTAACACCCCGTCAGAGCCGTACTATTTATTTTTTCCCCCGCCAGCAACATTTAACTGCTGGCCTCATATCTAAAAACTGGCAAAGCGTGCATTCTTGAAATTAATAGTGTAAATAGTCAACACTATGTCCATATTAAAAATATACGTCAGAATCACTAACACCCCGTCAGAGCCGTACTATTTATTTTTTTCTTTCGGCTGCAACTTTTAACTGCTGACCTCATATCTAAAAACTGGCAAAGCGTGCATTCTTGAAATTAATAGTGTAAGTAGTCAACCCTATAACCTTATTAAAAATATATGTCAGAATCACTAACACCCCGTCAGAGCCGTACTATATATTTTTTTCTTTCGGCTGCAACTGCTGACCTCATATCTAAAAACTGGCAAAGCGTGCATTCTTGAAATTAATACTGTAAGTAGTCAACACTATGTCCTTATCAAAAATATATGTCAGAATCACTAACACCCCGTCAGAGCCGTACTATTTATTTTTTCCCCCGCCATCAACATTTAACTGCTGGCCTCATATCTAAAAACTGGCAAAGCGTGCATTCTTGAAATTAATAGTGTAAATAGCCAACACTATGTCCATATTAAAAATATACGTCAGAATCACTAACACCCCGTCAGAGCCGTACTATTTATTTTTTTCTTTCGGCTGCAACTTTTAACTGCTGACCTCATATCTAAAAACTGGCAAAGCGTGCATTCTTGAAATTAATAGTGTAAGTAGTCAACCCTATGTCCTTATTAAAAATATATGTCAGAATCACTAACACCCCGTCAGAGCAGTACTATATATTTTTTTCTTTCGGCTGCAACTGCTGACCTCATATCTAAAAACTGGCAAAGCGTGCATTCTTGAAATTAATACTGTAAGTAGGCAACACCATGTCCTTATCAAAAATATATGTCAGAATCACTAACACCCCGTCAGAGCCGTACTATTTATTTTTTTCCCCGCCAGCAACATTTAACTGCTGGCCTCATATCTAAAAACTGGCAAAGCGTGCATTCTTGAAATTAATAGTGTAAGTAGCCAACCATATGTCCTTATCAAAAATATATATCAGAATCACTAACACCCCGTCAGAGCCGTACTATTTATTTTTTTCCCCGCCAGCAACATTTAACTGCTGGCCTCATATCTAAAAACTGGCAAAGCGTGCATTCTTGAAATTAATAGTGTAAATAGTCAACACTATGTCCATATTAAAAATATACGTCAGAATCACTAACACCCCGTCAGAGCCGTACTATTTATTTTTTTCTTTCGGCTGCAACTTTTAACTGCTGACCTCATATCTAAAAACTGGCAAAGCGTGCATTCTTGAAATTAATAGTGTAAGTAGTCAACCCTATAACCTTATTAAAAATATATGTCAGAATCACTAACACCCCGTCAGAGCCGTACTATATATTTTTTTCTTTCGGCTGCAACTGCTGACCTCATATCTAAAAACTGGCAAAGCGTGCATTCTTGAAATTAATACTGTAAGTAGTCAACACTATGTCCTTATCAAAAATATATGTCAGAATCACTAACACCCCGTCAGAGCCGTACTATTTATTTTTTCCCCCGCCATCAACATTTAACTGCTGGCCTCATATCTAAAAACTGGCAAAGCGTGCATTCTTGAAATTAATAGTGTAAATAGCCAACACTATGTCCATATTAAAAATATACGTCAGAATCACTAACACCCCGTCAGAGCCGTACTATTTATTTTTTTCTTTCGGCTGCAACTTTTAACTGCTGACCTCATATCTAAAAACTGGCAAAGCGTGCATTCTTGAAATTAATAGTGTAAGTAGTCAACCCTATGTCCTTATTAAAAATATATGTCAGAATCACTAACACCCCGTCAGAGCAGTACTATATATTTTTTTCTTTCGGCTGCAACTGCTGACCTCATATCTAAAAACTGGCAAAGCGTGCATTCTTGAAATTAATACTGTAAGTAGGCAACACCATGTCCTTATCAAAAATATATGTCAGAATCACTAACACCCCGTCAGAGCCGTACTATTTATTTTTTTCCCCGCCAGCAACATTTAACTGCTGGCCTCATATCTAAAAACTGGCAAAGCGTGCATTCTTGAAATTAATAGTGTAAGTAGCCAACCATATGTCCTTATCAAAAATATATATCAGAATCACTAACACCCCGTCAGAGCCGTACTATTTATTTTTTTCCCCGCCAGCAACATTTAACTGCTGGCCTCATATCTAAAAACTGGCAAAGCGTGCATTCTTGAAATTAATAGTGTAAATAGTCAACACTATGTCCATATTAAAAATATACGTCAGAATCACTAACACCCCGTCAGAGCCGTACTATTTATTTTTTTCTTTCGGCTGCAACTTTTAACTGCTGACCTCATATCTAAAAACTGGCAAAGCGTGCATTCTTGAAATTAATAGTGTAAGTAGTCAACCCTATAACCTTATTAAAAATATATGTCAGAATCACTAACACCCCGTCAGAGCCGTACTATTTATTTTTTTCTTTCGGCTGCAACTGCTGACCTCATATCTAAAAACTGGCAAAGCGTGCATTCTTGAAATTAATACTGTAAGTAGTCAACACTATGTCCTTATCAAAAATATATGTCAGAATCACTAACACCCCGTCAGAGCCGTACTATTTATTTTTTCCCCCGCCAGCAACATTTAACTGCTGGCCTCATATCTAAAAACTGGCAAAGCGTGCATTCTTGAAATTAATAGTGTAAATAGCCAACACTATGTCCATATTAAAAATATACGTCAGAATCACTAACACCCCGTCAGAGCCGTACTATTTATTTTTTTCTTTCGGCTGCAACTTTTAACTGCTGACCTCATATCTAAAAACTGGCAAAGCGTGCATTCTTGAAATTAATAGTGTAAGTAGTCAACCCTATGTCCTTATTAAAAATATATGTCAGAATCACTAACACCCCGTCAGAGCCGTACTATATATTTTTTTCTTTCGGCTGCAACTGCTGACCTCATATCTAAAAACTGGCAAAGCGTGCATTCTTGAAATTAATACTGTAAGTAGTCAACACCATGTCCTTATCAAAAATATATGTCAGAATCACTAACACCCCGTCAGAGCCGTACTATTTATTTTTTTCCCCGCCAGCAACATTTAACTGCTGGCCTCATATCTAAAAACTGGCAAAGCGTGCATTCTTGAAATTAATAGTGTAAGTAGTCAACCCTATGTCCTTATCAAAAATATATGTCAGAATCACTAACACCCCGTCAGAGCCGTACTATATATTTTTTTCTTTCGGCTGCAACTGCTGACCTCATATCTAAAAACTGGCAAAGCGTGCATTCTTGAAATTAATAGTGTAAGTAGTCAACCCTATGTCCTTATTAAAAATATATGTCAGAATCACTAACACCCCGTCAGAGCCGTACTATTTATTTTTTTCCCCGCCAGCAACATTTAACTGCTGGCCTCATATCTAAAAACTGGCAAAGCGTGCATTCTTGAAATTAATAGTGTAAGTAGTCAACCCTATGTCCTTATCAAAAATATATGTCAGAATCACTAACACCCCGTCAGAGCCGTACTATTTATTTTTTCCCCCGCCAGCAACTTTTAACTGCTGACCTCATATCAAAAAACTGGCAAAGCGTGCATTCTTGAAATTAATAGTGTAAGTAGTCAACCCTATGTCCTTATTAAAAATATATGTCAGAATCACTAACACCCCGTCAGAGCCGTACTATATATTTTTTTCTTTCGGCTGCAACTGCTGACCTCATATCTAAAAACTGGCAAAGCGTGCATTCTTGAAATTAATAGTGTTAGTAGTCAACCCTATGTCCTTATCAAAAATATATGTCAGAATCACTAACACCCCGTCAGAGCCGTACTATTTATTTTTTTCTTTCGGCTGCAACTTTTAACTGCTGACCTCATATCTAAAAACTGGCAAAGCGTGCATTCTTGAAATTAATAGTGTAAGTAGTCAACCCTATAACCTTATTAAAAATATATGTCAGAATCACTAACACCCCGTCAGAGCCGTACTATATATTTTTTTCTTTCGGCTGCAACTGCTGACCTCATATCTAAAAACTGGCAAAGCGTGCATTCTTGAAATTAATACTGTAAGTAGTCAACACTATGTCCTTATCAAAAATATATGTCAGAATCACTAACACCCCGTCAGAGCCGTACTATTTATTTTTTCCCCCGCCAGCAACATTTAACTGCTGGCCTCATATCTAAAAACTGGCAAAGCGTGCATTCTTGAAATTAATAGTGTAAATAGCCAACACTATGTCCATATTAAAAATATACGTCAGAATCACTAACACCCCGTCAGAGCCGTACTATTTATTTTTTTCTTTCGGCTGCAACTTTTAACTGCTGACCTCATATCTAAAAACTGGCAAAGCGTGCATTCTTGAAATTAATAGTGTAAGTAGTCAACCCTATGTCCTTATTAAAAATATATGTCAGAATCACTAACACCCCGTCAGAGCCGTACTATATATTTTTTTCTTTCGGCTGCAACTGCTGACCTCATATCTAAAAACTGGCAAAGCGTGCATTCTTGAAATTAATACTGTAAGTAGTCAACACCATGTCCTTATCAAAAATATATGTCAGAATCACTAACACCCCGTCAGAGCCGTACTATTTATTTTTTTCCCCGCCAGCAACATTTAACTGCTGGCCTCATATCTAAAAACTGGCAAAGCGTGCATTCTTGAAATTAATAGTGTAAGTAGTCAACCCTATGTCCTTATCAAAAATATATGTCAGAATCACTAACACCCCGTCAGAGCCGTACTATATATTTTTTTCTTTCGGCTGCAACTGCTGACCTCATATCTAAAAACTGGCAAAGCGTGCATTCTTGAAATTAATAGTGTAAGTAGTCAACCCTATGTCCTTATTAAAAATATATGTCAGAATCACTAACACCCCGTCAGAGCCGTACTATTTATTTTTTTCCCCGCCAGCAACATTTAACTGCTGGCCTCATATCTAAAAACTGGCAAAGCGTGCATTCTTGAAATTAATAGTGTAAGTAGTCAACCCTATGTCCTTATCAAAAATATATGTCAGAATCACTAACACCCCGTCAGAGCCGTACTATTTATTTTTTCCCCCGCCAGCAACTTTTAACTGCTGACCTCATATCAAAAAACTGGCAAAGCGTGCATTCTTGAAATTAATAGTGTAAGTAGTCAACCCTATGTCCTTATTAAAAATATATGTCAGAATCACTAACACCCCGTCAGAGCCGTACTATATATTTTTTTCTTTCGGCTGCAACTGCTGACCTCATATCTAAAGACTGGCAAAGCGTGCATTCTTGAAATTAATAGTGTTAGTAGTCAACCCTATGTCCTTATCAAAAATATATGTCAGAATCACTAACACCCCGTCAGAGCCGTACTATTTATTTTTTCCCCCGCCAGCAACTTTTAACTGCTGACCTCATATCCAAAAACTGGCAAAGCGTGCATTCTTGAAATTATTACTGTAAATAGTCAACACTATGTCCATATTAAAAATATATGTCAGAATCACTAACACCCCGTCAGAGCCGTACTATATATTTTTTCCCCCGCCAGCAACATTTAACTGCTGGCCTCATATCTAAAAACTGGCAAAGCGTGCATTCTTGAAATTAATAGTGTTAGTAGTCAACCCTATGTCCTTATCAAAAATATATGTCAGAATCACTAACACCCCGTCAGAGCCGTACTATTTATTTTTTCCCCCGCCAGCAACTTTTAACTGCTGACCTCATATCTAAAAACTGGCAAAGCGTGCATTCTTGAAATTAATAGTGTTAGTAGTCAACCCTATGTCCTTATCAAAAATATATGTCGGAATCACTAACACCCCGTCAGAGCCGTACTATATATTTTTCCCCCGCCAGCAACATTTAACTGCTGGCCTCATATCTAAAAACTGGCAAAGCGTGCATTCTTGAAATTAATAGTGTAAGTAGTCAACCCTATGTCCTTATCAAAAATGTATGTCAGAATCACTAACACCCCGTCAGAGCCGTACTATATATTTTTCCCCCGCCGGCAACATTTAACTGCTGGCCTCATATCTAAAAACTGGCAAAGCGTGCATTCTTGAAATTAATAGTGTTAGTAGTCAACCCTATGTCCTTATCAAAAATATATGTCAGAATGACTAACACCCCGTCAGAGCCGTACTATTTATTTTTTTCCCCGCCAGCAACTTTTAACTGCTGACCTCATATCTAAAAACTGGCAAAGCGTGCATTCTTGAAATTAAATCTGTAAATAGTCAACACTATGTCCTTATTAAAAATATATGTCAGAATCACTAACACCCCGTCAGAGCCGTACTATATATTTTTTCCCCCGCCCGCAACATTTAACTGCTGGCCTCATATCTAAAAACTGGCAAAGCGTGCATTCTTGAAATTAATAGTGTTAGTAGTCAACCCTATGTCCTTATCAAAAATATATGTCAGAATCACTAACACCCCGTCAGAGCCGTACTATATATTTTTCCCCCGCCGGCAACATTTAACTGCTGGCCTCATATCTAAAAACTGGCAAAGCGTGCATTCTTGAAATTAATAGTGTTAGTAGTCAACCCTATGTCCTTATCAAAAATATATGTCAGAATGACTAACACCCCGTCAGAGCCGTACTATTTATTTTTTTCCCCGCCAGCAACTTTTAACTGCTGACCTCATATCTAAAAACTGGCAAAGCGTGCATTCTTGAAATTAAATCTGTAAATAGTCAACACTATGTCCTTATTAAAAATATATGTCAGAATCACTAACACCCCGTCAGAGCCCTACTATATATTTTTTCCCCCGCCCGCAACATTTAACTGCTGGCCTCATATCTAAAAACTGGCAAAGCGTGCATTCTTGAAATTAATAGTGTTAGTAGTCAACCCTATGTCCTTATCAAAAATATATGTCAGAATCACTAACACCCCGTCAAAGCCGTACTATTAATTTTTTCCCCCGCGAGCAACATTTAACTGCTGGCCTCATATCTAAAAACTGGCAAAGCGTGCATTCTTGAAATTAATAGTGTAAGTAGTCAACCCTATGTCCTTATCAAAAATATATGTCAGAATCACTAACACCCCGTCAGAGCCGTACTATTTATTTTTTCCCCCGCGAGCAACATTTAACTGCTGGCCTCATATCTAAAAACTGGCAAAGCGTGCATTCTTGAAATTAATACTGTAAGTAGTCAACCCTATGTCCTCTATAAAAATATATGTTTTGCTACGCCATGAAAATATAATTTAGCACTAAAAATGTATCGTTCGAATGTATTCAAATATTTGCTGATGTTATAATTCATCAATTCAAAGAACTTTATTTGAAATAAAAATGACATTTTTAGTGCTAAAATGTATTAAAAAAACTCAATCAGATTATTAAATTATTATCTTTATTTCATACTTCTTTTCCTACAGGGCACGCTCTACAATTATTCAAACTCATATCATGTTAACTTTTGGTTGACACTAATAAACCTTTTTTTAATTAAATTTAACATTTCGCCCACATTCCCCGAATTTCAATAAGCTAAAATTAATATGTTTTTTTTTGTTGGACTGTATTGTATAATTACTTAGTATCTTCTGCACAAAGCACACATGCTGCATTCAATAAAATTTAACTTTTCATTTAACGAATTGTTGCATATAGTATGAACAATTCTGTGGCAAAATTGACAATTTAGAGAAATTGATTTATCGACAACGTTACGTCCACATAATAAACATTTACATTTCATATCCGATGATGTATCTAAAATAATCTGTTTTATTCTATCCCTGTAAGAATCAATATCACATGACTGATCAAGAGGCTTCTGTTCTAAAATGTTATTAAAAAAATATATAATATACGGACCGCAATTATATTGATCCATTTGAATTAGATGGGGGCGGGAAATAATTGAAAACTCGTTGTAATCGAACGGATCGTCGAAAATTGCCTCATATTGATTCATAAAATGTTTAAATTTTTCATAATAGATTTCTGCAGTTTTACGTGATGAACCCATGGGATCCAAATAAACAAAAGTTTTTAATTGAAAATCTATTAATATTAAACAAAAATGATTACCACCGACAACTATAGGCATTGCAATAGGCTTATTAAAAAATTTTACTTTTTTTAAAAAATCAGTGGAAAATGAACTGAAGTTTTTGAATATTTCTGTGCCGATAAAATCCTCGATAATTGTGAATGTGCGAAATTTATCCAAAGCTATCATTGCCAAAGTAACTGTAGTTCCCGTTAGCCACGACTTGCCAGACAATGAGTTAAAATCCGAAAATAAAAGCTCCTTTATGGTGATATCCCTGACATCAAAAGTGGCAACAACATATTCACGATCTACGTTTTGATAAAAATTAATGTTATTAACCAAGCCATTGGGAAGACAAATTATATCATGTAGTGTTGTCCATTTTCTCATAGTAAATAATGGAAATTCACGAGATGGTAGTAACAAAGCTGGCATATAATAGAAATAATAAAAACTTTTTAATCGGGGAAACATAATGTTCCAGAATTTGGGGTCCCTACGAATTCTTTCAATTTTCATGTCCAACTTAGTGTAAATAACGAAATCACACCAAGGTCGATTAGTTATTTCTAGAAGTCCTTGAATTTGGCAATAATATTCATGTTTAGTTTTCAAGTTCCCACAAGAATCTAAGTAAGACAGGCTATTTACTTCAATTTTGGAGTTTCTAATGCTATAAGGGCACTTGACTTCAATCAATCCATCATCATCAATGAAACCATCGGGAGATCCTGCTAAATAAATATATTGCTTATGAATAACAAGGCCCGCTTTTTTGAAATGAGATTTGGTTCGAGACACATATAATTTAATGGCATTATTTTCATTACAAACTCCGTAATTTACTGAAGGAATATTATACAAATTGCTGTTCTTCAATATTTGTTTAGCTAAATTTTCACTAGAAGCTGTGAAAACTTTGCCAAAATTTGAAGCGGTTAGGCGAACTTGTCGTTCCTTAACCCAGACATTAGAGCTCCTTTGTGCTAAGGTTTCTTCTTGAAGCAAATTCATCGATCGAGGGGACAGTTTCAATGTTTGTAAATGTTCCGAACACTTGTCACGAAGGATAACTGATATATCATCCTCTCGGTGTATATTGTTCACATCGACATTTGGATTGCTTAAACAAAGGCGGCACATGAATTCGCCAGAATAAGATTTTTCTAGCGTAGAAGAATCACAATTCTGATGAATCCAACCATTACACATATCGCATTGCACCCAGTCGGCAGTTGCATCTAGCCTTCCGCGTAAGCAATACAAGCATTTATCGTCTACAGTATCATTGTGACCAACGTTCTGGAAACATTTTAAATAATTTCCAGAAAAGTGTGTGGAAATTGATGTCTTCGGTCTTTTACACCAATTTTCTTGAGAAGTATGCTCATTTGCATTGAAATCTTCACTGAAAAGCCTTTTTCTCGCAAGTCCTTTTTTTGGGATATTTAGCTGAATTTCTTTATAAATGGAAAGCACATTTACCCTACTTTTTCTAATAAATCGAGATGCTTTTAGATTTTTTTGACCCTCCAATAAAATATTTTTTAATTGTCCAAAATAATTTTCCACAACCGAGTTACTTAACCTGTCAATATTGTATTTTTTTCTGATTAAAATTCCCGCCCACAATGGGCAAAATGGCATATATTTAATTAAAATTAAGTTTAAAAATTCAGGGTTATAAAATACATTGTTTTCTAAGTTACTTCCTTCACTAGACACCACTACATGTTTATCGAACAAGGTTTTGAAAAATTTATAAAAGGGACTGCGTTTATATAGGGCAGTTTCACTTTCATCGACAGAGGCAACAGAAATATCAATATTAATATTGTCAGTATTTTCAGTATTATTATGCATGGCAAATAAACGAGTTTTAGCGAGAATAACGTGCTCATTGATATTGACGGATAACAAAAGTGTTGCTAAATCAACAAACCAATCAGAAATTACATTAATATCACTTTGAAGAATACAAACAGCCAACAAGTTTTTTAAAATTCCTTGAGTCTGTTTTTCGTCCTTAAAATACAGAGCAACATCTTTGGACACCATTTTCATAAAGTGGGCGCAACACATATGTATAGTAATTACATTAGAATCCAAATGTTTTCTATTAAACGCGACTTCAAAAGCTAATTCCAAATATTCGTCAAGTATTAGACGATTGCATGCTCTGGTAATCGCGTGAATGTTTGCAAATGAAAAGTCTGTAACAACAGCGCCAAAAGCTGGCCATTTATTATTCTCTTCACAGAGAGTTCGAAAGTCGTTGAAAATTTTAAATATTGTTTTAGAGTTATGATTAGATGACAACATTTCAAAAATAGGCACAATTCTCCTATTCTGTAAATGATTTATGACTCCGGAATATAAATAAACTCTATTATCCATTGAATTTATTTTTCGTACGATACTCCCAGTTGCGTCAAAATGAATAATGGGAGGAATGCCAATAAGATTTTGTTGGTTTTTCAAAATGGTTAGTTGTTCCATACTGTACGTCTTGACACAAAATGGAATACTTACTTCTTGTAAGTACTCTGGATGATCACGCTGCATTTTTATTAAGTCTAGAATATCATCTTTATCTCTATCCAATTGCGCTAATGCTTCCGATCTGATTTTGCGAACAGTTGCGTCTGATTTAATTTCACCAAGGTTTTTAGTTTTTAAAATGAATTGTGAGTTACAATTTATAATATCATTAGCTTTAGTTACAGATGGTTTTTTACTTAAACAATCTTGCATTTTCAAAACACGATTTATACCCTTTGAGTATGATGTCAAAAATTCATGATGAGAAAAGTTCAATCCTGAACTGTATACATTAACAACTAAATTGGGATGAATAATAATTTTGAATTTTTTGCATTTATATGTATTATGTTTACAGACAGCAAAAATTGTTGTATTTCGTTTAGCGTAATTCGTATATTTAAAAACTATATTACACGTATTATTGGCTGATTGAAAAATTTCTTGTTTCAAATATGAGGGAGCAAAAAAAGAATTTAATTTAGATTTTTGTGATATTAACTGCCATGCTTTTTCTGAAATTGAAAATGTTCCTTCTAAATAATGACAATCTGTATAAGTACAATTTGGAAGACTAGAAACATTTTCAGTACCACGAGGTAAAAGTTCATCAGTTTCATGCTTTGCATTAATTAATTCAAGAGGTACTATTTTTTTTTCAGGAGTGGGTACAACAATTATTGGCTTCTTAGGGTCATCACTGTTATTAATATTTATTTGAAAATTACTCGAAGACGCTGAAGTTACACATTCAAATTCCTGCAGTGAATTGTTGCTGCTATGATAATTTTGAATTGGCGATAAAGGTTTCCAGATATCGTTAATTATTTCTGCATTATCTAATATTGGAGTTGAGCAAACTATAACTTGAGAAACACCGATTGTTTTACAATATTTCGAACATATTGTATGAATTAACTTTCTATTCGCAAGAGAGTTTTTTCTATTTAAAATTTTACATAGGTTTCCATAAAAAGATTTGACATCTCCCCAATACCCACCTGCATCATGAAAATCGCGCGGTGAAAATTTACTATTGGTCAAATACTTAAAAGTTGTTGTTTTTAAAGTTTGTTTTGTATAATGGTTATTATGTTCAAGTACCTGTTTAAATTTGTCGGTGTTTCGTTTAATATAAAGAAAAATTGTATTTGGAAATACTTTTTTCTTAGTTGTACTTAATTCGTTAGATATTTGACGCAATATAGGGTCATTACTTTTTAACGCAGAAAGTGTATCAAAACTTATTTCGGGACATAATTTTAAAGTTGCATTGAGAATTTTTTCTAAATAACTTTTCCTCGTAGTGTCACTCATTGTATAATTTATTGAAATAACAATTTCCTTCCAAATAAATTACCTACGTAAATATTACAAAATATACCGTATCAAAAAAAAAGCAAGTACCTACCTACCAGTAATATACCTACTAATTTTATTTGCTAAACGATTCTATAGTCAAAATACCTTCTTTAAATCACTATTCAATTAACTAAATATAGCAATAAATTTTTACGAGAAATTTTAAAATATCTTACCTATAAACAATAAAATAACACCTAATCAGTATATTATAATATACATTACTCTGTCGCGTATGCGGTTGTTTACATTACTTTGTGCCGCGTGCCGAAAACAATAGGTTTAAAATGTGAAAAAAAATGAAAAAGGTGCCAAGACAATGAATATACCCTTAGATAATTGGGATATAATAGCTGTTGTGAATTTGTTCATACCGTATTACATGGTTTTGCGAATTGTTCTCCCGGTATTTTGATATGGTTTGTTGAGTTGTCAAAATATTGGAATGTAATGTCAATTATTAGAAAATAAAGTCAGTGATTGTACAAAAAAGTAAACTAATATTGTGTACCTACGTAGTTGTTCTCTAACAAAGGATTTACAGACGACGTATTCTACATTCGGTGAATGTAGGATTCGCAACATTTGGTGACCCCGACGTGATCCTTTGTGAAATTTCGACATTCGAAATCATTTGATGATGGAACGACTGCTAAAGGAGAAAGATATGTACATGAAATCGTTTAATCGATATTATGATGAGATTGACCGAGAACTGAAGACATCGAAACCGAATATCATCGATATACAAGGAACTATGAGAAGTTTAACAGGTACATTTGAACTATTAAGCCAAAATAGTACGAAAATCTTTGATACTATGTTAGACGATGACGCATATAATGATAAAATTGATGATATTAAAACTATTTTCGATGATATAACAAAACAGTTTTATACTTTGCAAGTAAAAGTAGATATATATTCAAATGAAACACAATCAGATGTGTCTAATACAAATCGACGTCGTCATTTAAAATTACCCACTATTGAGTTTAAGAAATTTAGTGGAGAAATTAAAGATTGGTTAGCATTTTGGAGCCAATTTTCTAGAATTCATGAGGACGATGAAATTGAAAATGAAGATAAATTCAACTATCTTATACAGGCCACAGTTCAGAAATCTAAAGCACGACAACTTATTGAAAGCTATCCATGTTCATCTGGAAATTACGAAAAGGTCGTTGAAAGTTTGAAAAGTAGGTTTGGCAGAAAAGATTTGTTAGTTGAATTTTATGTTCGAGAACTTTTGAAATTAGTGTTAAATAACCTTCAAGAAAAACCAAAATTGAATGTCTTATATGATAATATGTCTACACAGATAAGAGCTTTAGAAACATTAGGGGTAACAACTGAAACATGCGCTGCTATTTTATATCCATTGGTAGAATCTTGTCTTCCTGAAGATCTACTACGAGTTTGGCAACGTAGTGATGTATTTGCCATAGAAAATTCATTGCAAGATCAACTTGAGAATATAATGCGATTTTTAAAACGAGAAGTCGAAAATGAAGAGAGAATATCACTAGCTACTTCAGGATTTGGTTTGTTAAGAACGAGGAAACACGAAATTCATTCACAAACAAATTCCGTTCCAACTGCATCAGGTATGATCAATCAAAATCGACAATATTGTATATTTTGTAAGAAAGATCATGCCAATGATAAGTGCGAAGAAGCAGCGAAAATGACGTTCGCAGAACGAAAGAAGATATCATCATCAAAAGGATGTTGTCACATATGTTTGAAATTTGGGCATATTGCTAGAAAATGTAGATCAGCAAACAAACTGGAATGTAATAGATGTAAAGGTAAACATGTTACATTAATGTGTCCTTCTGAAGAAAATATTAGAGAAACACAATTTTCTATTGAAAATTTGTCAAACCAAACATGTAATCAAGTATTTTTACAGACTTTGGTAGTTAATCTTCAAGGAAATAATATTACATCCAGAAAAGTTCGTGTTCTGTTTGATACAGGATCACAGAGATCATATATTTTAAAGAAAACTGCTACTGAATTAGGATATCAATCAATAAGAGAAGAAGAACTAGTTCATGGCCTGTTTGGGGGCTACCAGTCTGATGTGGTATCTCATTTATGTTATAGAATTAAACTTAATAACGTTGATAATACATACACATGTTCTTTAGAAGCATTGGATCAAAATGTTATTTGTGGCAGCATTACATCTTTTCAAAAAGATTCTTGGAAGAGTGAGTTGAATTGTTATGGAGTAACTATTTCTGATATACCTGATAGTCCTATAGAGATTCTTCTAGGAGTTGACGTATGTGGTAGATTATTTACTGGTAAGCAATATGTCTTGAATTGTGGCCTTGTTGCTTTAGAAACCAAACTTGGTTGGACATTAATGGGTAAAATTATTTCAAAACAAAATACATTTTCTTCACTGACAACTACGTCTCTTCATTGTAAAGATATACCAATTTCCGACTTATGGAAACTTGATGTCATTGGTATTTCGGATCCAGCTATCGAAAGAACCAGAAAAGAAACGGAAGAAGCTGTGAAAGATTATTTTATTCAAACTCTTACCCGATCTGATGATGGTCGATATGAAGTAAGTTTACCATGGATTTCTGGTCATTTTCCGTTACCCAGAAATTTTTATTTAGCTCAGAAAAGGTTAGAAAATGTAAAGAAGAAAATTGTGAGAAATGGATATTTAAATGATTATCATCAAGTCTTTAAAGATTGGATTGATGAGAAAATAATTGAGGAAGTTCCTGTAGAAGAAATTAATCTAGAGTCTCATTATTTACCACATCATCCGGTTGTAAAACTCAGCAGTGTCACAACAAAAATCAGACCAGTTTTCGATGCATCTGCAAAACAGAATTCATCATCACCTTCCTTGAATCAATGTCTAGAAAAGGGATTAAATTTAATTGAGTTAATTCCTTCCATGCTAATTAGATTTCGTCTCAAGAGAATTGGTGTGATAGCTGACATTCGAAAAGCTTTTCTGCAAATAAGTGTACTTGCTCACGATAGAAATTTTCTACGATTCCTCTGGTACGATGACCACGATCAAATTGTCCATTACCGTCATACGAGAGTTGTTTTTGGTGCAACTTGTAGTCCTTTTCTACTGGGTGCTGTTATTGAGTATCATCTAAAGCAAGCCTTAGAAAATTCCAAATACACCAGAACAATAATAAAGCAATTGATGCGTAGTTTTTATGTCGATAATTGCGTAACCAGCTTTGACGATGATGATGATTTGAGAAATTTCATTAAAGAAACAACTAATGTGATGGCAGATGGTCAATTCGATTTACGATTATGGGAGTATACACGAGATTGTTCAGACAATGATGAAATGACTTCAGTTTTAGGATTAATGTGGAATAAATATTTAGATACATTAAGATTATGTTTGGAAAAGGCTAGTTCACAGAGTTTCGAAAAGGTGACAAAGAAGGTAATATTATCAGCAGCCAATAGAATTTTCGATCCTATAGGTGTCATCTGTCCAGTATTGTTATGTCCAAAATTGCTATTACAAAAGACATGTCTGTTAAATTTAAATTGGAATACGGAAGTTCCGACAGATATTTCGATAGAATTTAAAAGATGGTTTGAGGAAATTTCAAAACTTGAATTTGTAGAAATTCCTCGATGGTTATTACAAAGTGATTTGGTAAATCTAGAAGATAAAAGTGTTCACTTATTTTGTGATGCCAGCCAACATGCTTATGCGGCAGCTATTTTTATTCGTACCACTTCAGCAACTAGAATAAAAATTCAACTGGTACAAGCGAAATCTAGAGTTTCTCCTGTAAAGAAAATGTCAATCTGTCGCCTTGAATTATTAGCAGCAACAATTGGAGCTAGACTTTTGAATTCAGTGATGAACGAGTTAAATCAGGAAATCAAAGATATTTCTACATATTGTTGGACTGATTCGACGACGACTTTAGCATGGATAAAACGTACAGAAAATTGGAAACCTTTTGTTAGAAATCGGACAGAAGAAATTAAGATGTTGACTAATGTGGATGATTGGTACTACGTTCCTGGAGAATTGAATCCAGCTGATCTTCCTTCCCGAGGTAGTTCTCCAAGCCGATTACTACAATCTAAATGGTGGGAAGGACCGACGTGGTTATCAAAACCTGCTAATGTTTGGCCTTCACAAAATTATCAAGAAAATCAGGATTGTATAGCGATAGAGAAACAGAAAACAATAATTGGATTAGTCTCTCACGATAAAATAGATATTTCTTGGTTATATACTTATTTTTCAAAGTATAAACAGATAATCAGCATGGTATGTTGGATGCAACGATTTATAAACAACTGCAAGAATTCCCGAAATCGAACAACTGGTAAATTTTCACTGGAAGAACATGAAAATGCTGAAAAAACCACAATTAAATTAGTCCAGCGAGAAGCATTTAGTGGTTTAGATGATAAGCAGTTCGGTTCATTAATACTTTTTAAAGACAATGAAGGTATATTAAGAGTCAAAACAAGAATCGTAGAAAGAGAAGATACAAAGAATTTTCGATTCCCAATGCTTTTACCGTCGAAACATATTGTTGTCAGAAGACTAGTTTACGATTATCATATAAATTTATGCCATGCTGGTTCACAAATCCTTTTGAGTAATTTACGTGAAAAATTTTGGATAATTGGCGGAAGAAAATCTATTAGAAGTGTGATAACAAAATGTGTTCGTTGTAGAAGATATGATACTAAACATTTGGAAACACCTCCAGTAACCTTACCAAGTGATCGTGTACGAGATGCGGCAGTGTTTGAAGTAACTGGTTTAGATATGACAGGACCACTTTATGTACGAGACAAGTCAAAAGTATGGATTTGTATATTCACTTGTGCTATCTACAGGGCAGTTCATTTAGAACTGGTATCATCACTGACAACAGAATGTTTCTTACAAGCACTTAGACGTTTTGTTGCGAGGAGAGGAAGACCATCAGTTCTTTATAGCGATAATGGTACGAATTTTATCGGTGCTGAAAATTTGTTTAAAGATCTCGACTGGGAGAAAATTGAGAATTCCACTTCTGTTGAGAGGATAAAATGGAAATTCAATCCTCCCACAGCAGCTTGGTGGGGAGGATGGTGGGAGCGATTAATTAGAACACTAAAGGGTTTATTAAGAAAAGTTTTGGGTAGAGCGGCGCTTAATGTTGAAGAACTATCTACATTAGTTTGTGATTGTGAAGCCATAATTAATTCGAGACCTATTACTTACATTTCTGAGAATAATTCTGACCTCACAAGTTTAACCCCTTCCATGTTTCTGCAAGACATCAAAGAAGTAGGAGTACCTGATCTTGATTCCATAGAATTGACTGATTTGAGAAAACGATTTAGATATCGAGTTAGATTACGTAATGATTTAAGAAATCGTTTTAGAAGTGAGTATTTGGGAAGTTTGGTATTACGTTCAAGTAAATCACAAGCATACGAAATTCATAAAGGTGATGTGGTTATGGTTGGAAGTGACAATACAAAACGTCTTGATTGGCCACTAGCTAAAGTCCAAGAACTGATACTAGGGAAGGATGGTCAAATACGTTTAGTTCGATTAAAGACTAAAGATGGGTTTTTGTTACGTCCAATACAACGTATATTTCCATTAGAAGTCCACAGTAACGTAGAATCTGATATTTTAAAGAAGAAATTATCTGAAGTTGTACAAATGGAGATTGAGAAGAATAACAGTTACCAGAATTCTTCAGAAAGCACATTTACGACGCGTAGTGGAAGAAAAATTAAACATCCCGAGAGGTTAGGTTACTAGTTAACAACCGGAACGAAGATTCGTCCTTTCTTGAGGCGAGAGTATGTTGTGAATTTGTTCATACCGTATTACATGGTTTTGCGAATTGTTCTCCCGGTATTTTGATATGGTTTGTTGAGTTGTCAAAATATTGGAATGTAATGTCAATTATTAGAAAATAAAGTCAGTGATTGTACAAAAAAGTAAACTAATATTGTGTACCTACGTAGTTGTTCTCTAACAAAGGATTTACAGACGACGTATTCTACATTCGGTGAATGTAGGATTCGCAACAATAGCTATATTTTGTATTGTAGTTATTAAGTATTGTTGGACAACTAAGATAATACTTTAATTTTGTTGTAGGTACCTATATTATAATAGTTATAAATTAAAGCTATAGTGCGTATTATGTTATTAGGAATTCTCTATTTTCAACTCACCTCAGTTGAACTGATCCGATATGGGCAACTCCCATCCATTAATAATAAAAATAATAAAGGCGCGACTATCTATTGAGCTAAACAAAAATGCAATGTGAAAAAAATATTTGCTTTCGAAAATACACTAGAGAAATATTGAGGTGTTTGAAAATACCTGATATTATTTGCTAATATTTGACAGAAAAGGAATTCTCAATCTTAGTTTGGTTTGCAGATAAAATATTTTTAAAGACATCACATTTAAAATTAACTTTATTAAAGGAAATGGTTAATATATATAACAAAGGAGAGATTTAATTAAATAAAACGCCCTCACAAAGCAGGATGAATTTTGACATTAGACGACTACGGCTAATAATAGGTTCGTTGCAACAACCCTCTAAAGCATTATTCCTTATTAACAAGAACACATAATCTGATAAATACAACAATAATTTTAAACGTGCAAAGAGTGCTAATCATCCTGATTTAAAATTTTTAGTAAGGACATAATATGGTTGAATCTTACAGTATTAATGTCAAAAATGCACGCTTTGCCAGTTTTTAGATATGAGGTCAGCAGTTGCAGCCGAAAGAAAAAAATATATAGTACGGCTCTGACGGGGTGTTAGTGATTCTGACATATATTTTTGATAAGGACATAGGGTTGACTACTTACACTATCAATTTCAAGAATGCACGCTTTGCCAGTTTTTAGATATGAGGTCAGCAGTTAAAAGTTTGCTGGCGGGGGAAAAAATAAATAGTACGGCTCTGACGGGGTGTTAGTGATTCTGACATATATTTTTGATAAGGACATAGGGTTGACTACTAACACTATTAATTTCAAGAATGCACGCTTTGCCAGTTTTTAGATATGAGGCCAGCAGTTAAATGTTGCTGGCGGGGGAAAAAATATATAGTACGGCTCTGACGGGGTGTTAGTGATTCTGACATATATTTTTGATAAGGACATAGTGTTGACTACTTACAGTATTAATTTCAAGAATGCACGCTTTGCCAGTTTTTAGAAATGAGGTCAGCAGTTGCAGCCGAAAGAAAAAAATATATAGTACGGCTCTGACGGGGTGTTAGTGATTCTGACATATATTTTTGATAAGGACATAGGGTTGACTACTTACACTATTAATTTCAAGAATGCACGCTTTGCCAGTTTTTTGATATGAGGTCAGCAGTTAAAAGTTGCTGGCGGGGGAAAAAAATAAATAGTACGGCTCTGACGGGGTGTTAGTGATTCTGACATATATTTTTGATAAGGACATAGGGTTGACTACTTACACTATTAATTTCAAGAATGCACGCTTTGCCAGTTTTTTGATATGAGGTCAGCAGTTAAAAGTTGCTGGCGGGGGAAAAAATAAATAGTACGGCTCTGACGGGGTGTTAGTGATTCTGACGTATATTTTTAATATGGACATAGTGTTGACTATTTACAGTAATAATTTCAAGAATGCACGCTTTGCCAGTTTTTAGAAATGAGGTCAGCAGTTGCAGCCGAAAGAAAAAAATATATAGTACGGCTCTGACGGGGTGTTAGTGATTCTGACATATATTTTTGATAAGGACATAGGGTTGACTACTTACACTATTAATTTCAAGAATGCACGCTTTGCCAGTTTTTAGATATGAGGTCAGCAGTTAAAAGTTTGCTGGCGGGGGAAAAAATAAATAGTACGGCTCTGACGGGGTGTTAGTGATTCTGACATATATTTTTGATAAGGACATAGGGTTGACTACTAACACTATTAATTTCAAGAATGCACGCTTTGCCAGTTTTTAGATATGAGGCCAGCAGTTAAATGTTGCTGGCGGGGGAAAAAATATATAGTACGGCTCTGACGGGGTGTTAGTGATTCTGACATATATTTTTGATATGGACATAGGGTTGACTACTTACACTATTAATTTCAAGAATGCACGCTTTGCCAGTTTTTAGATATGAGGCCAGCAGTTAAATGTTGCTCGCGGGGGAAAAATTAATAGTACGGCTCTGACGGGGTGTTAGTGATTCTGACATATATTTTTGATAAGGACATAGGGTTGACTACTTATACTATTAATTTCAAGAATGCACGCTTTGCCAGTTTTTAGAAATGAGGTCAGTAGTTGCAGCCGAAAGAAAAAAATATATAGTACGGCTCTGACGGGGTGTTAGTGATTCTGACATATATTTTTGATAAGGACATAGGGTTGACTACTTACACTATTAATTTCAAGAATGCACGCTTTGCCAGTTTTTTGATATGAGGTCAGCAGTTAAAAGTTGCTGGCGGGGGAAAAAATAAATAGTACGGCTCTGACGGGGTGTTAGTGATTCTGACATATATTTTTGATAAGGACATAGGGTTGACTACTAACACTATTAATTTCAAGAATGCACGCTTTGCCAGTTTTTTGATATGAGGTCAGCAGTTGCAGCCGAAAGAAAAAAATATATAGTACGGCTCTGACGGGGTGTTAGTGATTCTGACATATATTTTTGATAAGGACATAGGGTTGACTACTAACACTATTAATTTCAAGAATGCACGCTTTGCCAGTTTTTTGATATGAGGTCAGCAGTTAAAAGTTGCTGGCGGGGGAAAAAATAAATAGTACGGCTCTGACGGGGTGTTAGTGATTCTGACATATATTTTTGATAAGGACATAGGGTTGACTACTAACACTATTAATTTCAAGAATGCACGCTTTGCCAGTTTTTAGATATGAGGTCAGCAGTTAAAAGTTGCAGCCGAAAGGAAAAAAATATATAGTACGGCTCTGACGGGGTGTTAGTGATTTTGACATATATTTTTGATAAGGACATAGTGTTGACTACTTACAGTATTAATTTCAAGAATGCACGCTTTGCCAGTTTTTAGAAATGAGGTCAGCAGTTGCAGCCGAAAGAAAAAAATATATAGTACGGCTCTGACGGGGTGTTAGTGATTCTGACATATATTTTTGATAAGGACATTGGGTTGACTACTTACACTATTAATTTCAAGAATGCACGCTTTGCCAGTTTTTTGATATAAGGTCAGCAGTTAAAAGTTGCAGCCGAAAGAAAAAAATAAATAGTACGGCTCTGACGGGGTGTTAGTGATTCTGACGTATATTTTTAATATGGACATAGTGTTGACTATTTACAGTAATAATTTCAAGAATGCACGCTTTGCCAGTTTTTGGATATGAGGTCAGCAGTTAAAAGTTGCTGGCGGGGGAAAAAATAAATAGTACGGCTCTGACGGGGTGTTAGTGATTCTGACATATATTTTTGATAAGGAGATAGGGTTGACTAATAACACTATTAATTTCAAGAATGCACGCTTTGCCAGTTTTTAGATATGAGGTCAGCTGTTAAAAGTTGCAGCCGAAAGAAAAAAATATATAGTACGGCTCTGACGGGGTGTTAGTGATTCTGACATATATTTTTGATAAGGACATAGGGTTGACTACTTACACTATTAATTTCAAGAATGCACGCTTTGCCAGTTTTTAGATATGAGGCCAGCAGTTAAATGTTGCTGGCGGGGAAAAAAATAAATAGTACGGCTCTGACGGGGTGTTAGTGATTCTGGCATATATTTTTGATAAGGACATAGGGTTGACTACTAACACTATTAATTTCAAGAATGCACGCTTTGCCAGTTTTTAGATATGAGGTCAGCAGTTAAAAGTTGCAGCCGAAAGAAAAAAATATATAGTACGGCTCTGACGGGGTGTTAGTGATTTTGACATATATTTTTGATAAGGACATAGTGTTGACTACTTACAGTATTAATTTCAAGAATGCACGCTTTGCCAGTTTTTAGAAATGAGGTCAGCAGTTGCAGCCGAAAGAAAAAAATATATAGTACGGCTCTGACGGGGTGTTAGTGATTCTGACATATATTTTTGATGAGGACATAGGGTTGACTACTTACACTATTAATTTCAAGAATGCACGCTTTGCCAGTTTTTTGATATGAGGTCAGCAGTTAAAAGCTGCTGGCAGGGGAAAAAATAAATAGTACGGCTCTGACGGGGTGTTAGTGATTCTGACATATATTTTTGATAAGGACATAGGGTTGACTACTTACACTATTAATTTCAAGAATGCACGCTTTGCCAGTTTTTAGATATGAGGCCAGCAGTTAAATGTTGCTGGCGGGGAAAAAAATAAATAGTACGGCTCTGACGGGGTGTTAGTGATTCTGACATATATTTTTGATAAGGACATAGTGTTGACTACTTACAGTATTAATTTCAAGAATGCACGCTTTGCCAGTTTTTAGATATGAGGTCAGCAGTTGCAGTCGAAAGAAAAAAATATATAGTACGGCTCTGACGGGGTGTTAGTGATTCTGACATATATTTTTGATAAGGACATTGGGTTGACTACTTACACTATTAATTTCAAGAATGCACGCTTTGCCAGTTTTTTGATATAAGGTCAGCAGTTAAAAGTTGCAGCCGAAAGAAAAAAATAAATAGTACGGCTCTGACGGGGTGTTAGTGATTCTGACGTATATTTTTAATATGGACATAGTGTTGACTATTTACACTATTAATTTCAAGAATGCACGCTTTGCCAGTTTTTAGAAATGAGGTCAGCAGTTGCAGCCGAAAGAAAAAAATATATAGTACGGCTCTGACGGGGTGTTAGTGATTCTGACATATATTTTTGATAAGGACATAGGGTTGACTACTTACACTATTAATTTCAAGAATGCACGCTTTGCCAGTTTTTTGATATGAGGTCAGCAGTTAAAAGCTGCTGGCAGGGGAAAAAATAAATAGTACGGCTCTGACGGGGTGTTAGTGATTCTGACATATATTTTTGATAAGGACATAGGGTTGACTACTTACACTATTAATTTCAAGAATGCACGCTTTGCCAGTTTTTAGATATGAGGCCAGCAGTTAAATGTTGCTGGCGGGGGAAAAAATAAATAGTACGGCTCTGACGGGGTGTTAGTGATTCTGACATATATTTTTGATAAGGACATAGGGTTGACTACTTACACTATTAATTTCAAGAATGCACGCTTTGCCAGTTTTTAGATATGAGGCCAGCAGTTAAATGTTGCTGGCGGGGAAAAAAATAAATAGTACGGCTCTGACGGGGTGTTAGTGATTCTGACATATATTTTTGATAAGGACATAGTGTTGACTACTTACAGTATTAATTTCAAGAATGCACGCTTTGCCAGTTTTTAGATATGAGGTCAGCAGTTGCAGTCGAAAGAAAAAAATATATAGTACGGCTCTGACGGGGTGTTAGTGATTCTGACATATATTTTTAATAAGGACATAGGGTTGACTACTTACACTATTAATTTCAAGAATGCACGCTTTGCCAGTTTTTAGATATGAGGTCAGCAGTTAAAAGTTGCAGCCGAAAGAAAAAAATAAATAGTACGGCTCTGACGGGGTGTTAGTGATTCTGACGTATATTTTTAATATGGACATAGTGTTGACTATTTACACTATTAATTTCAAGAATGCACGCTTTGCCAGTTTTTAGATATGAGGCCAGCAGTTAAATGTTGCTGGCGGGGGAAAAAATAAATAGTACGACTCTGACGGGGTGTTAGTGATTCTGACATATATTTTTGATAAGGACATAGTGTTGACTACTTACAGTATTAATTTCAAGAATGCACGCTTTGCCAGTTTTTAGATATGAGGTCAGCAGTTGCAGCCGAAAGAAAAAAATATATAGTACGGCTCTGACGGGGTGTTAGTGATTCTGACATATATTTTTGATAAGGACATAGGGTTGACTACTTACACTATTAATTTCAAGAATGCACGCTTTGCCAGTTTTTAGATATGAGGTCAGCAGTTAAAAGTTGCAGCCGAAAGAAAAAAATATATAGTACGGCTCTGACGGGGTGTTAGTGATTTTGACATATATTTTTGATAAGGACATAGTGTTGACTACTTACAGTATTAATTTCAAGAATGCACGCTTTGCCAGTTTTTAGAAATGAGGTCAGCAGTTGCAGCCGAAAGAAAAAAATATATAGTACGGCTCTGACGGGGTGTTAGTGATTCTGACATATATTTTTGATAAGGACATAGGGTTGACTACTTACACTATTAATTTCAAGAATGCACGCTTTGCCAGTTTTTAGATATGAGGTCAGCAGTTAAAAGTTTGCTGGCGGGGGAAAAAATAAATAGTACGGCTCTGACGGGGTGTTAGTGATTCTGACATATATTTTTGATAAGGACATAGGGTTGACTACTAACACTATTAATTTCAAGAATGCACGCTTTGCCAGTTTTTAGATATGAGGCCAGCAGTTAAATGTTGCTGGCGGGGGAAAAAATATATAGTACGGCTCTGACGGGGTGTTAGTGATTCTGACATATATTTTTGATATGGACATAGGGTTGACTACTTACACTATTAATTTCAAGAATGCACGCTTTGCCAGTTTTTAGATATGAGGCCAGCAGTTAAATGTTGCTCGCGGGGGAAAAATTAATAGTACGGCTCTGACGGGGTGTTAGTGATTCTGACATATATTTTTGATAAGGACATAGGGTTGACTACTTATACTATTAATTTCAAGAATGCACGCTTTGCCAGTTTTTAGAAATGAGGTCAGTAGTTGCAGCCGAAAGAAAAAAATATATAGTACGGCTCTGACGGGGTGTTAGTGATTCTGACATATATTTTTGATAAGGACATAGGGTTGACTACTTACACTATTAATTTCAAGAATGCACGCTTTGCCAGTTTTTTGATATGAGGTCAGCAGTTAAAAGTTGCTGGCGGGGGAAAAAATAAATAGTACGGCTCTGACGGGGTGTTAGTGATTCTGACATATATTTTTGATAAGGACATAGGGTTGACTACTAACACTATTAATTTCAAGAATGCACGCTTTGCCAGTTTTTTGATATGAGGTCAGCAGTTGCAGCCGAAAGAAAAAAATATATAGTACGGCTCTGACGGGGTGTTAGTGATTCTGACATATATTTTTGATAAGGACATAGGGTTGACTACTAACACTATTAATTTCAAGAATGCACGCTTTGCCAGTTTTTTGATATGAGGTCAGCAGTTAAAAGTTGCTGGCGGGGGAAAAAATAAATAGTATGGCTCTGACGGGGTGTTAGTGATTCTGACATATATTTTTGATAAGGACATAGGGTTGACTACTAACACTATTAATTTCAAGAATGCACGCTTTGCCAGTTTTTAGATATGAGGTCAGCAGTTAAAAGTTGCAGCCGAAAGAAAAAAATATATAGTACGGCTCTGACGGGGTGTTAGTGATTTTGACATATATTTTTGATAAGGACATAGTGTTGACTACTTACAGTATTAATTTCAAGAATGCACGCTTTGCCAGTTTTTAGAAATGAGGTCAGCAGTTGCAGCCGAAAGAAAAAAATATATAGTACGGCTCTGACGGGGTGTTAGTGATTCTGACATATATTTTTGATAAGGACATTGGGTTGACTACTTACACTATTAATTTCAAGAATGCACGCTTTGCCAGTTTTTTGATATAAGGTCAGCAGTTAAAAGTTGCAGCCGAAAGAAAAAAATAAATAGTACGGCTCTGACGGGGTGTTAGTGATTCTGACGTATATTTTTAATATGGACATAGTGTTGACTATTTACAGTAATAATTTCAAGAATGCACGCTTTGCCAGTTTTTGGATATGAGGTCAGCAGTTAAAAGTTGCTGGCGGGGGAAAAAATAAATAGTACGGCTCTGACGGGGTGTTAGTGATTCTGACATATATTTTTGATAAGGAGATAGGGTTGACTACTAACACTATTAATTTCAAGAATGCACGCTTTGCCAGTTTTTAGATATGAGGTCAGCAGTTAAAAGTTGCAGCCGAAAGAAAAAAATATATAGTACGGCTCTGACGGGGTGTTAGTGATTCTGACATATATTTTTGATAAGGACATAGGGTTGACTACTTACACTATTAATTTCAAGAATGCACGCTTTGCCAGTTTTTAGATATGAGGCCAGCAGTTAAATGTTGCTGGCGGGGAAAAAAATAAATAGTACGGCTCTGACGGGGTGTTAGTGATTCTGGCATATATTTTTGATAAGGACATAGGGTTGACTACTAACACTATTAATTTCAAGAATGCACGCTTTGCCAGTTTTTAGATATGAGGTCAGCAGTTAAAAGTTGCAGCCGAAAGAAAAAAATATATAGTACGGCTCTGACGGGGTGTTAGTGATTTTGACATATATTTTTGATAAGGACATAGTGTTGACTACTTACAGTATTAATTTCAAGAATGCACGCTTTGCCAGTTTTTAGAAATGAGGTCAGCAGTTGCAGCCGAAAGAAAAAAATATATAGTACGGCTCTGACGGGGTGTTAGTGATTCTGACATATATTTTTGATAAGGACATAGGGTTGACTACTTACACTATTAATTTGAAGAATGCACGCTTTGCCAGTTTTTTGATATGAGGTCAGCAGTTAAAAGCTGCTGGCAGGGGAAAAAATAAATAGTACGGCTCTGACGGGGTGTTAGTGATTCTGACATATATTTTTGATAAGGACATAGGGTTGACTACTTACACTATTAATTTCAAGAATGCACGCTTTGCCAGTTTTTAGATATGAGGCCAGCAGTTAAATGTTGCTGGCGGGGGAAAAAATAAATAGTACGGCTCTGACGGGGTGTTAGTGATTCTGACATATATTTTTGATAAGGACATAGGGTTGACTACTTACACTATTAATTTCAAGAATGCACGCTTTGCCAGTTTTTAGATATGAGGTCAGCAGTTAAAAGTTGCAGCCGAAAGAAAAAAATATATAGTACGGCTCTGACGGGGTGTTAGTGATTTTGACATATATTTTTGATAAGGACATAGTGTTGACTACTTACAGTATTAATTTCAAGAATGCACGCTTTGCCAGTTTTTAGAAATGAGGTCAGCAGTTGCAGCCGAAAGAAAAAAATATATAGTACGGCTCTGACGGGGTGTTAGTGATTCTGACATATATTTTTGATAAGGACATAGGGTTGACTACTTGCACTATTAATTTCAAGAATGCACGCTTTGCCAGTTTTTTGATATGAGGTCAGCAGTTAAAAGCTGCTGGCAGGGGAAAAAATAAATAGTACGGCTCTGACGGGGTGTTAGTGATTCTGACATATATTTTTGATAAGGACATATGGTTGGCTACTTACACTATTAATTTCAAGAATGCACGCTTTGCCAGTTTTTAGATATGAGGCCAGCAGTTAAATGTTGCTGGCGGGGGAAAAAATAAATAGTACGGCTCTGACGGGGTGTTAGTGATTCTCATATATATTTTTGATAAGGACATATGGTTGGCTACTTACACTATTAATTTCAAGAATGCACGCTTTGCCAGTTTTTAGATATGAGCTCAGCAGTTAAAAGTTGCAGCCGAAAGAAAAAAATATATAGTACGGCTCTGACGGGGTGTTAGTGATTCTGACATATATTTTTAATAAGGACATTTGGTTGGCTACTTACACTATTAATTTCAAGAATGCACGCTTTGCCAGTTTTTAGATATGAGGTCAGCAGTTAAAAGTTGCAGCCGAAAGAAAAAAATATATAGTACGGCTCTGACGGGGTGTTAGTGATTCTGACATATATTTTTAATAAGGACATTTGGTTGGCTACTTACACTATTAATTTCAAGAATGCACGCTTTGCCAGTTTTTAGATATGAGGCCAGCAGTTAAAACTCGCGTGAACATATAGCATAGAGTACGGCCCTGGATCAATCAATGAAATATCTATGTTATTTGTCTGTAAGGGTATATAACCATATTGAATCTAAATCTTTTATTTGACTACATATACCTACTAATTTCAAATATGTTATGTCGATTTACCTATTTATTGAAAAAAAAATATTGCAATATTAATATTTAATAAATTTGTTTTATTGATATTAATTATTATATATTTGTAACACATTTGTGCTTGTGTAATATACGTTTAAAGTGTATATTATTATGAATTATCAATCGCCCCCGTATACCCCATTCGGCAATGTTCGGAATTAACTGCTAGAATTTTAACTGCTGTCTTCACACTGGTGAAATAATGTATATATAATTTCTACATATATCTTCTATTTTTTATGTTTTGACCCCTTTTCCACTATTTACGAACGGCTATGAAAGTAAGTTATTTATGACACATTTTATAGCTTATATTCTATCAAAACTATAAATAACTAGTTAATATTTCTGCTATGTTTAAAAAATAGGTTTTTTTTTAATCTTTTTTACCCCATTTTACACTATTTTCGAACGCCAATGTGGTCTAATATTTTATGTTCAATATTTTAGGTTATATTCAATTAAATGCGTAAAAAATTATGCATTATTTCGGATAAGTTTAAGAACTATGATTTTTTAAAATTTTTGAACCCTCTTTTAATCCCCTTGCCTACGCTCAATGTTTCCCAAAATCTAATCAGCTCCTTGCCATGTCCAATAGTATTTTTGTACCAAATTTGGTTAAAATCTGTTAAGCGGTTTTTGCGTTTTCGTGGATAGAGACAGACAGACAGACATTTATTTAAAACTACTTTATCTATAAAATGACCAAAAACAAGTATTTCCGGTGAAATTAAAAAATAAAAACAAATTTTCACGAAACTAATAGTCTCCATATAATATAAATACGAGTATATTACATATATGATATGGAGAGCTAATAAAGATTTTTAGCGATATACTTCAACCTCTTTTTCATGTTGATACATTATCACCCTGTATAATGGTCACGTATATTTTTCACTTATCAAGAAGTAAAGTTGTAATCCTAAAGTGCAACTGGGAGTTGCTACTCCTCACTGTCCCGTCCTGCTTATAACCCAAGGGGTTAACGGCCACATGCCGGTATTTATAACAGTTCTCAAAGTTCCGAAGTTGAAATATGATTTCGCTCTATTTCGTCTACAAAAAGGTCTTTGTTCTACAATAAAATAATTAATATTATCTATCGAAACATATTTTTTACCTGCTTCAAACTTTTAATACTTAATCCAAACATTAATTTGTAACGACATCGATAAATAACTTCGTATATACCAGCTTTGATAAAACAAAATTAGATTTCATTTTGTTGGTTTTGGATTTAACGGCAGTTTATTTGAAATTCAAAACTCGATTTGATGTATTAGTAAATTTTGTCCATAGCTTTTTAAAGCTTTTGATAGATGCGATATCTGTAGGTATCATAAAATGAAAAAATCTATAAATTAAACATGATTTATTTAGGTGTCAAAATATAGTAGTGATTTTTGTTGTTTTTGTTTTCCCATGTGTATTAAGTAAGTGCTTTGCGATAGCAGGTATTAATTAAATTTTAGCTTTCGATACCATAAATATAATATCTAATATACAGTGTGTCCACGATAAGGATATGCAACCCTTGTAACTTTTTTATCTGTGACGGATTTTGATTTGAACTTTTTTTGTTAAGTATGTATTTAAAATGTGTATTAAACTAGTGGGCAATTTTAGTTTTGCTCTGATAGAATAACCTATGAAATGTATCATAAAAACTTGCATACATAGGCGTTCGTCAATATTGGAAAGGGGGTCAAAATAAAAAAAAAATATTGCCTATATAAACGTAATCGAAATATGGAATAAGTTTTCATAGTTGTGATAGAATATAGCACAAAAAATGTTACGTAGAAGAATTGGTTCACATAGGCGCTCACAAATAGTGTAATAAGTGGTTAAAAATTAAAAAAAAAATGTACCTGAACAATTGGCTAATTACACACAGTTTTGATATAAAATAACCTATAAATTGCAGCAAAAAAAAAAACTTGTTTACATAGGCGTTTATAAATAGTACAAAAAGGGTCAGATTGTAAAAATTATATATTTAGCCTTTTACGTATTTGACTTGATGTTAAAAATACACAATAAAAAATGTTTGTACCATAAGCGTCCGTGAAAAGTCTAAAAAGGGGTTAGAAAAATCTGTATCCACGATAACTCAAAAACCATTTAATGCATTTTAAACAAATTTGAAACAAAAATACTACAGGATATTTCTGCTTCAAAAGTATATTTCTTCATTAATCTTACGTTGTCTTGCGGTATTTACGCAACTGATGAGGCGAACCGAAGCCGAAACAACAACTATCATCTAAAACCACAACAAAGTGCAAAAACTTTATTATACAGTATGTCCACAGGAAAAGTGTCCAAGAGGAAAAACTTTCTTATTTTTCAGTTTATCGAAAAAAGTTACTCTTGATAAAAAGTTTTGCTTGATCTTAAACTAAGATTGGGATAGAAAAAATTTACATTTCTTATACGGGGTGTTAGTAGTTGAATTGAGGCAAGATAATTAAATGGATACTTCTTGTTTTACTAGGCATTTTCTCTCCTCAAAAGCACTTTGTCACTACGATGAGGCTATCTTGGTCAGGAATCATCTGTTTTTCTCAACATCGCTCTTTTTTATTGAGTCCTACAATATTAGATTTAATATCGCTTCACTCATAGGAGATGAAATTTATAACAAACGATAAATAATAAGGATTTATAAGTATGTGGATATAACTAGTCATAATCATAATTTGTAAACTGGTAAACAAAACGCCTACACTGTATGAGTAGGCTATTTAATAGGTAAGGTATGCATATCATTCAAAAATTCTCAACTGTCAGAGATAAATATTAAACGAAATATAACTGTCAGCCGTTCTTCCTCTATTCGTTTCTCGACTTTTTTAATATCAAACATATTCTAGTGCTATTTTTGAAAAGGTGTCATCTCCAGTATCATAATAATATATTATAAATATATATTATTACAAACCTTTATACCTACATGGTGGTCTGATTAAAGTTTGTATAATATTTAATTTTATATGTACTTTTGAATTGAAAAATTGGTCTTTTGCGCTCTATATCGATGGGTTTTTGACAAAACAACGTAAGCGACTTGCGTCAAATTTTACAGGAGGCATTTTTTTCTTCTCATTGTTTTGTTTTTAAATATAATTCTGTTAATTTTTGTAGCTTTACATATTCATTACAATAGTTTAGTTTAAACTAGTTCATTTTAGTAGCGTCTAAGAAATTCTGTTAATTTTGCAGCTTACGATAATTGGTCAATACATTTTTTGAAATTGACATATATTTGTTTGCCGCTTAAGACAGACTTACGATGTTTTGTTGGTATCATCTTTTTGAAATAAAATTAATTGTGTGAATTCAAACTTTTTATTCTGAAATAAAAACAAAGTATTCTTAAATTATTTTATTAAACTGTTCTCGTTAAACATCTTGATCCTCATCATCTGTTTCGGTCAAAATATCTGGAACTTCTGCCCTAGCTTGAAATTGTTGGTATTCATTAAAAAACTTTTTTGATATTATTTTTTGTTGCAGAGTTCCATCAGGTTTTGAAACTTTGGAAGAGAAACTTCTAAGGGAGTTTTGTAAATTGGTTCCAGTTTTTTTGGTATAAGTTTTGATCTTCGACCTGAAATTATAAAAAAAAAATACTCGACAAATTAAAAATTGGATCTGCATCGGAATATGAATATTTAAAAATTGCTTGTTACATTAAGCAACAAGACTTTAAGTTATGTTGGAAATTTGTTTCACACTACCATGCTTTCACCAGACGGCCGTTTCATCGATCCGCGACTCATCAGTGGTGACAACATTTACAAAGACCTTATACTAGCACGAGAATTGATTGAGAGAGAGATGTTTATGGCGACACCTAGCGTGAGCAGGCAATATGCCGGGTGAAACACAGTTCACAAACGATGGCCGGACAAGAAGTAACAACTCCATTATATCCTATTGCCAACACTAGATGCGCCCGAATCCCCTAGCAGGGAGGCTTTATTTAAGAATTGCTTGTTACATAAAGCCACAAGACTAAGTTATGTTGGAAATTTGTTTCATACTACCATGCTTTCACCAGACGGCCGTTTCGTCGATCCACGACTCATCCATCCTTTTATAATTCCATAATTAAAAATAACTGATAGAGAGTAGATATCCTTCTGATATTCTGTATCCGATTATTGCTCTTTCTGTATTTAAAGATAAATTTTTAATTATCAAAATGTATTTTTGCAGATGAAACAATATATATACGTACGATGTATGGATTTAGACCTTCAAGTTGGATAAAATTTTAATATTTTGATGGAAAATCTTAAATTTCAGATTCCATTAATAAAATGCAGTTGTATCTCGCAAGAAAGTCTTCATTAAATATTCATACAGTGCTTTCATTTTAAAACGTACTACCCAGAATAACTAATCATCTGGAGTAGACACGATTTTCAAGAAAAACACCTCGATTTTGTTTTTGAACAAACCATTGTTGGTTCAATTATGTGTTTCACTCCTTGAACCTGTATTGCTTCAAATATCATCTCCTATTTGATGACACATCTTTGACATTATGCTTGTAATTACAGTGTAAACATTTCTGAAGTGACATTTAAATTATAAAGTTGCTGGCGGGGGATAAAGGGATGGGACACAAAATCCAACGAACAGTGATTTTGTTCCCCCTCAAAAGCAAAATCGATGTATTTCTACTGATAATTATGACGAGTTATTCTAGCTGGCTAGTTTTAAAATGAAAGAACTGTATATCTATGTTATTTTTGTTTGCAAATGTTTTATACCGTTATCATATTTTATTTAAAGTCGTTATTTATTTATGTAGGTTTTATTCCGAGAAAAGCCGTATATCTACGTATATCCTAAGAGAGATAATTTTTTGTTGTCTTTCATCTTTCATGATGGAAAATAATATATTCATATGCTAAGTAAGCATTCGACATTCAAGCCATCGTCTAAATATTTCACTAAAATCTAAACATTTCGTAAAAACAAATATCAAATAGAAGAAATTCTTTTAATATTAAATATCAGCTGTTTTCACTCACCTCACTTTATTGCACGTTCCTTTAACAAAAGTTAAAGAAGCGTTTTTAAAATCAGTTCTCAAATAACACTAATAGAAGAAGGGCAACATTAAAATAGGGCCGCATTAAAATTCTTCGTATGCAGCTTTATCAGTGAGATTCAATATTCGTGAGAGTCCTGACTTTCAAAAGTTGGGGTATCGTTCTCTTGGGAGCAACTTCGAAAAGGTCCAATCCAATTTCGTTCTTCTCTCGAAAAAAGGAGCTGATTGCAAATTCTAAAATTCCAATTGATGGGCTGCTCCTCTTACGATATTAACAGAATTCGTAAGTGTGTGACTAAAAACTGATTCTCTTCATTGATTTTTTTCAAATCACTGAAATTTTTTTCGGATTCTTCGGAAATTGTATCAATGATGATCAAATGTTTATGCAATATTGAACGTATGCTGGGCCCACTAATGCCTAAGGTTGTCTCAATCTCTTGATAGGTCACATGACGATCTTGCAATATCAGTTCGCGCACAGCATCAATGGTTTTCGAAACAACAACTGATTTTGGACGATCTTCACGAAATTCGTCTTGGAGTGAACTACGACCACGATTGAATTCACTCATACCACCGATAAACACTGGTCCTTGATGGAGCTTCATCGCCAAAAATTGAATCAAGTTCATCCATGCACTTTTGCTGAGTTAATCCACGTCCAAAGTTGTAAAAAATAATCGCACGAAAATGTTCGCGATTTAATTCAATTTTTGGGCCGAGATAAATCTTTTAAGTTACTGTCAACAACACAAATAGCGCTCGTATGTCAAAACGTTCTGAGTACGTACATCCTCAAAAATGTCCAACTTTACGATAGAGCTGGCAGTTGCCAGATTGCAACACCAGGCTTGCCAAATCCCGAAATTTAAAAGGCAACCCTCGTATTAATGCTGTTTACTATGGACCAGTTTTGTCCTAAAATTTTCAAACTCGAATTTCTCGAAAACCTGTAAGTTTTTCGAGAAAAAAGAAGTATGCCTTTTTTATGTAGAAAACTTTATTTTATCACATTTTTGACACAAAATGAATAAAAATTCCAAGGAAAAAAAGTTAGGTTATAATTAAGGCAAGGGTCCCCCCCGTTTACCCGCCTATAGTCATCCTCTTTTATTCAATTTCATGTCAGTTTACGACATTTAACTAGGTGAATGAATATGCTACATGCGGTTAATTCATCTTTACTCGTTTCGAAAATATTTCAAACAAATCGTTCTCAGGCAGTCATCTTTAACACCCTGTATCTTGGTAAATAAGGACTTTGCAAAAAATTACAATTTAGGTTTTTTTCATGATTAGATGTCCCCAATTCGCTCACAAATTTTGGCCAGCTTTTTTAGAAACACCTTGTATATATCTCTAAATATGGACAATTGGTAATAGAACACCCTGTATATAGAAATTAAGAAAATGAATTTAGATTTTGTTCAATGTGAGACAAATATGTAGCCGCTATCGAAAATGCTATGTGTAAATTTACAACTACTCCACTGGCTAATACCACAACTGGCAAAATGTCATTAAAGTGGTTGTTAAAATTAATAATATTAGTGGGGTCAATCGTGTTTTAGATATGGGGATTTGTTATTTCACACAGATATTCCATGATTAAGCCTCGGAAACGCAAGAACTTTCCTATTTTCCTTAAATAATAATAATAATAATAGCATTTATTTCCTACAGGTCACACCTATTTACAGGAAAATCTAAAGCACATAACACAAAATAACACTTTATATATAAATAAAAGAAACAAGATTGATATAAAGTAAATAATAAACACAATATAGGTAATAACAAATAATAACATAATAATAAATAATAAAACTTACTTACAATTGCAGACTAAAAAGATGTTACCATTTTATAGAGCAATTCACCCCCTGAGAACCCTCGATGATCACCCATTAAGAAGGCTATTGGTGATTTCAGACAGAGACGAAAAGTTAATGTCCAGGTGACCCCAATGCCGATTAAAGGAATCACACATGAAGAAATTAAAGAAACTGATGAGAGGCACAATTTTTAACCGACCTGACATTTCACTTTAACCTTCCCCGAGTAACATGATTTGATTTGATACGAAAGCTAATTAAACGCGAGCTATAGTGCTTTTTTAATTAATAGATGGGTTATGCTTTTATTATTTAGTTGGAAACCTTCAATAAAACTCGTCATAAAAAAAAATTAAAACCAAAAAAACATGCAGAACAGGAAACTTTCATTCATTGTCTCACTCTTTATGCGGCAAATAGGGCTCAAATGTATGGCAGCAATATCTGGTTTTGCTGCTGGTCTTGGAGCAACAATAAAACATCTGGCGTGCGTGAGATTCACTGAAGGTTCGGCTTCAATATCAGGAATAGCATAGACTTCTTGAATCCACAGTCTGATGGTTTTTGAACGACTAGTTGAGTTCAGGCGTTTACCTGTGTGAGCTTCGACCAACTGGTATCAAATGCGTTCTAGCAAAAATCTTCTAAAGGGGTCGGTACGCATCGTGGCAGATTTGAAAATATTCGGCAAATTTGGTTGCTTCAGTCTTACGGGACGCATGAAGAAGAATTTAATTTCAAGCTACAAGGAAAACAGCAAAATGTGGATTAGGATGTAAAGAACATTATGAAGAAATGAAGGATTTTGAGAAAGTTTCATATTTGCTTCAACCATTTGTTTGCCAGTTGTCTTCCGAGAAATCAGGAAAATCAATCGCCGAAGACGGATCACTCTTCACCACGACAATGCAAGCTCGGCTCAAACAACTGCATTTCTGAGAACCCAAAACATGGATTTGATGAGTCATCCGCCGTATAGTCCTGACTTGGCACCGAATGACTTCTTTTTATTCCCGGACGTAAAAACAAGCTGAGAGGTCAACGTCTTCTGACACCTGAAGAAGCGGTTGCTTCATTCAGAATGCATGTTTTCGAGATACCTCAATCAGAGTGGCAAAAGTGCTTCAACAATTGATTCAAACGCATGCAAAAGTGTATAGATCTTCATGGGGAATATTTTGAAAAACAATAAAGTGATTTTCGATGATTAATATTTGTTTTTGTTCTCTAATCCCGAAATATAAAAGCAACCCACGTAAAATTATTGAAATACAGTTTGGTAACGAAAAGTTTTCCAAAATGATATTAATGCTTTGTATAAGGACCAGTTTTGTCCTAAAATTTTCAAACTCGAATTTCTCGAAAACCTTTAAGTTTTTCGAGAAAAAAGAAGTATGCCTTTTTTACGTAGGAAACTTTATTTTATCCTTGTATATTGGTACAAAATATGATGACTAATATTTTAAATTAGTCATGGTTTAAATTGAAACCAAACGCGACGATATGCATTTTAAATAATTATAATTCATAGCTAGCAATTACAAATTCATTTTGCATTCTTTAGATACTCTCAACATGTATCTAGTGAAACAAAGACTGATCGCACCCTTATGCATTCTGAATAACGCCCTTCTTGATGTTAGCACGTGACTGAAACTGGTTTTCATTAAAGGCCGATTACACTAATACCCACACGGAGTGGTCCTAGTTGTGCTCGTCTTTATTCATTGTAATTAATTGCGCCATTTTGGACAAAGAAGGGTGAATTGTTTCGAATTGCTTCTCGTGACTTAAATATCTGATTCCGGTGTGTTTATTTTTGTGGATCTTAGACGGGAAAATAAATTAGAGCTAGTGAGATTGGGACGGAAAGAAATATTAAGTGCATTAATTTGAGACTGGTGTGGTGTAACTTAGAGATTTCTAGTCTGACTTCTACGCTAAACTTTAAGTTTTATTGTAATGTTCCTTCCTATAATATAATCCCGGTGTTACTGTCTAAAACATACAGGGTGATCTGTGATTTGCTTAGCCTGTTTCATTAGCTTTATTCGGGTTTGGAAATTAGAACCGTTCCAGCATATAATAATAACTATAGATAAGAAGGGTCAGTAGACGCTAAAAACGGGATCGACTCGTCGCAATCTCAGCCACATTCTGGCCCGCTACTATGTTATACTATATCTACAGGGTGAACTATCACTCAGTACAAAAATTTTAACCACATGCTCAGGAAAGCATGAAAAACCATAAAAAATTTGTTTCGGAATTTTTATTCTATGTTTACAAATTGCCGGTAGCACACTAAACCCCAGATAAGTAAAACTAGTACTTACTTATCTGGGACTAATATGTAAAATGCCTGTTTAATTTTAATTTATTTAAATCCTTATTTCCAATAGGGACGAAAATGTAAACACAAAAATAATAAAATATCGGTTAATAGGTTAATAACCGCCCGGGACACCTGATCTATTGTGCAGAGTGCAGACAACTTCGACGTCATCTGTCAACCAACAACCTAACGTGTTGCCAAGTTTATAACACACATATTAAGCTTTTTATTTTGAGTAAAAAAATAACTTATTCAAACTCAATGTGTATTGTGTATCGAGCCATATTATGCTACTTTTAATCCTTGACCTCCGCATGTGCTTTGCATGTGTATACCACGTTCGCAAGAAATTCCTCACAAATTTCTCAGATCAGATTGGCTCATGTGGCATCTCACCTACCACTCGCACTCACTTGAATTTTTTTTTAAAAGGAACGTGAAACTGTCAAATTATCATTAGCTACACGAAATAATTTTATTTTAATTTCTCACGTAGCTATGGTTGTTTTTACATTACATTAGACCTTAGAAATTGCGCATTGCATACTTTACACATTAGGCAGAATAAAATACACATATGATAAAACGGGTTGCCTACGTACACTACACAAAAATTTTGTCGGAAATATTATTATCATTATTATGAAATAACATAAATATTAATGATGTAATGAATGGTGAATTAGATTTGGAAGCCAAGAGCTAACTAAGAATATTTAGCGCCTATTGACCATCGCTTTTTTGGCCAAATCTGGCAAGCCTGCATTCACGAATAATTATTATGCAGATTTTGTTACTATCGATCGAGTTTGTTATGAAATTTGAACAATCGATAGCGTACATTTTCAACCGATAAAATGGTAATATTTTTAGTTGAAATACAATAATAACTAGAAACTACACCAATGTTAATAAATACCGATGTTTGATTTGACTAAATTTAATAGAGGAAGAACCCTCCATAAGTACTACGGAGATTGCAAAAAGATTCTGAAGGAGAACTGGTTTCAACCGTATCACATACAAAAGGTACAGGCACTAGAAGTAGTTCAGTGGTTAAGCGCATCAACAAGTGTGGTGAAGTTAACGGTGGTCTCTTTGAACATTTGCTGTTGTAGTGCTTTGAAGTGCTAGTGTTATTTGCATTTGAGTGTATTTTGTTGCCCTTTGGGGTTTTCCTAACGGATGGGATCCACCTTGTGATCGTCGGGCTGAGTACCTGACATTAAACAAGAAGAGTGGACGAGGTAAATCAAGCGGTCCCCAGGAAGTTCAAAAATCATGGCGGCATGGCATGGCATGTTAGACCTATCCGAAAGGTAGGAGCTTACGTAATATTTAATATTTCGCATGATTGAAGTCACATAATCATCTACATTTTCTAAATAAATGTTTTACATTAAATGCTCGGTAAATCGATACACTTGGCAACATTTCGCTGTATCATAACCTTTAAGCTAATGTCTAATTTAAACTTCAGTTGGGCAGGCGTTCATATGCGTCGTAAACAGGGAGTTTAACATGATTTACAAAAAAATTATTTTCAGCCTTAATAAAAATGTTGGAAATTTTTTGAAAGGCGATTCTGTTAAATCTTATTTTTCTCTACCTCTAGTTAAAATTTTTGTACTGAGTGATAGTTCACCCTGTATATATACGATAAGATACTGTACTACAATTATAATTGCGAATTGCTTTGTCGACAGAGAGATAAACCGTTCCGACACGAAGTGAAGTAACTGTATATTAAACTGTGGTTCTAGGACAGTTCTCGGACTGTTTGAGAACGCGATTGGAAATAAGGTTCGCCCCTTTGAAATTTTTCCTCGAAAGTTTACAAGGAATATATGAATGCTCCCCCATCAGGGTGGCCTCAATGTCAAGTTGGATAACATCGGAACTCTTTGTGCATTGGTTTCAGCATTTGGTTAGACATGACAAATTCGCAGTTGAATCAATCCTGGAGGGAAAAAGGGAAAAAAAAGGTATAAAATCAAGTTGAAAAAAGTGTCAAAATGACAGCCACTTCCGGTTTAACTGGAAGTATTAGATTCCGGAAAATATTTTAGCTAATTGGCTCCATCGACATAAGTTCTACACCAGATTGTTCCACAGCCAAGTTTCTCCATAATCAATCGAAACCCTTCTCATTGGGACACCCGATATACTTGTTGGGGGGAGAGGGGCGTAGACCCAGCGTCCACTGTCACAAAACTCTAAATTATTTTAGCATTATAAGTCCTATTCATTCGTAAATATATTTTTCTCAATAAAACATTCAACAAATATCTCATCTGTGCAAGACCTTTCTGTTCATACAAATTTGCAAATTTTCCACATAAAACCCTTTTTTTTCTTCCTATAAAACGAGAATTATTTTAAGAGTTGAAATGCCCCAGGGTGCACGTGTTACCAAAACGGATTTTCCACCATTATACTTTAGAATTTATGATCGGTTACAAATACAAGAAAGACTTTTGAACGGCATTTTCCGCGCTGCCCACAACTTTTGCTTTCCCCCAAAAGAAAAAAAAGCAGTTATATATTGCTTCATTTTGATTGTAAAAAACGCTGAATTTAACCAGGCGAAGTAGCGAGGCGTATAGTGGCCAGGGGCGTCTCTCTGCTTTTGTTGTGGAAAATTATTTTAAAATTTTAAACCTCTTTTAAAAATATACGGGGTAGTTGGGGTAAATTAACGAACTTCTCAGGGTAGTATTCTTGGTTCCCCACTCTTTTTGTTTCATCTTAATGACCTTCCAGTAAATATTACACGTTTTCCCTCGTATACATGAATATAAATTGTTTGTGCTAATGCAAATAATGAACCAAACTCGAATCCGAAAATTTTACACTTTAATTACTCGAAAAACGTAAGATTTCAAGTTATATTGATAAACAAAAAAATTACAAATCCATGAAACATCAAGATTGCAAAAGACATGCGAAAATGGTTGTTCTAAATATTAAAAATAGGATTTAAAAAGGATTTCATCTACAAAATGAGAATGCTGCAATTTTTTTTCAGTAATAAAGTTGATTTATTAAATTCTCATTACATTTATGTCATAGAAAATCTCATAATAGATAAATATACATGTTAATCGTACCCCTGAATTTAAATACTTTTTACTGATGACGTTAGTTATTATAAATACCTTATCTTGCATTCTAATTACTTTTCCATTAGTTTTTGTCTCTTTGATGGCATTTCTTCATCGACAAACCTTCCCGATTCTAGTGGATCTTCGAAATCTTCAAGACCATCACCGTCTTCGTCTCCAAGATTATTTCCGTTCTGCATTGGTTCTTCATCCACAATTTCATCTGAATCATCAATTTCCTCGTCGGTTTTTTTCTTTCGAGTTTTTTTCATTATTTGCATTTTCTGAGAACATTTACCATAGTAGTGTATATTTTTTTTATACCATCAGAAAGTAGAGATTTCAACGAACAAAAAACACACCAGCTTTTTTAAAAAAGCAGATATTTTGACGTGAAAATTTTCGATTGAAAATTAGGGTGCTTTTTCCATATTAAGTCAAAATAAGGTGAAAAAATGAATATTTTAAACCCCTCCCCTTTCCCGACCTCAGATCGCTTGTAATTTATTTTGACTTCCAGAATTTTTTCTATTCGTCAAAAAAAACCTATTTTCCCTCTCTGTATTTTTAAAAATTATTTTTATTTCATTTTTGATTTTAGAAAAATGTGGAATACCTTAAGTGTAAAAAGTAATTATAACCAACGAACGTTTTAAGTAACACCTGACTGAATTCCTGTAAAATATAAAAAGCCATTAACAAGTATAAGGAAACTTTAACCCCTCATTCAATTTAAAACTTTTTTCGAGTTTTCTTTTTCCATCGTGACTCGACAAAATAAGTTTGGCTTTTATTGTATCTTTTATGGTAATAGTAGAAAGCGTTATGTTGCCTAAGTTATTTCAGTGGTCCCCAAATAAGAATACAATAATACATTTCAGATAAAAATCTGGCAATAATGGCAATCAAACTATAAAAACGGTTGTCTATTTATTTATGTACACTATGTCGCTTATCGCTAAAGTCACTGCTAAGTTTTTACTTCTCAAAAAAAAAAAAAAAAAAGGGTTTCCAAAATTTACAAAACATGATATTTTATAATATATATTATATATATATATATATTTTATAATATTAACCTAGCAATATTTTTCAATTTTAAGCAAAATTGTGCTAATTTAAAAACATGTAATGTTTTTTTTTTTGGTTTCTAATATTACAGGGTGAATAAAAATAACAAAAATGAAAATTTGGAAACAATTTATTTTACTTAATTTGCAGTTTCAAAAATTTAATGTTCATATAGAGAACGTATAAAAATGCAATCAGGTAAACAATCCTTGTTTATCGTTTGATCCCAAGAGATCAAAATTATGGAATGTATCTTAAAAAAATCGGATATGTCGCCCCAAAACTTGCATATTTTATTTTAGGTCTTTATTTTTTTCCTTTACCACTTTTGTAATTTCTGTTGCTTGATCTGATAAATTGGAGTGTTCTACGTATATTTCAAATTATTACAGATAAAATAATGTTTAGACATAGCTTTTATAAGTGAATAAGCGATAACGTTAAATTACAACTGAATAAGCGGAAAACGACGAATGTTTCCACCAAAATCATAATAAGGAGACTTAAGAAGGTCGATTTAAAGCCAAGACGTCCTGCTAGAATTCCTCGGCTTCTTCCACGCCATAAAATCGGACGGTTACAATTTGCAAGAGTACATGCTGACTGGAATGAACATCAATGGGGAAAAATTATTTTTACAGACGAAACAAGAATACAATTATGGAAGCCTACGGACGTAGTCCAGTATACAGAAGGTCAGGGGATCGTTTCGCAGAATGTCATCTTGCACATAATCTTAGCTAGGACTACTGCTTTAGCGATTCATATTATTTATTAGTTTATGTTTTGTTTATCTTGTACATTTTTTTAACAAAACCTTGTCTAGTTTTCTTTCTAGGCTGGCAATATAACCTGCATTAAATAGTTTTATCGTGAAAACGATTATAAAATCGAAAATGAACAAGAACCAACTTTTCACGAAAAAAAGGCTGCTCTCTCAGATTATAAAACCTATTTACCACTAGATATACAGAGTAAAAAGTTACGACATTGTTTATCATAGCAATAGGTTGTAAGTTACACCCCCTACGAGCAACGTAGAAAAAATTAACATATCTCATACCAAACAACATAAAGCTGCGAATTTTGAAGTCAATAGCCCTAGAAGCCCGACAATACTAGTAAAAAAAACCAAATAAAAATAATAACTTTGATCATCCTGTATTTGCTAAACCATCAACATTTAACCTCTAGCAACCCAGTTATCGGTTGTCCCATTGTCAATGAAACACACGGTAATGAAAATAAATTTTAAATAGATTTGGCAACTTACCAAAAGCAATAGCATGTCAAAAATTTATGAATGTCAAGCTGATATGGGACAAGTTTGATTAGAAGCATTGACACTTCGAACTTGGGATATGTCTCTATACGGATATAGAGTTTGTTAGAACTATATTTGTGTAGTCAGGTATATAATATGGAAATGTGTGATTATATATTTTGCATAATTCATGATTATACTATACCTACAACTAAATTAGTCATAATTCCGCTTAGGTTAGTTGTTGAATATGTAAATATTTCAGATGTAAATTTACCTAGAATTCTGGTCTTCTTGAGTGTAAGAGTTACATTTTTTTTAGGTTTTAGTTTTTTACTTTACCATATGTACCACACGACATGGAAAAGAAGTAATCAGCATATATCCTGACTACTTCCTAGCCACAGATGCCTGAACAAGGCGACAAAATTTAATGTTAGTTCAAAATGAGGCTTTTACCAGGTACTGATCAAAACCAGGGCATTTCACATGATCATAGCATGTTGTTATTGAGCGTTCACTGGTTCACAGTGTGGTAGTTAAAGAAGTATTTTTAGCAAGTAATATATGATAACTATTTTCTACTTTGTTTGTATAATTTAATTTGTTTTAACTATTGCAATATGGCATTTTGGAGACCATTCGAACATGATAATTTAAACGGTAGTGACATGTTGTGAATGGATTACTCTGGAAATTTTATTTCTGATGGACCAACGAAGGAAATACAAGAACAACGAAACAAAATATAGGGAAACATTTCTATGAAGAAGAATGCAAGGAAATAGAAGAGCTACAACGCAGATTTGACTTGTATAACCTACATAAGAAGGTAAAAGAATTGGCAGGTCTCAGAAAAGGAAAGATTACTACAATCCTCTTAGATAAAAATGGGAAAACACTATCAAACACAGAAGACAAATTAAGGAGATGGTAGGAATATATAAAAGACCTTTTCGACGATGTGAGAAATATCACATCCGTAGCTAGGATAGGACTGGAAGACAGAGGTCCCGAAATCACGAAAGACGAAGTCACCCACACACTAAACAACATGAGCAACGGTAAATCTCCTGGCCCCGACGGAATTCCTATCGACATTCTTAAGATCATAAGTGATCAAGATTTGGATGTCGTGGTGAGACTCTTGAAAAGCGTCTATGGGTTTGGAAAACTACCAAAGGAATGGCTCTTATCAGTTTTCATATCTTTACCGAAAAAATCGGGTGCAAAAGAGTGCAGTGACCACCGTACCATAAGCCTCGTGTCCCACACTTTGAAACTACTGTTAAAAATTATACTCAACCGCATCCACCAGAAACTCGATCTGGATATAAGTAACAGTCAGTTTCGCTTTCGCAAAGGATTAGGTACAAGAGAAGCATTATTCGCATTCAACGTAATGCCTAGATGTTAATCAGGACGTATATGCCTGCTTCATCGACTATAATAAGGCGTTTGACAGGGTCCGCCACGACCAGTTGATGGAAATATTACAATGTAAAAATCTAGACCACCAAGACCTGCAAATCATCTCAAATCTCTATTATAACCAAAATGCCACCGTAAAAGTAGATCAACAAAATTCTTGCACCATCTCAATAAAGAGAGGTGTACGTCAAGGTTGTGTTCTGTCACCTATTTTGTTTAATGCCTACTCTGAAGAGATTCTAAAAAGGGCAATGGAAAATGACAGTGCAGGAATAAAAGTAAATGGAGTGCCTATAGTTGTTCTAAGATACGCTGATGATACCGTAATTTTAACGGAAAACCTGGAAGATCTACAAAAAATCATGGACAAACTTGTTCGATATAGCGAAGAATACGGCCTTACACTCAACGTAAACAAAACAAAGTTCATGAAAATAACAAAGAAGGTCCAGCCTAACAACGAACAGATAATCGTCAAAGGTGAACCCATCGAACAGGTAGAGAAGTACACTTATCTTGGAACAACAGTTACTTGTAATAACGACTACACGAAAGAAATAAAAGCACGCATAGAAATAGCAAGGTCCAATTTCAATAGCATGAAAAGAGTTTTGTGCAATAGAGGTCTGAGCCTAAAACTGAGACTGAGACTAGTTAGATGTTATGTTTTTGCCACTCTGCTTTATGGCGTCGAGGCATGGACTTTGAACGCAGAAATAACCAAAAGACTAGAAGCTTTTGAAATAGGGGTGTACAGAGGAGTACTGAAGGTGTCATGGGTCGATCGGATAACTAACTTAGAAATACTTGAGCGAGTAAACATAGAAAGAGAGTTATTAATAACAATTAAAAGCAGAAAACTTCAGTATCTGGGCCATGTGACTCGTGGACCTTACTTCAATTGATAATGCAGGGAAGGATCCAAGGTACAAGAAGCGTAAGTAGAAGAATGATATCCTGGTTGAGAAACTTGAGAGAGTGGTTTGGATGTTCCTCTATAGAACTTTTTAGAGCAGCTGCATCCAAAACAAGAATTGCCATGATGATCGCCAATCTTCGTCGAGGAGATGGCACCTAGAGAGAGAGAGAGATGTTGCCTGAAGGGATATCATTATTTTTAGCTCTTGTGCAATGTCCCAAGTTCCGGTATGAACTCCTGGTACATACTGTATAATATACTTAGAGCGAGTAGCAAATTCAATAACTTAAAAAGATTTCTCTACTCGTTTCCTCGAGTGAGTTGTATAATCATAGCAGTGGTAGCAAGAGTTTATTTCATAGTCTAATGGTTGGGCGCTTTGTATAACTGTACAGCCACACATGTTACCTAAAACTGTGCATAGTATTCTTAGTTCTTTTGTAATGGTATGGTAATAAATGAGCGCGCTACTGTTTGTATACGTATAAGGTGTATTTATAGGAGTTTGGCAAACCAGCTGCGACTAGATAGTTAGTTTTACCTGTGCTTAAAGGAATACGCTATCTCTATGTGTAATTAGAAGGAATTTATTGGTCTATTCATTTTTGTGTAGATAACGTAAGATGATGTATTTAATAATACACAACAAACTCCGTGCAAGTGACATGCTCTTTTTTAGGAAGGAATTCCCCATTAACTGCTAAAAGTTTAATAATAATTTTCAATATTTTCGTACCCTCCAAATTAATTTTTAGAAACGGATTAGTGGGTTGTAGGGTGAAATAAAGTCACACTCAATCAAAATCCAGCAACGTTTCGTGAATTTATTTTCAGTTTTTCAAGCTAAAATGAACATCAGAACATGACCAATTACAAAATCTTTATTATGTATAATAACAAACTAGAACATAACAATCAGGCAATGTAAGTTCATCAATAAACTAAACATAACCAAATTACAATACATTCAATTACAGTAGCAACTTCACATAACTAAGTCTATGTAAATATTATTTAAATTTTGTGTGTCAGTCCTCAAATTAACTGTATCGTTCAACGTGATTTGCAACATCTCACTAATATTACGTTTACCTGTAAAGAATCTTGACCTCGTCAAAATAGAAACTGTGTCCATTTTCAAAGTGATGCGAGGCCAAAGCCGTTTTTTCGGGTTTCTGTTGGCTAATGTTTCTGCAATCAGATTTGTGCTGTTTTATTCGGCTCATTAGGTATTGTTTAGTTTGTCCTACATAACACTTTCCCCATTCACGGGGAATGCGGTACACCAAGTTTGATTGTTGATCTATCGGCGTCTTATCTTTCAACATGGTATACAATAAACTATCAAATGTATTTAAATTGTAGAACGCCAATTTGATTTTTGTGTTCGATAAGATCCGTTTCACATTATAGGACAGACCCTCAATAAAACGAAATTTAACATATTTAAAGTCGTCGACTTTCTGTCATCATAGCACTATTAGTATTTGATTGCAGAAAAGAGTTTAGACATCTCTAAACTTTCTTCTAAACAATACCTAATGAGCCGAATAAAACAGCACAAATCTGATTGCAGAAACATTAGCCAACCGAAACCCGAAAAAACGGCTTTGGCCTCGCATCACTTTGAAAATGCACACAGTTTCTATTTTGACGAGGTCAAGATTCTTGACAGAGAAGCACATTATATGAAACGTAATATTAGTGAGATGTTGCAAATCCCGTTGAACGATACAGTTAATTTGAGGACTGACACACAAAATTTAAATAATATTTACATAGACTTATTGAATAAGTATAAAATAAGGCATTTAAATCATGACTAAGGGTGTTTTGTAGAATCTTTAGGCGCCCCTTGTATTGTTTTTATTTTCATACAATTTTTGGAAAGGAGAGAAAAAGAAAAATAATAATATATATTAATTTTACCTAGCATAGATAACATTACCATTGACCACAATTTAGAGGATATTTTCTGTATTTAATTTATATTCGTTTGAAGAATTGATGCAGGCACATTCTCCTACACTTGGATGTTGGATAGCAAAAATAATTATGGTATCTTGTCATAGTCATGTACAACATTCCAAAAAATTAGGGTATACGATTTTTCTTTTATTTATTTGTTTCGTTAGTTATGTGAAGTTCCTACTGTAATTGAATGTATTGTAATTTTGTTATGTTTATTTTATTGATGAACTTACATTGTTCTAGTTTGTTATTATACGTAGTAAAGATTTTGTAATTGGTCATGTTCTGATGTTCATTTTAGCTTGAAAAAGTGAAAATAAATTCACGAAACATTGCTGGATTTTGATTGAGTGTTGTGACTTTATTTCAACCTACAACCCACTAATCCGTTTTTAAAAATCTAATAATAATAACCTTAATATAATATGTCTCACTCGTACATCATGTACCTACGTTTGTTCTTAGTATACACACGTATTCACAAAACAGAAGATTAGACTGTCTGGTTCTTTAGAATCAGGAAAATTAAATTTTATGACTAATTTACTGCTTGTAAAATTAGATCAGAATGCCACTGCACAGTAAATTACACACTGCGAAATGTTTGTTGTAATACTTTATGCATTAGCGTCCATTTAGAAGATTAATCTGTTTTAATATTTTTCTTAGTCTTTAAAGTGAAGATAAATGGATAAGTAAAGTTAATATGCCATACAACTTATGCTCTTTTGTGTGTATCTGCAATAAAACGGTGGCGGCATCAGCATCCGCGGGGCGGTGATCGCAGCAATATTTCAAAAGATTCCCGGCTACTGGAATATTGCATCGACCTAAATCATGTTTGTTCGTTCGCTCTGCCGGCCGGATAGCATTGTTACGGATCTCGTAAATTATGAATGCGCGCCGGATCGTATATGCACAAGTTGATTTTGGTGGCAGCGGCAATCGGTGGATTTATGGTAACGGTCTGCTTTGCTTTTGTGGTATTATGATAGCGATGGAGATTTTAAAATATACATTGTGTGTCGTTGCATTTGCCTATTATAATACACCTGCCAGTAGCTTAACGATTATATCTTATCTACACCCTTAAGAATAACACGCAAGCTGACTCGAGCTATTAGGCAAATTAATTAACAGGGAAACAACTTTTAGGGTGAGAATATAATTCATAATTCGACGCAATCTATACTGACTTTTCCAAGGCGTTCGATAAGATTGATCATTCCCTGATTCAACAGAAGATGTGCGACATTTGCTTCAGCAAGGATCTGATATCTTGTTTTCAGTCCTATCTGGGAGCGAGGCAACAATTTGTTGAATACAATGGATTCAGTTCAAGTTCATTCACAGCCTCAAGTGGAACTCCGCAGGGCAGTACGTTGGCTCCTCTTGTCTTTGCAATATTCGTAAACGATATTGGCTCTGGTTTCAATAGCAATTATTTGTTATATTGCCGATGATTTAAAATTGTATCGCACTGTTGTTTGTGATTGCGATTGCGCACAGCTTCAAACAGATCTGTGTCTGCTCTCAGAATGGTGTGATCTAAATAGACTTCCTCTAAATCTGAACAAATGTAAGTCGGTGAAATTTACAAGACGTCAAGATCCGTTTTTGCGAAACTACACCATCGATAATTCAAATTTGAAACGCTGCGCTTTAATCAAAGATCTTGGTGTATACTTGGATGGTGATTTATCTTTCAACTACCACATTGAGCAAATTTTTGCTAATGCTTTGCGAATGGTAGGATTTATTTTTAGACAGACCAGAGAATTCAACAACATTGACTGCCTGAAAGTCTCTATTTCGCCTTTATTGTGTCTATTTTGGAATTCGCTACCATCATTTGGTCGCCCATCTACCGTGTTCATATACAGAGATTGGAGAGTATCCAACGAAAGTTTCTAAAATATTGTCATTTAAAATTGATGGATATTTTCCTCCTCGTGGATGTGATCACGGCCTGCTACTGACAAGGTTCGGAAGTTGATCAACAATATGTTAGATTGTCCCTAGGGTTCACTCTAGAAGCGCTAGTTTATTTTGGGTGCCACATCCGTGTGTGAATCTTCGTTCTAATTATGAATCTAAATCACCGCTAGTTCGGGCTTGTAAATACAGCAACCGATTAGTCATTAATGAAAACATTGATTTTTTTAATGCATTCGTAATTCCTGCTAGATGTCAATTTTCTGTATGCTATCAAAAAGACGCGGCAATATTTAAGGTGGTGATTTCTCAAGTGCTGCATATTTACGCAAATCCCACATCAGCCTTTTGTATGCTGAAAATGGTTTCAGGGCCGCAGAGTAATCCTGTTCTGGTGCACTGCTAATTACTTTAAGGACTGTTTGCTAGCATATGACATGGAGGTTTATGACTTCAGTGTTTTTCTTGCGGTTTGAAAGTGCCTCTCTGCTGTAAGCATTCTTGAACGCCCACCTCTGCTTCGATTGTGGTCAATGGATTCAGAGAGCAGGTAGCTGTCAATATATTATACGAATTTGTTCTCTGCTAGCCTCTGTCCGTCATATTTCCACGTTTGTCAGTCTTGACCACTTCAAATGGCATTTCAAATCGTAGCAAAAGCTGTATTTGGTCATTTTATTTACCTCTAAATCAAAATGGTGACAAATCCAGACCAATCAAATTTAGAAGAAAGGAGAACTGGTCCATCCAGCTGTGTTTTTCAAATGAAAGATCATCATTGAAAATTATATCAAAATGGCCATACAAAAACTTTGTTTGTTGTTTCAATGTATTTTTTATTCTGTTTAATACAGAATCTGCAAAAGCATTCGCGACATATAACACCACTATCTTTCCCATTATTATTTTTTTTTTACATTTATTTGTTGGTAGGAAGTAAATTAAAAGCTGTCTTCTAAGCGTAACTGCAAAACAACAACACCGCAAATCTTTAAAATGGAACTTTGCACCATCTGTAAATAATGCCCGACATTTTAAAAACAAGCGAGCAACGGTGAATAAATTAGAAAGGCAAGCAGGACCAGTGTTGGAACACGTAACCTTTTAGAAAAATATAAAATCAAAGTAATTATACACTCCTCGTCACGATGGATTATTTTTCGATAATTATAAGTAATTTACATATTTATTTAGGATACATCTGTCCAGGGAGAAGAAAAATCTTCCAATTACAGGACAGGAATAACAATCCCAACACACATAATGTCCAGGTTACAGAATACAAAATGAAACGAACAATATTTAACACACTGGTGAAGAAAATAAACTAAATATGAAATAAACAACAGCAACATAAAGAACGTAGATTTATCCAAAGAACTCTTTTAATTTGTTGAATGTTGTTACAAAATACATCAACATCATTGCTATTCTCTTCGTCTAACAAGAGAATGTAAATCAATCAAAACGGTTGAGAAGATCATCGTGAAGAAGTCCTGCATATGGATATATACCATCATTCTTTCACCACAAAAATTTCGCAAATCTACGTTGAATTCTCTTCAAATAAATGAATGAAGCAAATTCCAGTTTAGAGCGAACAAAGGAATTATACAGTAGAACAATAATCTTTAAGATACGAGATGTCTCTATTTCGTATAGCAAAACCCAGATTTTTCGAAATATTTTCGAATTTTTTTAGTATGCAATGACATAAATTAATAAATAACTTGTTCTAACTGTAAAATGAACTTAACTATATACGAATATGGCACAAATAATGACACAATACAATCAAAACTGCAATATATACAAAATAAGCTCAAGGTCGTTCGCAAAGCATAATCAAAATGTGCTCAAGTCAGAATGTCATTTCGAAAACCCCAAGAAACACGCTGAACGAAGAAAAGAAATCCAAAACAAGGATAAGCCCAACACGATGCGACACTCCCTCGCAAGCCTAGCAGGAACATGGATCCCCTCTTTCGAGAGCAGGCAAGATGTTCGCATAATGTTATTCAGAATCTTGTAAAATAGGGCAAGGTCTCTGAAGCACCTGCGTCCGGTTACGGTCATCAACCGAAGCTCACTCAGGAACACCTCATAATCATACACGTGGCCGAGAGGTGAGCCCCGGCCGAGAAACGCACCCCTAGGTCGGTTGAAATTAACACAAAAACACGTGGCAACGTTTAATTCCATGCCATGCATTTCACACCAACAAATAACGCCCTCTTGTAAAAGTTAGGAATCAGTGGAACATCCAATTTTGCTATAACACTTCAGATCATTGGCAAATAGCTTGAATTCCCTGTGCCTGCAACAATCGTTTATATAAATAAATTAAACAACAAGGAACCCAACTGCGGACCTTCAGAAGAAACCACTACGGGCCTACGATGAAACTCATTGATTCTAACAACCTATCAGTCACCTCTCCAACCCACGCAGCACAGATGTTGTCACTCCAGCATTCCCAAACTTACAGATGATAATGTCCCATTTTGCCTGATTTATAGCTAACGTGGACCAAAAAATACGTGAACAGCATCAACTCAAGATCTGGTCGAAGCGTACCAAAACCATTTTTTTGCTCCTTTGATTTTTTTGGAATTCATCGTAAGGCACCTTATTTAAAGAGTGATAGTGGCGTCTTTGTCAAAAATCGGTAAAAAAAGGGCAAAAGTGTGTGCGAGTAAACGTAAACGCACGCCGGAGGCGTGCCATGAGTTTTGTCTATATGGGAACTTTATTTTTGTCAAAGCTGATTCAGTGCATTAAAATTATGTATTTTATTAATTTATTTACTTACCATTATTTGTAGGAAAAACTATACGATAGCAAGACAGAGAGGATACAGAAAATAAATAACATGGCTCATGTTCCACAGTAGTTTTACAACATATCTGCAAACATAGGGGTCATAAAAGGAGAGGTTTAGTTCATGTATGACGAATAAAACTATGATTCTTTCACCTACATGGTAGGTAAAATGTTTACATATAATCACGATTAAATCTTACTATATACACCTTTTCAGCATTAGAGGGCACTCCTAAAACTACCAGATAGACGTCTTTTTTTTATTTTTTGAAATTTTATTTTTTAATTCTTTTAAATTTTTTTAAAAATTTTATTTTTTTAATTTTTTTTTATTTTTTTGAATCGTTTTTCTCAAATTTTTTTTTATTTTTTTTTAAATATTTTATTAATTTTTTTTTTATTTTTTTTATATATTTTTTTTTTGATTGTGTTTAAATTTTTTTGATTTTTTTTTTTATTTTTTTTAATTTTTTTTATTATATTTTTTTTGATTTTCTTTTTAATTTTTTTTTTATATAATTTTTTTTTTATAACTCTCAATGACTTGTCATAGATAAAACTACCACAAAACGACTGGGAAATCCTGCAAGGGATTTCTTGTGCACTTTTATAAAGTTTGATGCATTACCTGCGTCTTAATTCAATAAAATTATTTTTTTTATTGGAACTTTGGGGGTTTTTCTGCAAAAACTAATTTTCAAGCACACGCAACTAGTCTTGGCTAGTCTTTAAAAATAGACCTATATTTTAAAACATTCACTAGTACAGTATGTGTTTGTGTTACTCGGAGATTTTTTTCATATTCGCATTTCATTAAAAAAAATAATAAATAATTAACTACCTAATCGGTTTTCGCCAGAGGCATACTCATGTTGAGTATGCATACTCTCCATTAAAGGATTATGGAGTGAGAAACCATTCTGCCATAACATAGCTTTTCAACGCTCTATGTACAATGGACTAACTGTTATTTGCACAAAAGCACACCCCTTTCGTCTATCAAACATTAATACATAAACCCCTCTATCCAAACTAATACTTTGATCCCGTCAACACTGGAGTTTCCCGAAAGATTTCTGTTAGGTGTCACCACAGCTTAACGCAAGCTAAAATCTCAGTCTGGGAACAGACTAAAATGGACTTCATATATAAACAAAGAGCGAATGAAGTAACACTTTTATCTATAAAGGATTGAACCAATGTGTTTGTATTAAAACTTAAGCTAAGTACACAAGCTGAAAGAGGCTTAAGTGAAACTAATTTAATTTAATGGACACTCTCGCTGTTAAAGTGGCAATTGCTCGTAATGCAAAGCACTACCTTAATCTGACGTTAAAGTTATTAATTGTTTCATCGTTTATCGTTGTTCTTATTTTTGAATATTTTTGGTTATTGCCCAAGATTTTTGCTAGGCAACTAGTGGGAAATATTTATTGTGCACGGGTAAATGAGAAACAGCATTACAATGAACTACATTTTCAAATTATGATTGAACATAATATAATAAAGACAGTCGTAGAAAAAGGTCATGTATAACAAATATGCAGAATCCTAGACATATTAGGATATGGAAATACAGGGCGACGATTAAAAAAATACTCTGATGCTAACCGTTTATTCAATCATACCTACCTGGGAAGTAAATTTGATTAATTCCAACTATTGATTATATAACGAACAATCATAAAATTCCTTCCATTCTCGTGCTCTTATTTGTATTCGCTGAATGCTTTTGCTAAAACAAACGTCACTGGGCGAGTTACAAACAACCTTTTTGCATTTCTCATTATAAGACTTGGTAAAAACAGTGCGAGGCTTAAAAGTTTAAAGCTCTAATTTTAAAGTCCGACAAAGGCTCTTGCTTTTTGGTTCTACACTCTCTCACTTTTTGCCAGTTAGGTGTACTTTTCTATTTTATTTCATGTAAACATTAATCCTAATGGAGTAAGCCGGCAAAAAAGCAACGTACCCTACAGGCTTTTTAAGCGAATTGCATTGAAAGCACACATATAGATATGTTTTTTTATTCTAGTTAGTCGCATCCAAAGATATTCAATTCCGAACTGTTCTGTTTGCGATTCGAAAACAAAAAAACACGTTGTTTCAAGAAAATTTTAATTTTTAACCTAGTTCTTTCTGTTTTAACTAATTAATATGCTTATACGAGGGTTACCTTTTACATTTTTAGAAACGACCACCAGATAGTGCTTTTGACAAGTAATGTAATCATTCAGACATTTTGCCATGTGACTTACAATGTGATAGCTGTATCTCTTGGCATAATTCAGATTGCAATATAATATTCGAGTTTGCATGAATATTTATTTGTGATAAATTAACTCCTGTATAAAATTGACAATTTTATGTGGAATCCAAAATTGTCATAATATATAGGATGTTCCGTTTAAAATAACAAAGTCACCATCAACTTCCCGTATATTGGAAGTGCTAAGCGGTTGGTATTATCATATTTGAATAGGCCATATTTGGCAATACATAATCAATTTTCCACATTCAATTCAAAGTAGTCTCCGATATTATTTTAATGGGCCGTCACCATAGGACACCCTGTATATATTCACATAACCTAATAATTTCTAACGTCAACATTTTTTCTCTCTCACAAACTAAACCAATAATGTTGCTATAAATCAAGCTTATTCCTGTATAAGTTATCACTGATGAAAGAAATAAAAAACTGGAAATGTTCCCGAAAGCAAACACTAGATAATTAAACCGCGTTTACGTTGGCTCTCGGCCAAAATGAACGGTTTCAAAGTTTTATTGAAGTGACTTCAGGTTTGGACTAGGGCTTGTGATATATTTTTGATTTTAAAGGAGCTGACTTAAAGTTATTTTTCTGTGCTGACTAAACATAGAATATGAAACAACTCAGGACAGGAATATTTAATAATTTTTGTTTGTTGTAAATAAATCGTTTGCCATTAGGATGCTATTAACTACAATAAAGGATAGAAATATTGAACGGGCTCACATCCTTAAATTGCCGAGTTCGCTGTTTTCCGAAGACAGTGAATCCTTTCACAAAGTTGCTGCCGACATCAGCTTTGAACTAGATGATGTAGAGGAAAGACTACGAAATTCGTCGTTTGTTCAAAAGCACAAATTGGAAATATTAGTAAAAATATACTAATACGTATCACCAATTAATTTCACTGAAATGATAAATTAACTGAATTATTTTTACTATTTTCTGTCGGAATTTGATGTGACAAAACCTTCGATTCTAATCTGTGAGTTTTCTGATGCGTTCCTGTCCAAATCCACATAGGTATACATTTTTTGTTACCTAGGCACTCGACGAGTATCGACGAATCTAAATAAAAAGCATTTCCATAAAATTTTGCAATAGCTCTTTTGATCAAGTAGTAGAGGATATTGTGTATAATATGTAACTAAAGAGAAGCGAGAGAGGATTTTCAAATTTCCCCAAACATTTTGATATAACTTTTCAAATTGAGTAAAAATGTCAATTTAATCGAATACCACAGGATGTATCGTATAGAATGCTCTCCTTTTTGTGCACCAAGTTATTTGATGATAATAATAATGTCGAGTCTTAAGCTGATAAAGCTCGTAGAGGCTCTAACCCCATCAAGATCAACATCAATATGGTATATATATTGGGTCTGCCAGATAACTTTTTTTTTTTAAAATGCTATAAAAGAAAAACTGCTGAATATTTTCTCAAATTTCTTTTTTTATTTGAAAGTACAATCCTTCCGGTTAATAATGACAAATAATTTCATTCATATGGCTGCCTCGGCTGGCCATGCAGTAGCCTACACGATCGGTCCAATTTTTAAGCACATTATCGATTGTGTGCAGCTGTATTTCACCAATGGCTTCACGAATATTGTCGTTTAAAGCGTCAATTGTCTCTGGCTTGTCGGCATAACACTTATATTTGACGGCACCCCACAAATGATAGTCCAACGGTGTCAAATCGCAGCTCCGAGGTGGCCAAACGACATCAGCTCTGCGGCTGATAATGCGATCTTCAAAAACAGGGCGCAAAACATCGAGTGTAGCTTCGGCTGTGTGGCACGTAGCGCCGTCCTGTTGAAACCAAATGTTGCCAATATCCTCCTCTTCAATTTTTGTGAACAAAAATTCGTTCAACATGGCCCGATAACGATCGCCATTGACTGTAACGGCCACTCCTTGCTCATTTTCGAAGAAAAATGGCCCAATTATGCCTCCGGACCAAAATCCACACCAAACAGTGACTCGTTTTGGGTGCATCCGCTTTTCAATGTATGCGTGCGGGTTTTCTGTGCCCCAAATGCGACAATTTTGCTTGTTTACATACCCGCCAAGATGATTTTTTTGGCAAAATCGGCATCTTCTGTAAGTCGATCGCAGGCCCACTGAGCGAAGCGAAAACGCATTGGATGGTCAGTTGGCTTCAACTCCTGAACCAATTGGACTTTGTATGGCGTCATACCAAGGTCTTTATGCAAAATTCGTCTCAATGATGTCTCCGAAATGTTCAATTGTTGAGACCGACGGTGAATTGATGTTGATGGCGCTTCACGCACACTTTCTGCCACAGCAGCAATATTCTCGGGCGTACGCACTGTTTTTGGCTTTTCACGCTTTGGTTTATCGATGAGGATGCCAGTTTCTTCCACTTTTTTCACGACATAAGGAACATACGGAGCTGACGGTGCTTCTCTTCTTCCAAAATCCGTACGCAATTTTCGCACACATTCTGCAACATTACCATGATTTTCAAAGTAATGTCGCAATATTTCCCAGCGTTGTTCAAGCGTATACACAACCATATTCGTTCAGCGGAAGGATAAAACTAATTATCTGTCAAATCAGACATGAGCTAAGTGTTACCCTTCACGAAATAAGCACTAGTTGAAAAAAAAAACGTTAGATGGCGGACCCGATATAATAGTCTCTACTTGATATTTTGAAATAACAAACTAAAAAAGTTTTGTTTTTAAAATATTCAACTATTTCCACAGTTTATCAAGGTGTTGGACTAAGAAAATTTAGCTACGCATTTGACATTCCCTATAATATGCAACGAAAAGAATCAGAGTATTCCACTCCTTATATTTTATTTATTTTCAAGAGACTTCAAGAAAAAAGAAACGATCGCTATGTGGGGTATTTCTTGGTTTTTACAGAAAAAAATGGGATAAATTATACATGCTCTGGTAAATGTACAAAGTAAGAACCAGTCGTATCAAGAATACACAAAATAATAAACTGCAAACAATATTCCAGATCTTTTGTTTAACCTTTCATGTATATTTTCCTTATTGGAAAAACTCGAATGTAAACGGCAAGTCATCAAATTTTATTAAAGCTTCTCAGAGCGTATAAATACACCTCAAAAACGAATGAATAAGAATTTAAGCAAAACCTTATAGTAATACAGCCAAATATTTGTTAAGGTAAAATTCATGCACATAACATCATTATTAATAGCGCAAATTACTACTGTGATGTTAGAATAGCATTTTTTGTAAAGTAATGTGTTTGGCGACATCTAGTTTTCGTTGGTACTACGTCGAGCGAACAGCAATTGACTATATCGACTGCCTGGGAGGTCACTGACCCCATAAAGCACGACTACCAACACATAGATGCGCTGCTACTCCCTTAAGCGGGACCGCCTATATAAGAAATGGTCTTGTTTAACAAAACAAGACTTAAATTCCGAGAGTTTGTCTGTCAACCACTATACTTTCACCACTAAACACTAGTGGTTGACAGACAAACTCTCGGAATTTAAGTCTTGTTTTGTTAAACAAGCCCGTTTCTAATATAATTATTATTTTCCGTAAATTATGATTATTATTGAATACTTTGATTGTTGTGGTTTTTGATTTTGTTTGTTAGTACAGCTGAGTCATTGTTTTTTTAAAACTTTTTTAGTAATTTTTTTTGTATATATTACCAGGTCCTTGCTGAAAATATCAGCTTTGCTGAACATGAACTTCAAGAAGTTGCGAAGGCATAGGATTGTATCTTTTTAAGGATAAAATTGTATCTTGTTAAAAGGTCTTTGAGAAAATTTTGCGAATTCCTGACAGAACATTGGTCGGTCCGGACAACATACCAAACTTTTTCATTAAGAAATGCATATTTACTTTATCGATTACACATAAATTGTATAATATTTCATTAAGGCAAGAAAAATTTCCCAACAACTGGGATAGGTTGTACCTATTCATAAGTCTGGTAGCACTGAAGATGTCAGACGGATTCAGTATATACCGATTTCGCAAATGCGTTTGATAGGGTAAACTTCGATATAATATTCAGCCTCTCCTAATAGAGGGGGTCAGCGAGGAGCGCTTTCATCCTTGAAGTCTCGACTCACAAGTGGTCCTGACGGCATTCCTTCATTTTTTGTTAGGGATTGTGCTGCTGTACTAGCCAAGCCATTGTCTGTCATATTTAACCTTTCATTAAAGAATGGTGAGTTCCCGGTCATTTGGAAGCTGTCGAGGATGAGTCCGATTTATAAAAAGAATGACAGGCAACGCATTGAGAATTACCGGCCTATCTCCATACAGTCCAATTTTGCCAAATCCTTTGAAGTGGTTTTACATAGAATAATGTTTGAGCATGTGATGCGCATTATCTCCCCTGATCAACGTGGATTTTTCCTGGGCGATCTACGTCTACCAACCTTGCTGTCTTATCTCAATACGTTGCTGAAAAGTTGGATAGAGGTGGTGGTTCATTTTGCTAACAAAGGGACACACTGTTATATTTCATTACTTGTGGTTTACAATAAATCAGCTTTCTTGGCATGTTAACAAGATACTCTTCATTATACCATAAATATTATCTATTTTCCTTTTGAAAGCATATTACTTGTCTCCATTGCCTTCCTAAACATCTTTATCGCAACTGGTACAATAATCAAATGCCGTTTAGCAATCTTCTATTAAAGAAATATATCGTCTACAGGATTTCCAGCTATTGTTAACATTTAGCAATATAAAGCCATTATTTTTTCTCGAAAGCAGTTTTCCTTTTATAACAAAAATGTCTTTCAATAAAGCAAATGGGGTAGAAATTCTGATATCCTACCTACTCAGTTTATTCAGCTAAATTCAACAAAGATAGTCATTATAATCTCATCAGAGATAATCAACATGACATGTAGAAGTAGATGGCAAAATAATTGGAAATTCTCAAAATATTTATCATATTTCAGTTAATGTAATATGATACAACTTGATCGCGAAAAGGTGCCTTACGCGTTGAGAAAATATGCTAAACTCTCTACCGACTGATAACATTTAAAATACACCAGTGGCGTGCCGTGCAATACCGGTCAAGGCAAGCGCAATTTTTCAAAAAACAAAAAATCAAACCAATATTTCGACGATCAAAAAGTAAATGACTCCTTTTTGAATTTCCCCATGTTATCCTGAAGTACGCATTAACTGTTGTCCTCAAATTCTTTACGTCCGCGTTAGCCTAAATCTGGGCGTCCGTCAAAATTGCAATTAGTTTTTAAGCAGACTGTTACTTATGTGAAGCGTCGTCAACATGGCTGTGTTCCACATAATAAATGCTCCTCTACGGTGCTAAAAACGGCAAAGCAGAGGAGAATAATTTTACATTTATCGATACTTCCGGTACTATGGGTTTTAATAATAATAATAATAAGCCTTATCATCTGCTAAAAATAAAGGGTGTTTGTATAGGAGTAAAGAACTTTGAAATGTAATAAAACAAAGATGAATTTCTTAAATTGACATGAAATTTAATTTATTCGAAAGATAATCTTCTGGCATTATAATTTCAATATGACTTCTGGCATATGACCGCCACGGCTGCCTCAGACGTAGCCTTATCTGGAGGTCCAATTTTCGATGACTTTTTCAAACATTTGGACGTATATATGCAACTCTACGCCTTGCTAGGTGATCCTGTGGCTTCAATTGTTGTAGTTTTCTTTTGAATTGAAAGTAGGACCGGGTAGGACACTAATTTAAAGGAAAATAAGTAGGTGATTCGTTTTATGCCAAACTACTTTTGGTTTTATAATATTATTAAAATAAATCTTTATTCAATACCACCGATTTCTGTTTTTATACACTACAGAAAACGATTTGGTACGAGAAATACAAACCCAGTTGCGACTCGTGAGTTTTATTTCAGGGAGGCCCGAAAATAATACTTCGATATATTTGGGTTGTAATATGAGCATGAACACCTCCTACATCCAGACATATAGGTTTTGTTGTATTGTTTTCTAAGTTCCTTTAAAAACCGGCGAATCACTGACCTAGGTGTTTATTTAAATATTATCCATTTATTATAATTTGAAGCTTTGCGCAGAGGCGATATCGTAACCAATGAGGTTTATCCGAGGTGCGATTATTGCTAGTTGAAAACTTGATAATAATTTGACCAGATCGGCTACAAAACTAGCAGAAAAAGTTGGTTTTAAGCGTGTTCTCACCCAGTTCGTAACAAAAGAATCGTCAATAATACACAAAAGAATATATGCGAAGTGCGAGGCGATGATGGGGGACTCTTAGTTTTGTTTTTGCAATGGCTTTGGAACAAGGGAGGCACTATTTAGCATACAGGTTCTTATCCAAAGGTGCCGAGACATATCGGTAACCGTTTACGCATGTTTCTTCGATTACGAGAAAGCCTTTGATAAAGTTAAGCACGAAAAACTGATTCTTAAAGAAATAGGCCTAGAACAGCGAGACCTCATAATAATAGCCAACCTTTACTGGAACCAAAGTGCTCACATAAGAATCGATAACACCGGGTCCGACGATATCAAAATCCTTCGTCAAGGATGCATTTTATCACCACTGTTATTCAATTTGTATTGCGACAGGATATTTCAAGAGGCGCTCGATGAATTTGGACGCAAACTGGTGTATTCCGGACACATCTTAAGGAATGACAAGTATCGACTTTTAAAGTATATTATAGAAGCGAAGATCGAAGGACGAAGACGCCCGGGTAGAAGAAGGATATCTTGGCTAAAAAACTTGAGCCAATGGTATGGAGTGAGCACTACCACATTGTTCCGTCGAGCTGTAGACAATGGTCAGATAGCGCTGATGATTGCCAACGTCCGAGGAGGACAGGGCCCTTAAAGAAGAAGAAGATCAGGGGCATGGAGCTCAAGCTTTCCCACTTCTAAGTGCCGACAATATAGTCGTTTTGCTGTAGGTATGTATGTGAAATTAACAACGCCCCCTCGCAAAGCGAATAATCATAAATGGAAAGATTTATGCATAGCCAACGATAGAGGCACTGAAATTTTTCAATATCAATAAAACGAGTTAAGTTCGTTTTGAGGTCGCTCGCAGATACGTATACAGCATGCCAAATTCATAAAAATGTATCAACTTCCCTACGAGACGACAGTTACATTCAGAGTGTTTTCTAAAGATGACATTATTATAATTTATACTCTGTTTATTTCGAAACTTTAGATAATGATTTCCCAAAGTAACTTTCCTCACCCTTCCTTTATATCAATCACATAAATTATTCAAATGAAATTTTTCACTTTTCCTAAGAGTTTTCGAATGTTTATATGTATATGTCACCCCAGTATATTATATTCTAACACGTGATTTCTATATATGTATGAATGAAGGGGAGGTGAGGTGTTAGAATGAAGGGATGGCATATTTTTCATGTGGTAGTGATGGATGAATAATTTTTTATGTTATATTTGGGGTTACGGCAGATTAAACACAGCTATATATGGAATACGAGTATTGTGTTATACAATATGTCCCAATTTTTTCCCGTCAAACTTCACGCTTAGCTTCTACAGCTCAAAGAATTACATTATAAACATGTACCGAAATCTGGCTCCCAAAGGGTGTTAAGACTTAGAATTCGTTTTTGGTATTTTTCTCAAGATTTTTTAAATAAGAAATGGAAGCTTAGTACAGTTGGGATTACCTATCAAAAACTACATATAGGTATAGAGCAAATTAACGTGAGGGTCATACATTATGTATGACAAAAAAGTCACAAAATGCTTTAAATATCAACCGCAATGCCAATACTATTACTAATCCTACTGAAGTTGCCTCGATCTTTTGTAAATATTTTTCTATCGTAATCTCAGATAAGATGAAGTATCACTTCAATAGAAGTCTATCTGTGCCCTGTACAGTTGGCTCAGTCAATACTCGAAGCATGTTTTTTCGTCCCGTCTCTGCGGAGGAAGTTTTCAAAATAATTAGGGCACTGCCCCAGAAAAATCGACCGGTATCTATTGCATACCCATAAAGCTGCTGAAGAAATCTGTCGAGGTTTTGTCTCCTATCATTGCTGTGTTGACCAATATGTTAGTGAACTGCGGCATCTTCCCTGACCAACTTAAGAGCTCAATCATTATTCCAATTCACAAAAATATATAATTGATCGACTGACAGATTGTCCCTAATCTGCGAGGAGCATCGGCCTGGGCGGAATTAATTTGTTTAAGAAAAAATTGAAGACTTCCCTATTAGATAAAAAATATCTTATAATTTTAAAGAAGTAGTAGATATAGAGGGTGCTTTTGGCAATACCTCACATGAATCCATCAGTAGAGCACTAGAAGTGTCGACTCCTCACTGGTGAAATGGATTCAGGCAATGTTGAACGATCGTGTCATTACGGCTGAAATAGGAGAAGTGTATGTAACAGTGACAGCGGCTAGGGGATGCCCACAAGGCGGTGTATTGTCCCCTCTTCTATGGTCACTAGTGCTGGATCATCTCATTTCAAAAATGGATAGGGCAGGCAAAGCTGCGCCGACGACATTGTTCTCACAGTTAAGGGAAGACACACATCGGTTATATCCAACCGCATGCAAATTGCATTAAACAAAATTAAAAATTGGTGCGACGCTGAGGGATTGAATATAAATCCGAAAAAAACAGTGTTGGTAGCATTCACGAGAAAGAGAAAGGTGGACATTATTAACCCCACTCTCCGCGGTGAGCAAATTTGCCTTTCGGATAAAGTCAAATACCTGGGGATAATCCTGGATAAACGACTAATCTGGAATCAGCATATAGAGAAAACCATATCGAAAGCCACAGTGGCCATATGGACGTGTCACAGGCTACTCGGTGGGACTTGGGGGCTAAAGCCAAAGCTCACATACTGGGTGTACCAAACAGTCATTAAACCCATGGTTACATACGCCTCATTAGTATGGTGGCCAAAATTTAATATTAAGCATACACAATGCCGTCTTCAAAAGTTGCAACGGCTTGCATGTTTAGGAATAACAGGGGCAATGCGAACTTGCCCCACAGCAGCGATGGAAACGTTGCTGCATCTAATACCTTCGCCTGTCCTAGTCAAAAAAGAGGCAGCAATTAGCGCTCTGAAACTGGCACAGGTAATGAAATACAAATCTGGCGCTCTAGAGGGACACATGTGAATCCTGAATACCTTTGGATTCAGGAAGAAAACCGTCGGACGCTTTGCCACGCAAACATAATTTTGAAATCCCATTTGAAGTGGTCATTGCAGACCGTCAAAATTGGCTAAATGAGGAACCACGATTCCCAGAAAACACATCCGTCTGGTATACAGACGGTTCAAAAGGAATAGAACGGAACACATGCATGGGAGTATACGGGCCTAATTGCAGGCTCTCTGAATCTCTCGGGAAAAGTCCCACTATATTCCAAGCAGAGATCAACGCTATTAATCGTTGTGCTCAAGAATGCCTGCAGAGAGGCATCTCGGAACGGCAGATCAATATTCTGTCAGACAGTCAAGCTGCGTTAAAAGCACTGAGGTCTTACACCTTCACGTCAAAGGTAGCATGGGAATGCAAACTGACCCTAAAGCAACTGGCAGCTCAGGGGAAAAAGATTACTCTGACATGCGTTCCAGGACATGGCGGCATAGAGGGGAACGAAGCGGCGGACCAACTTGCAAGGAGGGTGCAAACGCTCCGTTCTGCGGCCCGGAACCCATCCCAAGCAAAAAGTAGATTCATAGCTAAACTTCTCCTTTTGATGGAGGACAAGTTCATTGTGATATTTTACATCTCATTGTAGAAGATCTTCTTCTACATTATTTCAAGGTGGAGGTGTAGCTATCATTTTAGACGTATTAAGTATATTTTGTAAGTCACCATTAGTTAATCAAATATATATAAAAAGTTTGATAAGTATTTTAAGGGTAATGCACGCCATTGCCTAAAACTTAGTTTTAAGTTATACCCATCCCACTTCATATCTTTATACTTACGCTTTCATACTCGGAAAGGGGTCAAAGTTTTTAATCCATTTCCTGTCACACGTTTTGAAATATGTGCCGACATCGCAGTAATATAAAGTCGAGTCAAGAGAGAAAGAAAGAGAACTTGTGCAGACTTTTTCGGTTGTCATTTTACATTTTGTATACTGCTACATGGATTGTTATTTGTGGCGTGCACGTGACCATCATAATGTCCTACAGGAAGCGTTAATTTTCATTTAGGAAAATAAGGGTGTTATAGAAAACAAGAAGAATTAACAACTAAAAATGGTCACCGTTTGCACATGTCATAACTTTAATTTATTTGACCCTCTGACACTACTATATTTTATAACAGGATGTTTCATCTGCACTTCAGTATTTTTTTAAGGATTTATTTTTCATTTTTTGAAGCTCTGGGCTTCTCCTAGTTTGGTAAACTATTCTATCACTTAAAAAAAAATGTTACTTTCGTCACTGGAACAATATAAGCTCTTTAACAAATAGAGCTTTTCTCTATAAACTAACAGACAGAATCAACTAAGTAGCCGACAGCCAAAGCTTTCAAAGTTTTTCTTCATAGTTTAATTTGATTCTACTTTCTCATTAGTTAAAAATATAAAAAAATACACATGCATTTTTCTATTTTTTGTCATTATTTATTCTTCCTTTTACAGAGATGTTGAATGTTTTCCAAAACAAATACACAAACCTTTTGTAAAAAAAAAGAGAAACAATGAAAAATCTCGTAGTATTCCTGTCCCAGTGGGCATACACGTACATAATAATAATTTCTAAAATTTAAGTGCCTTTTTAAAACGCTGTGCATCGTTGTTTTCATGTGGAAACTTTTCACTTTTCAAGTTTCATTTTAAGTGTGCTCGCATACAACCACGGGGTTATGAAGTCGTTTGTGGTATGGCTCTTTTTTATATTTTATATCTCGACGACGAATTCCAGCGGTTTTTCAAATTTATTAACGCGAACAAGTAGTTTTACTCGTTTTCCTCCTCCTTTTTTGCTCGCTGCTCTGCTTATCTCTTATTTTTCTTGTGCTTCCTTTTAAAATTTATTTTCAACAGTTTTCCAACGAATAAATTCATAAATACGCAGAGTGTTATACAAACTAAATACATTTTTGATTTTTGTTGCAGCGATATTATGTACCTTGGTCCATTAAGGTTACATTTAAAAATTAAATATAAAGGGTGCTTCACAGTTAGTTATGTTTTTTTTTAATTTAATCATCGTTTTGCCTTGAGTATGAAAAATGGAATAGACTTTCGTAAAAGATTTTCTAGAAAACGCACCAGATGATAAATATTTGTTTATGAAGGTAATATATTGAGCTCAATATAATGTTAGATGTGTAAATTTATTTCAAATCGTCTTTTAGGTTGCTCTTATAATTGGTGTAAGCGGTGCATGCAGGAAACAAAAGTTGCTTAATATAAAACCGTTAGATGTTCAAGACACAGGGAAGAATCTAATTATTCATATTCCCGATTCAAAAACTAAACGGCAACGTTCTTTTGTGGTGTTAGAATATTTTTACCTCAAGGTTAAAAAATATATAAACTTTCGCTCTGCAGTAAATACAGCTCCAAATTTACCTTTTTTTCTAAACTATTTTAGGTTCAGGGGAATTTTTAATTAATTTAATAATTCTTTAATTAGATGGCAAATTAATTTAAATATTTACGAAACCAGTTAAAATTTCATTTTCATTTAAATCGCATTTAGGCAAACTGCATTACTAGCACACATGTTAAGAAATAGTAGGTAACATATCACCTCGGAAAATGCAGTTAAGTTAAGCCGGTAGCTAAGAGTAATTGCTAAAGTTCGTACTATTTCTAATTCCATTCTAGATTATACGGACATTTGACTATTAGTTTTACGCGAACCAGAGCCTCATAAACATGTAAAACTTTTCGTCTGGCAAATATATGGGTAATGGCATTTATACTATAGGTAACTCTCATTGAGAAGTTAATCAGTCTGTTCTTTTAAATGCGTGATTTACTTTTACTACGTTCTTATCTCTTCACAAGAGGATTAAGAAGGGATTCGAAATCATCACTTTGCAGACATCAATTTTGGATAGGGCTCTCCACTGATATGTATCTAATAGCAAAAATGTTACTAGGATTTGTTCCATTGAGAATGGGATTAGGTATTTTGCAGCTGCAACAATCAGTAATTACTGCATAAATTGAGTTAAATAAACTGTTACCTTTGAGGCACGAATACCTCTCCATATTTAAATATAAAAGTAATAATTTTATGACCTTTTTGTCATCTAAAATTTATATATATTTTTTTTTTGTTTTAGACATCAGCTATTTCAGTCAGTATCGGGTTTTGTTTCTTTTTCTTCTCTTTGAATGCACTATTTATATGTACATATTTTATATTTCAGATATTCTAGGCCAAGTTCTTGTACGCAAAATATTTTTTTAGTTTTATTATGAAATTTATTTTGCCCCCTTTTCTACTATTTATGAACGCCTATGTAAACAAAAAGCTATATATAATTAGCCAATGTTTCTGTTTATTATTATTTCGTTTGTGACCCTTTTTTATACTATTTTCGAACGCCTGTGTGAACCAGTTCATTTATGTAACATATTTTAGGTTATATTCTATCGCAACTATGAAAAATTATTCCGTATTTCGAATAAGTTTAGGAAGTATATATTTTTTTATTTTGACCCCTTTTACACTATTTATGAACGCCTATGAAAACAAGTTATTTATAACACATTTTATAGGTGATATTCTATCAAATCTATAAATAACTAGTCAATATTTCTGCTATGTTTAAGAAATACGTTTTTTTCTAACCTTTTTACCCCATTTTACACTTTTTTCTAATGCCAATGTGGTCTAATTGTTTAAGTTAAATATTTTAGGTTTCGTTTTTGACCCTTTTTTAGACTATTTTCGAACGTCTGTGTGAACCAATTCTTTTATGGAATATTTTTTAGCTTAGGTTGTATCACACTAATGAAAAATTATTCCATATTTCGAATAAGTTTAGGAAATATATATTTTTTATGTTTTGACCCCTTTTCCACTATTAACGAACGCCTATGAATGTAAGTTATTTATGACACATTTTGTAGTTTACATTCTATCGAAGCTATAAATAACTAGTTAATATTTCTGCTATGTTTAAGAAATACGTTTTTTTTAAATCTTTTTTACCCCATTTTACACTATTTTCTGACGCCAATGTGGTCTAGTATTTTATGTTCAATATTTTAGGTTATATTCAATTAAATGCGTAAAAAATTATGCAGTATTTCTGATAAGTTTAAGAACTATGAATTTTTTTAAATTTGAACCCTCTTTTAAACCCTAATCTAATCAGCTCCTTGCCATGTCCAATAGTATTTTTGTTCTAAATTTGGTTAAAATCGGTTGAGTGGTTTTGGCGTTTTCTTGGATACAGACAGACAGACAGACAGACATTTTTTTAAAACAACTTATTTATGTATAAAATGACCAAAAACAAGTATTTCCAGTGAAATTAAAAAAAAATTCATGAAACTAATAAATAGTCTCCATATATATACATATTATATTACATAATGATATGGAGAGCTAAAAATGAGCGAGCAAAATGTTGAACTTTGCAGAGCTATTTTTGTGGATTTGAAAAGCTCCACTGGTGTATTATAGTAGATATCAAAAATGTTGAAGATTAAAGATTGGATTAAGTAATGAAGTATTTTAAAGATAAAACACTAAATAGCTAGTTTATAATTTGAGGTCAAAAATGAGCAACATTTTCAACTGTCTGTCCTGTCAAGGTTAGGAATATTAATTTATTTCGTTCATCTATGGTTGAAAGAATTGATAACATATTTTTTGCACCTGTTAGACAATAAAGTTATTTATTTATGTTGTTTTTCAAGTTAGTTTTGATACGAGAGTATATGAAGTGTTGTCAACTTTCATTGAAATAAAAAAATATTGCAAAGGATAATTTCCATTTCACAAAGAACCTTACATCCCAAGAATATGAAAAAAACTATAAAAAAAATAATTAATAAAAATTATAAACTGTGAACAATTGCCATTGCATTTCGAGTTATATTTTTTCTCCAGGCAAGACAGCAAAAGCAAATTATAATTTTACATCAGAAAGTTAGAATACCTATTGTATTTTCTTCTTCTTAATTAAAGGTCAGTTATGGACAGAACAATGGCAATCAATAAATAGCAGCCCAGCTATACATTCAATACAAATACAGTTGTTTTTATTTTATTTAGAGTCTGTCTCATTGTTTTAGCAAATGCCTTAATTATCTTTTCTGGAACTCTTATTTAGAGCGACAAAGGACTTCTTAATTATCATTAGTGAAATTTAGGCAATGAGAAAAAGATAAGAAAAAATGTGTATAAAGGAAACAAAAAGAAAAAAATTCTGACCCTATTACGATAATAAGACTTGACGGGGTATTTTAAGAGGAAAGATAAATGTTTTAAGGGCGTGTTCTGGAAGCCGAAATAAGAATAATAATAATTTTACTTTTGCAAAGGCAAAGGCATTTATACAGGGTATTATTTGATGATGAAATTAGAAAAACGAAACGTTGGAGTGATAATTTTTTACTAAATATAGTAACCAATTAAATTACTTAATTTTAAGTCATATGTGTCAAATTTCATCCAATCACCTCTGGATTACAGCGATAATACCCTACATGTGGTGTTTTCAGTTTGGTGTTTTTTTTATTAAAAATTAATTAAACGTCAAACTGACAACTGGTTTAAAAATGTCGCGAAAATTTGGTATTGCATCTGACGATGCAATTAATAATATTATATCTAATAATATACCAAAAAATACAATCAAATCAAAAAAATATGTATGGAAAATATTTCAAGAGTTTAGTGCGACCAGAGAATACGAACTGAATGCTGAAACGAGTTTGCATAATTTGGCTAATATATTGAAAGATTATGCGGTAAATATGAGAAAAGCTGACGGAACTGAATATAAAGAAGCAACTGTAAAAACAATTTGGAATACTACGAGTAGGCTACTCCAGGAAAAATACTTCAATGACTTCAAAAATTGTATTCGACCCGTTTACCAGTGTGATATTCAAAAATGCGCGAGATGCAAGAAATGCAAAACGTAAAAGATTACAGCAGGATCCAAACAAACGAAAATGCAGGTCATCAAATTTGAGTTCAAGTGATTTAGCTAGAATCATTGGATTATGGGATGAATGTACACCAGAAGGTTTACAAAATTTTTTTTACCATATTGTATCTGTTGAGTTAGCTTGGCGAGGTGGTTAACCAGCTGATTGCCTTATAGATTATTTCACGGTTGAGACAAATAATGATGGAACGCCAACCAACAGAATTGAATACAATCCCTGTTCCCTTCAATTTCTATTGTTATGCGGTGGTGCGCCATATTGCTGGAAAAACACATTTCTTGGTTCTGCCAGTGGAATATTGTTTAAATAATTCGAAATTATTTGTCACTAACAATCTCGTTTTAACGATTGCTCGTAAGATTTCCTGCAAATACATTGTAGGCTAAAATTCCACTAGAATTTATTGCGCACTAAACATTAAAACCAAATCGACCTTGACGTTGGCCAGTAGCAACACGATGAGGATTGCTATCAGACCACCAGTGTTCGTTATGTCGATTAAATATCCCAGCACTACTTATGTGAGTCTCATCTGTCCAAATAACATTTGCAAACAAATTTGGATTTTCTCTCACCTTAGCTGGATACCAATAGCAAAATTCCACACGCCGGACCGGATCATTTGGTTGTAAATGCTGGGTTTTACGAATTGCGTAAGGTCGGAACTTATGCTTTTTTTAAATATTGAGCACCCGGCGACGGGATATGCCAACTTGAAATGATCCATAACTAATAATAATAATAAAATGCAGCATTAGCATCATTATTACATTGGAACATAGCAAATTTTTCAAAATTTTCGTAAGACATTTCTGTTCCGTAATACACTGTTAATTAACGAATGCTTTAATTAATGAATGCTGACAATAATTATGATTTGACAAATACATTAATAAATGACAGTATCATTAATCTATTTGACATTAATTGTTTTCAATAAGACACAGGTCTACTTAAAATTTATTTTATTTGAAATAAAATATAGTTTTTATTTATTTTTATTAAGTTTTACTAAATATGTAGCTACTTGTCATACATGGTTGTAAAGGGAATGAAATTTGGAATCTACTGACGCTTTAATATATAGGGTGTCCCATTTAAGAAAACAAAGTTGATAGCGATATCTTGAACAATTGAACTTCGAAAAAAAATGTTGATACGCCACTGCATTAAGCATCAAATTATCTCTAACTTTTACAAAAACACTTTTCCGGTAACTCTAATAACAACCGAAATATAAAGGAAAAAAAGAAAATGACAAAAAATGAAAACTAATCAAGTTCGATTACGGCATTAAACTAACCTCAAAAAAATCGAACGTGACGTGTCACTTAGTTTTGCTCTATCTATTATTACGCTGTACCGTATAAAAACATTGAAATTTGCTCACTCTGTACATCAGTTTGGACTCTGATCAATTACTGATAAATACAAAAGTAGTGATCTCTGTTACATCTCTGCAGTCATGCCTAATACAACACGCACTGGATAAAATTCAGCTGCAAAAACAGAGTGGTTTCTCTAATCAGTAGGTATATATACAGAATGGGTCCCATTTTGGACAATACTTATACAAACTTGACGGCAAATCTTTTCTTATTTATATCATCCATGTCAATAAAAAAAAGGGCCGCCTTTTTACAGCTTTGTTGTCCCTTTTTATCACCATTCCGGCTGTATTGGAATCTAATTCTGAATGCCAATAAATGGTATTTTTTGTTGTGAAAATATAAGCTAACTTTGTAGATTTAACGCTCACAAAAAAGGAACAAAGTGATCGGAATAGAAAGACCGAAATCTAGAGTTGGTTTGGAATAATAAAACAATCGTTATATCAGCAGAATTGTGTTTTATATATAAAACTTCGCACTCATAATCATGAAATTTAGTTTTGGAATTAAAAAAATATTGTTGAAGATACTTTCACAAAATAGTTTAGTTTAATGTTTTTCTATCACACTTAAAATTGTCAGATTATCAATTTCAGCTGCAATAACATTAACACTTATTTCTTCTGAATATGTTTAACCATACCTTTTAGGTCTGAATTTTGTAAACGATCCAGAATTATAATTATTTAGAAGGTTAAAAGAAAACCTTATTAATTAATAAGGTTTTCTTTTAACCTTCTAAATATTTTTTTTTATACTGTGCTGTTTCTGGGTTTCAGCTGCAACATTAGCAATTTTCTTGTGTTGAATAAAAGATTGGAACAATTAACATCATTAAGCATTTTTAATGATTTGAATGATGAAACAAGCCTACTTAGTAAATTTTTATTTTATTTGCAAACATGCATAAAATATGGTTTTTATTTATTTTTATTAAGTTTTACTAAATATGTAGCTACATGTCATACATGGTTGTAAAGGGAATGAAATTTGGAATCTACTGACGCTTTAATATATAGGGTGTCCCATTTAAGAAAACAAAGTTTATAGCGATATCTTTAACAATTGACCAGACCATTCGAAAAAAAATATTGATACGCCACTGCATTAGGCATCAAATTATCTCTAACTTTTATAAAAACACTTTTTCCGTAACTCTAATAACAACCGCAATATAAAGGAAAAAAGAAAATGACAAAAAATGAAAACCGCCCTGTATAAAGAAAACTAATCAAGTTAGCCGCGCTCCGATTACGTCATTAAACTAACCTCAAAAAAATCGAATGTGACGTCTCACTTAGTTTCGATCTATCTATGACGGTTTAGGCTGTACCGTATAAAAACATCGAAATTTGCTCACCCTGTACGAAAAGCATAAGAGGACCACGTAATCGATCTACAAAAGTGATGATGATTTGAAAGGATTACTAAGTAAGTGTGCAAAAAATTAGAAGAAATATTAGAGCGACAAATATCAGTTCTTAAAAAGTTTGGGATCACCATATGCAATTGGATAAAACTACAACTCTTAATGTCCAGGCAGTGAAAAGACTAACACTATTCAAATGAGAATAACCTTGTTCGATTTTAGAATCAGTTAAGAGGAGCGAAAAAATTGACGTATCCCTTTTTCAATTCTAGAAATAAATAAAATGGCGTTGAAGCAATTTTAACTTGTAAGACCGACAAAATTGAAGTACTGACTAAGCATGTGCGACTTACCAATTTACTCTTCTTTCTTCACTCTGTCCAGGCCTGGAATCTGATCCCAATACCCAATTTTCCATAAAATACCTTAACTTAATAGACAACGATTTTATCGTGTTTATTTATATATCAGTATGTTCACGATACGGCGGTTTTTAATAGAATAAAAAATATTAGGAAATATATTCGAATATCGAACAAACCTCATATTGGTGGTTTGTCAGGATGAAGCTGGGCTGGACAATAAAATGAGTCTGAAGCATGAAATTTATTGAAGGAAACTTGATCGCCACTGTATGAATTTAGGGGATTAGGGCTGAGTTTGTAGCCCTCTCTGGGCTTCTAACAACTGATTATCTAACGTGCTGTGCAGCTTTGGTAATTTGGGTAGCATGGTTGTAATAATTAAAACACTGTTTAACGGTATGTACAAGACTGAATATTTATTAATACGGAAAAGAGTGTGTTTGAGAGTTAAGTTGTTAAAATCTGGAGAGAGAGTTTTGGTAGTTGCTGGCACGAGAGAGTTGTTGACTGTTTTGATGTTGAAGACTGACTGGTGTAAAATTATAGAAAAAGCAATTCTGTTAAGAAAGTACCACATCTAGTCGGTACGTGGCTTTAACAATAACCACCGCTTTTTCTAGGTACAGACTAGGGATTTCTTTTGTTCCCAAAAATGAAAAACAGTAAAGAGAAAGCAGAAATATTCATGCCAGATGTTTGGACATTTGGTGCAATTTAGAAAACATTATCTACAACTACTATACTAAATTTTTACATAGAAATAACTAAACTTAAAAAATACATATATACAGCGTTGCACAATAAAAAGGATGCCACAGTATCTATAATAAATAAAATACAATATATACAGTGTGGCGCAAGAATAATGGTCGCCACACAGCTGATATCGGTCGATCTGGGACTCGGAAACATCCAAAATAACTTTAAATGACGCTCGTATCTAATTTTGTTTAGTTGGAAGTTCTCTTGGTTTGATTGTTCTCAAAATATTTTCTCATAGTTAGAAAATGAAGTAGTGACCTTTATTTTCTTTTCAAAAATAATTTTCTTATCGACTTTCAATCCCGAATATACTTACGTCTCATTTCATTTCTTTCCCCCATAGAAATTCCTTCCTCATACTTTATATACGCTTATCTGGATTAAATCTGGACGCGCAGGCCCATAAAATTTAAGCAAGTGAAGTGTATACATTTTTTTTGCGTGCTAAATTGAATTTGTTTTCATGCTTTTTATATATATAAACAGACATAGAAACAGAAATCTGCCAATTTAGGAATGAAATGTTGGTAAAAATGTGTATAGAAAATCAATAAACTTTTATCAGTGTAATAGGAATAAATAAAACACAAATGGATATAATAATATATAGTTGTCGGTTCCCCAATTGATGTTTCGACTATCAAAAGTACTTATTTAAATTGAGAGAAAGTTCTACAGGGTCTCATAAGCCATGGTCCAAAATTAAACAAAAAAGTTCATATAACGAACCAGCATATACGCGTTTATTTATTTGTCTCCATGCATGGAAACTTCCCAATTTTGTTTCATGGGTATCCAGATCTACATCTTTTAACAAATTTTATGAAAGCTCTGCATCTTGGTCATTTTAATGAATCTTTCATTATTTTTATTTGTTAAACTATCAGTTTAATAAATTTTAAACCTATTTCTTTATTTCCCATAGCATTCACGGAAAATTAAAGATACATGATTTTTCTACGAATTTTGGTGAACAACATTCTTTTGACCATAACTCTCAAACGAATAAAGATTTTCCTGCGCGGTTTTGGACTTTTTTGTTGCAAATTCAATTTACTTTTCATTTTTGATAAAATATTTGTATCATTCCATTTAATTTTTGAAAGAAAAATCAAAAAAACCTTAGTCGATGCAAATATCGCCATCTAGCGGAGCCCCAAAAAACAATTATGATTTGAAATCTTTTTTTTCTTCATCAGCAAGGCTTGAGTTCTTAAACAAAAATTAGATTGATAAATTCGGTTAAGCCAAACCAAAGTTATATTTTTCGCATTACTGTATCTATTACGCCCCCTAGCGGTATAGCTAGAACTAAAAAACTATTGCCAGCGATTTCCCATGGTCGATTTTCCTAAAATAATTTTTTTCCCATTGTCCTACGACTATTATTTCCTGAGATATGCTACCTGTCCACCCTTAATGGAATACCCGTTGTATAAGTTAAAAAAATATACAGGGTGCCCAAAAATCGTCACAACAATACATTTTTCAATACCGCTCTCGCTAACTTTCACAATAACGGAGCTACGCTGCAATTACAACGAAACCTGAACACCCTGTATAATCAATATTATTGGAACATGCTTACAGCAAATTATTTACGCAAGGATATTATTTTAACTATCGTAAAACAACTTAATTACTGTAATTACTTAATAATAAAAACCTGGTCTTATGGCTGCCAATTGTTTTTACATTGTCACACACAATAAAACAAAATCGACGAACCGTCAAATGGAAACAAGTCGAACGGCACCTGATGCGTGGCTAGGCGTGAGAATTCAAGGTAAGGCGCGGGTGTAGCAACAACCGTGACCTCTGGCCTAACAGCTCATCACTTTTTTCTTTTTGATTTCTTGTCCACCAGTCCAACTTACACATCTTCCTATAGTACAACACGTAGTCTGGCAACAGAATATTATTCACAAGCGTAACTACTCTTTTAGCTCCCAAGGGAGGCAGTTTTAATTTTGGATATTGGACTTTGAAATTATTATTGTTTAATTTCTTTCGTATCCTATTCTGTACTCTCGTTTTGGCATAATTCTATTTGATAATTGAAATAAACCTAGTGAATAATATATTGCCTTGTTACTCCAACGTCCAAAGACGGTTAAATTGGTCTGCAAATAGTTTGTTCAGGATAAATATCCAAATATACAAATCAATTTCAGAGAATTTTATAAACGTATATTTAACAAAAATTTTAAACTGTATTGTGTTTGTAAACGTGAAGTCCTGTATAATATATGTATTTTTAGTGTAAAAAAAAAAAGAAAAATATTTTATAAAGTATAATTTTAGAATGTATAAGTGATATTCTGAATTTTTGACAAAATGTAAACGGGGAAAAAAATAGAATCACCTGAAGAAGGCGACAAACCATCGCCGAAACGTTGTTACTTGTTTATTTAATAAAGTTCGACAAGCGAAATGTAATTTTTCGCTAAAAATTAAAAAAAAAATGTTGTTTTCAAGAACCTGAAACCCAAAGAAAAACAAGAATAAAAAAATTAAAAGAAATATGGTTCAAGAACATAAAAAAAGAAACACTCTAATTTGTTCGTAAATATCAATACAAGGAGTTCTAAAAATAATGTTAAATATGAAACTGAAAAACTGTAAAAACTATTTTTTCAAAAGGAAACCCCCAAATTTTATAAGTTTGGCTAATTTAGCATTAAAAATAAGGATAGGTACTCTTAAATTTTTTAGTTTTTGAAATATTTCCAAACCAATATTTGGTTATGGTGATTTCACCATATTATACCAACACACCGCATTGAAAGATATTTTCCGTAAGTGATGAAAAATAACAAGAAAACTATTTGTACAAAATGCAAAACAAAATTTACTAGAAACAAATAATAAACGGAGATAAACAAGAAAACTACGGTAAATTAAAATAAATTGTCCATCGTGTTTTGTTTATTTTTTAATAAATCCTATTTTTCTAAAACCCTATTCCTCAGATTCGTCAGATTGTCTTCATGTACCATGACATGACATTCTGACAATTTCTTTTCTACCTCTAGTGTGTGTCGTTTCTGTCTATTTTGAAGATTTCTTTTTAATAACTAAACATTATTGTACGGTAAGATACTTCACTATTGCCAATTTTCAATTTGGCTCTAAAATGAATCTTTAATTGGAAACGTGAGGTCAGTGTAACAAAAAATTCAAATACCTAGGTCTAACTGTCTATTTATGCCCTCTAAAAAAATTATATCAGATTTTTGAAAAAGCATATACAGGGTGAAGTGTTGAATATGAAGCAGACCCACAAATTTTCTCGAAGACGGACCTGGATTTTTGCCATTCTGAATATGTCAGTTAGTTTCCAGACACCAATACACACTTTAAAAAAAAAATAGATAAATCGACTTAATCATTGAAAAGATATGACGAAACATTGTTGTGGTTAAGATCCATAATTCACCCTGTATATGAATAATCAAATCAAGGAGACATTTTTTAATGCTCATTTGATAATCCCCTAACGTGCCTCTACTTATGGTAGAAGTATGTACAGTTCCTCGTGACTCACCCTGTATATCTCACTTTAACTCACCCTTTTGTCCAACTTTGAAACCAACTGAAGCCATTAACCATATATACACACAGATTTTTATAGATTTGCTATTTAGTCCACCAACACAGATTGGTTATTAAATGACAGGATACTTCACCTGACTTTTCCCTCGCATTTAATTGTCTAATAAAATAAGAGACACGCTTTCGTAAAGTCAAAGATTAATCTACACAATAGATAGTCAGCGTATATGGGAAGTAAAACAAAAATTGAAACTGTCTCGACACGAGCTACATCTATTAGAAAAACATGCAACCATGGAAATTATGGAAATTGTAGATGGCGTTATATGTATTGTGTTGAAATAAAATAATCATATGGGCAATGTTAGACAAGGACGAGTATACTTTCCCCTACGAGGTGGGAGTTTGTTTTTATATTATAGGTATCATATATGTACTACTGTGCAGCAGTGTTTTTTGTTTAAAATTATATGGTATACGTATACCTATCTACGCAAAGATTAATGTGTATGGACGAAAATAAAAGAAATTACTATAATAGTATAAATATACAGGGCTGGTTTATTAAATGTTTTAGACAATAATTTTAAATGACTAAAATAATATTATTTTAGTCATTTAATTTTAAATTTCGGATATAAGGATGCATCAAAAAGTTATATTTAAATTAACGAAATTTGGCGTTATAGATAGGACTTCCGGTTATTACCTGATTCAGTTTTAAGGATCAAACTCAAACAGCAGATTCAACTTGTCGTTAACATTATGAAAAAATAAATATCAGAGGCGGGTAAATTAAAGGGGCATACAGGCGTGAAATGCTACCCTAACTTTTTTATGCACATTTTTTGCGTGTGTTTCAATTCGGAGATGTAAAATCTAACAAATTATATACGTAATAAATGTATCCTTCTGTGATATTGATAGAAAGTCATCGTTATCGCGTAATATCGATTTTAAGAAATGTTAATATTAAAAAGGCTGTGCTTTTTACAAGTTGCTGAAGTAAATAAGGTTTGAAATTTCCAGCATGACAATAATTATTTAAAAAAATACGGTTTCGAAATGCAAGATGTAAAAAATTAGAATTTTTAATCTGTTTTTAATGAAAATTTAAATCTATTGAGAAATATGGTTCAGGGTTTTTGTGAAATGTATTTTACTCCAAAGATTCTACTCATCGATTATAACCGAATTAATTTACTCAAAAATATCTATACTAGTAAAATAACACAATTATCACAATTAGGTTCAAATTCTGCAACGCCGAATTGAAAAAAAACTTACAGTCTCCCTAATATTGGTTTTTGTGCAATGATCATAAAACTTTAAAAAACTAACGATTTATGTAGATTGTATTGTTAACACGTTTCGTAAAAAGCTTTAAAAACCCACCAACAGGGTGTTAAAAGTATCACGACAATAACTTTTTTCATGTTTTAACAAGTACAATCGTCTGCTTCAGATTGATCCTTAAAAACTGAATAACAGTTTCTCTATATAAAAAAATAAAACTCGTAAACATCATCCCCAAACATTTAATTTGATTACAATTACATAACACCATATTTGAAAGTAAATAAAAAAAACAGCATTACCTAGTTTGACAGATTTGCAAATTGCAAATCAAAGTATCTATGTATACAGGGTGTTGCATAAGTACTTGTACAAACTTTAAAGGGTGATTCTTTGACTAATTTTAAGATACAAATTTCATATGTACATGGGTCCGCTACGGCTTGGTTTTCGAGATACAGGTAGTTCAAAAAGAATATTATATTTAGGATTATATGCTTGTTCAATAGCATCGCAATTTGGTGCAATTCGGGATACAGGTGTATTGATGACACCAGAGCTGTCAAAAGAACTAATAAAAAATACGAAAAATAACAAAATACAAATATCATTCAAAAGACAACAATGCACATAATAGTCGGTACCAAGCCAAATAGGTAGTAGGTAAATATAGATTTATTTTGTTTCGGGCTTGGGCTTGGCACCGACTTATTGTAATCAAAACTACCCACCAAACGGATACATTTAATTTTACGCAGATGCTCAAAATGTTAACTTTCTTTCATTAATAGAGACCTGTGAAGTGAGCTTACCTCTTACGCCCACGTATTAAGTACTAAGTTTCAGTTATCAGTTATAATTTTTTATTTTCCAAGGAAGCGAAACGAGATATTTAAAACGGCATTGCGCCGCCCTCATGTATACCTCCGGGGGCGGCATCGAAAATCGCTACACGTCACAAACTTGTAAATGCTTAGAACTACCCCTATATCAAATTTCTATTTTCTATCTTTTTTGTTTCATACCCAAAGCCCTATTCCTACCGAACTTATTATTTACCCGAAGAAACATTAAAAAGAAGTAAAATTTAAGTACCTATACTATTATAATAGGTATACCTAATATAATATAGGTAGCACTGATAATTTTTTTATTATAGGTATTATAAGATCTACAACAATCTTGTTACATCTTTGCCACATTGTCTACGTGAAATATTTAGTCAAAAGTATGTTTCTATCTAAAAGCTTTTCATTTAACGATTGTTCGCCACTGATCATGGGACTGGTCTAGTCTTGAAACATGTATGACATGGATTAAATATTATTATATTAAATTTAATTCATAGAGATTAGGCTTTTATTTCAATACTGTACTTGTAATAAATCACCCTGTGTGTTTCTTTTACCGACGAATTGGCAACAGCACGACACACACCACATTCGCTTGTTTTTTTTTCTACCCTCCCTGCGTATCCCCTCCAGATTAATACAGAATTTCATCAATTTCTCTCTCTGACAATACAGCATTGCCGGTGCATATCTGTTGCAAATGATCTAAATAATTGTTATACGTTGCGTTTTGTTTTTGATATTAATAAACTACAAAACGGTTTCTGGCTGTGACAATACTGCTCTATGCTTTACACGCTAGTCTACGCCACGTAGTGGCAGGCATACTTAGAGATGTTCTGATTTTAATGCATTGGGCTGACTATCTATTGTGTAGATTAATCTTTGGTAAAGTATAATTTTATTGAAAAATATCTACTTTAATCTAATAATTTATAAAAAGAAACCCTTTTTATTATGCCAGAGGCATCACAATGTTTGTTTGTTGAATATGTTATCGTTAACCATTAAGTAACCTAGAGTTCTGTATTTATTTTTGGTTTTTCTTTCCACTGAGGTAAGTCGAACTTTACCAGTTATAATGTAATCTATTCTTATGTTTAACTTCCTTGTAATTACGTAATTCATATCCAAACTGATGGTGACCCTATCTAGGGTCGAAACATGTATTTTTATTGTCTGAAGAAGATGTAAAAATTAAAAACAATTTGGTGGATACGACAGTGTTTTTTATCCAATATATTATACATTTTTGTTTAAACATTTTATACGTCCTGAATTAAATTAAACAATTAAAACATAACGTTACAATATAAGAATTAACAACTTACAAAAACAACTAGCTTAAAAATTCGTAATTAATTCTTTTCCGGCAACTCTAATTTTACAGGAAATCTTCACTTATAGCAAGCCATATGCCATTTATATTCACATACGAGAGCCCTGTAGAAAATTTATATCAGCTGGTGCAGCACTAATAGCGTTACGTAGTTGTGGGTGTGCGTTTTTTCTATTCCTCTGTACAATATTGTATTTGCCACTCTAACAACATTTCTTGCCATTAGATAGCGTTGGAAATCATGCAATATTTCATGTGTTTTATGGCGACCAGTTATCCTTTCCAGATAACGAACGTGCAAATGTGTAATATTTATATGGGTTTTGATGACAAGTAATCTGATATAATATTATTTTTTTCTCAATTAGCTAAAGTTAATTTTTAAACCTTTAGTGGGATTTCTTGTACGATAGACCATTTATTTTATACGGATTATACCTACAATTTAGCTTATACAGGATGTCAGAAAAATTAAACACGTCTGAATCACAAAATACTAATATAATAATATAGATAAGTTTTATTATGATGTAAAGTATTTCAAATTTTAGTTTAAAATGATTTAAAAAACCACAACTCGATATCCCTGTGCAATGTCCATATGTGCACCCTTTTAACCTTTCATAACAATACATGTCCTACGATATTTTAAAAATCATTTATGTAATAACAATTGTATGGTCATTTGTATAAAAGTATACTATATTTTTCCTTGCTGCTCCAACACGGAAATATATAAACCTACGCTGAAAAAGACTGTTTTTGTTTTTAGAAATTTAGACTTAGATGCACACATACCTAGTCCGTGTTCGAACAGCAAGGAACATACCTCTATAATAATGAATGCTAATGTTAATACTTTTTATGGATATAAGTAGATACATTTATAATAATATGCTTCTGATATTATAAAGTAACAACAAATTTTACTCACTTACTTTTTCCAGTTACTGTAGTTATTTTTATTACTGTCCGTATCCTTTGGCAGCCATGATTTATTATACGTCTTATATCACATATTGTATTTTTAATATACATAATAAAATTCCTGCCGTTTTTAAATGTCGTAAGGTCTCATCTTTTAAGCTTCAGTTCCGCAAACATTTGCTGCATCACTATAGCCTTAACTTTTTTATTTTTCCTTGTCTCTTCTCGATTTCCCGATTATTGGTGCCAATTCAATTATATGAAATTCAATTCAATTTCACTACCGTTAATTAAGTATTATTTAATTTAATTAATTCTTATGAATTTGTAAAGTTAGTTTTAAGTACACTTTTTTTTCTTTGTAAATTACTCTATTTTTTCTATTTCAAGGGAGGTATGTTGGTTTAGTCGTAATGGTGTAGCAGGATTAACATTTGATATCAGTTTTTACTGCATTTTTAATCCTTTTTGCAGTTTTTGGTATTTCTAATCATCTTTTACGTACAAGAATAAGTATGGTTTTTTTTCTTTTTTTTTTCTTTTTTTTATATATCTTTTTATGTATCCTAAGTTTTTTTTTTCATGTAAATGAACTGCAAATAAACGTATTATTATTATTATTATATATGAGGGAGAAATGTATCAAAAAACGCTGCATTCGATGCCCTTTTATAATGTAAAGAGGCATGGGAACAGATAGCCCCGGTAAAATCGTTAAATTTATATATTTTAAATTAACTTTGGATAAACTATACCACACTATAAGGCATGAACAGATAATGGCAACTGTACCGGGTGGTCCATTAAGAATGGCATTCGGGCATATCATACGATTTCTGGAAAACGGCTTTAGATTTTGCGACCAAATTTGGGCATGTACAATATAGACTGGGCGGGTCACTTTCCGACGTATAAATGACAGTCAAGCACCATTTTGAAATAAATTTTGAAGAGAAAGAGGAGTCGAGTGATACCTCATTTTGAAGAAGATATGCTCAATACGATGTTCCAATTTCAAATCCCTGTCACTTTTTGAAGCAAAATGGCGTCTTGTCAAAGATGGGGGAGGATTGAAATCGGCCTGGTAAACTAAAAAAATGTTGTTGGGTTGCCAAATGTTGCTTTATTTTCCAAATGGTGAAGCGCAAGTCGTTCGAGCTGCTTTTTTATGAATGTGTTGGCAAAGTTAGAATTGCCCAAATTAATGTTAAACATTATCATCATTTAGTCGGCGCGAAACAGCTCCAGAAGCTTCTAGAAGAATACTGAATTGCAATCGTCAGATACAGACAAGTGTGGTAATCACTAACAGTCGCGGCCACGTGTGTCTTGGCCTTTAGACGTTTGTTGGTCTGCATCCAGAGATATAGAGGAGGGAGAATGAGCTTCGACGAGTGCGCATACGATTTTCGCAGGATGAAACTGGCGCCACCATTGTTGTGCCAACTGTGGGAAAACAACTCTGGTGTTAAACTACGATTCGTCTATTAAAGGAAGAATTTTAAAGCCAGGCATTTGTTTGTCCCGATCAGACTTGGTTACTGACCTCGGAGTGATATTCGATTCGAGACTCACACTTAATGAGCACAATAAAACCAGAATTCAGAAAGCAAGTCGTATGCATGTCGTCTTAGTGCGAAGTTGTCAAGGGATTTGTGAGTGTCGATGCTCTTATTGCCCTTTATTTTGCCTATGTTCGCTCTAAATTAGAGTATGGATCTATCATTTGATCCCCATTTTATTCATATCATAAGCAGTCATTAGAAAAAATACAACGTAGATTTTTGAAATATTTGGTCTGGAAGCAGGATTGCGCTTATCCAACTCGAGGATACGATCAGCGGCTTCTTTTAGCTCGATTTTCCATGCAAAGTCTTGAACTTCGTCGTGTTTTGTCATCTTTAATGTTTTTGTATAATATTCTCCATAACAAGGTGGATTGTTCTTATATTCTTTCAAAACTAAACTTTAATATTCCCGGAATTTCCACTAGCTATTATTATTATTATTATGAAACGAGGCATTTATACAAATTATACATTTTATAATAATGTTGTAGAATTCCACGAGATGGTAATTTACTACCATTTTAAACACTGAGGATTTTCTGGAAGGCCTACGTTGCAGAAAAACTCTGTTCCTGTTTATTTTAAATAAAACAAAATGCATATTGAAAACTGGTAATCACGATATGTAAAAATTTTTATATAAACTTTCTTTTTCCTACTTAATTTGCACCCCTTAAGACTATACGCCACTGTCAAGGGTGGAACATGGCGGCCGACTATATTAGCAGTTCGCGCATCTGTCTAAGGTTATGATATGGAAAGCATTGTGGAAAGACTGCTTTAGTTAAGTTGCATATATGTAAAAATCTAATTACGTTTTAGTCTGCTTTTCCGAAAGACATACCTATGAAAATTTTATCTACCTGGTGTGTTTTCACTGCATATGCATATAGCTACAGGTTATTTTTATCTGAAAATTAAATTATGCGGCAATAATATATTCAGCGTTCATGCAGTATTCATACAAAGAACTTTTATTTATATATTTTTTTAACTTTATTTTTATTAAAAGCCGCATCTTTTTCATGCTGAAAGTTTCTATTTTTTGTTTTTGAAAAAATATTTATGCAAACGAAATGTTAGTTACGTTGGTAGTAGCATTACAAATTATTTTCATATTATACGCAATGAGTTGGGAAAATAATTGCAATGTTACAAATATTTCCGCTAAAATATGCTCACTGGTCACTTGCGCGCTTTCGCCTTTATATGGGGGTGATTGGAGCTAACTGAGGTTGGAGAGCCAACATGCATGCATACCTCCGCTGCTGTTTTAAACATAAATAAATAGAAATTAAAATTAAAATTAACACGCACAAAAAGGTTGGTGGGCATAGATTCCTATTCTCATTGCACATTTTTATTATTTTTACTAATAAAATAAACTCTATTTTGTAAATCCACACATTGGCGTACCATCTTGGCACCAAAATTGTGTTCAACCATGATATAGTAGGTCTGTTCTGAAGAGATAATGAGTAGTGGCGGCAATAAAGCCACTGCAGACGCAAATACTAGGTGATATACATTGATATTACGAATAATATAAATATACAGGGTGAGTAATGGCCATTTTCACAAACAGCACCCTAACATTAGGGAAAGAATACCCTACACCTTGTATTATATGCACTTATTTTCCCTAAGGTGCCCAAAATTGTTGTAGAAACGGCCATAGGTCAAAGAGATTTAAGAAAATCGGTTGTGTCGCCCTAAAACTTTCCCGAATACACCAAAATTGAGCTCAATTGGTTAATTCTTTCAGGCGGAGTGGTACATAAACTGTACTTTAAATGAAAGAATCCAGAAAAAACTGAAAGAATCCAAAAAACTGGGAATACGGGGGTCGTTTCAAACAAAATATCAGGCCATGTATGTTAATATATCAAGGGCTATAGCTCGTAACCCAGAATGTGTCAGACATTCTCCCTAGCCTCAAATTATTTCTCAGGAAGAAGACTATTAGAAAAAAAATTAAAGAATTTCTCCTACTTGGTTTTAATTGACAATAACTTTATAAACATCTAAATTAAATCTTTAATTTCTTTCTGCTATCCACGATTTAAGGTAAATAAGGCAGAGTTATCGCCTAGTCGGTTTCTGGTTTTGATAAGTGTTAAAGCAGCTCTGGAAAACTGCCTCTCAACAGGAGCTGAAGATGCAGGCGTTGATGAAAAGTCTTTGGCCATTGTGGCAGCGTTTGGAAAAATGCTTTCGTGTCTTTTCCACCATTCTAAAATATTATCAGTACAAATTTTTTACAGCCTGTGTGCGTATATTCGAATCGCTATCAAGTAACTTGATTTTGCTTGATGTCAAGTCAGGTAATACTGACAAAAAATCAAGTGAAGCCAAGCAGCGATTTTGAAAAGCTTGAGTTTTCCAGGCACGCCAAGTATTTTAGAAAAAATCTCAAGCTACTTAGCTTAATGAATACCTATTCCTTTGTCAGTTCAGTTTCTTGGACACCCTGTTATTAAAATAGTTTGTCCCTCCCCTGTAAACAATTCTGCCGGTGGTATTTAAAATAAGTGGAATGAATATCAACCTTTTTTTGAGGCGACGGATATTCTACAAAGCTAAATTTAAATAAAAATTAAAAATGTTGGTGTCACAACAAAATAAATTTAAATATATAAATTTTGCCTCAGGAGTATCGAAAATGTTTCCGGCAAAAAACATTTTAATTTGCGTCTCGAACGTGCGGTTCACATAAAGCTGACGTCCACCACACAAACCGTCGCGTCGCGTTGCTGTGGCCTCATTTTTATTCATAAAATATTTAATGGCCCGGTAAGCTGTTGAACAAAAAACGTGACTGATCATTGTAGGGACCCAACAAAAAAAAATCTTTGTGGAAATGTGAATCGATTAAAAATGTATATTTAATTGCTGCTTTATGGATAAATATTACACTAATATTTGTCTACAAGATTTTTGACAGTCGAAGAACTATGAGATTGTTCTTGTCAATTTTAAATTACGAATAATAATACCGAGGGAGATTAAATTATACGCACACAGATTATTTTTTATTTGTAATTAAGTAACCTATTGCTCTAAAGCACATAAGATATGCTTTTAATTTTAATGTTCAACAGATTTCTCCCTTAACAGAGCAAAATTATCATACAATAGGTAATTTCACAAAAAAAAAGCAAAACCAAAATATAATACATATTGAACAAAATAAGTATTTTATTAAAAATAAAACATGATTGGTCTACACTAATTATACAATTAACATGAAAAAAAGAGAAACTACGAAGCACAAACAGTCAGAGCAGCCCTCATAAGTGCTTGCCTTGAACAATTAAAAATGTCACAGTCAGCACAAATCAAATTAAAATTATTACACATGACATATACGGCCGATTTTGTGTTAGTGCTTAATCGTCTTAAGAAACTTCAAAATGGTTATATCCGTCTTGATCTCAATTTACAATACTTTCCCTGGGTCTGGAAAGTAATACAAAAAAGATTCGAACGATTTAAATTTTTGATTGGCAGACGTCAGCAGCTTTAAAGAAAAAGTTTGCATTCGACCTCTGGAAATGTATGATTCTGTAGGTATTGCTCATCGTTAATTTATTTTACTAAATCTCAATTTAAAATTGAAGTGTTCCCCAGGGGTCGATTCTGGGACCTCTGCTGTTTGTTGTATTTTTACAATGGATATGGAATGATGTGTTCGTGATTGTCACATACACCAGTCTGCTGATGACACTCAAATTTACGTGTCTTTTGGGGAGCATGAACGTGTGGCAGCAGAGCTCGGCTTCAACAATGTCAAAGACTGTTTTAACCATGATTTGAAAGTTAACCCACTTTAGTTTTAAAGACGACAAAAATAAATTAAAGATCGAAATAGGTAATAGCAGTGTCTTCTCTTACACGGTGGTAAAAAAAACTTGCGTATTACGTTTGATGAAACTTTGAGATTCCGAACGCATGTTAACAAAATTGAGATCATTTATGACTTTCCGGAACTTGTTTCGTAGTAGACACTTACTAAATATTAAACTACAAAAGCAGCTGTGCGAAAGTTTGGTTTAGAGCCATTGTAATTTTAGAGATGTCATTTATAGTCCATGTTTAGATAATAAAAGCAGCTATAAAATACAACGTGTGTTCGTTTTCTGTTTGGTCTATTGGCGTGAACATGTAAGCGAGAAATTGAGAGAGCTACGGTGGCTACGAATGACTGAACGTTGATATTGGCATATGGCTTGCATGGTACACAAGATATTAATGATGAATTTTCCGTCATATTTAAGGATCAAATTGTCTTATGTATACGCAACTCATGACAGGACCATAAGATATCGACACCTCCTGAGTACACCTAAACATAGTATAGCCCTTTTTCAGAGGTATTTTTCATATATTGGAGCTCGGTTGTACAATCGGTTTTGATATTGTATTTTATTTGTTGTATGCATGCTCGGTTAAAAACAGCTTGCTGAAATTCGCCGACATAAAAATAAAGACCATTTATTATTATTATATAACAGGTGATTTTTTAATAACTTTCGGATTTGATTAAAAAAAAAAACATAAGTACAATTTGGAGAAATGTATGAAATCTTTATTTGAGTCGATATACATAGAACAATATATATAAAATAGTTCATACGCTGGGTCCAATTTTGACATACTCTATCGAACATATCAGCCAGTATCTCACGAATAAATTTTTCAATATTGGCTTCCAGCGCGCCTACCGCTGCGGTCTATAGTCATGGGCCTTAATATAGCCCCACAAAAAAAATTGTCTAACGGCGTTAAATTAAATCGCACGATCTAGGCGGCCAATTGACCGGACTCAAACGTGAAATAAACTGTTCACCGAACACGCTTCTCTATTAGGCCATTGTTCACAAAAAAAAAAGCAGCAGCTCTGTGGCAAGTGAGCCCATCTTGCTGAAACCACATGCCAACCAAGTCCAGCTCTTCCATTTTGGGCAAAAAAAAATAGCGCTCGCCATTCACAGTAACGTTCCTGCCTTCATCGTCTTTGAAAAAGTACGGTCCAATCATGCCATAATCCACACAAAACAGTGCATTTTTCGTGATGCATTGGCAGTTCTTGCAATGCTTCCGGCTGCTCTTCACACCAAATACGGCAATTTAGCTTGTTCACGTATCCATTCATCCAGAAATGAGCTTCGTCGCTGAACACAATTTTCCGATAAACTAGTGGATCTTCATCCAACTTTGCCAGCGCCCATTCACCAAAACTTAGCCGTTGTGGTAGGTGGTGTGGCTTCATTTCTTGCCCCGGCTGTATTTTAAAAAGTTTTACACCCAAATTCTTCCGTCAAATTTTCCACATAGTGCATAGTGCAGGTAAAATGTTATGGAGATACTACAGTTTACATCTACTCATAAACGGATGATATTGAACAAGGAGATCACGAAAATCGTATATATTTTTACTAAAATGGGGTCATTTTAACAAAAATTTTGCAATATTTTTGAAAAAATTTAACTTTTACTCCAATTTGAAGCATATAAAATAATGTCCCATATGATGCGGACTTTCTGAAAAACACTGTATAACTTAAGCTCACGCCCCTGATTTTGTAAAGAAGAAAACATATGCTAAATAAAAATTCAAATTACTTTGTGGGATAAAATTGCGTTTTGTGTTCGTTTTTTTTTACAGAAGATAATATGCAGTAATTTACATAGTAATGACATAGGTGTATTAGAGGGAATGCTGTTCCTTTCGGGTGAGACTTGTGCCTCAAGGTAGAACAGCATATGGACGAAGTTGTTTTTTTAAAGAAAAAATCCAAAAATTAAAATGATATTATCAATGTAAGGTGCGTTTTAAATTAGTATCAGTGGCGTATGTTTTTTGGTATCTAGATTTTTGTTTTTAGCTCTCAATATGTTTTCTCAAATGTTGGATAATTTTTCATTAGATTAATAGAGTATAACCTAAAGCATTATTCATAAAAAATTAGATCACATTGGCGTTCGACAAACATGTAAAAATGGGTGAGAAACTTAAAAAAACATATTTTCTTAACACAGCAGAAATATTAGGTGATTTACATCCAACCATATATCTATTATAAGGTACATACATATCATTTTTATTTCTGGTATTAAAATTATGTATATCACGGACACATCTAAAATTTTCCTTATTTAAAAATGCATAAACACATAGCTCGTATATGTACAATCCCGGCAAAGTAAAATTTTAAATTTCCTAAAAATATTTTTACATGATACTGTAGAAGGTACACCTTCCCAACATCTTAAAATACGCTTCTGTGCAATAAGAACATCCTGTGACAGGGTGTCCCACCCCCAAAAACAAACTCCATACCGCAATCTACTTTCCACTTGGGCAAAATACAATGATCTCATCTGAGACATTGTTAATAGAGTTTTTAAATTTTTAAACATATAGCATAGCGTCCCTAACTTCGATATTAAAAAATTGCAATGATTACTCCATTTCAAGAAGGGGCCAATGTACATCCCTAGATATTTAACACAATCGGCATCATCAGATATTGTATCATTAGCTATTTTAATTTGTAGCGCATTGCATCTTTTTTGGACATTTCGAAATCTCAAAGAAACCGTCTTATCCGTATTTCAATAAAAATTACTTTTATTAAACCATTCACATACAGAACTCATGACAGTATCGCACTTAGACTGCAGATTCAAAGAGTCCTTTTTAGAAATAATTATGGAAGCATCATCCGCGTATAGAACAAAATCTGCTTCTGATGTAACGGTCTCCAGTTCATTCATATACAAAATAGACAAGACCGGGCCCAAAACGGATCCTTGGGGTACGCCAACATTAATTGTGATTGCTGATGTCTACTAAAAATTATTTGGAAATCGAGCTTGTCAGCTAGAGTCTCTCGAAAAAGGTAAATGACAAAAAGCTCATAGAAATATAACTTTCACACTTAAATATACCTCGAGGGCAACAGTTTATATTATTATTATTTTTGGATTTCTTGATGTTCAAAATAATTTCCACATTATATTTTGAAATTCAAAAATTTATTTAGTTGCCAGTTTTTTTATCGTCTTTTAAGTTTTACAACGTTTCGACAACAGGTTGCTGTCTTCTTCAGGTTGATCCAGATCATTTTCTACATTGAATAAGATATTTCTTCATTATAATAATAATAATAAGCTTTATTGCTCAACAGAATCTATCCATTTACAGAGCAATACATTAAATAGGAAATAAATTCGACAAATACTAACTACATTACAATTTTACAAATTACAATACAATTTAGCTTCATCTAAAATTCCCCTCAATGGGGTGAAATGTACATCACACGATTCTCACATCACATTATGACAATTTAACATAAAATATATAGGAGACTTCAACATTAGATTCGTTCGAGCCCTCGGGCAGTAAAAAGTGCTACAATGCCTACCGCACACACGCGGTATACAAAAATTAATTTGGGACAACAACTATGTGCAATCTATTTTATTGTTCAGCAGTGCAGGAAGATAAGAGCCACAGTCGCCCTACAATATTCTAGGGACTCAATATGGAACCTACTTGTCAGATCGGTATACTCAATTCCTCTAGCAGAGTATACGTTATCACATTTATAAGCTAGGTATTTAAGAAATCTTCTCTGTACACGCTCTACAGACGACTCAAGACTGACATAATAAGGATTCCAAACTAAACTACAATACTCCAACTTGGAACGCACAAACGCAAGAATAGAGCCTTCAAGCATCCAATATCTGTAAAACCTGCACAATTCCTGACTATAAAACCATAGGACTTCATTGCATGCGCAACTTTACTCGCTATATGATCAACAAACGTTAATCGACAATCGAATACAACTCCAAGATCTCTCGTGGAATAAATACGAGATAGTTCACGATCCCCAATGGAGTAATGATAATCGTGGATTATTAATCGTCGAGTATAAGTGACAATTTTACATTTTGAGGTGTTTAGCGGCAAGTCATTTCGGACACACCAGTCCTGAATCGAATCCAGGTCCGTCTAAAGCCTCACACAGTCCGACAAATTACGGACACTTGTATATATTTTCAGGTCATCAGCGAACAAAAGACTTTTACATTTACAATATCATTAACAAATATGAGAAATAATAAGGGGCCAAGATTAGACCCTTGAGGCACACCAGATGTCATGTATTAACAAACGATGCATGTCTAAATAAAATAATAAATTTGATAATAAACAAATTTCCCATATATGATGCGGACTTTTTGAAAAACACTGTATAAATATGCTGCTGTATATTTTGTATAATGTAGAACATGTTTATGAAATAAAAATGCTAATTTATAAATATAAGGAAATTTAGTGTTATTAAATGATTCATTTATGAGTTCACGATCGGACGAAGCATGGGCGCAATAATACCTACCTACTTATAATAATAATAATAATAATGTATTGATTCCCTTGATTATACCTATAAAGTTTTATGGAACATGCCAAAAAAAAACAAAAATATTTAACAGATTTAAAAGTAAAAAACAGCTGAAATAGTACAGCAATTAATGTAAATCTTTGTTTATAGGCATTTTTTTTTACTGTTGTGCTCATATTAAAGAATCTTAACCACATACAAACCATAAACAGTGAGAATACGCATAATTTTTAGAAAAATATTTGTTTTTACGAAACGTACCTATACTCGCCCTGTTGGCGTAAGCCTAAATACGATTAGTTAAAAGTATGTACTTTGTCTAGGTAATGTTAAACTATATGGGATAGATTATTTGAGGGTCTGATAGTGCGTGAGCAACCGTTTGGTCTGGTGGTGTTTGGAGGAAGCGGACAAACTTTACCAAGTTTTTGCATCCCCTAGGCACCGCTTAGTAAAATCAGGGCGGTGCACATATGAGATTATATTTGTTTCTTTATTATTATTTATTTTATTTATTTCGGCTTAGAGCAAAATAACATGTATATATTTTAAGTGGATATTTGAAATAAATAAATTTGAATTTGAATTCACTATCACTGATTTTGATTATATAAATAGCATTGTGTACTAAGGACCAGTTTTGTCCTAAAATTTTCACACTCAAATTTCTCGAAAACCTTTAAGTTTTTCGAGAAAAGACAAGTATGGCTTTTTTATGTAGAAAACTTTAGTTTATCACATTTTTGACATAAATGGAATAAATGTCACAAGAAAAAAAAGTTAGGTTATAGTTAAGGCAATGGTCCCATCTGTTTACCCGCCTATGATCATAATTTGTTATTTAATTTCATGCCAGTTTACGACATTCAACTAGGTGAACAAATATGCTACATTTGATTAATGCATCTTTACTCGTTTCGAAAATATTTCAAAAAAATCGTCCTCAGGCAGTCATCTTTAACACCCTGTATCTTTGTAAATAAGAATTTTTCGAAAAATTACAGTTTGGGTTTTTTTCATGATTAGACGTCGCCAATTCGCTCACAAATTTTGACCACCTATTTTAGAAACACCTTGTATAATAAAGACATTTATAGACAGTGTTAAAAAAAAATATCTTTCATTTATTGGCTTATAATATACAAGATGTTCTATTTCAAATATTTTTGTTCAATATTGCAAACTAAATTTTTTGATTCCAATAATATTTCTAAAAGATGTTTCAGCAGAAATTCTACAAGTTTTGTATTTATTTTTTTTAAACGAAATAAATTATCCATCATCAAAGTGGAGTGTCAGTTTAAAATAAAAGAAAACCAACAAAAACTTTCAAAGTCAACTCCACAAAAAACTTTTCATTTAGTTTTGTAAAGGAAACCAGTTTCGGCTCAACAAGCCATCATCAGTCCTACAATAAAGATAAAAACGAACGCATAAGAGAAAAAATAAATAAATAAATAAAACGTACAACGGGCAACAAATCTATAGATAAGTTCATAAGGTAAAAAACTTACCATTCTTACAAAAACATCTGTGTAGGTACAGAAAAAATATCAAACATGAATGACATTACACGAAAACAAACAAACACCTGTGTTGAGTAAATAAATAAAATAAGAATTTCTTCTGTACCTACACAGATGTTTTTGTAAGAATGGTAAGCTTTTTATCTTATGAACTTATTTATAGATTTGTTGCCCGTTGAACGTTTTATTTATTTATTTATTTTTTCTCTTATGCGTTCGGTTTTATCTTTATTGTAGGACTGATGATGGCTTGTTGAGCCGAAACTGGTTTTCTTTACATAACTAAATTAAAAGTTTTTTGTGGAGTTGACTTTGAAAGTTTTTGTTTGTTTTCTTTTGTTTATTTTTTTTCCTATAATCCATATGAGGATGTCAGAATATAATGAATGACCCTGTACTTGTTTGTGCTTGAAAAACTTTTTGAATATCCAAGTAGTTTCCCTATAACATACCGATACGTTGAGCTTTATTCACCCTGTATATATAATTTGTCCACAGCATATTTATGCTTATTTTATTAGCTCTGTTGCATAGCATTTAATTTGTTTAGTTGTCTAATACCAGGCTTCAATAACATACGTGAATATATTTGTTTTTTTCCCATAATATGTATAAGATCCAACCACCCATTTAAAAGACGTTCTTCTTCTCACAGTGTATGCCTTAAGGACACCATAACAACAACGAGAAAATTACGCGGGCCGAGGACGCTATTAACATTCTGAAAAGACATTAGTGCCCTCCCGGGGGCCTTAGAAGACAGTGACCCTTTCACGGGACTCGAATCACCGACCGGTGTAGGCATTTAAAATTATTGTCCCTTCAAGGCGAATCCCTACGGGTGGAATTGTACGCATCAATATAACGTCGCCATCCAGAGGGCTTTTGTCTCGGAAAAGGTGAAATTGATGGTTTCTAAAAAGGATGTGAGTGGAATTTTCACTTATATTTATTGACATTTTCAGACTATATCATCTCGTTTTAATTTTGTTTTACGATTAAAAATTTTAATATTTTTTATCAAGTGTGCTGTGCGTCTAAAATGAAAAAAATTTTGGCTATTTGAAGGAATACAGATTCAAATTTTTGCACAGCCATATAATAATAATAATAATCGTCTTTATTGCTTCTTTTTTAAATATACAAAATTTACACCAATATTTGTGTGATTTACATGAATCACAAAAATTGAGCCACTTAAGGAGGCGAAGTCTAGCTTATAGCTACTCTACTTAACCTCCAAAAGCAGCGCAATGAACAAGTAGTATACAAACCAAAACATTCTCATTAAGAATTTAAATACTTTTGTATAAATGGACATCTCATGATTATCCTAAAAAATATTATTAATCATCGGGCTTGTTTTTTCACTTAAATTATTGCAAATTTAGAAAAAATCAGAGAAGAAAACAATTACATCGCTATTGATTTTCTAAAAGGTACTGTTTGTATAAAATTTTAAATCTTTTACGATGAGCATTACTAAGCTCAGCCGGTAGGCTGTTAAAACACTTTATAGCATTATAAATAAAACTTCTTTGAAAAAGGGCGGTACGATGATTTGGCATAGTTATCTTATTTTGTTGTCTAATTTCTTGGAATTAGTTTTTCTTTAATTGACAGCATTTACACTATTAAGAATTTGAAATACAAAATTGCCAAGATGATGCAATCGGCGCTTCTCCATTCTCAGCCACCTCATGTCATTAAATGTGTAGGAGACATGATCATACCTTCTCAAACCGTTAACAAACTGACAGCAGCTATTTTGCACTTTCTATATTCGATTTTTATCATTCACATCCAGGAGAGAGCAATAAATAAAATCACAGTAATTAAAATTTGATAACACTAGTGATTCACACAAAATTTTCCTGTTTCCGTTTCTTAAAATATTGTCTGTTTGACGATAAAACTTTTAAATTAAAAAATGTTTTCCGCAGAAGACCACTCACACATGTTCTCTACATCTTAAATCGGTATCAATTATTAAACCCAAATTTCTGGCAGAAGCAACAAATTTAATATAGGTTCATTATTTATGTGAATTATAAAATGTCCCTGCATATATCTATCAATATTATGTCTACTAGTAAATGGCAATACAAGTGATTTTAATGGATTTAAGTTTAAATTATGTTGTTTAGAGAGTGTTGATAGGATACTAAGATCTGAATTCACGGTCGTTGTCAAAGCTACAGTAGCTTAGTGTGTCGTCAGCGTAGGCCTGGACATTACAATGTTCCAATGATTTCAGGATATCAGACGTGTATATAATAAATAATAAAGGTCCCAAAATTGATCCCTGGGGCACACCAGAGACAATACTCGCCTCACTAGAAAACTGACCTTTATAAGCAATTTGTTGCTTCCTAGATGACAGATAAGACTCTATAACACGCAATGCACAATCATCGAAACCATAAAATTTGAGTTTTGCCAGAGAGATATGCGATGGGGGTTTTTAATTCCCAAAATTGGGGATAAGTGGTAGAAGATGTCGTACTGTTACGGTATTATTATTATTGTATTGTCGGATTGATGTAATTGCTTCTTTATGAATGCTCACACAGTTCTAAAGATAACCAATACAAATATTGTTCTACAAGCTCTGATTCCACAGTTAGGAAATCAACTTGTGTCCGTGTGCAAAATAAAGCAGTTTTTAATTCAGCTTTCCTTTGTCAAGGTACGGTGGAATTGACTGATAAACATTAATAATTCAAAAACTGTTGCAAGTTTTAGAAGGTTTGAACAAAAAAATAAAACTTTAAATTCGTATATAAGAATTTATTTACCTACTTGCAAATTTGAAATAAGTTCAAATTCAAATTTCTTTATTCAGTCATAAATTGTACATTTCTGTACTTAGACACGTCAATATGTAAACAATAATGTTTAAAATAAAAACACTCATAACAACATTCAGAGAAAAAAAAAATAAAATAAATAAACAGCAAATGAACAAACAAATGAACAATTACAATCGTTAAAAAAACAAAAAAACTACCGTCCATTAGTATCAACAAACTCCTGAAAGCTGTAGAACACGTTATCAAACAAATACAGCTTTAATTTTCTTTTAAATTGTGTCTCAGTTTGGCAACCCTTGACGTCCTCGGGCAGGAGATTATAACATTGGTAGCCCGAGTATTTTGGTGACTTTTTATAAAATTCGTGTTTGGGACGAGGCAAGCACAATCGGTCCCTTCCCCTAGTGGAATACTCGTGGTTGTCTCCACACGTACGCGCGCCATGTTTATTTTTATAAATATGACAGAGCGTTTTATATATAGGTAAATAGATGGGACTGTGAGCAAACGATTTTGTTTAAAAGCGTCCCTACAAGTACCCCTAAAAGGAATATTAAAAATGCAACGCACTGCTCGTTTTTGTAGTATAAAAACTCTGTCAATCATACTAGACCTGCCCCAGACCACTATACCATACACAATTGCTGAATAGATCAATGCATAATATATTGAAAGTAAGACATGCACATTCATGCAAGTCTTCAGCGAATTAATAATATATAAAGACGTATTAAGTTTTTTACAAAGGTGGTCTATATGCGTTACCCAGCTGAAATCCGGATCAACAAAAACTCCTAGCAGTTTAGCAGAATCTGATAGAGGAAGATGGATATGATCAAAGTTTATGTTGAGATCCAATGTTCTGAACTTATTAAAGTGTATAGCAACTGTTTTGTCAAAGTTGATCATGAGCCTATTACTCCGACACCACATTCGAAACTCATCGAGAGTGACATTTATCTTATGTTTTAGAATTTCAGGATCCCTGTCAGATAATAAAAGAGTGGTGTCATCAGCATACATGTACTGAAAACCGTGTGTGATATTTGCAGGAAGATCGTTAATATAAATTAAAAATAGCAATGGGCCCAGTATACTTCCCTGAGGAGTGCCCAGATCAACATTTAAGAAGTCTGACACAACAGATTCAATTTTAACCGCGATTTTTCGGTCCTTCAAATAAGAATGTATCCACTGATTGATCGGTCCACGTATGCCAACTTGTTCTAATTTTTGGCATAGAAAGTCTCTATCAACAACGTCAAATGCGCTGGACAAATCGAATAAAAGAGCCACTACATGGGAGCCGTTATCAATCAGATCATGAACCTGTTGAACAAATTCGACGGTGCAGGTTTCAGTGGAAAAACCTTGTCTAAATCCGTGCTGACAACCGCTCAACACATCACACTGGCTTAAAAATTCAAAAATTCTCTCGGCCACAAGCTTCTCAATCACCTTCGACACAGTGCTTATTAAAGCTATTGGCCTATAATTTGCGATGGCTTTCTGGTCACCCTTTTTATATAATGGGATGATAACGGACCTCTTCAGTTGCTCCGGAAATCTCCCATGATGCACCGACATACTTGACAACTCCGCCACTATGGGACAGAACACGTCAGAGGACTCCTTTAATACCTTTATTGGAATACTGTCTATACCCGTAGATTTTTTATTAGGGAATTTAGATAGGACTCTTGCAACGTCCTCCGCTGACACTGGACCAAAAAACATACTTCTGGGATTATTCGTCCCCACAGTACAATGGGCAGACAAATTTCCATTAAAATGGGAATGTAGTTTATCCGCAATTATAGTTGAGAAGTACGTGCAGAAAACAGTAGCGACCTCAGATGGGTTTGAAATAATATTGTTGTTGTGAGTGAGGGCTATTGGTTTATTACGATTTTGGACCTTTCCAGTATATTCTCGGAAAATTTATAATAAGGAAGCTATAAAAATTCTAACCCGGCATTTCTAGACTATTTTCGTCCACGAATTACTGATGAATCTCAGAACCTTACACCAGAAATGCTCCACAACATTCGAAACTGCTTTGAACACAGGCTAGTAGAGAAGCTGTATTTTCTTTATAATAATAATAATAAACAGTTTATTTGCAGGCATATATGGATAACGTGTAAACATAGTACGAGTAACAAACGCAATCATAATTACAAGGAGCCAAAAATAACTGCAAAAAGGGTTAGAAGGCAGTAAAACTGATTTTGATATTCTAACCCGTACGGAAAAATTAACAATTTATACTACATCTATTAAAGTTCCCGATAACTTACGATTAACAAAATTAATGTGAACAATAATCAATGCAAAAAGAAAGAAAAACAACAAAAACAAATTAAAAATAAATGCCAAATCATAAGCACAACACGAAATGAAAATTATGCTTAAACCAAAGATTAATCTACACAATAGATAGTCAGCGTATATGGGAAATAAAACAAAAATTGAAACTGTCTCGACACGAGCTACATCTATTAGAAAAACATGCAACCATGGAAATTATGGAAATTGTAGATGGCGTTATATGTATTGTGTTGAAATAAAATAATCATATGGGCAATGTTAGACAAGGACGAGTATACTTTCCCCTACGAGGTGGGAGTTTGTTTTTATATTATAGGTATCATATATGTACTACTGTGCAGCAGTGTTTTTTGTTTAAAATTATATGGTATACGTATACCTATCTACGCAAAGATTAATGTGTATGGACGAAAATAAAAGAAATTACTATAATAGTATAAATATACAGGGCTGGTTTATTAAATGTTTTAGACAATAATTTTAAATGACGAAAATAATATTATTTTAGTCATTTAATTTTAAATTTCGGATATAAGGATGCATCAAAAAGTTATATTTAAATTAACGAAATTTGGCGTTATAGATAGGACTTCCGGTTATTACCTGATTCAGTTTTAAGGATCAAACTCAAACAGCAGATTCAACTTGTCGTTAACATTATGAAAAAATAAATCTCAGAGGCGGGTAAATTAAAGGGGCATAAAGGCGTGAAATGCTACCCTAACATTTTATGCACATTTTTTGCGTGTGTTTCAATTCGGAGATGTAAAATCTAACAAATTATATACGTAATAAATGTATCCTTCTGTGATATTGATAGAAAGTCATCGTTATCGCGTAATATCGATTTTAAGAAATGTTAATATTAAAAAGGGTGTGCTTTTTACAAGTTGCTGAAGTAAATAAGGTTTGAAATTTCCAGCATGACAATAATTATTTAAAAAAATACGGTTTCGAAATGCAGGATGTAAAAAATTAGAATTTTTAATCTGTTTTTAATGAAAATTTAAATCTATTGAGAAATATGGTTCAGGGTTTTTGTGAAATGTATTTTACTCCAAAGATTCTACTCATCGATTATAACCGAATTAATTTACTCAAAAATATCTATACTAGTAAAATAACACAATTATCACAATTAGGTTCAAATTCTGCAACGCCGAATTGAAAAAAAACTTACAGTCTCCCTAATATTGGTTTTTGTGCAATGATCATAAAACTTTAAAAAACTAACGATTTATGTAGATTGTATTGTTAACACGTTTCGTAAAAAGCTTTAAAAACCCACCAACAGGGTGTTAAAAGTATCACGACAATAACTTTTTTCATGTTTTAACAAGTACAATCGTCTGCTTCAGATTGATCCTTAAAAACTGAATAACAGTTTCTCTATATAAAAAAATAAAACTCGTAAATATCATCCCCAAACATTTAATTTGAATACAATTACATAACACCATATTTGAAAGTAAATAAAAAAAAAAACAGCATTACCTAGTTTGACAGATTTGCAAATTGCAAATCAAAGTATCTATGTATACAGGGTGTTGCATAAGTACTTGTACAAACTTTAAAGGGTGATTCTTTGACTAATTTTAAGATACAAATTTCATATGTACATGGGTCCGCTACGGCTTGGTTTTCGAGATACAGGTAGTTCAAAAAGAATATTATATTTAGGATTATATGCTTGTTCAATAGCATCGCAATTTGGTGCAATTCGGGATACAGGTGTATTGATGACACCAGAGCTGTCAAAAGAACTAATAAAAAATACGAAAAATAACAAAATACAAATATCATTCAAAAGACAACAATGCACATAATAGTCGGTACCAAGCCAAATAGGTAGTAGGTAAATATAGATTTATTTTGTTTCGGGCTTGGGCTTGGCACCGACTTATTGTAATCAAAACTACCCACCAAACGGATACATTTAATTTTACGCAGATGCTCAAAATGTTAACTTTCTTTCATTAATAGAGACCTTACCTCTTACGCCCACGTATTAAGTACTAAGTTTCAGTTATCAGTTATAATTTTTTATTTTCCAAGAAAGCGAAACGAGATATTTAAAACGGCATTGCGCCGCCCTCATGTATACCTCCGGGGGCGGCATCGAAAATCGCTACACGTCACAAACTTGTAAATGCTTAGAACTACCCCTATATCAAATTTCTATTTTCTATCTTTTTTGTTTCATACCCAAAGCCCTATTCCTACCGAACTTATTATTTACCCGAAGAAACATTAAAAAGAAGTAAAATTTAAGTACCTAAACCGATAAAGTGGAACTTATACCTGATGAAGAGACAGACTATTATAATAGGTATACCTAATATAATATAGGTAGCACTGATAATTTTTGTATTATAGGTATTATAAGATCTACAACAATCTTGTTACATCTTTGCCACATTCTCTACGTAAAATATTTAGTCAAAAGTATGTTTCTATCTAAAAGCTTTTCATTTAACGATTGTTCGCCACTGATCATGGGACTGGTCTAGTCTTGAAACATGTATGACATGGATTAAATATTATTATATTAAATTTAATTCATAGAGATTAGGCTTTTATTTCAATACTGTACTTGTAATAAATCACCCTGTGTGTTTCTTTTACCGACGAATTGGCAACAGCACGACACACACCACATTCGCTTGTTTTTTTTTCTACCCTCCCTGCGTATCCCCTCCAGATTAATACAGAATTTCATCAATTTCTCTCTCTGACAATACAGCATTGCCGGTGCATATCTGTTGCAAATGATCTAAATAATTGTTATACGTTGCGTTTTGTTTTTGATATTAATAAACTACAAAACGGTTTCTAGCTGTGACAATACTGCTCTATGCTTTACACGCTAGTCTACGCCACGTAGTGGCAGGCATACTTAGAGATGTTCTGATTTTAATGCATTGGGCTGACTATCTATTGTGTAGATTAATCTTTGCTTAAACCAAAGTTAACAATCCACTTCTAAGAATTACACGAAATGTTGATATTTTATGAGTCTTAAAATTGTGACGAATTCCTTTGTAGGTACTATAAACATCATACGAAAAGGATCGCTCGAATATCAAACTGCGATGAGGAGGAGGAGATAATAAACCCTTAAACCTCAGATTAAGATTGTGGACGTCAGACCTAAACCTAATATTTTCGAATAAATATGGTGGATACCCGTCAAGCAGTAAAGTGTGATAAAAACATGCAGCATGTTGAAATCGTCTAGCAATAGACCGCAACAGAGAGTAAGGATTAGAGACAATAAACTTAAGCTGGGCGTGTATGAGCACACCCAGGTAATTAAGGGTTAAACGCAAGGATAGAAACTAAAAATATAAAAGATATTTGCATAAATGAATCAAGCAATGTTTCCCATTTCCAGTTAGTGACCGTACACGCAGCAACTGAACAAAACTCAATAATTTCAATTTAATTATGTCTTGTATATACCATTCGGACATCTCTTTATACATTGTGCGTACTTCGTATACATACATAGTGGTACGTTATTTCTCTTCAAATAACATGAGAAATAAATACGCTACCGGTCACAGACAGGATGATATTTAAAGAACGCACCGAACAAAAGCCCACCAATAAGAATTGTCCGTCAACTGTGGTGAGCTGAAACGTTAAAAGGGATACTATTTAAGATACAATTGAGGACTACTGGCAATAAATAAGACCAGAGTCCGCGCGCGTCTTATCTTTCCAGCAGGAGTAAGTAGAATGGTTCGCGGAAACATTTTTAACTTTGCCAATGGCGTAACACTGAAAAAACGTTATCAAAAAAGTTTTTTTTAAAGGGTCCATTCGACATAAGTCCCCGGTTTCACTGCAGCCTCATGGGCTTAATGTGGAAAAGTAATACTATTAGTACATTGTCGTTTTTTGTTTTTATTATATATGCAAAAGGAATTAAATTGACTTAAAACAAATTTAAGTTTTGAAATTTTCACTTAACACGTACAGTGCTGTCGTGGGTTTAAGTGATCCACTATTTTAGCTATCTCTAGTTTGTTGTAAGGGCCGTGGTGGATCATTTTTATGCACCAACTCAATGCAAAATGTATAGATATGTTTTTAAAACCGTTTTGTCAACACTGGATTGGCTCAAGGGGACAACCACCACTGGAAATCCCTGGAAATTTTAGAGAGAAATAACTGCCGGGAATACTTATAAATGCCACCAGAATATTCGCAAATAAGGGAATCCATGGACGTTTTCCCTTTCGGTGGTTGGCCTCTGTCTGGTGCACTCATGTGACACACCCTGGCCTACATTATACATTTCAAATTGTTTCTAGACAAATTACGCGTTGACCATTAGGATTCTGAAAATTCCTATTCCATGGTGGCACTTTATGTGTTAAGAAATCCAACAATTTTTAACCTTAGATATTTCCAATTCCCACCGGGAACGGTTTCGATCGATTATGGGGAAACTACACTGTTTAACAATCAATCTAAAAATGTCGTGTAGTACATAGGTCGACGGGGCCAAACCGGTTAAAATGTTTTCAAGATTCTAGTACTTCCGGTTATACCAAAAGTGGGAGTCAACTTCCTTATTTTAAATACGACCGTATATAAATTGTACTTTTTTTGGATTATACTTGTAATTCTAAAGATACTTCAAATTTTTAAATCGCAACATCCATGTTTAAATTTTTTTAATTTTTTGCATCAAAAATAAGGGCAGGTTTATGAAAGGATGTATATTCCATATATAGTTTTCAAAATTATTCACAACTTTACATTTTTCTATCACAATTGTTTTTTTTTTGTTAACCATTTTTCTTTAAATTTTTGTATTTTTTTTTCTTTGGATTTAAGGTTCTCTAAAAAACTTTTTGTCATTTTTAGAGAAGTTTACATTTCGATTGTCTAATTTTATTTTTTTCTTTTCACAACGTTTCGACGATGGTTTATCGTCTGCTTCAGGTGTTATTCTAGAGAAATACAAACATTACGTATATATTTAACTAAAAAAATACTATTTACGTATTTCGCTTTTTTTTCTTGGAATTAAATGTATTAAAGAGTTTTGTTGTTAAAATTTAAAATATAAGATAACATTTTAAAAATTGCATTGTATAAACTCAAATCTTTTCTTTTTGTTGCATAAAAATATCGATTTATTTCAAACATATTTTTGCTATTTAAATACATTCAATGTTCAGATCTCATTCGTGTTATATAGGCATTATAATTTGTAACTTAAACATTTTGAAAATATAAATTTAAATTACCGAAACATCTTTTAATAATTTTTGAGAGATTTAAAAAATCCGAATACGCTTATTTTTGAAAAAATAAAAAATTGCGTCAGAGTTGAAAAAGGATTGGCATCATTTTTAAAGCACAATTAAATGCTAACAAAAGGAAAGTAAAAACCCAAAGAGAACCAAAACAATTGTAATAAATACTACAATGAAAAAGATTAGTAACGAGATTCTGATAGTGATATGTTACCGTTCAAATCAATTTAAAATACATGATCACGTAATTGTTGTATATAATAAAAATATCTATTCGGGTGTTATAAAAGGTTTTGAAAATCGAGGAGCATTAAACTCCCGAGGATACTTTGATATTCCTGAAATTTCGCTGTTTCTACCGTGAAAATATCGTTTGTTCATTTACTGGAAATTTGATATTTATTAGAATTAGATGTTCATTTACTGGATGTTGTGTTATTTTAGAAACTATTCTTTCGTTATTCTGTATGTTGTGTTTGTTAATTTAAGCGAAATTAGAAATCCTAGACAAGACCGCATTTCAAAGAATTTTATAAATTTTCTCTATGATATTTTAATACCGAATGTGTCTAAACTGTTCATTCACTGGGGCAATCATCCTACGCACGTTCTGTGTGACCCTGTATAAGGCAGGAAGAACCTACATGACATTTGACAAATGACCTGAAACAAAACTTTACATTACCCTTGGACATTAAGAATAGCGAACAAAAAATTGGCCACTTAGTTGTCCCGCTACTGTTTGTATAAAGTGTAGTCTTTCATCGGCAAAACACAAAAGAGACACAAAGTCACATCGATGTTTTATATTGAACAGAGTCGTGTGTATAAAATACTCGCTGCCTGTGCTAAAGACGTTAATATTTCACTGCTGTTGTGACTTTGTTTATTTCTGTTTCGCGATTGTTTTCTTCTGTAGTCGAATAGAGACGGTTCCCAAGTAGGGAAGATGCCAAAATCAAAACAAAGGACGGAAGTGAGATTAATTTCTGGCAAAGGCGTTAAAAGTTCGGAAAATATATCAAAACTTGAATCAGAATACATCACGATCTATATAGTTTCTGCAATAATCACACCTATTATTCCAGTTATTTTTTTTTTAATCCTGAAGCGAAATATATCCTTTGGGTAGGGATTTCATTGAATGAAATCCATTCAATTAAAACATTATTTTACTTAAAATGTTTTATTTAAGTTTATAATTTCACCAGTTAGGTCATTGGAACCTGTCTTATTACATTATTTATAATACAATATTTTCAAAGAGGGTTATGTGGCGTCATTGATAGAGCGTTCGCCTCGCATGCGGAAGGTTATGGGTTCGAATTCCAGCCCAGGCAATACTTTTTCTTTCTAATTTTTGAATTTAGTAGTAAGTAACATATGAAATGCCCTAATTTTGATCAGTACCTGGCAAAAGCCTCATTTTGAAATAACATTAAAAAAAGTCTACTGGAAAATAACCATGTAAAGGAGCATTACCCAATAAAGTAGCGATATTAGGACCAGAGTGTACCTAGGAACTGAGACTTCGTAACAAAACCGAAAGCGAAAGGATTTGGGATCATGTCTGTTACTTGGGATCTCTAAATATGTTTGGAGAACTGACTTAAAAGTTTCTGTTAGGGCTTTTATTTAGAGGGTTAAGAATAGCGCAGAAATGTGTCGCCTGAAAAGTTTTAATCAGCTCAATATTTCACTTTTATTACAAAATGTTGTAATAAATTCTAAATATTATTTTAATTACATAAAATTCTGCAGCTATTGAATTACATTTAATTATATATTTGCTGCATTTTCTATTTTTCCGATAGAAAAATAAAAATTGATATTTATATTTCGTGCTAACAAAACAAAAAAAAAATAAACCCGCTTCCGCCAGAATATAAATAACAAACACAAAATAGATCGATTACAGAGACTGTTCAAACCGCAAATAAGAAAGTTTTTCTCGGAAAATATACGCCGTTTGCCTACCCCACAATTGCATTTTCCATTTCACTCATCTAAATGCAAACTATACAAAGAGCGTTTTCCAGCTTTTGTTTTTCGGTGAACATTCCGTACATATTTACCGTTCAGTTATTGTATATTGTTACGATTTGAAAATGTTATATACGTTTTCCCTTCCCTTTTATGTAGTTTTCTTTTATATTTTTGACGAACAGCACATCATCATGATTATTACCCGCAAATAGAACGTAAAACAATAGGTTTATGAAGTTTCGAAATATATACCATATACTTACAAAGGCAATAAAATTTTTGTATTCCATGTTAACTGTTTTAACGACAAGAGCTTTTATTTATATTTTATCTGGTATAGGTCAGGTCGTATAGGCAGGTGTAGAGTCCATAGAAAATATGGCAGGATAATTTTACGACGTAATGATAAAACCCAGTCTTTATAAGGAAGGGAGAGAAAATTGTATTAAATGCCTTCGAGATGTATTATCAGTTTTAGTTAATAGATAATAGAGTTTATATAAGTTAGCAAGCGGCCAATAAGCTCAGTTGCAGTTCTCGAGGCACTAGTTCAACCTTCGATTCGAATATGTCGATACATTTCTTGCATCTCTATTAATGAAGAGTAAAATTAAATGTATCCGTTTGGTGGGCGGTTTTGTTTACAATAACACTCGTCACTTCAAATACTAATATTTTATCATTTTTACTTTCCCGCTCAGGGAAAGAATTGTGAACGCCCTAAAAAAAGACAGATATAACCATTTTGATTGTTCCCTGAGACGATTAAGACAATTTCCAGATGGAATTTTGTTTGTATGTGTGTCTGTATGAATTCTTCTACAATAGCGCCTAAACGGTTTAACCAAATTGAACCGATTATACATTTCGCACAGGTGTTTGACTATACTTGGCATAGAAAAATAGATCTTTGTGACTAGCTTTATAAAATATACATTTTCTGGTTTAATGCGTCTTGTAACAATTTTTTTGCAAGCTTTATCATAAGTAGAAAACAATTTCTTCAAAAAGTAGACCAGTCTCTAGATATATGCATATAAAATGACTGGTATTCTATAAAAATCAAACAAGGCCCAACTGTTTTCGACAAGAACCAGACAGGTCCAATGACAAGTCTATTATTTGGCAGCATAGCTACGAGGTCATCAGTATATTATGTTGACTGGTGTAGTGTGGCGGAAGCATTTTGCATTAATTGGAAATAAGAAAAGAATGGCAAAATTAATATAAATTCCAAGAAAATGGGACAAACTAATATTAGGGATGAGAGATGCCCACATGTGCAAGTGCGAATTGACGTGATTATGTTATTAAAGTACCTGGTCGCGTGGATGGTGGTTAGATGGGTGGACGGTGCTCCCGGCCGACTCGGTAGACTTGCCTATGCCAAATTGTTATTGACTATAAAGGCGTGGGTGCGGGCATCTGGCGGTCGACGATCGTTGTTCGTATTCCACGCTAAACAGTAGGTCTAAGAATTACAAAGATGGCTGTATTATCTAGTTTAGAGGCCAAAAAAAGAAAGGAAAGGAAAAAACTAATATTAAACGCCCGAAAATATCCTTCACCATTTAGGTTGAAGAAAATGCTCCAACATTTTTTTGACATAAAGCGTGCTGTGGAGATCTTTTTCCTCAAGACGCCAAAACCTGCCATTAAACTTCAAGCAGCATGCTAATGTTTGATATGGCTCGACATATAGTTTTCTTTAATTCTTTTAATAATGTTTTCACAAGAACTAGATAAGTCCTATATTATAATATAGAATATACTTTATTAAATTCCTATAAAACAATGTTTTGTGACTTTTCTGATTTTTGCAATAAACCTTTCAATTATACTTCATGCGCATTGAGAATCAACCAATAAATCTAGAGTGTATTGTACAACGAGCATGGAATAACATGCATTTCTTACGAGTATAACGTTTGCAACACGAGCCGCAGGCGAGTGCTGCAAATATTACGAGTAGGAAATGATCATTCCATGCGAGTTTTACACTTTTTACAATTTTCTACTCGAAATGTTATATAAAAAGAAAAATCGTCAAACTTTTAAAACAATAATTTTACTTTATTAAAAAATTACTATGTTAAGTTTATTATTTTATTGATTTCAATATATTTCCTTTCTAAGCTTATACGGATAAACATTTTTCACAAAATGGTGAGTAGTTTGTTAACTTTATATACATATAACATAAAAAGATTGTATTCAGTTCTGTGTTTTTACGACAATTTCCTCCGGTTAATTTCGACCGTACTCTGTTGGTCTTCTTGTTCTTTTTGACTTTCGAACGGGCTCAGATGGCTGAGGAGACTTTCGAGCGGGTTCAAATGGCTGAGCTATTTTGATCCGTTGAAAATATCTGTATCTCCTGTATTGGCGAGATTAGCAGTAAAATCAGTTGACAACGCATTGCTCTCACTACGGTCCGAAGAACGACTTTCATTATCGTCCATTCTTGACCGCTTTTATGTCTTATTAAGGCATATTCTCGATTAGTTTCTAGTAATTCTACTTCTTCCAACAATGGATCATACTTGCTTTGTTTGTTTTGCTTTTTAAGAAGAACGAATAACAGAGGTCCTATTATACCCCCGAAACCCTGAGGGACTCCAGGTAGAACACTGCTATTTTCAGAGCATCTATAATCATGGGGAATTCTTTGAGTTCTCACAGATAAATAAGAACTCATGAAATTAACTGACTCCATAGAAAATCCATAATATTTTAATTTAGCACAAAGGAGTGTATGATGTTTTTCCTAATGATTGTTTCAATAAGTGCGCAAGACAAATTTCAACCAACAATGGCTTCGAAGTTCCCCATCAAAATCGACGTGCTCTTCCCGAAAATCGGCGACGAGTTATTCTAGCCGGCACGTTTTAAAATGAAATCACTGTATACCATAAATATCATAATAACTATATATTTTACCTACTTTATGTGAGTCCTAACCTATATTTCTCATTACTTGCTAGCCATACTCAGAGATTGTCTTAATAGATCGGCACGTAAATATTTATATCGGCATGTTATATAGCAGTTATTTATTCAAATATAATGACAAAAAAATGGCATTTCCAGTTCCAGATTTTGTCAGCACGAACAAACACGTAATATATTTTCTGAAAATGTTTATAAAGAAATAATACCTACATTCATTAGCAAGAAGTGTTGGTAAGATATACGGTATTGCGTGCGAAAAACGAGAGTATAAAAATATTGTTTTGAAACGTATCATAAGTAGTCGTAAAGCTTATGAATTTTGTAATAAACATTTTTAATTTAATACTGATTTATGGTAGGTAATGTTTATGTTAATGATTTTATTTGCCGAGGGCAGTGGTTCCCAAACTGTGGGGGACACGAACGAACATAAAGAGTTTAAAATCACAAAAAAATATATTTGACAAATTTCTCAGACAGTAAAAAAATAGCAATTATTGGAAGCGTTCGCTGATGAAAATTTTCAAATCAAATTAGCCATCTTAACCCTTAATTAGGCGCGCTGAAGTGGCGGCTTGTGGCAGTTGACATAGCATCGTTACTGAAAAATCAATCTAGAATTTGAAAATCATCAAAATCATATGAGCGGTTCGCAAGGAAGCCAACTTTGAAATGGGGCCAGTTTTTAGTGGCCGTTTTTTTGCCATTCAATTAGTCCGTAGGATGATAGATGGCGCTACTAGAATTTTTTCCATATGATGTTTATTTAGTACCAACCTTCAAACGATACGTGTATACATTTGCGAGCAATCTGACCATTGATTCGTGAGTTATAGCATTTTGAGTGTAGCAACTTTTGTTATTGAAAATAAAAATGGAAAAAACTGAATGTCATTGCTTTTTGATGAAAAAAATTCAGTGAAAACCAAACAATAAGCATTATCGGAACTCTGCTTTATCGAGACAAATGGTAGAGATGTGGATTGCTGAATTTAACAGCACAAATGATGCAGAGCGCAGTGGACGCCCAAATGAGGCTGTTATTCCAAAAAACCTCAATAAATCACAAATTGGTTATGAACGATCGCAAATTGAAGGTGCACGAGCTAGCTGACATTGTAAAGATATCAGATGGTAGTGTTTTTACTATTTTAACGAACTTTTGGGTATACGAAAGCTCTGTGTAAAGTGGGTGCCGCATGAACTCACAGTCGATCAAAAACAACGACGAATTGATGCTTCATTGTTTGTCACTGTTAAAACGCAGTAAAATGGAATTCTATCGTCGATATGTGACAATAGATGAAACATTGCTTCACTATTACACACCAGAAACCAAAAGACAGTCAGTTGGGTATTTTTCTTGAACCTTGTTACAGTTTTTTTATTCTTTTCCTTTCTTGGGATTTAAGGTTCTTATAAGCAAATTTTTTTTGTTCCTTTTGAAATATGTTTATTTCATGTGAAAGTACGTACAACGTTTCGGCTTGTGCGCCTTCCTCAGGTACATCTCGTTTCAACAACGCATGATTCTGTGGGATTTTTGGTAGTATACCGCTTTTAGTGGGTATTTTATTTGAATGCCCCCAAAAATCCCACAGAATCATGCGATGTTGAAACGAGATGTACCTGAGGAAGGCGAATAAGCCGAAACGTTGTACGTACTTTGACATGAAATAAACATATTTCAAAAGGAAAAAAAAAATTGCTTATAAGAACCTTGAATCCCAAGAAAGGAAAAGAATAAAAAAAGTCAGTTGAGTGGACAATAATCGATGAACCGGATCCAAAGCGAGCTAAGACGCAACAGTCGGCCGGCAAGGTGATGGCGTCTGTATTTTGGGATGCGAAAGGAATAATATTAATCGACTACCTCCAAAAAGGAACCACTATCAACAACGATTATTACTGTGCACTTTTGGATCGATTGAAAGTTGAAATTGCGAAGAAACGGTCACATTAGTGGCCCCATCTGAGAGGAGTAACACATAAATATGTGAAATAAAACACGTCTTCTCCACAAATTAGATCCTTTATATGTTAAGACAAACTCAACAAGCGCCAGACATGTTTCGGAATCAAGCCGATTCTCTCTTCATTGGGCTACTAAATTATAATCTTTCATTAAATGTTGGTAATTTGAAATATTAGATGAAAACTTAACACATAGTTACAATTGTCTTATTTTCAAATGTTATTTAGGGTTTTAAAGTTTACATTAGATTTTAAATTTATACTTCAAAATCCCAAACATCCACCTTTTTTGGTTTTTTCCTTTTTATATAATTATATCATTAGTATTAAGTTAAATTTATTGAAACATTAAATGTATTAATTATTCGTGTCATTTTGCGTTTTTTCTTTTTAATTTTTATCAAAGGATTATTAAGAATTTTGCTCTTTATAACAATCGTTAAATTAATTTTTATTTTAGACAAGGTTATAGTTATATGGTTATATTGAAGCTGACGGGGGCTGTTTCTTTTTAATTTAGTTTAAGTGTTAACGTAATATATTCAGTTTATTGTTTATTTGATGTTGTGTTACATAATACAGTACAATTTTTGTCAAAAATATTTGTTATTAGTAGGACTGAATAAGCCCCCTGACAAGTTACAATAAAATTGAATAAAGGAGATTTAAGATGCTTGCGAAAAATCAGGTTGTCAAAATTTCAGGATTGATTTAATTATTTCATTAATTTTGTTAAATTAATTTACAATTCAGTGCCCTATAGTTTCAAAATCAGTCAAATCCATTTCGCTCTATTTTACAGGAAACGCAAATAATGATTACAGATTTCTTGATGTTATTTAGTGATATTTTCTTGATAATAGAGAAGACAGGAAAGTCGGTGATTATTGTTTTAATAATGACATTATCGGCAAATGCCTTTTTTTAATAGAAATTGGATATAGCTCCCTTTTTGCTTCCCGATGACATGAGGAGCTGTCAATCTGAGAAGCAATTTAGAAGATTGTTAAAGACATTTTTATTTGAAAACGCTTTCTACATCAGAGTTCCATGAGTCACTGCAATGACGGCCTATGTGTTTGTTTTGTTTGCAGTTATTTTGTTTGTTTCATTTTGTTGTTATATACTGTGTTTGTTTGAAATATTTGTATTTTAATGTATTTTTATTTTCTTTTAAGTTTGGACTGGATATTTTGTCTGTACATAATTTTTTATATCTAAATTTAATTATGTTAAACTTGCCTGTTAAAACATACATATGATGTATTTTAAAAGCATATTATGGATTTGTTAATTTTGCTGTGATTATGTAATATTGACTTGTCTATGTACTTTCTTGTACTTATTGATGGCGAAATAAATATTTGATTTGATTTGAAACCAATATGCGGATTTGGCTCATTTAAAAACTTTATGTATTTATCTAAAAGCAAACAAGAAACTTCAAAATCTGATAATATTATCAAAATAAAATATATTAATACGTTTGGATTTTGATTCACGAAATAAACAAAAATAAAAAAGAAGAAAAATATATCGTTATGCTTATGCATGATGAAGATATACACTTCAATACTATGACATTTATGTATACGCTACTTATAAGTGTTATAATGAAAAGCAACGAGTCGACCCCTGTATTTTTAAAACCATAGAAATGTTTTATGAAAGATTACTGTTGAAACGTTTCTTTCATCGCAAATGAAAGCAGTTGGAAAAAAGAAAGGTCAAAATAAAGCAGATATTATGTGTAGAATGGTAACGTTCAACACATATTATGAATTATATAAGAAAAACGCACATATGTTATGATGAGTGCGTGTGTGTCCCACTTTGTATAAAAAGAAAATCATAGGTATATTTTTCTTTGTGCGAGAGAATTTATAGATGTCATGGGAAATCAGGGTTTAAATAGAACACATGCAAAACAAAATATTATAGAGTTTGCAATAATTAAGACTTACGAAAAATATGGCAAATATCCAGATTTTGAAAACAGTAATGTCATCAAAAATGTAGCATTCTCTTAAAAACTTGTCAAAAATTAGAGCATAGTCAGACCGTTAGAGAAATAATATAGATAACTTCAAGTTTAAGAACATGGTATATACAGGGTGAGCAGGTTTTTGTAGCAGAACTTTAACAACATAGAATATAATCTTATAAGATGAAAATATTATAGGTATAGCCTTTCTAATCTTAGTTTAAAATTATATAAAAAAACACAACTCGATATCCCTTTGTTTTGTCAATACCGACCGCAGCCATCCATAGGCGCACCCTGTTAACTTTTCATAACAATATATGCCCTACGATATTTTAAAAATCCTTTATGTTTTAACAATTGTATGTTTACTTGTATAAAAGTATACTGTATTTTTCCTTGCCGCTCCAACACAGCAACATATAAACCTGTGGCAACCATTATTCTTGAGCCACACTGTATATATGGTATTTTATCCTATAGATACGTTTTTATTGTGCCACACTGTATATATATATTTTTTAGTTTAGTTATTGCTATGTAAAAATTTAGTATTATAGTTGTAAATAATGTTTCCTAAATTTCACCAAATGTCCAAACATCTGGCACCAATATTTCTGGTTTCTCTTTACTGTTTTTCATTTTCGGGAACAAAAGAAATCCCTAGTCTGTACCTAGAAAAAGCGGTGGTTATTGTTAAAGCCACGTACCAACCAGATGTGGTACTTTCGTAACAGAAATGCTTTTTCTATAATTTCACCCTAGTCAATCCACAACATCCAAACAGTCAACAACTCTCTCGTGCCAGCAACTAACAAAACTCTTTCTCCAGCTTTTAACAAGTTCACTCTCTAACACGCTCTGTTCACTATTAATAAATATTCACTTTTGTACATACCGTTTTCTGTGTTTTAATTATTACAACCATACTACCCAAGAACCTACGCTGAAAAAGACTGTTTTTCTTTTTAGAAGTTAAGACATAGATGCACACGTACCTCCGTCCACATTCCAACAGCACGGAACATACCTTTATAATAATTAATACTGTTGTTAATACTTGTTATGCATATAGTAAGTAGGTACATTTATAATAATATGCTTCTGATGTTATAAAGTAACAACAAATTTTACTCCTTAGTCAGTGACATTTTCTATCAAACGTAAAAATTTTATAATATGTGTGTTCGCCACTTCATTATTTTCAGATCTTAACTGATGGTAAATATTTAAAAGAAGACGCTGGCTTTGCACATGTACATCTTGATGCTTAAACTTACAACGTGTTCCGCTCGTGTCGTATACCGGCCTTGTCTGATACAGTGACTGCAAAAAGTTTCATCCACTTGAGGTTTAATTAAAAATTATAATGTAATTTGATAGATCTTCTTTCATTTTATTAATCTAAGAAAAACTATTGAACAGATCATGGTTACAATATTCTGCCACCGTGTTTTACTGTCGTACACAAATTTTCTTGTTTAAATTCCACATTAAGTTTTGGCCATACCATAATATGATGTCCACCCGATTATATTTAAATTAATCTCAGAAAATAGTTGCCAAAAATTATTTGTTTGATTAATATATTTATTTGCAATCTTTTTTTTTCGATTAATCATTAACCCAATACTTTTTACAGTCACTGTAGTTATTTTTATTACTGTCGGTATCCTTTTATATCCCCATGGATGGCATGATTTATTATAGGTCTTATATACGAGCATCTACGGTGATACGAGGGAGAAATGTATCAACGCTTTATTCGATGCTCTTTTATACTGTAAAGAGGCATGGGAACGGATAGGCCCGGTAGACTCGTTAAATTTATATATTTAACAGTGACTTTGGATCGACTATACATACGAGTACATGGTGGAAGTTTTTTGTAAGTTTTCTCCAACAGTTTTAGGAATAATGGATTACAATTCAGTACACTTATTGCACGTCAAAAAATGTTTTTAAATATACCGGGTATCCCCGAAAATTGTGGCATATCAAAGTTATAGGTGTATAGTCCCATTGTACATTGTAAATATTGTACAGGGTGGTCACAATTTTTTATTGTACTTATCAATCATATTTATTTTAATAACTTTCTTATTTTAATATCACATCCTATATTTCATAGTACCTGTCGATACTAATTTAAAAGCGTTTTTTTAAACAAAAAGCACACAAATTTCAACTAAAATTAAAAAATCTCGTACAGAATAAAATGTTGTACTGAGCTAGATATAAATTGTCAAATATTACTAAGTAATTTTGAGTAAAGACGAAAGAATGTTTTTGCAAAACCTACTACTTTGCATTCAAGTGCCAAACTATGGCGATATTTCATAAATAATTATAAATAACAGCTAAAAACACTGAAAACTTGTTTAAACCATTAGATGTGATATACCACCTATTTGCGAATTGAAAATGGCTTTTTTACCATTACAATCCAGAGCCGTATTTAAAAAAAAACAAGTTGATGATGGTTGTTTAGAAACGAAACGCCGTACTGAAAATTTGTAAACGCACAATAAGAAAGTGCTTTTAATTTTTTTATATCTGAAAAAATAATGTTACAAATAAATAAAAGCTATAATCGCAAAAAAATTGTTTTTCAAAAACTTTGGAAAAAGGCTAAAGTTAGTTTAATTTTGAAACCAGCATCTAAAAGATGTTGAAATTGTACAAATCTTCTCTAATTTAACCGAAATTGTAACTCCTACCGTTTCCAAGATTCTAATGGTATCCCATTCTTCTCTTGGACACAGTGTACCACCAATACAGCTCTCGTTAGAAAATTTTTAAAGTTCTTCGTTTGACCAAAGATTGTCGATTATTTATAGAGGTCTCTCTATTTTTTTAAAGAACTTCTTGTTTGCTCAGTAGCCAATATAGTAACATTTGCGTTGTTTCATTTACATGCGTGAGTTCCAGCAATTTCATTGAGAACAGTTTTTTTAGTAAAATCATTGCAATTGATAAATACAAGCTTTATCAATCAGAAAAAATCCTAACAATAATCGTGATTCCAATAATATTGGAAGGCACGTTCTATCACTTCACCAAAGCGTTTTTTTTTAAATCTAGACGCCTGTTTCGCTATCACCGTTAACATCCTTAAGAGAGACTTAAAACAGTTTTAATTTTGCAGTTGGTAGGTAGGTATAGGATTTTTGAAATATAAAAAAATTTTGTACTATTCTTATACCAAATTTCAAACTGATTTCGCTTCTATGGCCTAGCACACACACACACATAGCTGCCATAGACAAAACTGCGTACAAGTAGGTACGTGTTCGAGCGGAACAAAGTTAATTTTCGCATTGAAGTGGAGAGGCAAGCCCTTTACTTTAGTGAGAAAATCGCTCATGCATATTAGAATGAATTCAAACACACGCTTCTTTTTTTCCTCTATAATATTTTCAACATAGAATGCATCAGTTTTCCGACAAAGCAAATACTAGCGATGCTTCGTTTACTAAAAAAAAATACCAATTTCCTATATCAGCTACCGATATATTACTAGGTAAAAGAACAAACTATCGACTAACGTTTGAGAGCAAAGCGGTGTTCATTAGTTATGAGACCAACTTCTTTGTATGGATTTTTACGAGGTAAATAAAGAAAGTAGAGATAGTATATTGTGTACTAAGTAGGAAAAGGAACACTTTCGCAAACGACTATGAAACCATATTCATTTTCCCTGTAGAAAATATGTTTGAGAAGCAAAGTTGCCTAACAAGTTGATAACAAGTACCAAACTGCAGTTATTAATTTTAATTAAGTAACGTCAAAGTTATTTCTCGCAAATTGTGTGCTTTGAAAACGATTAAAATCGAGAAAAATACGAATTTATTTATTCACTTTAATATCTCGTAATTTGGTTTCATATTTAAATCACGGAAACAGAAAGCAGTTTATTACTGAAGCACCAGGCGTCATCAGTAGGTGATCTACGGGGGTTCTGGACCATTTCTTATAGAAAACAACATGGTAAATCGCTAAGGTCCCAAAGCCACGAAAATGGTCGGAAAAGATCCCTACATTACTGATCGAGGACCAAGACCAGTCCTCGATCAGTATGAAATTGTGGATGAAGAACCAATGCAGACCGGAAAAAATCTTGGAGACGAAGACGGTGATGGTCTTGAAGATTTCGAAGATCCACTAGAATCGGGAAGGTTTGTGTTTAACGATGAAGAAATGCCATCAAAGAGACAAAAACTAATGGAGAAATAATTAGAAAAAAAATTTTGGGATTCGAGTTTTTTTCATTATTTGCATTTTCTGAGAACATTTACCATAGTAGTGTATATTTTTTTATATACCATCAGAAAGTAGAGATTTCAACGAACAAAAAACACACCAACTTTTTTAAAAAAGCAGATATTTTGACGTGAGAATATTCAATTGAAAATTAGGGTGCTTTTTCGATATTAAATCAAAATAAGGTGAAAAAATAAATATTTTAAATCAAAAAAATTACTGTATGTTTGAGACATACAAAGGTAAGTTTTCGCCAAATTTCGTGAAAAAATAAATTTGTTTGCAAAAGATAAAAATAAAAAGCCAATAACTCGGTTATTCGAATTTTTCACATAAATTTTGAGGTTATGTGTAAAAAGTGTCGACACAAAAGTTGTAGATCTTTTTATTACCTACAACTTTGCCATGTAACTTTTTTTCATAGGACTTGCAGTTTTATCGGAAATCGAGATTAACCGTTTTTTATCCTTAAAAACTCACCCCCTCCCCCTTCCCGACCTCAGATCGCCCGTAATTTATTTTTCCTTTAATTTTTGATATATTTTTTACCTTTTGCAATGGGTATCATCCTACTATAACTTTTTTTAATTTTTTACCATTTTTAAAATTATCGACCCTGGTCTAGTAGTATCACAGATACAGAGAGAAAATTAGTACGAATTAAAGATTGAGACGTAGCACTGCACATTAGTAGCAAGGTAAGTACGAATTAAGGAGGTTCCATGCCACGGTAGTTTAATTGGTAAAACACCTGACCGGCAGTCGGGAGATGTGGGCACAAATCCCACTTGTGTTACGGAATTTTTTTAATTCGTACAGGTAAGTTTATTTCAATAAATATTATATTTAGCTTAATAAAACGATGTCAGCTCCACAAAAATTATTATCCTCTCCGAGATGGATTACTTCAATAAATTTAAATATATTTTTTATAATAACCAGTTTTGTGGCTTCAAATATTTTGTAATGCCTTTAGAAAAAAATAATCTAAACATGATATTATCCAGTGCCTTCATTTTAAAACTTGCCACCCAGAATAACTGTTGCCAAGGCCCAAAACATAAATCGTAGCCCTCGTAATGAGTTTTGTTAGTTGAGTCAAGATTTCTAAATATGCCCCTGTATAACATCAAATAGGTATTCCGATTATTCTGCTGATCTAATCCAGAATAACAAGTCACAATATAATTAAAAAATGGGTAAAAACTTCCACTAGCACTGAATTTTATAGGCAATAACATTTTTTTTAGCAGGTAAATCTTAATCACTTATTCATAATTTACTAACTCTTGAGGCACATAAAACCATTTTATAGGCATTTCCGCTGCATATAATTAGCACTTACATCCAAACAGTTTTGAATAAAATTAAGGTTTTCCATTGATTTTTCCATAAACATTACTTGCCGAAAGTAAACGCTTCACTCATTATTTAAAACTTTAATTATTGTATTTAACATCGTCAGTTAACTAGTTCTTATATTAATGTTATGCAACCCTTTCTACATATACACGGCGATGATAACCAGGATAACGATATAGTGGGTGGTTTAAGGAAACGTTTCATGCATTTTAATGGAACAGAAAGCATAGGCGTAGCAGCATCAACGTATATGCATTCAATTCTGCTGTGACCCTTCTTCAACATTATATGAAGAGGAATTTCATGCAGAATTACTTATAGCCGTTGCTCCAATACTTGTTTCTGAAATCATTACAAAATATTGACATTCTAGGAGCGTTTTGAAGCAACAAATCAAAACCACAAAAACGACAAAAATAATAGTACCTTAGTTATAAAATATATGTCATCTAGTGCTTTAGTAATAAACTGATGTATCTGTTCCCGTGATAGAACTTTTGGTATTTTGAAATGTCGATATCTGCTTTTGCATTAAGAGTTGCTCTTCTGCTTCTGCTTCAAGTGCCTTGTGCTCTTCGAACGTTGGCAATCATCAACATTATCTGCAGTGAGCTTTCCTAAAGATACTCGCCGTGGTCTCACCATACCATTGTCTTCGGCATCCAGGGCCTTTCTTTCCTTCAATTTTACCCTCTATGATCAGGTTGAGAAGTTCGTACTTGTCATTCCTAAATATCTGTCCGAAGTATTCTAACTTTCCCATTTTAATTGTAAACATGACCTCGAGATCTTTTGACATTCTCCGAAGCACGTCTTCATTACGCACTCTGTCCGTCCAGGATATTCTTAATATCCGTTGATACGTCCACATTTCGAAAGCCTCTAGCTTCCATAGTAAAGAATGCTGAATACATAGGAACGTAGTACTCCAGTGCGAACGAGAGTGATACACTTCTCTTAGCATCCTCGCAAAGAATTCGGCAAAATACGCACTAACAACGTTTTCGGAGCGGAAAGACGTATATTTTTTCATGAAACAATTATAGGTCAACTAGTATTTGTGTCCAGATTTCTTCAGCAACAGATTTGACATACCCATGTTTGCAGCTTCTATAAGTTCAGGCTATATCCTCATCACTTTCCATTTTAATGGTTTTCCAAGCACACAAATTACTAGAAATAATGTAAAAGGATGTGTTTGGCGACATCTAGTTTTCGTTGGTAGTACGCCGAGTGAACAACAGTTCCTATATCGGCTGCCTGGGAGGTCTCTGACCCCATAAAGCAACTACCAACACATAGACGCGCCGATACTCCCTTAAGCGGAATCGCCTATATTTGTCAGTCGTTTGGCTGTCAACTACTGACCGATCACCACTGATGAGTCGTGGATCGACGAAACGGCCGTCTGGTGAAAGTATAGTGGTTGACAGACAAACTCTCGGATTTTAAGTCTTGCTTTGTTAAACAAGCCCATTTCAAACTTACTAGAAATAACTTTGAAGATATTTAATTAAAATTGACAACTGCTGTTTGGTACTTGTTATCAACATATTATCGACTAGCCCCTTGCCCAACAAAGTCCATAATCATCCGGGAAAATGTTCCTTTTCCTACAAAGAAGACAATGTACTATTGTTCGACAAGTAATTGATCAGTACGGTAGTTGCTCTGAAAATTAACAATATATTCAAATATGGAGTATGGTCCCCACTTCTGTGGTGGATAATGTACACAGCTACGCCACTGACATTGTTTTCACAGTCATGCAAAAAAAAACACACAACGGTCGCATCAAACTGCATGTAAATATAGATTGAATAAAATTACTAACTAGTGCGATGTTAAGGGACTAGGCATAAGTCCCATATAAAAACTGTAATGGTATATATACGCTCAAAAATTTAGAAGTGATTCTGGATAGACAACTTAACTGGAAGAGTATATAAAGGGCGATATCCAAAGCGACAGCAGCAACATCACCATGTGGCTGAAGCCAAAGATGGTCGACTGGGTCTACCAAACAGTGATAAAGTCTATAGTCACATACTCTTATAGTGTAGTGGTCAAAAAAACTTCCACTATTTAGAAATAATCGGGGCGTAATTCGCATCAATTTGTCCTACAGCAGCGATGAAGGCAATCAAAGGCAGTCAGCAAGTAGCTACGATTTTGTATGAGGTTAAGCATTTTCCTCGCTTTGAGGTGAGGCCAAAAACCAGTGCCTACTTGACTATTTTCATTTTCAATAAGGATAACTAGTTGATGTAACGGACATTTATAAAAATTTATCAGAAAATCTTGCACCTTCAATTTGCGATCGTCCATAACCAATTTGTGATTTTTTTGAGGTTTTCTGGAAGCCATTTTGTTGGGAACTTCTTTTTAACAATGAACATTTCAATAAAACTAGATATGAGGGTTGGCGTTTATATTTCGGGATTTGGCAACCCTAGTGTTGCAATTTGGCAAGTGACAGCTCTCTCGTAAAGTTGGACATTTTTGAGGTTATACGTACTCAGAACGTTTTGACATACGAGCGCTATTTGTGTTGTTTACAGTAACTTAAAAGATTCATCTCGGCCCAAAAATGGAATTAAATCGTGAACATTTTCGTGCGATTATTTTTTACTAACTTTCGATGTGGATTAACTCAGCAACAGTGCATGGATGAACTTAATTCAATTTTTGCCGATGAAGCTCCATCAAGGACCAGTGTTTATCGATGGTATGGTGAATTCAATCGTGGTCGTAGTTCACTCCAAGACGAATTTCGTTAAGGTTGTCCAAAATCGGTTGTTGTTCCGAAAACCAGTGATGCTGTGCGCAAACTGATATTGCAAGATCGTCATGTGACCTATCAAGAGATTGAGACAACCTTAGGCATTACATACATACATTCAATATTGCAAAAACATTTGACTATCAAAAAAATTTGTTCGCGTTGGATCCCACATAATGTGTCAATCGCTCAAAAAAAGGCTCGTGTCGATTGGTCGAAAGAAATGCTCAAAAAATACGATCGCGGTGCTTCGAGACACGTCTATGACATCGTCACAGGTGATGAATCATGAATTTACGCGTATGATCCCGAAAGTAAACAGCAGTCGCCTGTATGGGTGTTTCAAGATAAGCCAAATCCAACAAAAGTTATTCGCGCACGAAGCACTTATAAGCAAATGGTCGCCTGTTTTTTCAGAAAAACTGGACATGTCGCAACCGTACCACTAGAAAAACGCAGAACAGTCAATTCTGAGTGGTACACAACCATTTGTTTGCCAGTTGTCTTCCAAGAAATCAGGAAAACCAACCGCCGAAGACGGATCACTCTTCACCACGACAATGCGAGCTCTCACACATCGGCTCAAACAACTGCATTTTTGAGCACCCACAACATCGATTTGATGAGTCATCCGCCGTATAGTCCTGACGTGGCACCGAATGACTTCTTTTTATTCCCGTACGTAAAAAACAAACTGAGAGGTCAACGTTTTTCGACACCTGAAGAAGCGGTTGCTGCATTCAGAATGCATACTTTGGAGATACCTCAATGAGAGTGGCAAAAGTGCTTCGACAATTGGTTCAAACGCATGCAATAAAGTGATTTTCGATGATTAATATTTGTTTTCGTTCTCTAATCCCAAAATATAAAAGGCAACCCTTGTATAAAACAATGACGATATAATTTAAAGTAGAGATAATACAAGTTATCGGGTAGTTATGTCGAGTGGTTTTTTTACTGTTGTCTGTTGTAGCCTTTAATTCTATACTATATATAAGATATTTATTGATGCACTGATGATGGCTGTGTGGGCAACCGAAACATGTTAGGAGGCATACGCCTCATCTTCGCCTTTTGTAATAATTTTATTAAAATAAAATCATTTATTATTATTATTATTATCTTCAAATTTAAAAACATCTTTGCAGAAAACGACTTATGGGGAATTGAAAATAATACGCCTTGGTCCAATAACTAAGATTTTGTATGTGTATATTTCATTTTATGCCAAACCGTACGCACGCCATTGCCATCTGTCTCGCACTACTTGGCGATTCCAGTGTTCGTGTTCACCGTATTTTAGGCGTCTCAGAGGGGGTGTGTAAATGTGTATAGGTGCAATTGTTTCACGTAATTAATTAAGCACAGCAAACTATGCCACTTATTGTTACGTGATGTCTGAGAGAAATATGCAAAAGTGACACTTTGCAAAATTATATAAAGGTATACATACCCTTCTGTGTTATTATCCCCAAATGAAATGCCCGGTTATCATCGCATCTAAATAGAAATTGTCGTTGTTTAAACTGTTTCAGCTAGTTTGCCAATTTAAGCAGATGACGACAGTTACATTTGCCAAATTATTGGCAATATGAGGGTGTTTCTCCAAAAAGGTAATTTGAATGGGTATAAAAAGCTCTAAACAGTGAGTGCCCAAAAGGCATCTTGATGTTTTCAAAACGGGGGCGTAAATATAAAAAAATGTGTTATAATCAAAATGTTGTAACAAAATCATTTCAGAAATGAAGGGTAACAATGGATTTTTAGAAAGCGATCTTAACAAAGAAACGCCCTATTCATATTTTTAAATAACGTCAATTCTCAAGAGGAGTTTCAGGCATATGCCGATTGTATTGTCATACCACAGTATAATAAATAATACAGTATTCTGACTTTCCGCTTGCGAGCCGTCCTGCGCATATCGTCGCGCATGCCGCCATTATGGGTTAAAACGTCACAATAATCGCATTGACGTAGATAGATACCATTCACTCCTGTGTTCAATATATAGTTCATTGTCGGCGTGTACGAGATAAATAAATATTGTGTTTGTAATCTAATTCTGTGTTTTTGGTATAGTGTTCGTATGATTAATACAATGGACAATCAGGGAGGACATGTGTACTGCAAAATGTTGTCCCAATAAGCGGTACACTTGGTCTAAACATTTTTTCCGCTTTCCCACAGATCCTGTTAGGTGAGTAATAAGTAAAAATAAAGATGAATACTAGATAACTTTACGTTTATAACAACTATTTGTATAACCGTAAAATTTATATTACGAAATGGCAGTATCTAATATGTTTTTAAACTAAATGAAAGTAAAACATAAACACAAGTTGTCTCGTGGCGAGATAGCATGATAACGCAATCAGCTAGGGGTTATATTATTGACAATATATATATGGCCCTTGTTTGACTAAAATTGCGGAGAACAGGACTCAGTTGATGCAGAATTCCGGCACACGGCTTGTATGTGGAATTCGTAGGGGTGAAAGAGGCTAGCAATAAGATTAAGGAAATCGGCTGGTTAAGAATGAAACAACGTCGGATTTTCATTCACTAATTTTGATTAATAAAAATCATCAGATGGAAATAGGCGGAATACTCATATGAAACATTGAAGTTCCGGGGATCAGTGTATGATGTGAATATTCCTCATAAAATTGCAAATACGCCACCGCTAGACTCAACATCAATCTTTGAGCGGTCATTTTCCTATACGGTTTCAAAATATTACAACGCTCTACCGGAGAATATAAAAAGTATACAGGGGTTTTCATTTAAGAGCGCTGTCTGACACGTAATAGAACAAATTAATTTGTAAACATAAGCTACCCACTTAATTTGGCCAGCGATGTAAAACTATTTTCAGATAGGTTTAAGCTAAAATATAAGTTACGTTTTGGTTAAGTTAGGAAGCACTGCTTCAACTTTTAGAAAAATGTCTTTTTTACTAATAAAGTCGGTATTATTGTTGTGTTTATTATTATTATTATTAAAAATCACCCAATCATGTCAACATTTAACTGATACCACCACTCAAGGCTGTTTTCAATCAATATGACACACCACAAATATTTCTCAAATTGACAGCGATGTTATTATTGGTCAGGACCTGACTTGTAACCCAAAATGGCGGCGTCATACGTCACAGTTTATTTCAAAGTGCCAACGTGGAGTCGGAATGCTGTACTTATTAATGCTGTGGTCATATTATCCAGATCAAGTTCTGAAAGAATCGCTTCTTCAAGAACTTAAGCTACAAATTCATCACCAGAGAAATACGTGAATTATGGAAATAAGTGCTTTTCCCAACTGGTTGCAGTTTTGATATTTATAGCAACCCTTGCTAGATTCACCCTGTATATGTAACACGGGGATAATATGGGTACGTTTATGGGGACTAACAAGCGACATATAACTATAGGTTTGCTGTGATATGGCCACAAAGAAATATCTATTAATTTATAATATTTTTTTCATCTGTGTAAGTATATGGTTGCTGTCTGTGTCCTTTCATTGCTTCTCGCATTGTGTTTATAAAATAATCTGTCAGTTAAACATAGAAGGTAACTACATGGACGCTGTCGATAGCATGCAGTGAATTAATCGGCTATTGTAAAATGTTGAAAACTGTTATTGGCTGACAGCCGACATGGTAATGCTGTATAACTCTTTCTGGTTTATTGATGCTCATACAATTTTTTCGCGTAGTTTATAAAACTTACTTTGACAGGTAAACTGTGAAAATAAATACAAAAATTGTATTTTTATGCGATACTTCCGTACATACATTTTTTATCAGCATAATAACTATAAGCGTAATTTGAATACGCTTAAGTAAACCTAATAACAAAGTCGGATATATTCTAGCAGAATCTGGAAATGATCCTAGTTGTGGCTCAGGGGACTTCAAAATGACTATATCCGTCCTTTTCTCAATTTTTAGCGTGTTCACTATACTTTCCCTTGGCAGAGAAAGTCAAAAATCATCATTTCTGGTCATTCTTCGAACTTAAAGTTGTAAAATAATATTAATATAGTAAAGGCAAGGGTTTAAAAGAATATAAGCATTTTCCACGAAAACCTCAAGAGTTATCCATAGGACAGTATTATAATATTTTACAGATAATTACTTTGTGCATCTAATTTTCACCTCATATACCGGGTGTTTCATTTGAAATAAACAATTTATTTAGAATTAAACTTTACGTTCATCTAACTGTATGTAGTATTGAGGGTTGTTTATATTTGGCGTAACAAGTGATGAGTGGGTATATTCATTAGCTCAGAGTGGCTTAAAAAGAACAAACGAATAGGTGTGAATTTTTTCATTCAAATTATGTCTATATTTTTATAAAAAATAAAATATTAAAAAAACTGCCAGGTTTAGGTGAGATGTACTTTAATGAAAGTTAGGTTTATTTTGTACGGGGAACCTAAAAATATATTCATATACAGGGCATTCCATTTAAAAAACACAACTAGGGTTCATTTCTTATATTTGGGACACCCTGTATAGATTTACAATGATATTATGAAGGGATATTTGCATACCAAACGACGTGCGCCTAAACGGTCATTAAGGATAGTTTCTTAGGGCTTGATTAGGTCCTGTATGATAGCGTCCTATACCAAACCAAGGGTCCAAAAAATTGAAATCTGGTTCCCTAATAATAGGGTCGTTTAATTTACGCTCAATTAGGTAATCCTGAAACTGAGGACATCTTAAGGTCAACTTTTCTTTAAGGATATTACACTCCGTCAAAAGCACTAAATTTTTGGGAAGTTATTAATTTTAACATTTTGCTCGAAAATCTTCCCTTTAAATCTGATGAAGTAGTCCAAAACAAGAATAATAGAGTAGCTATATATCTATCGATGCTAAGCGAGAAATGTTTAGTTCTACAGCAAAGGATTCTAAAGTGTTGGATGCACATTGGATTATTGATCCGAATTCATTTGCTGAATTTGTTCCCTTCTGTTTTAAAACGTCAATAACATTTGTCACATATAAAACAGCATAATCCAATCCAACATCTTGTCCCTGAAGAATCTTCTTAACGGCAAAGTCACACTGTTAAAATGAACTCCCAGTCAGATATTCTTTATAATAGTGGTTAAAGTGACACCTGTATTAAAACTTCGAAACAGAATTTCTGTTTAGAAAAACTGAGAGAGCATGTTTCGAGAGCTCTTAGGCCCCATTTTAGATACCTATATTATATTAACTATTTTAAATACTTGGGTGTTTTTGTGTGCTCTTATGGCAATTATCCAAAACTTAGTGGTCGCATCCATAATAAACTGTTGCCCTCGAGGCACGAATAGCTCTCCATATTTAAGTGTAAAAGTAATAATTTTATGACCTTTTTGTCATTTATCTAAATTTAATAAATTTTTGTTTTGTTTTAGACGTCAGCTATTTTTTTTAAGTATCGGGTGTTGTTCATTTTTCTTCTCTTTGGAGGCACTATTTATACGTACATATTTTATATTTCTGATCTTCTAGGCCAAGTTCTTGTACTCAAAATAATTGTTTTTTTTTTAGTTTTATTATAAAATTTATTTTGCCCCCTTTTCTACTATTTACGAACCCCTATGTAAACAAAATTGTTATGCTGTATGTTGTAGGTTATCTTATATCAAAGCTATATATAAGTAGCCAATTTTTCTGTTATATTTGGAAAAACTTTTTTTTTTCGTTTTTGACCCTTTCGAACGCCTGTGTGAACCAGTCCATTTATGTAACATATATTATATCTATATGCAAAAATATATAACTAGGATGGATGGATGGATGTTTCTGGAAAAAAAAAGTTGATGACGTCATTTACTTCAGTTTCCAAACTTGGAAACAAAATGAAATATGGGTTCAAATGGAGCTTACTTAATCCTATTTAAGAACCTCTTTTCCGAATTTTTCTATCGTTTTTCATTTTCTCATAACAGAGCTGGGACATCGAGTTTTGCTCACCTTGTACATAACAGTGTTGTGTTGATCTTCATTAAGTTATACCTATAGATCTTGATCCAAATCATCTCCAGTAGTATCATCGATTATATTATTGGAGACATCTTCATCAGTGTTATGATGATCTGGCAGAGAAATTCATCTCACTACCACTTTCATCCTCAAACCATTCTGACGAAAGTTTTCTCGAATAATTCTTTCGGTCGGGATATTGATTCCCGTACTGTGATTTGTGTCAGCGCTCGGTAACAACTTAAAATGCCTCTTAGAATGTCAAAGTTTCGTAGTGATTTCAGAAATCAGTTATTTCTGGAAAGCCAGAGAACGGTGAAGATAACGACGATATTAAATTCTCAAACCCAACGTACTCATCTTGACTTAAAAGTGTGAGAAAACTTCTTTGTTTGTTTGGATAATTTATAAAACAGAAACGAGGTGTTATTTAAAACTGCCCAGAATGGAATGTTGAATCTTGCTAAAATGGACAGGAAGTTTTTTGTTCTTAAGTCAATTTTTACACCGTTAAGCCCCACAGCAATCAAAAACGTATTCATTCAAGTTTTTCATTATAAAATTCAAACATAAGCGATATTTTTTTTAATGAAGGTAAATGGTATTACTTTCCGTATCAATTATTTCTCTACATAATAGCTTTCCCATCAGTATTATTATTGTTATTCCCATTATGGGCCAAAGAAAGAATCCATTAGCAGGCGCGGGCGCGCTCACAATTAAACGTTCGGAGGTAATTAATCTCCCCATGGGGTACTTTCGGGTTTGACCACGATACATATATGCATAACACATAACTATAGATACAACATACAATTCGGGAAAAAAGAAGGTGCTTTCTGCCGGAGGCCAAAACTGACTGTCGTATTTTTAGCTCTCCATATCATATATTATGTAATATGGAGACTATTATTAGTTTCATGAAATTTCACTAGAAATACTTGTTTTTGGTCATTTTATACATAAATAAGTAGGTAGTTTTAAAAAAATGTCTGTCCGTCTGTATCCACGAAAACGCAAAAACCGCTTAACAGATTTTAACCAAATTTGGAACAAAAATACTATTGGACATGGCAAGGAGCTGATTCGATTTTGGGAAACATTGAGCGTAGGCCTAATCTCCTCCTTACTTCTCTTCCTGAGGCCTTACATAACATTTCTCTTGAGAGTTCATTGCATGCATTTCTATTTTTTCATTTAAATGTACTAAGTTATGTGTTAGCAATTCTTGCTTGGGCGCCGCCCCCGTCATGCTGGAAAAACATATTTGCTCGTAACTGCAATGGCACATTTTCGAGAAGCACAGAAAGTTGCTCTTGAAGAAATTGCAAATATTCTTCACTGCATAAAACACCTTCGTAAAAGTATGGAGCAATTTAATGCCCGTTAATAATATCACACCAAAGTTAATGCCAAAATGTCCTTCGTTTTCAATCGGATTGACAAATAACATGTCAACTTTTTCGTTATGCGTAAACATTTAACAAAAAATGCACACATTAAATGACGATAAAACTATTTGTCAACCATTAGTTTTATTATTGACAGATATAATTACAGTTTGTTTCCAAAGCCTAGGTACTTGTTTAAAAGTTGTGAAAGTTGCGAATTTTTGATACAAATTTGCTTTTAATTTTTTATCGAATGAAGATAGCAAATTTTTTTCTTTACAGAACTTGCTTAGAAAAATTAGCTCTTTTGAACTATATAAAAATATAGGTATGTTTCTGGAAGAAAAAGTTGTTGACGTCATTTACTTTAGTTTCCAAATTTGGAAACAAAATCAAGTGTGCATTAAAATGGAGCTTACATAATGCCATTTAAAAATCTTTTTTCAGAATTTGTCTATCCTTTTTCATTTTCTCATAACAGAGCTGGGACTTCGAGTTTTGCTCACCCTGTACATTCCAGAACTTCGTCGCAAACCTGAAATTATACAGTTTTTATAATACCACGAAAGGCACAATATACTATTAATGTGTCTTGACGTCTATTGTCGAAAACGTAACACAGAAGTTAACTACATTGCAAAATGTCTCAAACAGTACAATATAGCAAGCGCGTAAGGTATCTTCAAAAAAAATCCTATACCTACCTATAATACACAAACGATAAGCGTCAGAAATTATAAATAAATCCCTTTACCATTAATAAACCAAGACTTACGAGATTAAACTTTTCACATAAAGAGTTCAAGTAGGTTATGATGCTGGCACTATAACCAATTTATGCTGATGCTTCTAGCAGATGTCGCGTTTTAATCTCTTAATCTCAAATACACATGTTACATCATCCCCTACATTCTGCTACCGTGTGAATGCAACACTACATACTGGCATTAATTTAGGACTAGGACACCATAAATAACACGGGATATGCAAAGAAAAACAACTACAAGATTTCTTGCTTTTTAACTTAAAACATGGTAAAACATTTAGAGCAAAACAAGTCCGCTTTAACTCTGTACAGTTTGGTGTGTTTTTTGGACTGGACGTTTATGAATAATTAATACAGAACTTTGAGGATTTGTTTTTTGTCTTCTTTGCACCTGATCACCTGTTTCATATTTAGTAGCAGGAGATGTTAAAAGTGTATGGGAACAATCGCTTAAACCGTTGTAGCCAACTGGACGTCCGGTCGAAGTTGCAACATCTTCACCTTAGACAACGGACTCATTAGCGTTAAACTGATAGATGAAACATCACAGGAAATGTCACAAAATTATATCCTCATTTATAAACAGCGTTAAAGTGGTCTAAAATTTTTTTTATAGAAGGGTTGTCTTTTATATTTTACTATAGAACAAAAACAAATACCTATTAATCATCGAAAATCACTTTATTGTTTTTCAAAATATTCCCCATGAAGATCTATACATTTTTGCATGCGTTTGACCTAATAGTCGAAGCACTTTTGCCACTCTGATTGAGGTATCTCCAAAACATGCATTCTGAATGCAGCAACCGGTGTCGAAAAACGTTGACCTCTCAGTTTGGTTTTTACGTACGGGACTAAAAAGAAGTCATTCGGTGCCAAGTCAGCACTATACGGCGGATGACTCATCAAATCGATGTTTTGGGTGCTCAAAAATGCAGTTGTTTGAGCTGATGTGTGAGAGCTCGCATTGTCGTTGTGAAGAGTGATCCGTCTTCGGCGGTTGGTTTTCCTGATTTCTTGGAAGACAACTGGCAAACAAAATGGTTGTGTACCACTCAGAATTGACTGTTCTGCGTTGTTCTAGTGGTACGGTTGCGACATGTCCAGTTTTTCCGAAAAAACAGGCGACCATTTACTTGGAAGTGCTTCGTGCGCGAACAACTTTACTTTCGGGCTCATACGCGTAAATCCACGATTTATCACCTGTCACGATGTCATAGAAGTGTTTCGAAGCACCGCGATCGTATTTTGGAGCATTTCTTTCGACCAATCGACACGAACCTTTTTTTGAGCGATTGACAAATTTTGTGGGATCCAACGCGAACAAATTGCACATATTGCAACACCAGGGTTGCCAAATCCCGAAATATAAAAGGCAACCCTCGTATTGCCTTCATCTAACTAAAACGGTAAATATCATTTCGCTCTCAGTTTGATCCACAGTTAATAATTATTTTGTAAGGTTCGTTAATTGGATCTGTAATTTCGGAACAAGAATTGGCTCTGAGGATCTGAGCGTGTGGAGCTTGCGAGTATGCTCGTCACGGCTAACGTGCTGGGACTGGGCGAAGGAAACGGCAGCCAATATTCCACATGGTGCGGCATCATAACAGTAAGCAACGTTCCTTTGTCTTCGAGGCGTACTTTTCGAATGGTCGTTTTCTGCTTGCAACTCAGCGTGCCTTTAGGAATCGAATGATTATAGGCGCGGCAGGGCCTGTGCCAGTGCGGAAATTAATCGTTATATGGGTCGCTACATTTAGACAAAGCGGGAGTGTGACGAGACGAAGAATTGGAGTTCGTCGGCCCATTAAGGGACGTTTGGTTTCAACAAGACGGAGCCACGGCTCACGCTTCAAGGCTGTTTTGAGGGAACACTTTCCGGGGCGCCTAATCTCAATAAGAGGCGATCAGCTCGTTCCCCCGATTTGACCCCTTGCGATTTTTTATGGGGAATTTTAAAATCCCGTTGTTATGTCAATCGTCCAAGAATCCTACAAGATCTCAAAGTCAACATCTGGGCCGAAATGGTTAACATACCAGCTGCCATGCTGGAAAGGGATAGGACAAATGCCAGAACTGGGATTATTCAGTGTATCGACAATGGAGGGTGTCACCTACCTGACATGATTTTTAAAACTGTTTGAAGCTAAACTTTACATATATGTGCCTACATTATTTAAAAAAATTTTAAGAACTTCTAATCCATAAGATGGGTTTTATTGAGTTTTGAAATAAGAAAGTTATGCTGCCCAATACCCTGTATAAGAGCCGAATTTATTCCCCTGCCTTTGCCTCCCGCAGAACGGAATAATCGGTGACTTTCTTCGGGAATTGTTGATTTCGGGTGTTCTCTTTGACTGTTATTCAAGCAATTCGTGGCCTTTGTACCACGATACTGCACCAGCTCATATTTTATTATTTTTTCATGCATTCAAACAGAACAAAATCAAAGTAGGCCTAGGATTTTGTACAATTACTCAGCTCTTCATTCTGAATAACTTTTCTAAATAACATTTTGTCGTAACTTCAACCGAAAAGACACTTTGCTACTGTAAACAATCAGTATTTTCAAAATTTCCAAGGGACACTTGATTTTTCAAAACTAAAATTATGTCTCAAATGAGTTTCAAACGAAGCAGAACTGGACTCCAGCAGATCAAATTGAACCTCGAAAGTGTTCTGTCTTTTACAAGTGTCGTTTCACATTTACGGGGACACACTGTATATTGATGAAAATAATTCAAAAAAAAAATATAATAGTAATATATATATGCTATTTACATTGATGTATAAATACATAGAAAAACAAAAAATAAAAAATATCACTACATTTGTAAACAATAAAAAATTAAAACACAATTACAAAACAGAACATAAAATAATTACAAACACAAACAGTCTATTGATCCCCCTTTAGAGAAAAAGTCAATTTTCTTTTAAATGTCGCAATGGTAGTGCAGTCCTTCACAGATACGTTCAATTCATTATACCTTACAATGCCATTTCGTGTTCTTGTGTTGTAGTCATGAACATCCGAGTTCACAAGCAATTTGGATGTTAGATAACCTGGCGTCAAACCGAGTTTCATTTTATGGATCAGTGTAAGAGTCCTAAATTCTAAATACTCAGACACTGAAAACTAATCCAGAGACCGCAACATATATTGGATAAGAGTTCTTCGACCTGCACCAAGAATTGCCCTCATAGCTCTATTCTGCAATTTCTGAAGCCGATCTATCTCGTTCTTATTTGCATTGACCAAAATGGAGGCAGAAAATGTATAATGGGGCAATACAAGAGTATTGTAAGCCATCAATCTTGAATATCTCGTCAATGAAGTGGCTATTCTAACTAAGAAATGTACAGATTTCGCGACTCTTGAAATAACAAACAATACACGGTCTTTAAAAGTCAGATTACTATCAATAATAATACCCAAATACTTCATACTTTCCACTCTCTCCACGACTTCACCGTTCACCATTATTTTTGTGTTTAAATTAGAATATTCAGCGTGGATGTGTTTACTGTTATAGATGAATTGTGCTGTGATCAACGACATGCACAAACAACATCATTAATATAGAGTAGAAACAAGAGCGGTCCCAAAGAACTGCCCTGTGGTATGCCATGAACATTCTCTATTTCCGGTGAAACAAATCCATTAATTTTTGTCCTTTGTTTTCTATTCTCTAGATAGTCTGCAAGCCAAGCTAAAGCAATTCCTGAAATTCCCATTTTCTTTAATTTCAATAGAAGTTTTCCTCTATCAATAGTCTCGAAAGCTCGCTTGATATCCAAGAATACAGCACCTATTATCCGACCACAATCAGAGTCACTCTTCCAGTCAAACAATATATTCTGGACAGCCGTTTCACAACCATGACCCTTCCGAAACCCTGACTGATTTACGTAACGCACATCATTTGTATTCACAAACTCCAACAGTTGATCATGCACTATTCTCTCAATTATTTTTTCGATAGTTGAAAACATATTTATTGGCCTCAGATCACTAGCGTCTACGACCCGATGAACTTTAGGTACCGGAGTGACAACAGAAACTTTCAAAGCAGACGGAATCCTACCAGTTTCCAGAGAGAAATTTATTAAATTTAGTAATGGTTTATCGATAGCAGAATAAATATTTTTTTAAAAATTGACAACAACAACCCTTCCAACAATTCGGCCTCTAATTTGAATCACCCGGTATGTTAACAAAATTATTGCAGCCATTTCCAATTTTAGCAAATTTTATAAATAAAAAAACTCTACCTCGGTATAAAAAATTGAACTACAAATACTTATTTAGTGTTTCATATTTATGTTTTGTAGTTTTGTTGACTTTTTTTTCGCTATTTACTTCGACAAACCAGTGCGACTTTGAAATCTGTTTCAGAAAGTCAAACGGTCGGTACACGAGTGATGTGTGTGGGCAAGATAAACATCAAAAACAAAAAGCAAAAAGCAAAAAAAAAAGTTTTGTGTGTGCCACACTTTATTTATACAGCGCGAAAGGCAGTAGTCTGTTTACAAAGTAAATAATAGTGTTATAATGCTTGAAATATTAGTTTGTTATAGGGGAAGAACTATTTTTATTTATTTGTAATTTATCCTTAGGGTTACAGTCGGCAGACGCAACTGCACTTTTATTTATTAGTAGTTCAGTAGTCTCCATTCAATAATTGTTTTCCGGGTGGTTATTAATATCTACCGATCGAGATAATAAATTTGATATACAGGGTGGACAAATTTCAATGTTTTTTTATACGGTACAGCCTAAACCGTAATAGATAGATAGGGTTGCCAACATTTAATTTTGCATGGATACTTGTGCCAATTTGTCAGGGCATTTGACGCAATGCGGGACATTTTCAACAAAAACTCGTAAAAAAGAAATAAAACAAGAAATATTGGTTTTTTTATTTATTAATTAATTAAATTTGGATCACTCAGTTAAAATTTTAGAATTAGTCTTTAGATAGGATTTTTTTTATTTACCAATTTTCAACAATTCGAAAAATAAAGGTAGTTTGTTCTTAATACGAGTAGTATTTCACGTTTTCTTGTTTTCTAACACCTTGTATAATAATTTCAAATTTAAAGTATAGCAATAGACTTTTCAAAACAAGCAAAACTTTGAGTGCCTTACTGTCGAAAAATAAAATTTTTAGTACATTTTTGTCATACTCTACAGTGTGATCACGTATGTTTTACTCAATTAAATTTGACCACACAGTAACGTTTAAATTAGCAAAGTTGTAGTATTTTTTCTGAATCGTCAGATTATAGTGCCAGAGATGACGTATGTCAATCCATTGTCAAAATGTTGAAAGATCATTAATTATTTTAAATAGAACATCCTGTATTTTGTTTTCATTATCGATAGAGCTTCTTATGCTGAATTCAAATATATATCATTTATTGAGGATATGTTTAATAGTTTTCGAAAAATATGCAGTTTTCGCAGCTGTGGCAGGGTATTTTTTCTGAATCGTCAGATTATAGTGCGAGAGATGACGTATGTCAATCCATTGTCAAAATGTTGAAAGATCATTAATTATTTTAAATAGAACATCCTGTATTTTGTTTTCATAATCGGTAGAGCTTCTTATGCTGAATTCAAATATATATCCTTTATTGAGGTTATGTTTAATAGTTTTCGAAAAATATGCAGTTTTCGCAGCTGTGGCAGGGTATAAGTATATGACATCCATTGTCAAAATGTTGACAGATGATTAATTATACAAAAGTTCATTTTGTGTGCGACGCAGAGGGAGATATCAACTATTTATCCAAATGTCATATAAACTGTGACAGCTACCCCACACAAAAAATTTCGAAATCAATAAATAATTGTTTGTATTCGAAGCACCTAGCTAACAAATCTTATATGAAAATTTCCAGTCAAAACTGATGCTTAATTATCTAAAAAATAATGCAAATATACTGAACTCCACCTCCAAAGAAGTAGAGATTTTCCGTAGTGTCAAATTATAACATAAATTCATTTGTCATAATAATTAATCAAACAAACCAACGAATTTCAAATTAGAGAGATATGGTAGAATAATAACTGCAACCAACGAATATCAAAATAGAGAGATATGGTAGTCCTAAAAATGGAAACCTGACAAGCCAACGAATTTCAAATTAGAGAGATATGGTATATTATAGGAAGCCATTTTGACGCTTTCGAATATTATCTGCCATTTTGAAGATATCGAATAATATCTCATAGCATGAAATTTTATAAGGTTTATGATTTTGACAAATACGGGGTAACTCAAAAATGTTTCTATTTATTTTCAATATTTTTAGGTACGGTAGACGAATAGAAAAATTTTCAGATTTTTTTAGTTTTTTAGATTGGTTATGAAATTATTGCACAGGGTGGTTAAACATTTTTTTTGATTTTATTTTTTTGATTTTTTTTTTTAATTTTTTTTTAATTTTTATTTATTTTTTTAATTTTTTTTATAACCCTCAATGACTTTTGTCATAGATAAGACTACCACAAACCGACTGGGAAATCCCAAAGGGATTTCTTGTTATTTTAAACAGATCATGGTGTATTTTGTTTTTATAATCGTTAGAGCTTTTTATTCTAAATTCAAATATATGTCCCTTATTGAGGTTATGTTTAATAGTTTTCGAAAAATATGCACTTTTAGCAGCTGTGGCAGGCTATCTATGACAGTACTGCTTTGTTTTTATCAAAGATATGAAAACAACTAAATAACTCACTAAAAATAAAACTGAACTACACTAAAATAAATAGCAACTAAAGAAACTGTTCAAAATGGCCTCCATTTACATTTTGCACATAATTTAAATATTTTTCTTAAATTGTCCAGGGTTCTTCTTGATACTTCTGGTTGGTTATTAAGAATATTTATTTATTGCTCTATTTTTATTGGAATTTTTTGAATTTTTTGAGGGCGGTCCATATAAACTTTAGATTTTAAATATCCCCATAAAAAAGTGTCTTCAATTGGGGTTAAGTCAGGACTATCAGGAGGCCAAAGGATGGACCGGTTTCTGCCAATCCACATGTTGTAATTCATTTATTCAGGTAAAATATACGTGATCTCTCTTTACGGATTTGGTTCACATTACATATTTTACCAGTGCTTTTGATATTTGACGATTTATAAATTAATTTGCACAAATTAAATCAAATGAGTTGATGATGAAGAAAAACGACAAATAGTAGTATTCAAATCATAACGCAGTGCTTTAAGAGTCAGAACCGCATATCGCATAGAATACTCACGAGAGTTGAAAGTAAGACGAAATTAGCCCCAACAAACATTGAAACTACTATGCACATAATTACTCTAAATCTAAAATCTCTCGCCAAAATTGTACAAGAATTCTATTAAAAAAATCATCATGATAATATGTAATTACAGAAACAATAGCCTATCTCAATCGCGGATATTAGTACCATTTGGTAGGACTATGCATTATGTAGGACACTTAATAATAGAGGACATATCCAGCTTTGCACCACAAATGAACGGGAAATTGAAATTTTGACAAGTGTTCCTTACTATCCAGGCCTCATTTAACCAAATGACATACTATATATCACTGGTGTATAGACCAGACTAAGATAATCCGGTAAATACGAAATAGATTGAACAGTAACGTCATGAGAAAAATTAACAATATAAATTTCAAACTCTATACAAAATAATTCTTTCGGTTTAATAATAAAAGCCAATTTTTGTATTTTTTTGAATTTCGTAATACAATTGGACAAGTGAAATATCAATTTCGCTGAAAATTATCAGATAATATACCTGAGGATCATCATCATGATCCGACATATTATATCTTCAACTTTGGTAAGTTCTTACATATGTATACAGGATGTCCGGAAAAAGGAGCCAATACTTTTCAAAATATCTCAAAAACAAATGATTTTATCCAAATTTTATAAGAGTTAAAAAATAATCAAAAATACATAGTAACCTATAAAAATTTATTTTAAAAGTCTTTGGCGTAGGTAATAAAAACTTGGGGGGGTCAATGGGTACTGAATATCCCGTATTTCGGCTATTAAGAAATTCTTTTTTGTGTTCTTTTTTGGAAAGAAGTAGCTCTTTATGCTGAAGCAACACACTAAATTTGAATCCATTATCTCAATAAATACTAGAACTATTTAAAAATATTGGTTTTAAATTGTCAACTTTGACGCCCTGTATATCGAACATGGAGGGTTAAAATGAAAAATGACATCTCAAAACTCATATTATTTTTGCTCTAGGAATCTGTGGTTAACGGATTGACCTCCTTTTTCCGGACACCCTGTATAATGTAAATAGCTTGATATGTTTGTTTCGGTTTGATATAAGTGGACTGTATTAATCTTTTTTTTTTTTTGTTTAAACGACACCTTTAAAAAGACTTACCGAATGTGTTAGTCTTCACCGTTCGTTGGCTGGCCAGCACTATCACATCAGCAGTCTCTTCAGGCACTTGCGACACTGATTAGGACGTATCTACTATTACTAATTTGCGGTTTTTTTGAAATTTGTACAATAGCGGTTTTTATCGCACAACGTAGCTCGACGGATACACGACGTGTGTTGTCCTTTTAAGGTGTATATACGCGATAAAGTATGAAAACAGCAACAAAAAACTCAGAAGTTGTACTGATTAGAAATACAGAGTGAGAAAAGAACAGATTAAGTTAAAGGAAGCGTTTAAACATTAGAATAATTTATATGAATGATTGAATGAATGAATTAATTGAATTTACACAAAAAACATAAACAAATAAAAATATTATGACATGGGGACATAACAATGTTACTGACTTAAATGTTTTTGAATTTGTTCACTCTTCGTAATCGTAAGGTTGCGAGTTCAAAACTGAGCCATTGAACTTTTTTTTATATTATTATTGAAACTGTAACCCATCTTAATAATTATAAATAGCAATACTTCATGATAACTAACGTAATTTTGTTATCCATGTCCGTATGTAGTCCATAGTTTTTTTTTATTACCAAACGGAAGTAAATCAAGCCTATATATAACAGCGTTTCCTACAGTAATAAAACTGAACCGAAAGGGAACAATTTTTCATATTTTTTTTTCGCGCCCATATATACGATACAAATTTATTCATAAAGTCGTTGTTGGAAAAACCTCCAGAAAAATACGGCCATATCGCCTGTTTTTTTTTTCTTTTTTGAAACACAGAGAGAAACGAACTGAAAATACAACATAAAAAAAAAACGAGTGGGTATAATATGAACGAGTGGTCCTTGTGTCTCGTATAAAACGGCTAAAATTAAAATTTATCGATTGGACGCATTAAAAGTGGCCGCTAGCTCACGTGGGGTATTGGTGTGGAAATTAATGAATTCATATCTGTACCCCCTGTAAAACTACTGAAGGAAATAACCAGTGGCGTTACATAATAATAGAAACATTTATTTCCAAAATTAATAATAATAATTTTAAATTTAAATACAAAACTAGATACTAAGGCAAGATGGATTTTGAGTCTTTTAAAATAAAATAGTCAACATTCAAACCGTCGCATCGATATTCAAATTGACAAATTTTCAAAAGTTATTGCTTTTTTGAAGAGGAATTCGGTTAATTACGAGTCTAAAAAGTCTAAGGATTTGTCTGTAGTGATGAAACTAATTTACATTCTAAGGTTAGTTTGCGGTCGTAATGTTAAAATATGTAGATGGTTTCTTATTTCATTTCATTTGATTTTTAGGTTTTTTATTGATCCATCCGGTTCCCTCTAAAATTCAAGGCCATACATCCCGGAAGTTTGGACTATGGTCTTTATCAAGAAAATTCAGCTAGATATAATTTATTTACTACCAGAAAAAAATGTTGTTTCACCAAGACAATGCACCGTATCACAAATCGATGAAAATTAGGCTTCGAATTCCTTACCCACCCACCGTATTCTCCAGACTTAGCTTCCAGCGACTTTTTCCTGTTTTTAGATATCAAGAGAGTGCTTGCTGGAAAGAAATTTAAGTCCATTGATGTAGTAATCCCTTTCAAACTCCCATTTCGGTTATCAGCAAGCAGTTTCTAGATAATTAATAATAATTAAGTTTTCAAAGATTTCACTGAACTGGTTTCGTAATACCAAAGGTCCAAAATTGTGTATTGCATGTCTAGGTTCTCCTCTATTCTTATAAATGTGAGAAATAAATGTTTTATTCTTCTCCTATTAATTTTTAGGGACAAAGGTAGATAGTAATAGGGTCTCTGTCGGTGATACATTTAAGGTTATATTAATAAAAGCTAGGTACAGTTTTATTCCTGAAAAATAAATATCCTCGAACCTTACATTTTATATATATGTAGCGTAGCTACACCTATGTGCAAGTAAAATTTTAATGTAAAATTTACAGTTTCAAAATCAAAAATAAAATATCTTTCCTTTTGTGTTTTTATACATATTATCACAATTTGTCACACGTACGTTGTTTTACTACGAGTATAATATTCTGTAGGAACGCTACTGCAGGCAGGGGTGATTATAAAGGTGGTAGGGAAATGAGGAGGTTAGGGGATACAATAAATTGGACAGGGGAGACAAAAGTGTCTTTGTGCTAGATGTCGATTTAAATTGGGCGACTTCGAGTTTTATAATACACTGTGTATGAAAATGCATCGATTATATTAATATTTGATACATTTGCTTGAGAAAATATTTTGTGATTTTTAAATATTTGATTTATATTTATGGCATAATTATACGTAATTTACAAGGTGTTGAAATTTTGAATTATATAACACCGCAAATCGACATCGTTACTTTTCTTGGATGTAGAGGATGATTCTCAATTTTTGACATCTAAATAAATTATGCTCATGAATTTTTTTTATTTATTAATATTGATAATTTCTGTAGAAAGTTGTATTAAACAATTTTTTATAAGGTATTGAACTACGTTAGAATGAATATGGCTTACTAATGATTAAGGATCTTGACTTATGAATTCTAAATAAGTAAGTATAACAAATAAATCTGCCTTTTCAGAAACATACATATAATATTAAATTAATTACCCTTCATATTTTTTTCAAACATGTTTTCATCTACGCGGTTTTTATTAGCAAGACTAAGAGTTTCATGAAAAATAATAAAAAAAATAACTAGATTTTCTACGAAAATTTGGTAATTTAGTGACAGATGTGTTAGTACGTTATGTAGGTGAGAACTCACGTAGAAGTTTACAGTACGAGCCGTAGGCGGGTGTTGGGATTTGTTACTATTACAGCAAGTTGAATGGGTAATGAGAAAACTTATAAAATTTTCATATTTGACAAATATTATCGTCATTTTGACATTAATATTACAATGGAATTATTTGACCTATCATAGTTGATGCACAGCATTCCGAGTCCACGTTGACACTTTGAACTAAATAATTTCAAACTGTGACGTATGACGCCGCCTTTTTGGGTTAAAAAAACAGGTCCGGACTAAAAATAATTATAGCTTTCGGTTTCTAACCCCAGTGCTGTATTTTTATTTTTGTAAAAATTTTTAAGTACATAATAATATGGCTGTCAATTTCTTGTGGTGTGTCAAAGTGATTGAAAATAGCCTTGAGGGGTGATATCAGTTAAATGTTGACATGATTGTGTAATTTTTAATAATAATAATAATAAAAACAACAATAATTATAAAGGCTTTATTAGTAAAAAAAGACATTTTTGCAAAAGTTGAAGCAGTGCTTCCTAACTTAACCTAAATTTAACTAATATTTTAGCTTAATCCTATATGAATATTGTTTTACATCGCTAGCCAAATACGGTAGGTAGCATATGTTTACAAATTAATTTGTTCTATTACGTGTCAGACAGCGCTCTTAAACGAAAACCCCTGTAAATTTTTTATATTCTCCGATAGAAATTTTTGAAACCGTATAGGAAAATGACCGCTCAAAGATTGATGTTGAGTGTAGCGGTGGCGTAATGACAGTTTTATGAGGAATATTCACATCATACACAGATCCCCGGAACTTCAATGTTTCATATAAGTATTCCGCCTTTTTGCATCTGATGATTTTATTAATAAAAATTAGTGAATGAAAATCCGGCCTTGTTTCTTTCTTAACCAGCCGATTTCCTCAATCTTATTGCTAGCCTGTTTCACCTCTACGAATTCCACATACAAGCGTGTGCCTGAATTCTGCATCAACTGAATCCTGTTCTCCGCAATTTTAGTCAAACAAGGGCCATATATATATTGTCAATAATATAACCCCTAGCTGATTGCGTTATCATGCTATCTCGCCACGCGACAACTTGTGTTTATGTTTCACTTGCATTTAGTTTAAAAACATATTAGATACTGTCATTTCGTAATATAAATTTTACGGTTATAGGTACAAGTAATTGTTATAAACGTAAAATTATCTAGTATTCATCTTTATTTTTACTTATTACTCACCTAACAGGATCTTTGGGGAAGCGAAAAAAATGTTTAGAGTCACAACTATATTCATACAGTTTTGTTAACGTGAATTGTTGGCAGTCAGAGTTTTAAGACAGTAAGTTTGTTAAAAAAATTGATACCTATTACTCGTGAAAGCTTGCGTTGGATGACTTTTGCTATTTCAAAAAAAGTCTAACTTTACAAGGTTGCATTAAATCGCCTTGATCACATTTTGGTAATGATGCACCATCAGAGACATGAGTGTAAAACTGGTTTGCAGAATTTGGTAATGTTCGAGCATTCGTGAGGGATGAATCACGTGAAGGTCGAGAAAAATCTGTTGCGATTCCAAAAAACATCCATGTTAAGCTTAAAAAGATAGAACAAGGTCGACATATGACCAACAGTGAGATAGATGTATCTCTAAACTTAATCGTAGGTAAAATAAAAACAGTTCCTGTGAATTGGTGTTAGGAAATGCTAAACAAATTTGACGTAGGTACTAGAAAATCCATAAACAACATCGTAATACCGTAATTTGTTGACCAAAAGTTATAAACGAGACCTGGAAGAACAACCAGGACCTTCGCATGATTCTTCACCATGACAATGCCAGTACAAGCGCACGCATCACGTGTAGCAATTGATCATTTAAAGGAGCAAAATGAGGAAATAATTTCTTATTGTCGCCTGATGCGTGGATTACCTCAAAACGCGGTCAAAGCGTGTCAAAATCCATCCAATTATTTTCTTTTCATTTATCATTTTGAGTTTCAAAACTGTTGAACGCAATTAACAACGTCAAATGTGTTGTAGAATTATTTTTCTTTTTTGTTGTTTGTTAATTGCGAGAAAATAGCAGTTATGTTGTGGTTCTTTATTCAGTTAAAAAAAAATTAATACATTTTTCCTCGAAGTAACATCGAGACATTTCTCTTAGTATCCTGGAATATGTTTACATAATGCTTACAGCTTTACAAAAGTGTGCACTTAACCAGTGATGATGAAGCTCGTTGCTTCGAAACGTATTTGTAGTACTCTTGGAATAATGTATTAAGCTTATTTCTATGTGTGTTTCGACTTTTATTCCTTTCGTAAACTACTTTTTTCTTTTTAATTGTTTTCTCATATTTACAGAAACAGTCTAAAATATACAAAAACTTACACCTTATCATTATAACAAAACAGAATGTTTATTCTTATTAGGTAGGATAATTATGCTCAAAGCTTCAACGTATATAATCATCAATAAAAACCATCGCATCGTAAAATTACACGCAAATAAAAAATATCTATTAAACCGTCCGAATGACAATAAACAGTTAAATTTACGTCTGTCGCGACTTCTTTGGGGTCAAGTAGTATGGCGTTTTGTCGTATAAGTACTTAATTTACATTCAAAATGCTGCATAAAAACATCTATCTGTGTAATAAAAGTCCAGCACTCCCGGTGAGATGCTTTTAAATTATGACAAAAAGAACTAAAACAATATTTTTAATAATGGATTATTAAAAATAAAACTTAAATTGTCTATATAATATTGTTTATGTTTCATATAAAACTGACATATTTATAATAGGTGAAACTAAAACAACAAGAGAACGTTGTAAACTTACCAATTTATCTGTTAAAGAATGAAAATATTATTTATTGATGATTTGTAGGGAAAAAATATTGTTTTGACAGATTCATCTATACGAGGGTCACCCTTGTATTTGTAAAAACGACTACTAAATGGTGCTTTTGAAAACCAGTGTGAAGACAGCAGTTAAAATTCGTGTCAAAAGACACGTGGCACCACTATCAGGTACACTTTGACATTTGTAAATGCGAAATGCACGATGGCAGACAGTGAGAATTTTAATATAATTCCAAAAAGTCGGTTAAATTAGGAAAGTGTTAGAGTTTTATACACATTGAAATCTTAAGGCTAAGATTTGCATAATATATATATATATATAAAATGGAGCATAATATAATATATAATATAACTATATAACATAAATATTAATGATGTGATGCATGGTGAATTAGATTTGTAAGCCAAGAGCTAACTAAGAATATTTAGCGCCTATAGATCATCGCTTTTTCGGCCAAATCTGGCAAGCCTGCATTCACGAATAATTATTATGCAAATTTTGTTACTATCGATCGAGTTTGTTATGAAATTTGAACAATCAATATCGTACATTTTCAACCGATAAAATGGTAATATTTTTAGTATAAATACAACAATAACTAGAAACTACACTAATGTTAATAAATACCGATGTTTGATCCGATACATTGGCACTATCGTTGGCAAAGCCCAGCGGTATATCCAATCGAATGTTATGATATATCTGCTAAATTTTATATCGTTATAATGAAGCGTAAATTGTCGATGTGACTATGGATATTTTTTATTCCGATATATCGATATTTTGATAATATCGATATGGCGATGTTTTCCTTTGTCATTTGTCATCGCGTTTCTGACGTCGAATTATTATTTTACTTTATTGATTTGTGAATGTTTGAAAATTGAATTGAATTATTGAAAAACGCGGAATTAACAGACATGGTAATAATATTATACCTACCTATGGGAAATGCAAAGAAAGAGCAAATCGGGTGGCAGTGGAATACCGGAGGAAGGAGGAACCCTCCATAAGTACTACGGAGATTGCAAAAAGATTGGGAATATATCAGAACAAGGACGATTCTGAAGGAGAACTGGTTTCAACCGTATCACATACAAAAGGTACAGGCACTAGAAGTAGTTCAGTGGTTAAGCGCATCAACAAGTGTCGTGAAGTTAACGGTGGTCTCTTTGAACATTTGCTGTTGTAGTGCTTTGAAGTGCTAGTGTTATTTGCATTTGAGTGTTTTTTGTTGCCCTTTGGGGTTTTCCTAACGGATGGGATCCACCTTGTGATTGTCGGGCTGAGTACCTGACATTAAACAAGAAGAGTGGACGAGGTAAATCAAGCGGTCCCCAGGAAGTTCAAAAATCATGGCGGCATGGCATGGCATGTTAGACCTATCCGAAAGGTAGGAGCTTACGTAATATTTAATATTTCGCATGATTGAAGTCACATAATCATCTACATTTTCTAAATAAATGTTTTACATTAAATGCTCGGTAAATCGATACACTTGGCAACATGGCGCTGTATCATAACGTTTAAGCTAATGTCTAATTTAAACTTCAGGTGGGCAGGCGTTCATAGGCGTCGTAAAAAGGGAGTTTAACATGATTTACAAAAAAATTATTTTCAGCCTTAATAAAAATGTTGGAAATTTTTTGAAAGGCGATTCTGTTAAATCTTATTTTCCTCTACCTCTAGTTAAAATTTTTGTGAGTGATAGTTCACCCTGTATAATAAAGGCATATAAAGAAGAAAAATAATATAGCAATAAGGAAGTGTTGCCCTTTGTTTTTTCCTCTATATTTGACTTTGGTTTGTTTCAAATGAATAGACGCACTTTAGATCCCGAAAATAAAACAGCTCAAAATTTGTTTCTCCAATTTAAGAATTTACTATTATAGTAAAAATACTGTAATAATTAAAATAATTTTAGTTTATATAAAATATAAATCACCAATTTTATTAATTAGAAAATAAAGTAAAATATTGTAAAAATTAAGAATTTAATTGCAACCAGCGAAATTTGGATAAATTAGATATTAAAGCAGTCTTTTATTATGTTGTGGTTTAATTTACAACATTAACCCTATACAAATTTTATGTTGTCGGATCCAGAAATAAATGGTCGACCTAAAAATGAAAAGAAAAATATACCGTGTCATGTAAAAAAAAACAAAGTTGGTTGTATAGCAACAAAGCTGTTAACGCTATAAAAAATTGAACATCGGCAAGTTGTGTCAAAATTATACCAAATACCGTTTCTTTAAAAAAATGTTCAAAATAACGATTATTTTTGGAAATATACAGGGGTTTCCACACTGTTCTGAAAAAGCTAAAATAATATGTTCTAACCAGGCAGCATCCTGATAATGTACCTCCTTATTTATGCAACATCGTATGTACTGACACACACTGTATATGTTAAGAAATTATTATTGACAAACAACACTGACATATACACGAAAACGTTTTGCCATAACTAACGACTTTCAATAATTTTTTCGTTTGTTTATTTTATCATTTTTGTCGACAAACATGACAACACACCAGGTATATTATATGGTATGCGTGTTTATCCTATAACTTGAATATTATTTATTGCAATGATAATCGCTAGGTGTCCCACGCATATTTATAACTACCTCGCTGCGACCATATGTCGGGATAAATTCCATACACATGTAGTAAATATACAGGAAAGGGTCCAGAAGTACATCTTTTAGCAATATCAGTATGACGTAACCGTGCTTCTTGAACTAACATAGATCTTTGTCCGCCTAGGGAGGAAAGTGTCTTGTTTCCTCCTGCATGCTAATTGTTTATTTAATTAGTCAATATTAAAATGCCAATCCTGCGGCACAATAACTTAGAGGATTATAGGGTGACATATTTAGAAATGTAAATCTAACTAGTTCCTACATTATTATATTGTATTATCTGCCTTCGTACGCCATAATTATCAAAATTGTATAATTGTGAAATAATTTTCTCAATACTATTTATTATGTGTAAAACAAAAAAGAAAATCATTGTCTTTGCGTATTACCAGCTCTCTCTGGTAGCCTTTATTTTGGGTCCCTTGACGTCAATTACTTTAGTTTCCAAATCTCGAAACAAAATCAAATGTGCGCTAAAATGGAGCTTACTTAATCCCTTTTCTATTGTTTTTAATTTTCTCAAACAAAGCTGGGACATCGAGTTTTGCTCACCCTGTACAATTTAATTTTAAGAATATAGCGGAAAAACAAAGATTTTCATACTAAAAAATTATTATTTATTTTAATAAAAACTATTTAATGTCATACAATAGAAAGTACAACTGGTTTAACAATATTATTGTGCATGCTGTAGGCCAACCGGTATACATTTCAGATTTCAGAGTGGTTTTACTGTCTTTTATATTTACACTGACACGGTCTACAACTAAAGATGAGCGATTCTGGCAAATGTGCTGACGTCATACATGCAGGGTTGGGATCAGCGAAAATTGCCATGTAATAAAATTTGATTTAGTTTTGAAAAATTCAACCAAACAATCAAATAGTTATATCAGAATCCTAGTCCTATGACTGTGTTTTCCAAATCTTCGCTTGCTACTAGTTCAAATTAGCAAAGCTAATAACATATTCACAATTGGTGAGCTTTCCCAGTGTATTTACTGAATGCAATACTAAAGCTTATGTTAAAAATTGTTGGTACGGTAAAACCAAATAGCAGACAAAATTCTTTCGCAAGTTTAAGCTTAATTATTTTAAAAGTAGGTTAATTTATTTACAAATTCTTGCATTCTAACTATATACTTTAGCCCCAACCCCTTTTCTCAGGTATGCCGCGTATAGTTGGCATGCTGAAAAGTATTCGTGTGATATAAATTTCCAAAATATATTGAGATTCTTAAGCTTCCGTAAAATATTCAGCTAGGCGTCTCTCATAATCAATTAAAGCCTATGTATGTTGCCTGCTTTAAGTTATGTTCGGCATTTTGTTTGTTATAAAGTGAAATATCTAAGGTATTTTTTAGCGTTGCCAGTTGTGTTGTTTTCTATTAAAAATAAATCCATTTTCAGGGATTTATTTATACATCAATGTTGCATATTCACAATATGCACGTTTTTCAAAGTTTAATCTCTTCTCATGGTATATTCCTTGTTTACACCGAATATGCACTTATTCTGTTGAGTATGGATGTGGAATAATGAAAATTGAAGGGGCCTTTGCAAAATCATATCGAACACAGTTTTTAAAGAGGTGTTTTCAAAATCATCAAACATTTGCCCCAGAGTCTGGTATGATTCCATGTATTAAAGTTTGACTCGTTGGCCATAGCTTAAGGTCGTATTCCTTGGACAATAATAACTCGAAAGTGCCATATACACTTTGTTCAAAACGATGCATAAGGGCAACTTTTAATGCGAAAGAAGATATCAACATTTCAAAATACCAAAAATTACGCGCATTCCTATAAGGACAGTTGGATGGCTACAACGCGAACAAGTCAAATGTTCTATTACGGGAACAGATACAACAATTTATTAAGTACTGAAGTCTCATACTACATCTCCATTTGCTAATGAACTTCCTATGTCCTGTAGGTATATGTATAAATATGTATTTGTATTTTTATTTATATTTTCAGTTTTCATTAATTTATGCTCAATGTTTTTTGTGTTTTGTATTTTGACGTGTATATGTACAGAACCTATGTACTTTTGAAAGACTAATAAAGATATTATTATTGTATTTTGACTCAGCATCTGTCTCAATGTGCGAAATTATCCTTAGCACACTTATTACCTATTATCTTGTTCTGTTACGTCAAAAAAAACCTTTTCTTCCGAAAATGCATCTCTTTGAGTGTTTCGATAATTTAATTATTTATATCTTTAATGTAAATAAATATAATCACGAAATGCTAAGTATTCTTTATAGGTAAGTACTACATAAATATATTCAAAAGTAATCTGGTCTTTAATATTTCTTTTAATGCTCGTTGCGTTTCCTATGGATTTACCTTTCGTTACTTAGTCTTGCAAAAACAAATTATTCTCGAATTTAATTCAATTTTATTTTAAAACTGGAAAAGAAAATCTTTTCTCTCTTCCACCTTCTAGCTTTTAACCCAAAAGGAAAATCTAATAGCTTTTTCTTTTCCTGGGAAAATATTTCCGCCAGGCTTACTTTGCATAGCTTAGTATTTAAATTTATTTTTATAAATAACTAGAATCAAGTTTAAACTTGTCTATATAGTAGGTAAACGGTCATTACAATTTCTAAATATTTTTATTTTATTTTATCAATTATTGGTGCCTCAAAATTGGGTTGTATTAATAATTGTCGGGATTAGCCCTCAGAAGGATAGAAGAATATTTAAGTACTATACAGGGTGGCCCGATAAAAACTAAACAGAGGTCTTTTCGAGTATGTTTTCTGAAAAATTGTTAGACGCGTCGATTTTGTTTGCGAAGGGGCGTTCTTTGTAGTATTTTCCCACTTCGAAGGGGGACTATCCCTCCCAGATTTTAGTGAGGAGTGATAGTTTATTTTAAAGATATTTTGATTTTCTTTAACAACCTTTTTATTGAATTGGGGACATTTTCTATGAAATTGGAATTTTTGAAGTTCGTAACATTTTCAGAGGTCAGTGTCACCCCCCGGAATTTAAGTGTTTCTTGGGGCAATTAAAACGTTCGTTTTAATTGCCGAAATGCTCTTTTCTTCAAAAGAGCATTTCTAGTGTAATATACACTGTGTCCAAGATAAGAATGGGATAGCATTGGAACCTTGGAAACGGTAGGAGTTACAATTTCAATTTAGCCGTTTTGGAAAATTTTTGAAAAACCGATTTTTTCGATTTTAGTTTTTATTTATTTCTGACATTATTTTTACATATATAAAAAAGTGAAAAGCACTTTCTCATTGTTACTTTTTGAGGAGAAGAAGATAGCGTTTACAAATTTTCACTACGACGTTTCGTTTATGTAAAACTGGATTTTTTATTCTTAAATTTTCAAACCAAAAATAGGTGGTATATTATCACTGTTTTTGTACATTTTATTGTCTACGCGGTTTTTTGTTTAAATTTAGTTTCAAATGTTTGTGATTTTTGAAGTTATTAAAAAACGCCTTTCTCAAATCAATGTTTCGGGCAAAATAAGTGGCAAACTATGGGCATTTTTCTTGAATAATTTTAAATAATAGATAAAAACAGTGAAAACTTGTTTTAACCATTACGTGTGATGTACCACCTATTTTTGACTTGAAAATGGTTTTAAGCTTAATAATAATAATCTCTTTATTGTCTAACAGGTATTGCTACCCAATAACAAGACAAAATCTTACATAAACAAGAACAATTGCCCAGCATTAGCATACAAAAATACCCAACTTAGAACTAACTGAAAAATACAAAACACACACACGCATCAAAACGAAAAAAAAAATTGGGAGGATTTTGGTTTGGTTTTTTTTGGTTTAGTTTTTTTGGTTTTGGTTGGTTTTTAAGTACAGGGTAGGGTTTTTGTTGGTTTTTAAGTACAGGGTAGGGTTTTTGTTGGTTTTTAAGTACAGGGTAGGGTTTTGGTTGGTTTGGGTTGGGTTGGGTTGTTTTTGGTTTGGTTTGGGTTGGTTTTTAAGTACAGGGTAGGGTTTTTGTTGGTTTTTAAGTACAGGGTAGGGTTTGGGTTGGGTTGGGTTGGGTTGTTTTTGGTTTGGTTTGGGTTGTTTAGAAAAAAAAGAACAATTAATAATAAATAATTAACACATGAACATAATTCATCAAAACAAATCTAAATCAGTAGCCCGCAAACATGTTTCTAAACTTAAACGAATCAAGCGATACATTAAAAAAAATAACGTTTTCATTGATGACTAATCGGTAGCTGTATTTACAAGCCAGAAATAGCGGTGCTTTAGATTCATAATTAGAACGAATCTGTGGCACCCAAAATAAACTAGCGCTTCTAGAGTGAACCCTAGGGACACGAAACCATAGCTGCTGAAGCAACCGAGGACAATCCAACATATTGCTGATCAACTTAAAAAGAAAACTTACGTTGGATACTCTCCAATCTCTGTATATGAACATGGTAGATAGGCGACCAAATGATTGTAGCGAATTCCAAAATAGACACAACAAAGGCGAAATAGAGACTTTTCAGGCAGTCCATGTTGCTGAATTCTCTGGTCTGTCTAAAAATAAATCCTAACATTCGCAAAGCATTAGCAGAAACTTGCTCAATGTGGTAGTTGAACGATAAATCACCATCCAAGTATACACCTAGATCTTTGATTAAAGCGTAGCGTTCCAAATTTGAATTATCGATGGTGTAGTTTCGCAAAAACGGATCTTGACGTCTTGTAAATGTCACCGACTTATATTTGTTCAGATTTAGAGGAAGTCTATTTAGATCACACCATTCTGAGAGCAGACACAGATCTGTTTGAAGCTGTGCGCAATCGTTCCCACAAACAACAGTGCGATACAATTTTAAATCATCCGCAAACAACAAATAATTGGAATTGGAAACCAGAGCCAATATTGTTTACGAATATTGCAAAGAGAAGAGGAGCCTGTGGAGTTCCACTTGAGGCTGTGATAATAAAAAATACAGGGCCGTTTTTAAGTAAACCAAGTTGATGATGGTTTTTCAAAAACGAAATTATTCTTCTCAAAAAGTAACAATGAGAAAGTGCTTTTCATTTTTTATATCTGTAAAAATAATGTGAGAAATAAATAAAAACTTAAAATTGTTTTTTTTCAAAAATTCTCGGAAACGGCTAAAGTTAGTTTACATTTGAAAACACCATTTAATAGGTGTTTAAATTTGCAACTTTTCTCTAATATAACCGATATTGTAACTCATATCGTTTCCAATATTCCAACGCTATCCCTATCTTGGACACAGTGTAGCTATATGTGTTAAAACCTTTCTCTTCTTAACACTAGCTAGAGATGTTTAAGACTACACGTATAATTATTATTACATATATAAAAACTGTGAAAACGAAAGAATACTACGATTGGCCTAATCGAAGTTATAAATGCTCCAAAAAGTAATGATTATTATAAAAGTCGATTATTCAATGATAAGGAAACGGTAATACGCAGTAACCGTGGTTTATAATTTTAATCAATGTTTATGCAAACGGTGCTACTGGGCATAAATTTAGGGCCGTAATACCCAGTAGGCTAAGCAGGCTACAGCCTAGGGGCCCAAGGCTTGCGGGGGCCCTGAAGCACTGCAATTTAATCTTAAATGAGAAAAAAAAAAATAGAAGAAAACTGAGAAAGCAGTTTAAAGGTTATGAACGGTATATAACATTATTTTTTTTTAAAAAACAAAATTTATGCATATTGCAAATAATTATACCTTTGGGTCAGTGTCTGTATATTATTCACTAAAATCAGTTACTGTCCAACTAGACTGTATAAGACAGGCGGAAGTTATAGAAATTGTTCGAAAAATAGAGGCATTATAACATCAAATAAAATACGCTGAATGTTCTCGATATAAATGCAGTTATTTTTAGCCTAGGACCTGTTGTACCGGTAATCCGGCCCTGCATAAATGGCTGATTTTTGAGAATGGTTTAAATATATAGTTAGTGGTAATTTGGCATGGTAAAGCACCAATTTTAAACTATTATTTTTTCCTTCGTAGAAATACGTTTTTCATTGAAAAATATAAGCTTTTGCATTTTTTTAAAACTGCATACTATACTCGATGTTTATAGTCAACAGTCTATTATTTTGTACTTTTTAACCTGTTTTGCATTCGTGTAGCTAATGAAATTTTTAAATTTATATAAAAAAATAAAAATAGTATCTAAACACTATGTTATTATTTTTGTCGTGAATGGTAATTTTCTGTAATTTTGTTATTTTCGAGGGTAACTTAGAGCTAGTGAATCATGTATAACCGATTAGGATACAAATTTCTAATTTTCTGGTGTATAATTTAAATAATTTCTTCTAGTTTTGATACATATTTAGGTAGGTGTTTCGTTGTTCTCTCATAATTTTATGAAATATTTTCAAAATAATATTCGACCATTAATTACTACTACTTTACATTTTTTTAAATCTACATTAAATAACATCATCAAATAATAAAACGGGGCCTTAAGGACATACCTTAACGGTCGTTTGCATGTCAGATGTGCTGACTAGCAATAATTTTGAGTTCAAGATCTCCAAAGAATTCTCTAAATTATCATTGTATTTAAAAAGAAACTGCTGAATAACAGAATTATATGTTTGTTATACATGAATGTGCACTTATATATATAAAGTTTTGACTACTAATATAATTGATTACTTCTTTTCCTTCTCTATGTCAATGATCTACCAGCAAATATCACGCATGGTCATGTCTATATGTACGCTGACGATACCACGATTTTGCTGTCTGACAAAAATCTCGAGGCACTGGAACATAAAATTAATCAAACCGTCAATGAATTTCACACATCGTGTCGGAAAAACCGCCTAATGATAAACTATAATAAAACAAAGACCCTAAACGTCAGTAGACATATAACACAAAATTTTAATGTAAACTTCGAAAACAATCAGTTAGCTTTTTCAGATTCAGCTAGCCTATTGGGAGTGATAGTGGATCCGACGTTGAGCTGGGCGGAATATGTTGAGAGATTATGTGGCAAATTAAATAAAAACTTATTTGTGTTACATTCCTTGAAGACGTTTATGTGGGTGAAGTCGTTGCTCTCGTTTTACTATGCTATGATTTACTCAGCAATTGCATATAATATAGTGGTCTGGGGTGGGTGCACTGAAGCTCTTAGAATTTTTATTCTGCAAAAACGGGCAATCCGATGTATTTTTGACATTCCCTATAGATTCAGCTGTCGGGAGGCATTTAGAGCCAATAAATTACTCACCGTCCCATCCATTTACTTGTATAAGTTGTTGTCTGATATTTTCCGACTTCCACCTGTGGCAGTAGTCATGAGTATCCAACCAGAGGAAGAGATAGGTTGTACTTACCGCGTCCTAAGTTTGAATTCTATAAGAAGTCACCATCATATGCGGGCTGTTTCTTTTACAATTTACTTCCTGAGAACTTAAAAACCTGTCGGACTGAGAGAAGATTTAAGTATGAACTAAAGACATTTTTGATTGACGGTACATTCTATAGTGTGCAAGAATTCATAGATGCACTACAATAACACAACATTATTTTAAATAATTGTTGACACTTTTTGTTTTTCTTTGTTTGTTATTTCTGTTAGTATTTTTAACGTGTCCGTTTATCTGTATATTATTTATTATTTTATTTATACTTTAGTTTAATTTATCATAATATTGTAGACTTGCCAATGTATACATTTGTTATACCTTATGATGGCCAAGAAATATTATTATTATTATTAGATATGAATTCTGATAGTATTTTAAAATTTTAACATTTCATTTTCAATATCTCTAAACTCCAGATTTCTAAACTTGTTCTCTAGTATCGATTGTTTTTCTCAAAACATGTTCTTGCTTTAGCCCATTATTGAATCAGTTAGACCATCCGGTATACAAATTCCATTCTTACAAAAAAGTGACCATTTAATTATGTGAGAGAAACAGTTTTCATTAAAGACTGTCATTATCCTTGCTCGTATTCTAATATGACTTTAACAACTTTAACTATTTTAACGGTCAATGGGCATTAATGTGGCCTCTGGCGCAGAGAAAATTATTATGTGTCCGCCGATCATATTATAACTATTTTTTATTATTATTTAGGTCTCTATAGTCTATAACGACATAATAATTTTCTTGTCGATTTATTTTAATATGATATAATTTGAAGGTACGGGGTGTAATCAGAAAAATGAAATATTTTATGTCCGGGAATGGAATCACTTTGAAAATGTTGTCTAATCTACCGGATTGTACATTAATCCTTTTCACAGATTTAATTAACAAGTCATTCCAAAATGGAATTTTTTCACAATGCCTTAAGACATCTATAATTATTCCTCAAGGATAAGGATCAAGCTTCAAACTATCGTCCAATTGCACTTCTATCTACTGTATCCAAGATCATTGAAGGACTGGTTAAAAGGACACTTCTATCATTGCTGCACAAATATGAAGTATTAACTAGCCACCAATTTGGATTTTTAGCTAAAAAATGCACTAATGATGGTATATTCTCCATCTTCAACAATGTTTACTCCAACTTGAACAATCTCCACTTTACAGCATCAATTTTCTGTGATTTCTCCAAAGCATTCGACTGTGTAAGTCATAGCATCCTAATTAACAAGATAGAGCACTACGGAATTCGGGGGGGTTCCACTGGGATGGTTTAAGTCGTACCTTAGCAACAGAAGTCAGTGTGTGAGGGTCAATGCGGCTGTGTCTTCTTGCAGGCCGATGGATTGTGGGGTTCCACAGGGTTCGGTGTTGGGCCCTATTTTGTTTTTGCTATTTATCAACGACATTACGTGCCTAGACATCATCGGTAAAGTATATCTCTTTGCTGATGATACTAGTTTCACTTGGTGCAGCCCGGATAGTGTAGCTCTTCACAGTACTATATACAAAGACTTAATCACCATCAAATCATGGTGTGACTCTAACCTGTTCTGCTTGAACACTGCGAAAACAAAATATGTGTCATATAAAGGTGCGCTGCAGTCTTTTGAACTTAATAATTCCCCTATTGACGTCGTTTCTTCTGTGAAGTTTCTGGGCCTTGTTGTTGACAAATCCCTGAAGTGGAAGTTGCACATTGTTGTCAAAAAAATTAAGCTCTGCCTGTTTTGCGTTAAGATCAGTGTCCAAAGAACTTAACTTGTCAACTTCCATAACAGTCTACTTTTCGCTCTTCGAATCCCATCTTCGATACGCCCTCCCATTCTGGGGTACATGCTGTGCAACGCAATTTGGCTGTATTTTTAGATTACAATTCTATTCGATACTCTCGGAGATTGCACTATAGAGCCCATTGCCAGGACTTCTTCAGAAAATTTAAAATACTAACACTACCTTCCTTATTCATATTGGAATCGGTCTGCGTAATCCGCAAACACCTGTCAGATGTCTCTGAAAGACCATTCCATAACTATCTGCTTAGAAACGCCGAACATGATCTTATCTGCCAGGCCCATCCTCCGAATTAATCTGCCGTTCTATGGTAATCAGGTAACTTCTGTACATTTCAGGTCAGCGTATGGTATATGCCTCCTAATGAACCGATGACTAGAACCACAGAGTATCGTGGGTACATCCTATTTACTTCCTGTGTTTAGGCATTACAGACAGTCACATTCAACAGACAATTTCGAAACCGCGCTCAAAGTAAGGAAGCTTTCGCTCACTGTTAGCCATCCACACCAGCTTGGCGCTTACGTGATCATAAAGAATTTACCAAGAAGAGTGTCAGAACTTTAAAATGAACGTAAGTAACCCCTGTAGGTGACAGTAGTGTATGTCAAGTTATTATTATTTAATATTCAACAGCGAATAGAAGTTATTAAATCTTATTACCAAAATGGCCAATTGAACTCTCTATTTATCGTATCATTAAAAATTTTAAACCAACCTCTGTACGCCGTCCAAATTCCCGTTCAGTGGATAACACTGCTGCTGTAGCCCAGAGTGTCGCGGTATTACGTCGTCCCTAGCAACTCAGACTTTCTCAGATGACTACGTGGAGAATTTTACATCATGATCTTCACCTAAAAGCTTATAAAAGAGATTACTCAAGAGCTCAAACCTGCTGATCATCGTGTGAGTCGAACATTCGTGCTAGAGCAGTTGGTCGATCAGAATTTGGGTTCATAAATCATCTTTTCGAATAAAGCACATTTCTGGCTTAGCGGGTACGGAAACAAACATAATTGTACGTTTTGGCCTGATGAGAACCTTCAAATGATGAATTGCTTCTCCATCCTTAGAAATTCAGTGTTTGGAAATCATGTTATTGTTTATGGTGACCGCTATAGAAGTATGTTAAGAGAATATTTGTGGCCTCAACCTGCTAAATATTGCCGTGAATACCAGACAAATATGACAAAAGATCTAGAGCCGGTCCTGGTAGATAGGTATTAATAATGCATCAAATTACGGCCAGTCAAGTATTAATCCAAACTGAAAATGGCAAATATTGTCGTCAACTGAAAATTATTAATTTCGTATAAAAGGAAAACATGGAAATATTTTACACATCAATCTATATTATGATATAGTTGGATCCAACACAATTATGGGTATCGAACTAATTTCATATGGAAACTTTGTGATTTATGTCAATTAAAGTTGAAAATAAATATTTTAATAATTGATTCATCGGTAGCGTGCTTATAGGTTTAGGTATAGTATTTCTAATCTTAATTTAAAATGATCGAAAAAACCACAACTCCACCACATGCCCTACAATATTTTAAATATCCTTCATGTATTAACAATTAATGTTAAATGTATAACTGTTTTGCGATTTTAAAAATAGTTTTAAAAACAAATATTCTCTCTCTCTCTCTATATTATTGGCCTCTACAACTAGGAATTTAGCCATTTCTTTAGTTATATATATTCACTTGTACTTGTTTTTTTAGTAAACAATTGAACCTTCACTTATTATTAGGCTTTTCTATTTGCTTCTATTTCTCCAAACTACCATAGTTTGGTTTGTGACACTTTTGAAGCGGAGGTGCGATATTCTTATTGGTAAATGGCACGACACTTCACAAGAAGTAAATTCAACACGATTTGTTTGGCCTTATTAGCAATATTTTCGGTATTTTGAAACATTTCAAAATTGATGTGACTTTCTGTCTTTTCTGCCAAATTTCGAATGACATGAAATTATGAAAAATATGCAAATTTAAGCGTTTTGAAGAATTGTAAAAAGTGTATAACCAAATTTTGAGAGCGTATGACAAAATTTAAGATTTTCGAGACTCAGCTGCTATTCGGGACTCGGCTAACCCTCGTCCTAAAAGAGCAACGATTCGTCTTGGAAATCTTATTAGTTACAAAAATAACTATTTTGAGATAAAAATAAAAACAAAATATGCGGTGATGACAGGGGAGACGAACTCACTGAAAAAAATAAGCTTAGAATTGTTAAAAAAAAATATTAAAATAAAAAAAAACGAAATCATATACCTGTCATCATATAAAAATCAAACACATAAACAATGGCAAGCTTTAGAGGGTTAGAACAAAAAATAAAACTTTGATTTGTATGTTGGAATTGGTTTATTTGCAAATTTAAATCTAGGAAATTTTTAAATTAGCAGTTCTAGACTGGTCAGTTTTTCTGACATTTAAATTTATAAGGACGCTGATCCGAAACGATTCCTAGGTATCCCGTATTTGTTGTGTTCGCCATATACAATTTTTGTTACGTCATACAAAGTAGATACTAAAAATTTTACCACATTTTCCGGGATAAGACGTATTTTAGTTGCTAAATAATATTGAAATTTGATAATTTGAAATAGTGTAAAAGGAGTCAAAATAAAAAAAAATATATACTTCCTAAACTTATTCGAAATACGGAATAATTTTTCATAGTTGTGATAGAATATAACCTAAAAAATGGTACATAAATGAACTGGTTGACACGGGCGTTCGAAAATAGTGCCTCCAAAGAGAAAAAAAGGAACAAAACCCGATACTTAAAAAAAATAGGTGATGTCTAAAACAAAAAAATATATAAATTTTAGATAAATGAAAAAAAGGTCATAAAATTATTAGTTTTACAGTTAAATATGGAGAGCTATTCGTGCCTCGTGGGCAACAGTTTATCGATTATATTATATCTTTTGTGGGGACAGTTTTGGGGCGACACAATCGAATTTTTTTTGTGATCTATATACCTATGTTTTCTGGGTAATATTATTTCCAGCTGTTAAAGAAGAAGAAAATTTTAGGCCACACTATATCAACTTTATTATCCCTTACATAATATCTGAAACAATAAAATGATATAATTATCATTTGGTGCAGTCCAACTTACTTTTTATTGAGACCAAGAGCTTAGTAGGGTGTGTGACATTTCACACAATAGATTTTTGTTATCTTTACACCCGATTGCCGTTGAAAGTGGCATGGGTGATCTTTCTCCCTGTCTAACCAACACCAACCCTTATGTAATATTTTTATATTTTTTTCGGCTACACACATACACAGCTGGTTCACGCTACTTAGGGTGTTCAAAATGCTTGATATCCCGCTGTGGACCACTTATACGGTAACCCCTGTAAAGAATTTACTCGCACGGGTGGTTGGAAAATGGTTATAGGGAGTCGTTGATGTGCGTATTTTTTTATTGTAACCAAATGTTTAATCTAGCTAATATGAGTTTTGAAGAAATTGTTCATAATTGTGGAGGAATATGAATGATATAATAAAAATAATAAAACTTTCCGAAATATATTCTTTGGGTAGTAGGTTCTGATAAATACATTTTTTTACTGGAAATATTGTATTTCAGTTGTGATCATTGTATTACTTTCCCGCACAGGGAAAGTATTCTGAACGCGCTAAATAACATTCTTAATGATTTTGATTTTTTGTTTTTTTTATTAATTTTATGAAAATATTTTCAAAACCGTGATTTATTACACCAATTGTGCAAAAAACACTAATAAACTTTTTTCTCAAAGTGGTTAATTTCATAGCTACTTTTAAAATAATAAAATTAAAAAAACAAGAAAATCAAAATCATTAAAAATATTATTTTTGATATACCCTGTATAGTAATCGTAAATTTGCTATTCGAATTTGTAGTTTTGACACAAACAGACGTTTTTATAAAGAATGACTTTTTCTTCTAAATCTACTATTTTCATAAAATTAAAAAAAAAACAAAAAAATCAAAATCATTAAAAATGTTATTTTTGATATACCCTGTATAGTAATCGTAAATTTGGCATTTGAAATTGTAGTTTCGAAACAAGCAGACGTTTTTATGAAGAATGACTTTTTCTTCCCTCTTAAACGGTCCAGCCGGTACATACATTATACGGAAAGCTAAAAAACTCAACACTGTACAGGATGTCCTACAGCATTAAATGATATTTGAATCCATTGGAGATACAAAGTCGGTTAATAGAAGAAAAGTTGCGAATTTACCTGTCTAAAAATACTTCAAGTCAGTTTTGTGTTAAATTGATACCGTTACGTAGGTACAGGGTGGAAAACGAAAATGTGCATTAACGAAAAATCACAATTTCTCGAATATGTTGTGCACGTAGCGTATGTGTATTTTAGCTAATATTTTCATGTTATAATCCTACTCAACTAAAGCTCTTTGAATGTATTATTATTTTTTTAAATAAATTCCAATATGTGATGTTAGACACCAAATAGTTCAGATCCTACAGAGCATGTCTGTTCGATAAACGTTGTTACTGTACTAGTTGCCTAGCAACTAGTGGGAAAAAATGACAATTTTGTCTAAAATAGAAAAATTAGGTTGCAAAGTTTTCATTTCAATGTCCCACCATAATAATTTCCAAAATAATCGTATTTTGCATCACAAATTAGATAGATTTCAATTAGATATTGGTTTCTTCTTTTCAATCAGGCGGGAGTTTACCACTTGCCACAGAACGATTTAGTGTATTTATGGCTTTTATAACAACCGATCCATAAAATATCTGGACAGCTATATCAAAGATTGGGAAAACAGGTTCCTTTAAGCCCAAGAGGAGGTTTTAGTGCTTTTAGTGGCTGACCATCATATCACTATCATCATCAGCATTCACTCGCTTACGAGTATGAATTATCCCAACTCAGGGATTTCTGTTGTGAACTCTAAGATGGCTAAATAGACCGATCCTCAAGCCGCAAACCTTGTCACAAAATTGACACACCCAATCACCACCGCCACCACCAGCAGCTGTTGTAGGTGCGCTGCGCCATAGATGCGTTCTCTCTCGTTTCCGTGCTGTCTCTATGCATCCTTCATATCAAACTACCCTTGTATTTACTTTTTTAAAATAAGAAGGAAGAGCCCAAATATTGTTCAATGGTTAAGTTTTGTTTAAAGTCCTTATTTTCAAAAAATGTCACTGTTAAACAACTTGAGTGATTGTGTGCGAAAATATTATGGTGCAAATGTTTAACAACGGATTCCTAAAACATTCTAAAACAAAGGTCCCAGGACAATAAAATAGGTCGACGGGATTACCTTCCATCGAATAGCGGCGCGTTCTTTTCTAACGTGCATCCCATTCATTGGTGTGCAATACGATAAATTGAATGTCGGCCTCTACTTTTTCACTGTCTCAACGGATGGGTCCCAAGGGTTAATATCTAAAGCGCTGTTCCAGGTGATTTTCTGAATACATACACCTACCTATATAAAGATATCCTGCACGCTTGCAAACTGTAGAGTGAGCTATTTTTTGTTATTTCGATTCATTTCCAGATGGGCAGCGAAGAACATAATGAATATAAGATTGAAGCGTTAAGCTGCGGTTACACGGCGCGTGTTTTGTCGAACCAAGAGCTTGGTTCGTGATCACGCTGCAGTTCTTCGTTTTACAAGACAGTGTGTCAAAACAGTATGCAATTCGTTCAGATTCATGCGAGAGGATTTAACCATCGGCAGTTGTTGGATAGGTTCAACTTTGACTCCTTGGTGTTCCGGAGGGCGGTCAACTCAGAGGTTTTTCTTTACAAACTGATTAATATTAGGTACGTTAAAACGTTGATGATTTCTTCGTATAAATATAACATTCAAATTGTGTTGACAGTCCTGAGTCAGGCGAGTCAGAATCAGATATGTTAGGTCAGACGAGTCCGAGTCAAGCGATTCCAAATCAGACGAGTCAGAATCATACGAGTCCGAGTCAGACAAGTCCGATTCCGACAAGTCCGAATCAGACGACTAAGAGTCAAGCGAGCCCTAATCAGACGAGTCCAAGTCAGGCGAGTCATAGTCAGGCGAGACCGATTCAGAAGAGTCCGAGTTCGATTCAGACGAGTCCTATTCAGACGAGTCCGAGCCAGACGTGTCAGAGTCAAGTGATTCCAAATCAGACGCGTCCGAATTAGATTAATCCGAGTCAGAATCATACGAGTCCGAGTCAGACAAGTCCGAATCCGAGTCAGACGACTAAGAGGCAAGCGAGTCCTAATCAGACGAGTCCAAGTCAGGCGAGACCGAATCAGAAGAGTCCGAGTTCGATTCAGACGAGTCCTAATCAGACGTGTCCGAGCCAGACGTGTCAGAGTCAAGCGATTCTAATCAGACGAGTCCGAATTAGACGATTCGGAGTCAGACCCGTTAGAATCATACGAGTCCGAGTCAGACAAGTCCGAATGCGACAAGTCCGAGTCAGACGACTAAGAGTCAAGCGAGTCTTAATCAGACGATTCCAAGTCAGGCGAATCATAGTCAGGCGAGACCGTATCAGAAGAGTCCGAGTTCGGTTCAGACGAGTCCTAATCAGACGAGTCCGAGCCAGACGTATCAGACACGCGAGACCGAATCAAGCGAAACCGAATCAGACGAGTCCGAGTTCGATTTAGACGAGCCCGAGTCAGGAGAGTCAGAGTCACACGAGACCGAATCAGGCGAGACCGTATCAGACGAGTCCGAGTTCCATTCAGACGAGTCCGAGTTCGATTCAGACGAGGCTGAGTCAGACGAGTCAGAGCCACGCGACGCTGAATCAGGCTAGACCGAATCAGACGAGTCCGAGTCAGGCGAGTTACAATCAGACGTTGCGAGTCAGTCTAGTCCGGGTCAGTCCAGTCAGAGTTAGGCTAGTCCAAATCAGACAAGTTGGATTTCGAATCAGACGAGTCCAATTTCAAATTAGACGAGTCCGAGTACGATTCAGACGAGTTAGAATCAGGCGAGTCCTAATCAGATGAGTCCAAGACAGGCGAGTCAGAATCAGTCGAGTCCAAATCAGGCGAGTCTGATTTCGATTCAGACGTGTCCGAGTCAGACAATTCTAAGTTCGAATCAGAAGAGTCCGTGTCCGAATCCGACGAGTCAGATTCAGGCGAGTCCTAATCAGGCGAGTCCCAGTCAGGCGAGAGCGAATCAGGCAAGAATGAAGCAGGCGAATCCGAGTTCGATTCAGACGAGTCCGAGTACGATTCAGACGAGTTAGAGTCAGGCGAGTCCTAATCAGATGAGTCCAAGACAGGCGAGTCAGAACCAGTTGAGTCCAAATCAGGCGAGTCTGATTTTGATTTAGACGAGTCCGAATCAGACAATTCTAAGTTCGAATCAGAAGAGTCCGTGTCCGAATCCGACGAGTCAGATTCAGGCGAGTCCTTAGCAGGCGAGTCCCAGTCAGGCGAGAGCGAATCAGGCAAGAATGAAGCAGGCGAATCCGAGTTCGATTCAGACGAGTCCGGGTCATGCGAGTCCGATTCAAGCGAGTCAGACTTCGGTCAGTCTGAATCAGGCGATTTCGAATCAGAAGAGTCCGATTTCGAATCAGACGAGTCCGAGTCAGAGAAGTCTGAGTAAGTATCAGTCGAGTCCGAATCATACAATTTCGATTCAGACGCATCCGAGTCTGTGTCAGACAACTCTGAGTTTGTCTCAGACGAGTCGGAGTCAGTCGAGTCCGAATCAGACGATTCAAAGTCAGGCGAGTCCTAATCAGACAAGGCCGCGTCAGTCGAGAGCGAATCAGGCAAGACGGAATCAGACGAGTCCGAGTTCGATTCAGAAGAGTCCAAGTCAGGAGAGTCAGAGTTAGGCGAGTCAGAATCAGATGAGTCAGAGTCAGACGAATTCGACTCAGGCGAGTCAGAATCAGGCGTTCCCAGTCAGTTGCGTCTGAATCAGACAATCCGCGTCAGACAAATAAATGTTTATTAATTATTACTAAACTTTTACAACGCACGCCGCTGGATATTTTATCAATGAAAGCAGCTATGTTTTATTGCAACTGCATTCCCCTTACCGACGCAGCGCTGTTACATGTTCGTTTGCCACACAGTAGCCTATAAGATTTCTATCTTAAAAAAATATATTCTAGAAATTATACTGCTACAGAAAGCTGACTCACCCTCTATATTTTAAGATCTTTCTAGTAATATTCGCTTCAGAACTTTTGATAAACATTTTTTTCGCAGAGCTAGCTCATTAAGCCAATAAAGCATCCGTTCTATTACATACAGTCCTGATTAATTAATTAGTTTCCTTAAAGAGCGTTTTAATGTGCCTTTCAGAGATATACATTTTTCTTTAGAGCATCATTTTATATGCGATAGTCGCGTCTTTTCTTTACATTAGGTACCTGCCTTATCTTCTCATTATCAAGAAGTTTTTAGTATAAACATCAAAGAGATGCACTATGAAAATGATGATGATGTAAATACCCGGCATTGGGACGACGCCGACGCGACGTGTAAATATCTTGTTTAGACATAAAACAAATTGGTCAAGCACAAAGTTGCTTTAGCAGAAATATTTTTAAGAAGTTTTCATACTAGGGCGGCGTAAAAAGTGTCTGAGTTGGTAAAAGAAAACAATATAGACTCTATGAAGATCCCCAACTTCTTCGTTTAATGTGAACATATTATAGACCTATTTAACTAATCAGTAATAATCCAGTATCATTTCCCACAAACATCTAAGGTGCAGTGACGGCGAATCTCTCTATACATATAACGCTAAGATGCATATTTTCGTTTTCTGGATTTTTCTGTTTTCCAAAACATTTTAACAAAAGTGAATTGGTTTCCACCTAATTTGAAAGTTCAAAAAATACGTCGAAACATAGATTTAGGAAAACTGTTATTTTGAATTCCCTAATGGTAAACCATTGTCGGCTAACAGCGTTCCCTTTAGCACCGGGCCAATTCTGTGTGAGGTTCCCTAGGGATGGATTTTTTCTTATGGTTACACATTGTGCGTTCTAAAGAGATCTGAATAAATAAGAATTCTATACCAATTTCGTCGTTTCTACTGATTTTTTTCAGCCGAAAAATAAATCGATAATTATACAGGGTGGAATTAGTTATAACAGAATTAAACACTCAACTGGTAGTTCCTAGTCTTACGTGTAGCTGTGAGTCTTGGACCACTTATCGGAGGCATTTAAAAACCCTAGAGAAATACCATCAACGATGTCTTAGAAGAGTTCTTGAATTAGATGGCAGGACCGACGAACAACCATCAGCGTTCTGGAGGAAGCTAAAACAACTAGCATTGAGGCTATGATTGGACTGCCCACGTAATACGCATGCCAAGGGAACGAAGATTAAAAAGCCGACTGACCTCTGTCGCCTCTATGCGGCCCTTCAGGTTTGCGCGATCTAAGTCAGTGATTGAGCCTTTAGGCGCTCGCCGTTCGCCAAGTATCGAGGAGAGTTCATTTGCCACTGGTTGTGCCGCCGAAAAAAGAAACGATCCAATCCCCGCACGCTCATGATGTAGTACCATGAGGAGATACGGATCTCTACAACTAATTACCTCACAGGCTGCGCCCAATACCACTCTGCCATGCATACACTACAAAGTTAAGATTCCTCGGCCTCCTCGATGTCGTGGGTGGTAAAGCCAGAGGACAACAGAGAATGTAATCTTGCTGGTTGGGGAAGAGATTGCGCATATAATTGCGCACTCAAAATCGCCATGTTTTGTTATACTCTCATTGTCGTCGGGATATTTTATTTGTGCTTTGCCATTTCAAGTGATTTGTTTTCCAGTGCCGTAGTATTCTGTGTGTTAGATAACTATATAACACAGAATAATAAATAAACTGTTTAAAAGATTGAGCTTACTTGCCTAAAAAAATCACACACATTTTTTAAAAAACATGAATAACTTCGCTTAATTTCGCAGCACAATGGCCATTATATTTAATAACTTGGTTCAGTCTATTTACCCATAAAAGTCCAATACATCTTAAGCATTCTAAAAAGAGAGCTTAAAAATCTTACTAGATGAGTGCAAAAATTCTATTAAATTCTGACAGTGTTTATTAAATTTAAATTACATATTTTAACTATTATAGATATTAGCAGGTAGTAAATTCTCGTCTCAGGTTTTATTGCCCATTTATTGGCGGTGATTTTAGCATGTTTTGTAGGTATATAATGGGAAATTCCCAACATGTGTGCTTGCATTGTTTTTCTGAAGGCCATAAACAGGTAAAATATAATACATTCTCAATTATACTTAAGGAATTGAAAATCGGTAGACCTATTGTATAAATTAGAACAATTTTATTTTATTCTATCTAAAATTAATCAAGTTATATTTGCCCGTAATCAAGTGCACTTTTTTTTCTTTAGAGCTGAACAATACAAATTTCAAATTAGAAAATATATTTCAAAATAATTTTGAAAATTGTTTAATTAAGTTAAATATTATTAATAATTTTATTAATTTAAACCAAAATGTAACCTTTGAACATCCATGTTCTAATTTCCCAAAAAAATATGTTACCAAATTATATTTTAGGTTAACCCATTAAAGCCCATTGGCACATAAATGTGCCAGCGTTATTTTTTCAAAACTCCCCAAATTGAGCTGTTCTAGACACATACTGAACTGTTCCTTGCGTACTTATTTACAGGTCATAATTTTTTTTTAGATTTTACAGTGCTTGATTTTTGAGAAATTAATGAAAACCTAACCCACTCTGAAGCATCTTACTACACCTGTCTGCACTGATGTAAATATACATTTTTTTTCTACTTTTAATTACTTTACTAGTTGTTACATGTTTCATTTTGTTATTGATAAATATTCATTGTAACGATATTCAACAAAACCATAAGTTTTTTTATAACATAAATTTTATTATGAAGGAAAAAAAACCATTGGCACATAAACGTGCCAGTGGGCAGACATGATGTCTATTTCAAAGGTATGCATGCGCAGTTGGCCTTGTTCTATTTTTAGTATTTGAACTGTCAAACACGCACCAGTAGGTATTTATTACGTTCAGTACGCAATTTAGAAATTATTACTGGTACTTTACGGAAAAATAGAGTTTCAAAAGAATCAAATATGTCTGAGTATAATTTGTTCCTAAAACAAGCCGAGGAACAATGGAACTCAAAACCGATGGAAAGTTAGTACTTGTGCGGGGGAATGATAATTCCATTGTAACTGTATTATCAAACTGCTGTAATAATATGCTTCCTTTGAAAAATGTAGAGATATTCTATAACTAAAAAAAGTAAAATTCATATTCAAATGCCGCTTATAACAAAAATATGGGAGGCGTCGATTTTGAATGATCAGGTCTGTCTAGCTATGGAATTTCAATAAGGACTAAACAGTAGTGGTGGTCTTTCTTCAGTTGTTCAATTGATCAACCTAATCTACAAGTTTGGCTATTATGGAGAAGGTGTGCAAACAATAATATGCCGCTACTCGAATTCAGACGGCAATTTATTGCTTTATATTTATGGGCACCCTTCAATGAAACCAGGGCCATCATCAAGCGCATTATCACCAATTGTCAATTAGTTACGTTTGAATGAACAAAATCACTTGATAGTCCAAAGTAGTGAAACATAGACAAAATGTAAAACATGTTCTAACCGCACCAGTTTTGAGTGTAATACCTGCAAAGTAGCCGCACCCAAAAACATAATTTAGAAATTTCCATAGAACATACCTTTTTATTATATTTATCAATAACTGATATAATTATTCAAAAAATATTTAGTTTTAAATATTTATGTAATGTTTCTCTTATGTTACTGTATGTGCCTGGTGGCACATTTATGTGCCACTATTTTTTTGGTACTTTTATTATAAATAAATTTTAAATTTTGCGTATACAATGTTATTTCACATATATAAACAGCAACTAACGTGTTTTTGTTCTAATTAAAACAGACAAAAATTACGGGCACTAATGGGAGGTTATTTTATACATTAAAATATAAATACAAATAAAATGATTATATGGAAACATGAATAAAAGTATTTGTTTGTTTTTATAATTAATAAAGATGTAATTCTATTATAAAATAATTCTATTACTCCCCTGTTCTTTACCTATCCTGTAATTTCAATAAAACGTAAATACAGATCTGTCGAGTATACTAAAAAATGGCTACCACCTGCCTCGCACAGGACAATATAAAGTGGTGGGATTTCAAATTCTCTGTTGTTCTCTGATAAAGCCTTGGAACGGATGATGACCTCGGTGCAATGTCATCATCTCTCGCGTCTTCACGTCAAGTTCGTGCAGCTTATTATTATTATTATAAACACAAAACAGTCGGCATATGCCCACAAAGATTTTCTTTGTAGGGAACTATACCTAGAGTTTAAATTATATATGAATGCCTATAAAATCAGCTCTAAAGTTAGAGACTAAATGCTTTATCTAAATTTAGTGTTACATGATCGCTGCTTACTTTAAGCTGAACAAAGATCTTTTAAAATACTTCAATATTTATTTACTTTAGAAAGTTAGTGGTTGCCTAATAAAACTTTACCAGCAAACTAAAGTTATGAAGTCTAGTGTTTCATAATATGTATAAAACAGCGGCAGTGGCTGCAAAAAGAGTTTAAAATTTTTAAAAGTTGAGGTTTCTAAAGTTTTAGCATGGGTATATGTATATGTGTGTGTGGCTGACAGTGGCTGATGCGGGATGTAATGTTTAAAGTTGAAAATGCTGAATAGTTTCACGAACTTCTTTTATTTGTATTGGTATGTTCAGATGAAATAAGGTCTAAAATGATCGACAAGGCGCACGTATTAGAGAACAGTAGAAATTAAAATCTGGGAAGTTAAAAACTAATTTACTGAAATAAACTTTATTTGCAGTAAAACTTTTTTCTTTTGCAAGTGTACGCTATATTTTGGTTATAAACCTTAGTAAAGCAATCAAGTAAAATTGTGCACATTTCATGAACCATTACAAATGAGTATCGGGCAACTTTTTTTTTGGAATCATTGACCCATGATTTTGCAATTAAGGTAGTGCCCACATGCTGCCAGGCTACGTCCAAAGAGAACGCAACATTCTTAAGATTGACATCCGTCTGTGATTGCGAAACATCACAATGAGACTCGACAATTTAAGAGGTCTATTCTTGTTATAGCGTTCGGTTGACCAACGTAGTGTTCGGATTGTCGCTTCATGAATTAAGCGTTAGGAATAGCGTGTTTTCGGATGAACGTGAGTTCGGATTAAAGAGGTTCCACTGTATTTGCAAAAAATACTAATGCATTTTCGGTTAGAGCTTTGATTCTTTTCCTTCCAATCAATTCTTCCGTCGGAAAATTAAACTTTCAGTTATGTGCTAAGATAATTAAGTATACAATGAAAACGAGGCCTTTTCGAGTACGTTATCTATGTTTTCGAAAACAATATTGAACGCATTTATAGTAAAACACATTGTACTACACATACATGCAATATGGTTCCGCATGATGAATTTTTAACCTTCGATATCATGATTAAATCAATTTGAACACAATGAACCGCAATACAACTTAATATAAAGTAAATTTTAGTATCTGAAATAATAATGTAAGAATAAGTTTTACATGGAACCAACGTTATATGTTATATTTCCACCTACCCATTGTTCGGGAATTATCTGCGGTGAAATATTCTTTTTTGGCGTCAAGTACCTTGAATATACCTATAACATACAATATAATTATTTATTATTATATTAAGAATGTATGAAAAAAATTGGTACTAGCAAAATTAAAATATTTTGCATTTCTCACGCCTACGTAAATTTGTATTTAAGATAACCAGTCTTTGTTTTAATATTCATAGAATGTTTAGTAATGTCTCTCTGCGGTGCTGCCAAAAACTACTGCAACTAAATGCGACTTCGCAGAAAATTCATTCATTTCCATCTAGTGTTTTAACTTTTAACTAAACGACCGTAATAGTAGATTGTGCAACGAACATCAAATGACATATTTTCCCAACGAGTATGATCATATGAGTAGGAAATGGTCATTTCATGTGAGTTTCAGACTATACTTTTTCTACGACTGTTTTAATGTTTTTGAATAAATTAAACATAATTTTTAAGGCGTAAGCCTAAATACGATGAATTAAGAATATTAAATTGACTGAACTGAATAAATATTCACTATCACTATCACTGTTTTTCATTATATAAATAGCTTTGAAACCTCCGAAAATAGCGAAATAATTTAAACTGTCAATTTGGTTGAATTGTATTGTCTGCGTTGCTATGGTGATTTTTCATAACCAATGCTACTTTTATCATTACCAGGAAATTTACTCGTGCATTTTTAAATATGATGCAGCATTACAATGTATTACATTTTCAAATGGCGATGATAATGATTCAAATGCATTTAAAACAATCGTTGGAAAAATTTATTAACAACGAAAAATTGTTCAATTTTGCATTCTTTATCTAAAAGACCCACCCTATTTTTGAACAAAGATTCACAACTCCAATTATTTCGTATTTATTTAATTACCTACAGCCTGATACAGTATTTACTATTACTTAGTACACACAATTTAACCATGTGCTCAGGGAAGCATGAAGAACTAAAAACAAATTGTTTCGGAATTTTTATTCAATGTTTAAAAAATTGGGCAAACTTACATTTTTCCCCGGTAAATCGGCGCCTATGACAACCATCTTTCAAGATGCTATTGCTATCAAATATTTCAAAAATATATAAATCATTATAAAATATTTATGGGATATTTTGTGCTACTGTCATCCATTTTGAAATGAGACTACGGATGCGACGAATCGCAAACAAAGTAACCACACAATCGTACGATAAACGATCATACGACATCGCGCGACTAAAAAATCGCTCGCATCCACTTCCAATGCAACCATTAACTTAGGGTAACGATATATCGTTATATCGAAGCGAAAATTGTTGATGTGACTATCGATATTTTTTATGCCGATATATCGATAATTTGATGATATTATCATGGTTTTTGACATCGAATTATTATAATATAATCATTGGTTTTTGAATATTGAATTGAATTGAAAATGCCGTATTCAAACGCATACATTTACGTCTACACATTGAGGGTGCAGCTGATCAAATCCGCACTACTGGACTTTTTGCAAGTATCCGAAGTTCAATGATTAAGCCCGTAAATAAATGTGTTGAAGGTAACGGTGTGCTTTTTGAACATTTGCTGGTGTAGTTTGTAAGTGCTTTGACCTTTTTTTTAACACCCTTCTGGTCCTCCACTCGCACACCTCGGAACGTACTTAAGCCCCCGGCGTGTGCGAATAAAGTACTTCAACCTTGAATGCTTATTGTTCCTTTTCAGGACCATACTGCACTCACTATCATTCTACTACCTCGCAACATTCATTCTTCGCCTAGATGGGCCACCGTCAGGTACCGTCTATAATGAAACCTCTACTAACGGTCACCCACCACTCGACATTCATTCTACAACCTAGATGGGCCAGCGCCAGATCCGTTTTTAATAAACCCCCACACGGTCACCCATCCAAATCGTAGCCTCGCTCCACAGAGCTGCACTTCGACGGTCGTTACTGTATGATCCCGTCTAGGCTACCCGGCCCGGTGTGCTTTGACCTTAATCGAATGCTAGTGTTATTGTGCATTTGTGTCCCATCATTCAAAAATCATTTTATGTCATGTTTTAAAGAAAACAGTGCAATGCTCAGTACTAGACATATCCGAAACGTAGCTGCTAACATAATATTTCGCATGATTGTAGTCACAATAGGTAATCATCTACATTTTGTAAACAAAATGTTTACTTAAATGCGTGGCAAATCGATACACGTGGCAAAATGGCGGTGTATCATAACCTTTAACACAGTTTAATATACAGTTACTTCACTTCGTGTCGGAACATTTTATCTCTCTGTCTTCAAAGCAATTCGCCGCTACTATAGTTACAGTATTTACGTTATTAGGAGGCTCAGACATGTGGTGTTTGAGTCAGCAAGCTCTGAGAACTGTTTATTTCTCACTGTTCCATTCTCAAATTTTTTATGGAGTGAGTCTCTGGGATAACTCGTCATCGGCTATGCAAATATTTAGAGTGCAAAAAAAGGTGGTTCGCATTCTGGCAAATGCTGGATATCTGGAGCATTGCAAGCCCATCTTCAAATCTCTCAATATAATGCCTCTCCCGTCTTTATATATATATTATCAACTGCTTGAGATTCACAGATGTAAGCCCGATTTGTGTATTAACTCAACTTGTCATGAGTATGGTACGAGATCTGCGGACTTGGTACGGGCTCGGCGATGGAGATTGACTAAGTCTGCAAAGAATTCCCTACAGATTCGGTTGTATAATGCACTTCCTCGTAGGGTCCGGGAGTACAGTTCAGAAATGTTCAAAAGAACTATAAAATCATACTTGCTCAAGCATGCTTTTTATTCTGTGGAAGAATATTCCAAGGAAGTTGTACATTTTAGCAATTAGTCGCTTTTAATTTGTTTACCTATGTTACTTACACTTTCATGTTTTTTGTTGTAGATATAGTTTTTGTATTTTGACGTACATACTGCAATTGTTTTGTACGAAACGTAGTCAATAAAGATTATTATTATTATTATAGTATCTTATAGCAAAGATTAACACATTAATATTTGCTTATAGTATATATAGATATAGTCTAACATAGTAGCGGGCCCGAATGTGGCTGGGATTGCGACGAGTCGATGCCGTTTTTAGCGTCTACTGACCCTTCTTATCTATAGTTATTATTCTATGCCTTTAACCTAATGCGTAATTTAATCCGGCGGACATAGGCGCCGTAAGAAGGGGGTTTAATATGATTTACAAAAAAAAAAATATTTTCAACTTAAAAAAAATAATTTGAAAGGCGATTCTGTTAAATCTTATTTTTCTCTACCACCAGTTAAAATTTTTGTACTAAGTGACAGTTAACACTGTATACATATGCAAATTATTTTTTCACTAATTAAAATCAAATATGTATATATTTTATGGAAACATAAACCGTAGGAAAATGTTAATAAAAATATTTCATGCGCGAAAATATTATAAACACGCATCTAATTAAGATAAAAACAGAAATGCAAAATAATTTAACAATAAATAATAGAGATGTTTTTCGCATCGTCTGCTATGTAGAGATAATTATGCTCGTTTTCTTTCTTGTTTTGTATAAGTTAAAACAAATTCCCTGCATGTGTGTTGTGTGTTGTCCATTTACGTTGCGAATTTATGACGATGCGATGGGCTAGTATATGTTATGTTACATCGACAATCCAGAGGTATATTTGTTTATGATTTAGACCAGTGTTGTCGTTTTTAGTAATTTGTGGAATACTACCAATTGGAACACACTGTATATTTTGACCAGTTCTGGCGTAAAAATTGTGGGGAGAAAAGTAGCTATTAACCCCGATAGATAGATAAATATTGTTGTTGTCAAAATATTACTTTTTAAAATATTATATATCCACCAAATATCAAAGGAATATTTATTATATTTATCTTTATCAGATCTATGCAACTAAAAATTCATCAATTATAAATAATAATAATAAATGATTTATTGTGAAAATGCAAAAAAAATACAATCACACAAAAGGATAGAGGTTTGGCTAATGCCACTCTTCTACTCTACATAAAAGATACAAATGTACAAAAAATAGAAAAAAAAAACAAAAAATGTTACAATTAAAAAAAAAAGAGCCCATCCACAGTTAACAAAACATTGAGCCTATGGGTAAATTCTTAGTTTCACTTCTCTCTGAAATAAGTTTAATGGTAAGTCAATTATATCAATCACTTTATTTAAAAGCAGTGAGGCCATATATGAAAAAGAACCCTGAAATTTTGATGTGTGATGCTTAGGGATTGTAAATGTATTAGCCCGTATATTAAAATCATGCACACTCGAACGTCTACACAACAAACTATACAAATACTGAGGCTCTCCGGAATGGTAGATTTTATGCAGTAATGAAGTGTATAGGTACTCGAATCTGGCATTCAACTTCGGTACCCCCAATCTCTCATAAAAAGGAACTGTGCACACAAATCGAACACATGAGTTCTACACTGTCTGCAACTTCAACCTATTATACTCAAACAAAAAATAAAAATAAACAGAAGAACAATAATCAAGTTGTGGGTAAATTAGAGCTTTAATCAATTTGAGCTTATTAGACTCATCCAGCAGATGTTTCAGATGATATATAGAGCATAATCTAAAAAGGGAATTCTTGCATACACTGCTGCAATGCTCGTTGAAATTCAAATGAGAGTCAATCACAACACCTAAACTTTTTGAACCCAAGAGATAAAATCGCTGCCAATTCGAACGCTAAACTGCTGAGTAATGGCACTGCTATGACGCGCATTACCAATGCACAAGGCCACGGTCTTTTTAGGAATCAAGCGCAATCCGTTATCAGCGCACCAACCAGAAAACTGTGTTAGTTCCCTATTTATAATATTCAAGGCAGTCCCTGCGTTAGCGGAAGTAACGGACGAGTATACTTGTATATCTGCATACATATGTATATTGGAGTGCTGAAATGATTTTAAAATGTCAAAGATGTAAAGAGAGGACAAAAGCGGTCCAAGAATGTTTCCTTGTGGGACACCACTTCTGGTTTGTGACCATCCCGAGAACTCTCGATGTAACTTTACTCTCTGCTTTCGACCATATAAGTATCATGTAAACCAGCTCAGCGACGATTCATCAAACCCGAGGTACCTAAGCTTGGCGAGTAACAACTCAAAATTGACTAGATCAAACGCCTTACTCTGATCCAGCAAAACAAGTACTGTCAATCTCGAGTCGTCCAGAGCTGTAGCAAGGTCATTGGTGACACTCAAAAGTGCAGTTGCAGTACTAGGCTTAGCGCGAAAACCCGACTGTATAGATGGCAAAATATTATGGTCCCGTACGTAATTCATAATTTGACTACCAATGATGCGCTCAAATATCTTGGACACTGCAGGAAGTATGCTAATTGGGCGCAGATCGTTATAACTTGAAGGACACTGAACTTTGGGTAACGGTATAACATTCGCCATTTTCCAAATGTCGGGGACTAGCCCTGTACGAACAGACTCATTGAAAATGTTGCAAATTACATCAGCACAGTGAGGTATGACCAGGCGTAATATTTTCATGTTTATGTTATTAATACCATAAGAATCCGATTTAATTCCCCTCGCACACCCTAAGATATCTCGACAATCGATTTCCCTAATTTGAAAAACCAAGCCATCCCGAAATTGATTGTTGTTGAAAAAACTCAAAGTATCACAACTCACCTGTGTCTGGCCCATAACGTTCAAAAAATAGTCATTAATTTCGTCTGGATTTCGAAATTCATCTGGATAGTCATTTGAATTTTTATTGTTAGAGACGCCCCAGCGAGAAAAATTTTTCCACATTGCTCTAGCGTCAGAACGACATGATTGAATCGTCTGCCGAATGTAGGCTGTCTTCTCTGCTTTAATGGCAGATTTTAAAACATTTCTAATGTCAACATAATATTGCCTATAGGCATCAGTTCTGTATTTTAGGTATAGTTTATGAGCCTTTTGTTTTAAATCAATCATCTTTCTAATCGTGTAGGTTATGTAAGGTTTATATTGACGCTTAGTTTTAATCACTTTTAATTGGCCATGTAGATCAAATAATTGATAAAATAGCATCATTTAAAGCATCAACCTTTTGATTAATATTGTGGTGGAGCTCCACGCTTTGCCATGGAAATCGAACCGCATCACGCGCAAATAGGTTGATATCGAAATTAGTAAAATCACGATATTCTATAATTTTTGTCGGTTTGACAAATACCTCGAAATCCAGACTACAGGAAACAAACAAGTGATCAGAGCCACACATCAGGTCAGCGCAGTATTATGAAAATCTCTGCTTACACATATCACATCAATGAGCGACTGGTTATTTAACGTGACCCTTGTAGGTTCACCTATTATTTGATCTAGGTCGAACTGGTCCATGAACGAAATAAACTTACCACAATCAGCCGAATTTTTATCCAGTAAATTGATATTAATATCTCCCATTAACACAAGGGACCGAGAGCGTTCTATCATTGCCGCTCGAAACACCCTGTATATTACTCGTTTTTACTAACACTAACTTTTTACCTCTTTCTAAATAATTTAGTTAATCCGGCAAAATATATTCACTAGTTACAATATAGATAAGTGCTTATTTAACTTTTACATTAATATATCCAAAGCTAAAGCTTAACGACTATATAATATGGAAGTCAATTAACTATTAACGATAAAGTTAATGGTTTTGTTAGGTATACACATATATTGATCCTAAATACATAACCCGAAACTTTAAGCTTTCCGACCGCAAAACATCAAGTTTATTGTTTTAATCATTAAAATAGTTATTGCAAAGTGAAAATTTGTAGGTGTATCTAATAAAACTTGTGTTTGCAGACGATTTATATGGACCGAAAACTGCTGGACTATTTTAGAGTCATATTTAAATGAAATGTTATTTTATGACCGGGAAAATGTTTGTCCACATATTTAATTAATAGTTTATTATACAGCGTTTTTCAAAAAGTCCGCATCATATGGGAATTTTGTTTATTATTAAATTTAAATAATTTCTGTCAAAATTGACTTTTTGTTTTCAAAAATATGGTAAAAATTGCATTATTTAGGGGAATTATGCTTATTTATGTCCACGACAAAAAACCATTAAATTTAAAGAAAATATAGACGTACGACGTATTTCACAAATTAAAAGTGGTGAAAAAATGTTTGGTACCCACACAAAAATTATTTAACCTGTAGAATCTATCAATTTAATGATTGAGAGCTAATTAGCTAAATTGCTACTGATAAATTTTCCGGTTAGGTATAATTTTGTTTATTTTGCGATCTTGTATGAAAGCTTTTTCTATTCCACTCTTTTTGAAATTTATCTAAGCTTTAAAACAAAAGCACTGTGTGTAATATAAATATACGACATCCATCCATTTTTAGTAGAATGGTTAAAGGAAACGGGGGGTCAGTTTCCGTTATCGACGCCCAATATAACATTTTCTGTAGGTACTACGTACATATTATTGATCCAAACATATAGACACTGAGGAAATTGAATTTCATCATCCAAAAGATACTTTTACGTTTTTGTTGTTTTTTGTCTAAAACTGGTTTATTTAGGATTTATCCAATTAAAACTTGACAAACGCAAAAAATTATGAATATCGAATTTCAATTGTTGATTGTTGATAACAAGTACCAAACAGCAGTTGTCAATTTTAACACAGTTGTAGAAGCTGCAAATATGGTTATGTTAAAACTGAGTTTAAATGATATAGAAGATTTGAGATTGAAGGTTTGAATTAGTATTCTAGATAATAAAACTAAAAAGCTGAGATCGTTTGTGATAAATGAGACTTACATGGAAGTTTATAGAAAATGTTCTGAATTAAGGCCAACAATACTAACATAGAAAGGCTGCAAACAATTTATCTGTTTGATAAAATGCCTCAAATTGATGCCAAAGATAAATTTGCCCAATCCTGGGAATATGCAGGGCATAGTGTTGGCCGATCCTCAGAGACAATTTTTGTTAACTCTGGCTTAGATTTGACTAGTTTAAAGAGGCATGGAGGATAAAAGTCGGCAACTTTTGCTGAAGGATACAATGAAGAATCTGATATGAACGAAAAGCAAAAAATCTGTTATAACAAGTAGTAATGTTGCCCATTTCCCAGGAAAAGAAGTTCAGCCGGTGATTACTAATTATTGTAATAAAGTTGATCCACAACTCATTAGTTTTTTTTTTTGTCCAAGGCAGAGAAATCGTCATGCCACCTAGGGGGTTGCTTCCCTAGGTAGTGTAGGACTCTAAAGTAAGACTTAGGTTTTATACCCCTTTCCCATGTCATCTCTTGGTTGACTTCTAGAGGTGTTTGCGTGTGCTTTCTCCTCGTTGTGGCCGTCTCTGTCTGCAAAATTCCCTGATTTCATCAAGGTCATAATTGGCATCTTGAACGCATGTGTCTGACAAGAGGGTTCTCGTGGGCTTCGGCCACCGCAAACACCTTCTGAGCCCTGTTCCTCATTACGTCCCTAAGAGCGGTGAGGTGCAGGTCCCTTCTGATCTGTGCGTTTGACACAAGCCATGGAGCCCCCACTGTTGTCCTGATAGCCTTGTTGTCCGTTGCGCGTATCCCCACGCCGGGTTGGCGTAGATTAAGGCCACAACTCAACTCACAACTCATTAGTGGTGATTTACGAAGAGCTTATGCTAGTACAAGATACTGAATGACAACAAAATCTATATGAGCAGGCAATATGCCCGGTGAAACAAAGTGCACAAACGATGACCGGACAAGAAGTGTCAGACTTCTTCACACTAGATGTCGCCACAAATATCTTGTGATACTAGAAAGTTATTTCACAGATCGAATGCATGCAACACACATTGCTAGTACCAGAAGTTCAGGTGTGCCACACGGTAGTATTCTGGGACCTTCACTTGTCAATATTTATATCAATGATTTGTATAATGCGTTAAAAGTCCTGGAAATATTACCAGTTTTGCCGAAGATACTGGTGCAAAGAATTGGCATGATATGAGATAGATGATTGGGAATGACTGCAAATGATCTGGTTATACAGACACTCTTCCAATTTTTAAAGAACTTACGATTTATTTATCATTATAGTATCTTTAGACAGTATTTTTAAATACAAAAGGACTTGCATTTACATCACTAATATCAAAGTAATATTTTTGTTCAAATGAACTGTTTTGCAGCCCCGTATAAGTCGGAATGTAATTATAAATTAATGATTCCGCTTCCGCTCGCCAGTCTGGAAACTTATTCTCGTTCTTCCTGCTTTCCTTGGCAAAAAAATTCGCAAAATACTGTGCAACTTGTACCGCATCCATCGTATGTGGTATGCCATCATCCATCTTAAACTCGAACAAGTTTTTCTCAGCATGAAATTGTGTAGCGTAAAATGGATATTTTGTGTGCTCCATCAATGAAACGAATGTGAAATTATTTGTGTCCTGATTCGTTGATAAAACTCTCCAATCGTCGGTTAAGTTATTGTTCTCCAAACTTTGTACGGTTAGACATTGTTCATGGTTATTGAAGGTGACGTTCTCAGTTTCTAATATGTGTGTAATTTGTGAAGATCCAGGAAATAGTTTGCTGGAGTTGTAACCTATTGGAAATTTGCAATCGAAATTAAGTTATAATGGTAGAGTTGATTGAAATATTATATTTTCTAGAAATGTAGACACTATAAGTACAATAAACATACAAATCACAAAGAAGGTATACAGGGTGTCTCTCATTTTTAATGATAAGGAAGATAAAATTATAAAAATATACTTTGAAAAATTTGACTTTTGGGAACATTGTTTTCAGTATACTTTTTGGCCCACCCTGTATGAATAAATCTGAAAATATCTTATGGACTCGGAAAAAGAAGACCTTGCTTTACGTTGGCTGGAATTTAGATGATTTTTTATTTGGAAACATGTCTAGAATCTTACGTAGAATCCAAAATGTAATAATAAATAAGTTATTTTATTTAAATAACAAAGTCGCCATAAAGTTTCGGTATAAACGGAAGTGTTATGTGATTGCTATTATGTCCGTTGAGTGGATCATATTGGATAATACAGATACCGAAATTCACTTCAAGGTAGCCTCTGAAATATTCAAATGGAGCGTCACTATAGGACACCCTGTATGCGCACAGTAATTCATCAGATGCTATTATACCAAACAAAACTTGGAAAACGTCTTCCTTTCCTCTCAACACAATAAGCAAGATCCTATTTCGTCAGAAGAGCAGATCAAAGCTCTCTGAGAGTTTATTATACACGGAAAAAGCAATACTTGAATTAAAGTAAAATGCATTGATTTTAATATGAGTCGAAGAAATATATCTTTGATTTGGAAACATAATTTCTTTGGATCCATTGTTATAAAATAAAAATAATGCATTTTATATAAAAATACGCAGTATACTTTACTTGAGTATTTTAATTTGAATTTGAATAAAAAAAAAATTGTTTTTTATTAAATCATTTGAACTAAGTAAATAGTTTTAAAGTAATCAAATGGCTTAATTTAATATAATTTTTATTCCGTGTAGGTATATGTATAATCTCTACATGTTTTTTTAAAGCAAAACGACCGCATTAAATCTATCGAGCTAAATGGAGAAATGTAAAAAAAATTAAAGGATGGTGTGCTTTAAAAGTCACTTTTCAAACCACCTTCGTAACTTAATAGTGGATTATTTACTTAAAATTAAATAAATGTGTTTACCTGGCACGAATTCTAATGGCATGGCAACGTACTCAGCAGAACAGTCGTCTAAAATATTTCTACTTCCAGCTGCTGCCCACATTAAAACTTCCAATCCAAGACATGTTCCCCATACTGGATAATAAATCCCTTGGTTGTTGCTTTTAATGGCTAATTTATATAATATTGTTGCTGCCTCTCCATAACCTCTAGTTTCGTTAAAGTAAACTGCACCGCCAGGGAATAATACACTGAAACATATTATGGTTATGGTTATTGCTATGAATTTACTAAAACTACTGAAATAGAAAAAGCAATTTTAACAATTTTTAAATTAAATATGTTTGTATCCTCAGAAACGTACTTAGTCTAAATCACATAAAGTGAAATATGAATTAAGGATGTAAATAGTATGTGTTTAATCTTATTAAATAATCTAAAAGATGGGACAATTAATGTAACTTTTGCTCGGACCCTGTATAGCGGATTGTTATTCTTAGCATACATTAAAAAGCCCACGTGCCGAGCCAATCAAAATTTGTATATTATGCGCATGCGGGATGCGGGCAATACACCTGATATTATTATTTTGGTTTGTTTGGCGCCATACCAAAAAAAAAACAAACATTAAAAATAATTTTGTAAATTTATGCTCAATTTTCCTCAAATACCAATCATATTATTGTTTATTTTCATTGCTAATATTCTATCTGTGTAGAGTTTGTTTTCTTTTAAACAGAAATTCCATTGTTGTGTAGATATACACACATTATTTGTCATTTAATATTTTGTGTTTAATTCTAGCAAAGTCTATATTTATATTGAATAAACTTGGGTTCTACCGTTGGTTATAGTTATAGCATAGAATAAAGAAGCTACGCTACGGTTCCTTATTCTGTGGTTATAGTTAAGAAAATAGATTCGGAAAGGTAAGTACATCTATGTTGAGATTGGAATTCTTAACCTAAACCACTTCATATGCCCTATATGCACAAACACAGAGAAGTTTTCCAAACATAATACTTTGATTAGTCATTTCAACAACATTAATTAGATACCTAGGTATTAAACAATCCGTTTTACATTTTAGAGCTTTTGAAGATTTTAATTGGATCTCTTTTTGGGTCGTGCAGAGTCTGTTTGATATAAAATAATAATAAAATAAAGAGCTTTGTTTATTACTCTTGTACCGACACGGCATAGTGTGTGACGATTAACTAAGCGGTGGAAGTGTCTTTTGTACGAGGGTTTCTATGTATACTTAAGAATTATTATTATTATTTTTCATAGATGTGATAGAATATCGGTTCGAATCCCGGATTCGCTGCAAGCTGCTTACCCGAGTAAAAATAATAAAAATTCACTGGATGATGGCTAAATTGCCTAAGATGCAGAAGGCCAAAAAAAAAAATAACCTACAAAATTTAGCATAAAAATACTTGTTTACATAGGCGTTCATAAATAGTAGATAAAAGGTCAACCAAATTAGACTGTGAAAATGATATACCGGGTGGTCCAATTATCTTGAGACAGCCTTATATCTTAAAAACGGCACATTTTTCGTTCAAATAACCACCCGGTATATTTAGCATTTTAAGTAGGTTCATCGGTGTTCAAAATACACTACAAAAAATGTATGTACCATAGGCGTCCGTGAAAATAAAATGTCTACAATAAAAAAAATTATATTCAGAAAAATAGCCGACTAAGAAAGGTAAATGGCAAAAAAGACAACAGATTGAATTACATATTAAATTAAAAAAAATCTTACCCATTAGTGTAATTGACAACACGTTCGTAATAATCTTCGTTCTGGCCGATCCTAAAATTATACAAATCATTTAGTAGGTACCTAGCTAGCAGGTATTAAATGGTCGATGACAGTTCTATTTCCAATTACATCATTAAAACCCCTCAGCATGCACGTAAAGGTCGTTCGGAAGAAAATATTGCCGTTGTTCGCGAAAGTGTGGCCAAAAATCAAAGCACATCGATTGGTCATCGATCGCAGCAAGTAAGCCTTACATATTCCACTACACAAAGATTTAAAGCTACACCAATACAAACCCCAAATATCGCGGGAATTGAAGCCTAGAGACCATCAACAGCGCCGTGTGTTTGCCGAACAAGGGGAAAATTTTTCAATGGAAATAATCTTTAGCGACGAGGCACATTTTCACCTTGGTGGTGGTGAAGCTGGTGGCAGTTGGAAAATCCAAGAGAGATTGTTGGTCTGGAGGCGTAATTGGCCCATTTTTTTTTTCGAGGATCATGCGGAAAACGCTGTTGCCGTTAATGGGGTTCGCTATCGAAACATGATAACATAGTTTTTGTGGAAGCAGTTGGAAGATGTGGACATCGAAAATCTCTGGTTTCAACAGGACGGGGGCACCTGCCACACAGCAAGAGAAACGATGGAATTACTGCGCGGTAAGTTTCAAGGCGGCATTATTTTCCGCAACGGCGACATCAATTGGCAGCCGCGATAGTGTGATTGAACTCCCGCAGATTTCTTTCATTGGGGGTAAGAGCAGAGTCTACAAGAATAAACCAAGCACTATTGCAGAGCTTTAACAGGAGATCAGACGCAAAATAGCCGGGATAGAACCTGATTTGTGTCGCAGAGTAGTCAAAAATTGTGACAAACGACATGCCATTTGAGCCACGGCGGGCATTTAGCAGATATCATCTTTCATACCTAATTGTAATGTAGTATACAGAAAGGGCAAATACAATTTTTTTCATTGCTTCACATTTTCCTTGTTTTATTTAATACTTTCGTGTGGAACCCAAATTGAATCACCCGTTACTACAATGAAAACAACTGCTCAAAATTATCACCGTTTTGAGTTATGTAGAGCTGACATCTTCAAATAATATGCCGCTGTACATTTCTCAGTTTCATCGGCAACATTAGAATTTTGTGAGTAGGGTTTCAAGATAATCCACTAAGGTCTCATAAACAAAGCTTTCCATGTGCCTCCAAACCAAAAAATCACTCTTCAGATGGTTAAGGTACTCGCTTGCGGCCTGTGTCATAATTTCCACCTTCATGAATAATAGCCCTCGTTGAAGAATATGCTATCGTGCTGTACAATGTGGTAATTGGATATTGTTAGAATTTTTATCCTCTTATCAACCGTGGGTAGTTCTGCAAAGTCGGCATTTTCAGAAAAGAGTTGAAACAGTTCAAAGTACAATTAGGAGGATATCGTCTAAAACTATTTTCAATACATATAACCACTCACCATATTGGAACAACCCGTCCTCCAACTCCTTCTACAAACTTCACGTATGAAGCTGCAATATAACTTCTGGACTTATCACTGTAAATTTCCTGAGATAACACACCTATGATCGGTCTATCTGTGGCACTACCAGAAGCAGCTATTGCTGTTATAAGCAAGAAAAGACGAATTATTATCGGCGGCATCGTAAAAATGTGCGATATTTCTGCACCACATCTGCTTTACAAATAATCGGCTTCCTTTGATTAATATAAATTAATAAAGCATCGGAATTTACTGGTTTTATCGCTTTGTGATAATTGTGGTTATTTTATATAAACGGTGGCCCAATGAAAACAAGATTGAATATTAAATGTCGATTTTGTTTGAGAGGGGGCCATTTTTTGTCAATGAATAGGGAGTTATCAAGTACGATGTCTTCTGACAAAGAAAATAATGCGCCACAAGATGTAATAGAAGCTGAATTGCATCTGTTCCCAGAAACCTCGCTGCAACAATATGAAGAGTATTTCGCATTAAAAAACTGTATGAATATAAGGGATGTCTCATTGGAGCAAATATTCAATGTTCAATGCTATTAAGGAGGAAGAAAAGTAACAGCATACTTCAAACATCAAAGTGTTGGATATCGACCAAAAAAGACGAGTACCTTTAACTGAGTGTACTTTTAATTCTTCTTGAAAATAGAGACCGTTACAATGAGATTGAGGTCATATTTCGACAAAATGGGGCTCCTCCTCACTTAAACCTTGCTGTTCGTCATTATTAAGATGAAACCCTTTTGTTAGATCGATCAGCCAAAGAGCATCAGTGTAGTGACCCGTATATTGAATAATTGCAGAAAAATACACTAAGAAATCTTCAAAATGTTCGAAACCACTTTGAATCAAAAATCAAAAGTTGATAATTAAAATAGTAGACATGTTCGTTTCATGTGTCGTCTTCTTGGGCCACTTTGTATACATAAATTTGTCATAATATTTTAATAATTTAATTTCAAAATCATCATCAAAATAATTTTACAAGTAATTTTTCAATGAATTTTAATTGTGAAAAATTGAAAAGATAAAAATCATTGTAATATTATAATATTTTAATCACTAAATAAGTTCATTATCATAATTCAACTGATAAACCTAAAAAAATGAAGAATGTATATAATGTCGCATCTGCCTCTTCACACTTATCACGTCAATGAATACTTTCATTAATCAATCTTTATTGAATAACGATAATTTTATTTAAATATATACTCGTATTGCCATTAAAAGGAAAAATGTTTATAACAATCTCTAATCAGAAAATATTGTGAACGCGCTAAAAAAATTTTTGAGATAACCAGAGAACCATTTTGAAGTCACTCGAGACGATTAAGGCCATTTTCAGATGCAAGTCTGTCTGTTTGTTTGTTTGGTGGGTTTAGTCCTAGGATGAACCCAATAGTTCAATTAGTTCAAACCCCAGTTCTGGCAAATTTTATTTCTAATTTTTGAATAAAGTAGTGAGTTTGTTAGATTAGTTTATTGGAAATAATAGAATTATAATAATAATAATTACACACAACATCAAAAGTCTTGGACCCTTTGTATATAAACTACTTGCTTTATGTTTATTGCTAGGCAAAAAAGTTGATGTATTTGGTGAATAAACAGGATCATAAATATTGACAGATAAAATATTGTTCATTTGTTATAAATTTTTAAAAAATATTGGTCAGTTTTCTTGAATATTTAGCAAAGTTAATTTCATAATTTTCTTTCGAAATAATGCCAGTACGTGCAATTTCTGATTTTGATAAGGCAAGAATTATTGCTGCTGGACATTTAATATGCACGTAGACATCGAAATGCTTCAACTCTAGCCCTTAGGACTTACTTTCAACGTAGGTATCGCCGTGTTATATCGACCTCTACAGTTAGAAGAAGACTTCATCGTGCAATGATGAATAAAACAGAAGCAATTGCTTTAAGTTAAAAGTAAAAGCAAATGCTGCGAGTTAGAACGTAGTAGAAAAAGCATTTGTTTCGTGTGTATTGCTTTTGCTCTGTCGCAAATCCTTCACGCTCCACAACAAATGCTATTTTCTAACAAGTCAATAAACTGCTAGAAGTAGTTATTAACCAGGGTTCAAGAGGATAGCCCGAGTCACCAAAAAGCCAGAAATTCCTGTAACCTTTTTAAAAAATTAATAGGAAGTTTATTTATAAACAAAATAGAGCATTTAAAAGCTTCCATGTGATGTTTAACAAAGGAATGACTCCAAATGCAACATTTTTATAAGAGTTGCCACAGCAGTAGGAATATGTTTATTTTGCCAATGTGGAAGGATTCCATCAACCATATACTGAGACATATCCATATCAAGCCTGAAGAGTTCACGAAAGCGTGTATCCTCTATTGAAAGGGGCCAATTGATTCTCTCAGTAAACATCTCTATATATATTTTTATTTCGAATTTCTTCTTACCTATGTTCCTAGAAGACAAACTGAAGAGATGGCAAGAATATATAAAAGACCTTTTCGACGATGTGAGAAATATCACATCCGTAGCTAGGGTAGGACTGGAAGACACAGGTCCCGAAATCACGAAGGACGAAGTCACCCACACACTAAACAACATGAGCAACGGTAAATCTCCTGGCCCCGACGGAATTCCTATCGACATTCTTAAGATCATAAGTGAACAAGATATGGATGTCGTGGTGAGACTCTTGAACAGCGTCTATGAGTCTGGAAAACTACCAAAGGAATGGCTCTCATCAGTCTTCATATGTTTACCGAAAAAATCGGGTGCAAAAGAGTGCAGTGACCACCGTACCATAAGCCTCATGTCCCACTCTTTGAAACTACTGTTAAAAATTATACTCAACCGCATCCACCAGAAACTCGATCTGGATATAAGTGACAGTCACTTTGGCTTTCGCAAAGGATTAGGAACAAGAGAAGCACTATTCGCATTCAACGTACTAGTGCAGCGATGCCTAGATGTTAATCAGGACGTATATGCCTGCTTCATCGACTATAATAAGGCGTTTGACAGGGTCCGCCACGACCAGTTGATGGAAATATTACAATGTAAAAACCTAGACCACCAAGACCTGCACATCATCTCAAATCTCTATTACCACCAAAATGCCATCGTCAAAGTAGATCAACAAAATTCTGGCACCATCTCAATAAAGAGAGGTGTACGTCAAGGTTGTGTTCTGTCACCTATTTTGTTTAATGCCTACTCTGAAGAGATTCTAAAAAGGGCAATGGAAAATGACAGTGCAGGAATAAAAGTAAATGGAGTGCCTATAGTTGTTCTAAGATACGCTGATGATACCGTAATTTTAACGGAAAACCTGGAAGATCTACAAAGAATCATAGACAAACTTGTTCGATATAGCGAAGAATACGTAAACAAAACAAAGTTCATGAAAATAACAAAGAAGGCCCAGACTAACAACGAACAGATTATCGTCAAAGGTGAACCCATCGAACAGGTAGAGAAGTATACTTATCTTGGAACAACAGTTACTTGTAATAACGACTACACGAAAGAAATAAAAGCACGCATAGAAATAGCAAGGTCCAATTTCAATAGCATGAAAAGAGTTTTGTGCAATAGAGGTCTAAGCCTAAAACTGAGACTGAGACTAGTTAGATGTTATGTTTTTGCCACTCTGCTTTATGGCGTCGAGGCATGGACTCTGAACGCAGAAATAACCAAAAGACTAGAAGCTTTTGAAATGTGGGTGTACAGAAGAGTACTGAAGGTGTCATGGGTCGATCGGATAACTAAACTAAACATAGAAAGAGAGTTGTTAATAACAATTAAAAGCAGAAAACTGCAGTATCTCGGCCATGTGACTCGTGGACCAAGATACGCCTTACTTCAATTGATAATGCAGGGAAGGATCCAAGGTACAAGAAGCGTGGGTAGAAGAAGGATATCCTGGTTGAGAAACTTGAGAGAGTGGTTTGGATGTTCCTCGATAGAGCTTTTTAGAGCAGCTGCATCCAAAATAAGAATTGCCATGATGATCGCCAATCTTCGTCGCGGAGATGGCACCTAGAGATAGAGAGAGAGAGATGTTCCTACTAAAAGGCTTGGATATTTGCAAAAATAACTGACAGCATGATTGATTGCTCAAGTAAAATGTACCAGAACGCTACATGTGACCAATAAAATCATAGATCATTAAAAGAGCATATAAAATATGTAAGCTATTTTATGAAATAAACCTCTACAATTTATTATTCACTATTGTCATTTACAAATTTAAACTATACAGGCTATAACGTTAAATCCGGCGATTTGCCATTAAATAATTTTAATCTCGATTATAGTTTAATTATTATTTAATTTTGAATTCATAAAACAATGTTTTAACTTTGATTTGTATAAAACTTCACAAAAATGTTTCAAAAAATGGAAAGAAATATTGAATGTTCAAATTATTGTACATATTATTAAAGTATGCTTATCCCTTTTTAGAGTGTGTTACATTGCGAAACTAAATAGTTTGTCTTGTATCCAAATGTCACTGATGATGAGAATTGTAATTTCTCGAAACATGTCTGACTGACATAGGCAATTTGCCGTGTTTTTTTGATATATGAATATATTTGATTTGTGGAGCTGACGTCGTATTATTTATGTGTATAAATATGTAAGCATTTGCGGAGCAGACGCCTTTTATTTATCTTTAAAAGATAAACTCGTCGTTAGGATGGACTATTTATTTAATATATTTATATAAAAATGCAGAAACTGAAAAAGCACTAAAAAAATTCCAAAAGGCTCTAAATCCCTAAAAATAACAAAAGTCTTGGTAAGTGTTCTTAGGTCGTTTAATATTGTACCGAAACTTACCGAAGGGTAGTCGACGGGAACACAGAGTACCGTTTAAAGTGACTGTCGCTTTCTTTCTATAATAGAAAATCGATATCGAAATCGATATGTAGATTTCTATACAAGCACTGAGTACTGAGTCCCACTGCAGAATTTAATCCTTATACTGCCGGTGTAGGGGAAGTATCAGAAGGGATGCGTATCAGAGTTGTATTTAGAATATTAATTTACAGTCATAGAACAGTAAGTAGAAATCGACGAAGTGCCCCACATTGTTGCTCTTTCCAGCATTATAATTATACTTCCCTGTTAAATATTTTTGGTATAGATAAAAGTTTGTTTATGTCAAAAAGCTGTAGGCTGCAAGACAAATCGTAACAAATCATACATTTTTCTCCAAATGTAGATGGTATCTCACCGCCATATTATTAATTCCCGCATAAACAACAATTACAAAGAAATTTAAAACAATGCCATCGCTGTACACATTAACCTAATTTAAATACAATTAATTATAATTATATGTTGTTGTTGTTGTTTTAAATTTGTAATTATATATACGGAGCGACATCTGTATGAATTATGGCATTTCGCGAAATAACTGTGTTACGCTGTCTTGGTATCTTTTCTACTAACATAAATTTTGCGGGTATTTAATATTTATCAATGGCGTCGTAGTTGAAATACTGTTTAAAACTCACATAATAATTGAACTTGAAAGTACAGAATGTAATAGTTGTTAATTCGTCAAAAATGTAAGCCCTAGTTAGTTTTTTTAATTTTTTTTTAATTAATTTGCTCAACAGATCCATTTACAGAGCAATCTTACAAAATTACTTAATCTTAATAATAATACTACAAATGAACTGAAACAGAAAGAAAGAAACATCATACATTCAACTTAAAGTTCATTCAAAACACCCAAAACAGTACTTAAGTGATCAAAAAAAATATCACTCTCATCGCTTATAAAGTTATATGTCTGACACATTGTGTAGACAGGCGACTTCATCAACAAACTGGTCCTAGGTCGATCGTTATAAAATAAATTGGAAGATCTCGAATTTTATCTTGGTACCAAAAAATACCACTTTTGCAAGAGTTCAGCGCAATCAATCTTACTATGCAATATATTAAAAAGGAATTTTACTGCATGAATTTTTCGTCTTAATTCTAAACTTTGTGTTTGACATCTTGTTAACAAGATGTCATACTCTATTCCTCTTTTTGGATATGATTCATCAGTTTTGAAACATAAGTATTTTAAGAACTTACGCTGAACTCTCTAAACAGAAACATTGTAACAGTTATAATATGGAAACCATATTAAAGAGCAGTATTCCAGCTTTGACCTGACATAACCATAGTATAAGGTTTTTATTGTACCCATAATCTCAAAAGATCTGGAATTTCTCACAATGTAGCCATAAGACCTAGATGCACTCAGAATTATGTTATTTATATGTATATCGAATGAAAGAAGCTTATCAAAGGTCACACCAAGATCCTTAATCGACTCAGGACGATTTAAGATCGTCTCACCAATCGCATACTCGAAATGAATGGCAGATTTTTTTCTGGTATATGACATAACTATACACTTGGAAGAGTTCAAGTTCAGTTTGTTTTCCTCACACCAGCATTGAACCAAATCCATATTACCCTGCAAACGATTACAATCGTCAAGATTATTAACGTAATTAAATATTTTCATATCGTCCGCAAAGAGCATTCTCTGACAATTCAGTAGTCCGGCTAAGTCATTGATAAAAATTAAAACAATAATGGGTCCAGATTCGACACTTGCGGAAAACCAGATGACATATGGTATCTTGACGATTTATATCCATTATGGTGAACATATTGGGATCTATTAGTGATATAGGAATGGATTAGCGAAACAGATCCAGCTCCAAGCCCAAACACAGTAAGCTTGTTCAACAGAACCCTAGCACTAGATAATTTATCAAAACTTTTTACATTAACCTGACAGGTTAATAATCTTAGCTTCATTTTCTTACGAATTTGCAACAGCTCCGAATGGAAAGACCAAACTTTGTGTCCAGTCCTTTACGTAAAAATTTCACGCAAAAATAAAGTCATAAGGCTGATATCACGTTATGCTGTTATTTGCAATTTTCGTGTTTTGTTGTAGATTTTTGGTCATACCGCAAATATTGTTAACATTCCCTTTGCCTAAGCTATCAATACTTTTCCACTTATGCTCTGTATGTTTTTATTCTCACGCGATTTCTTGATATTGTCATATTCCTGCTCATATCTTTGGTTGTTCGAAAATAAATTCTACTTTTGCACATTCAAATAGTTCATTGTTTGACGTGATGGGCGGCGATGGGTTGTTTTTCCATATTTCACCAAAGACTGGCAAACAAATTGATGTGTATAAGAATTGACCGTTCTAAATTTCCCTAAAGATTTTCCTGAAAAAACATGCGACCATTTGTTTTGATTTGCTTCGAACCTCTTTGGATTAGGCTCATCTTGAAGCACCCATACATCGATCACTCTATGGGTCTTTTGAAGCAACGCTATTGTATTTATTGAGGATTTGTTTGTAGCAACGTGCATCTTTTTGAATTTTCGTGCAATCCAACGAGAAGAAACCTTCGAAATGTTCATGTCATATTTTATATATGCTATAATGGGACTAATGCTTAAGGTTGCTTTAATCTCGCAGCGATCTTCCGTGATGTTTTGGGGTATGGCAACCGATTTTAGACGACCTTCACGAACTTCGTCAGTGAGTAAATGGCGGCTATGATGAAACTCATTATATCAGCGTTTGATAATGGCAAAGGATGGGGTTTCATCGCCAAATGTGAAAATCAGTTGATTTATGCACTGTTGTCTTGAAAATCCACGTGAAAGTCGTAATAATCATCGCAGGAGTTAATTCGATTTTACGATGACACACAATTTTGAAATAATTGTCGATGTAAAAAACCTCATAATATTGAAGACGATCCAATGCTGAGCAACTATGCTCAGAAAGCGCTGCCAGATTAGACACACAGGAACGACCAGTGATAAAACCATGCTGCTCCGAAGCAAGTTCAAATTTCATACTGTATTAAATTTTATCATAAAGAATAATTTCAAAAACTTTCACACATGTCTGTAAGAAATTGGGTGAGTCACACTTAACCACATGCGTGATTACACGGAGCAGGGTATTTGCCGGTGCTCAATTAAGAGGATCAGAGAAAGTACATGTGCAGTACATGCAGTCCTTAACAAAAAAAACAACATGAGCAACACAGAAGAAGCTTCCAAACGCATCCTCGATCTCCTGTCGGTTTGGGTAACAAAGTAACAGTACGCGTCACGTTACCACGAATGAATAAATGACCAAGAATTCCTAGGGGTTTCTTTTACTGATGTTTCACAATTCGCTGCATAAACTGAATACGCCTCCCCAATTTACGCCTTAACTAAAGCGCGTAAGCCAACAAACATCACCCTATGAAAATCGCTTTGAGAAGCTCTCAAATAAAAAACTTTGTGGAGGTGATGAACTTCGTTTAATTTGACTTCACAGTGAGAATTGACTATTTCTTCAAATTACTACCAAATTCGTGTTTAATTTTATAGCAATTTATTAACTAATTTCGATACCATCAGCTGCCATAATAATTATTACTGCGGTTTTACACTTGTACAGCATTTTTCTTTACTAAGTACTTAGCCTTAGTTCGTAAATGAATATTCATTAGCTTGTTCGGTATTAGACTCGCTGCCTAAACTTTGCAGTAAGCACAGTACGCTGTTATTTATTATAAACCAATAAGCCTCCTACATAGAGTTTATTTAAGGGAGTTGTTGTTGAAGATTATAAACAAAAACTATGCATCGCATTTATATTATGCTCTACATAATATGAGGACTATCCTTATAGACTATAATTTGATGGAATTAAATTGGGCTTAAGCGAATGTTTTAGACACCTGTGTAACTTTCAGTTCAATGGCTGGAAACGGAAATTTGAATAAGCTTTTCAATACTCCGAAATTTATAATATGAGATATCCTAGAGACTGTGGTGACAAAACACATTATGGACTAGCCCTTTATAATATAAATATACAGGGTTATTCATGCCATAAGATTTATTCATGGGTTCGATACAAATAATTTATGGCTACATTTTAATAATATTGTGAATCTATACAGGGTGTCCCAAATATAAGAAATGAACCATAGTTGTGTTCTTTTAAATGGAATGCCCTGTATATGAATACATTTTTAGATTCCCCGTTCAAAATAAACCTAACTTTCATTAAAGTACATCTCACCTAAACCTGACAGTTGGTTAAATATTTCAATTTTTATGAAAATATAGACATACTTAATTTGAATGAAAAATTAACACCTATTCGTTTGTTGTTTTTAAGCCGGTCTGGGCTGACAAATATACCGACTCATCACTTGTTACGCCAAATATAAAAAAACCCCAATACTAAATACAGGGTGTCCCCTAATATAATTTATATATATATAACGTAAAGTTTAATTCTAAATAACTTGTTTATTATATAGGCTTTGAATAATTTTTGTCCAGACGACGGTAACGAAACCGAAGCTGATTGCGACCTATCTGATGATGAACACGAGACTAATATACATCAGCTACCTTGTGGCATATTAGCCCGTCAATGCGAAATGGTTTTCATTGACGACGAAGATTGTAATTTATTTATTTAAGATACGCTGCCCAGACAGATAAATAACCCAAATAAAGGGCAGGAAAAATTACAGTAAATTCTTAATATCTAACACTAAATTTATATTCTAAGAAATATATTTTTTATACAAGACAAAGTTGAATTAAAAATATCAATTTGCTCGGACACAGAGTTACAAGTATGGCACATAAAATATAAAGGGGAACGCAACAACAAATTAGTACGCGGTGCCGAAAAGTCAAATACGATTCCGTTATTACGTGTATGTAGATTTGGGACACGAAAAGGAATCTGGCTTAAAAACTCTGGACAGTCAAGAAGTCCATTAATAATTTTAAAGAGCAATACTAGAGCGGAATATTCTCTCCGAGTATTTAATGATACTAGATTAAAACGGTATAGCAGAATATCATGAGGAAACCCAATGGATGGATAAACCCCATCAACCCGAAACCACAGCAACTTGGCAAAACGACGCTGGCTTCGTTCAATATTAGTTATATGTATGGCATACATAGGACTCCATACTACAGATGCATATTCCAGTTTAGATCTGACAAATGCGTTGAAAAGAACAATGAGTGTTTGAAGCGTCACAAACTCTTTCGAATTGTGCACAATAAAACCCAGAGCTCTATAGGATGCTGAAACTATATTATTGTAATGATTATTAAAGCTCAGTTTACCATCAAACAAACACGTAAATCTTTAAACTCATCACAAGTTGTTAATGGACTATTATTTATACAATATGAAAATTTGACAGGGTTTATTTTCCGTGTATAGGAAACACTAAAACATTTATCAATATTCAGATAAAGATTATTACGGACACACCACTCATATACAACATTTAAGTCGTCCTGAAGATGAGAACAATCTTCAGTACTATTAATGACAGAATATACTTTGAAGTCGTCAGCATATAATAACGAACTATTTGTCAAGCCACTAGAAATATCATCGATAAAACACAGGAACAACAATGGTCCAAGGACAGAGCCCTGCGGAACACCAGATGACACTTTAAAATTTGCAGAACGAAATTCTCCACTTTCCACATACTGAAATCTATCCTTCAGATACGACTTCAAAAGCAGCATTAAATTACAAGATAATCCATAACGACACAGTTTACGCAGTAGAATACCATGATCAAGTCTATCAAAGGCTTTAGAAAAATCAGTGTAGATTACATCTACCTGACCCCCGTTATCAAGTCGCTCAGTTAAAAACTGTGTTAAAACTAGTTGACGTAGAACGACCGGGAAAAAAGCCATGTTGTACCGATGAAATCTGACACCTAACATGGCTCATAATAATATCATGGAGCACAAATTCAAAAACTGTAGAAAAACACGACTGTCTATAATTTGAAATATCCTGTTTATCTCCCTTCTTATGAACCGGCGTTACTCTAGAAGATTTCCAATCAGAGGGGAAACTACACGATCGCAAAGAAACATTGAATGTTGTACACAATGGTTTAGCAAACACAGTGGCACAATCCCTAATTACAAAAGGAGGTATACAATGAGGACCCGATGTAAATTTAGCTTTTAACCTTCTCAAAGCTCCATAGACCTCCGTCTCAGTAATCACGCGATCCGGTAAATGAGACACATTCACAACATCAAACAATCCCTGATCTATATCAAATGCCTGAGATGCAACGTATGATGTGTTGAAAAATTCCGCAAATTTATTGACAAGCTCCTGCGGATCATCAATATTATTACCATTGTAAGTCATACTACCAGGCAATCGCCCAGATTTGCTTCTGGAATTGACAAAAGACCAAAACTTGTTAGGATCACTACTCAATCTACGCTCAGCATCACGCAAGTACACCCTGTAAGAGGAAGTCGCCTCAGTTTTTATAGTGTGTAATCTCGAAGACTTACTTTACCTTTATCGGTTTTACGTGAAAATTTGAAGAAACAGCAGCCACAACAATCATTTACTTATCAAAAATCAACATGGCATATAACTTTTCGTGAAGTCCTAACAATAATTTTGTTCTGACTTGCAATTCAACCGAACCATCAATCGATGGAAAGCCCAGTCCAGTTGATTTTTTCAAACTGTTTTTTGACGATGCATAATATCGGTCCGGAAAGTAATAAATACCTATACGCAACAACGCTAAATCTAACTTTGATCGAACTATACATATGTTGTTATTGGAGCCTTCTTTTCATTGTGATATGGAAAATCTCCGAATAGAAGGATATACTGGGCCAGTGAAGAAGATATTCCTAAGCTAATCCGTATTGGTATAAGTAGTACTTTTATATCTTAATTTCATATAATTTTCTGGCAGATATCGATCTATACCATACTGTAAAAATAATACCTACCTAGTGTATATGTTTTAGTTTCTGACAAGTGCATTAAAGAAAATATATCAGTTAGTTTAAACGAGTACAACGGCTGTAACATGTGGACATAAAGACACAAGTTCCCATAGAGAGAAAACAGGCGAAATATGCCCCTCGAGCGGTTATTCTCCAATTAGTGACCGTTTCTATCCTTCGGGTTATATACCTATTAAATATAAGGGCGGTTTGTTGCAAGTAGAGAATGGGAATTACTGGATGTTTACTTTAGGGTTTAGTGTATGTAATAGACGTCAGTAATAAAGCTAGCGATCTATTTAGAGTCTAGTGTACTTTGTCAAATAAGAGCTGAAAATAAAACAAGGATTTTATTCCTTACTTTTTTATGTCTCTGTACTATAATTGCTTATTCCTGGCATACCATGTGTCCCATCTATAAAAGCAGTTATCTAGCCCAATCAGATGCTGTATCGAACTTCATAAATTGTTGCCCACGAGGTATATTAAAGTGCAAAAGTAATTATCTTGGACCTTTTCGTAATTTTTTCTAGTAAGACTTTGGGTACAAGCTATATCTTCAAATAAAAGATTTTTTAAATTTTAGATTTCAGCTGTTTTTTTTTTTAAGTATCTATTTATTTTCTGGGGTTGATGGAATCGGCATTGTTATGTTGCGTTATTGTTGCCCGGCCATAATTCCTATACTTACACACTTAGTGAATTTTATTATAGAAACATCAATATTTCCAGACTGTTGGAAAGCATCTCAAATTAGGCCAATTCCTAAGGTAAAGCAGGTTACAGATTTTAAGGATTTACGACCAATTAGTATATTACCAGTTCTATCTAAATTAATTGAAAAAATATTGTGCAACCAGATTAAAGAATATGTAGAAGCTAGTGAACTGCTACCAACAGTCCAGTCAGGTTTTAGGGCCAGACACAGTTGTGCGACTGCAATGCTAAAAATTACGGATGACGTCTTTAGTGCTCTCGATAATGATAAAAGTGTGATTTTGATATTACTTGATTATTCTAAAGCATTTGACCGCTTAAATCATAATGTTTTAATGGCAATACTTATTTCTTCTTACTTATATAATAGAACACAAAGTGTTTCCTTAAATGGTGTTTTCTCGAGTCGCGTATCGGTTGACGGGGGTGTTCCACAAGGCTCTATAGTTGGCCCTATATTCTTCACTTTATACACGTCGCAATTATCTAAGTCGTTGATGTGTAGTTCAGTTCCCCTCATTATTATGCTGATGATACATAATTGTATATGACTTTTGATATCAATATTATGGAAAATTCAAACAAACAACTTAATGATGACCTAAAAAGTTTGAAGGAAGTATCGGTGGGTCACTGTCTGACAATAAATCCGGAAAAATCTAAGGCTATGCTATTTTGTAAACCGCATTTGCGCACGATTATCGAAAATCAGTTAACACCAAGTATGGCAGGTGGCCGGATTTCTTTTGTTAGATATGCAAAAAGTCTTGGATTGGTGTTAGACACTGAACTACGATTTACGAGACATGTCAGTAGCTGTGTGCAAAAGGCCTTTATGAGTTTGAGATTAATTTATAGTCAACGCGACGTGCTTAGTGAGGAGATGAGGAAAATGCTGTGTGATTCTTCAGTTTTCTCACATTTTAATTATTGTAGTGCCGTTTATACACCTTGTTTACTAAGTACTGACGAAAAACGTATACAGCAAATTCAAAACTGTTGTGTGAGGTTAATAGGCGGAATTCGCAAGTTTGAAAGAGGAGTATCTGCGAAGTTGCGTGAAATTGGATGGTTCACGATGAAGGAACGCAGAATATATCAAATGTATGTCTTGTTTAACAAGGTCATAGTCTTGAAATTGCCCAGATATCTATATCAAAAAATTAAGTTTCGTCATGATCAGCACCCCCTGGATCTAAGGCATAAGTTAGTAATAACCATGACACGACACAGAAGTGCAATGTTTGAACGGTCATTCTCATACACGGTTTCCTGCATGTATAATAGAATTCCTGAGGAGTCTAAATTGTTACGCCCATGTATGTTCAGTAAGTTTTTGAAAGTAAAACTATTGGAATTTGTGTGATTAACTTGGTACTTGATTTGTGTGTTATATTATGTTGTATTTCTATATATTATGTAATTACTGCAGTGTTATAGGTTGAAATTGTATTTATTTAATTTTGTTTTTTTTTCACATTCGCTACTTAATATAAATGTTGTAGAATAGTCAGGTCCAGCGACTTCAGTTTTAGGCTTATACAGGATGCAAAAAAAAGAATAGCTTTTTACGTTAAATTTGAGCACCCTGTAGGGAACATTATCAACAACAACGGATGGCATGGTGAAATCATACTGTAGCCTCGTATTTTCTAAACCTTTTGTTTTTTTAATTTCTTTGATATCTGTAATATCAAAGAAAATACACAAAATAGACAGCATCAACCCCTGTAACGGAATTTACTTGCATAATGCAAGCTAGCTTTTCACAAGAAAGAACCCGCACCACTGATGATGAGGCCCAGCGCCTCGAAACATATATGGTAATTTGAATGATGCCTTTAGAGGGATTTATTAAAATTATTTCGTGGAGATTGACTTTTATTTCCCACAAAGCATATTTCACTGGGCTTCTTTAAATTATTTTAAATTTAAGTTTACTATCACGTATATATGCCCATTGTGCATTTATTACTATCACTAATATTTTCATAAACTTAATTTAAGAACAAACATTTCTTTGTATTACAGCAAACGGAAATTACAAAGCTAGATTTCCGTTCTTAAACTTTTAGCTTTATATTGCATTTGGAAATGAACTTGGCGTAATTGAGAATATACCCAAAAGTATTCTGCAGGAAAATGTACCCCAAGGTATCATACCAGGCACATTATCTCTAAATGAAAATTTCTTTTCCTTCAATTTTCCACCTACCTTTACAGGAAAAATTTTATTTTTCATTATAGTGTAAAGGTTTTTATGTTACGAGAGAGCGTCCATGGAATGATTTTTTTGCTAGAAATGTTAAGAAAAATTAAGAGGTAATGTTCACAATCATGTTCAATCTTAAAATATTGCAATCATTAATTATACCAATAACACCGGGTGGCCTTTTTATTAAACCTTATTTCATGAAGAACATCATTAGAAGCTAAACTACAAAGAATTCTTAGTAGTAGAAAAATACTCATAATAATTTTCGATCTCACAGATATACCGTTATAATGAGAGTGAGTTGAAATTTCAGCAAGATGAGGCACCTCCTCAATATACCCTTGCTGTTCGTCTGTACTTAGATGGAACCTTTCCTGGAGATGGGTGATAGATCGGCCGAAGAGATCCAGTGGAGTAACATGCGAGCTCTCCAGAGATACATCCGCTAGATTTTTCTTTTCTGGTCTCTAACATTTGTAAAGGCAACCAGTATCTCTAGACGATTTACGTCAATGGAATATTGATCAATGTAGGAACATTAGACATAAGAATTTTATCTGGAAATTTGTTTGTGAATTTCTCAAATAAACAAGGTTGCGACTGCTAAAGGATCATTCCCAGTCAATGAAATCTAGTTTTAGCAGTGTGAATTATTGTGTCACAAACTTCTAACGTTCCTGCACGAAGATCGTCTCTTGAAAGACGAACTCTTTTTCTCCTTTAAGTTTTGTATGCAGCTTTCTTGCGGAATAAGAAGATGGAAAATATTTAACCAAAACATTTTAATGATAATGACTGTATATTGTTGGTTCTTTTCTGCAAAGCATTATTAACTTGAACTGATGAGCGTCACAGTGTAGAAAATGGGACAGAGTACATTTTAACTATGTTTGCCAATTACGACAGCAACGGCATTGTCTTAGGTTTGTGAAATAAGCTTACTGGAATACTTCGTTAAAAACTGATTGAATAATAATAATAAACGTCTTTATTAAAAATGTAAAGATACATTATAGGTACATCAAATCATCAGGAAGGCGAAGTTTGGCTAATAAGCTATTCTAACCTTCAAGATGACTTTACAAATAAATTTCTAAATATAAAAAACGAAAAATAATAATAATAAATTGACGCGATACACTAAGAAAAAAAAAAAGAAAAAGATATGCATCAGAGAATCAAACCACTCGATTTCTAAATTTCAATATCTTCCGATTGTACGCAAAGATTCATCTCGGCCCAAAAATGGAATTAAATCGTGAACATTTTCGTGCGATTATTTTTTACAACTTTCGACGTGGATTAACTCAGCAACAGTGCATGGATGAACTTAATTCAATGTTTGGCGATGAAGCTCCATCAAGGACCAGTGTTTATCGATGGTACGGTGAATTCAATCGTGGTCGTAGTTCACACCAAAACGAATTTCGTGAAGGTCGTCCAAAATCAGTTGTTGTTCCGAAACCCATTGAAGCTGTGCGCGAACTGATATTGCAAGATCGTCATGTGACCTATCAAGAGATTGAGACAACCTTAGGCATTAGTGGGACCAGCATACATTCAATAATGCCTAAACATTTGACTGTCAAAAAAATTTGTTCGCGTTGGATCCCACACAATTTGTCAATTGCTCAAAAAAAGGCTCGTGTCGATTCGTCGAAAGAAATGCTCAAAAAATACGATCGCGGTGCTTCGAAACACGTCTATGACATCGTGACAGGTGATGAATCCTGGATTTACGCGTATGAGCCCGAAAGTAAACAGCAGTCGACTGTATGGGTGTTTCAAGATGAGCCAAATCCAACAAAAGTTGTTCGCGCACGAAGCACTTCCAAGCAAATGGTCGCATGTTTTTTCGGAAAAACTGGAAATGTCGTAACACATCGGCTCAAACAACTGCATTTTTGAGCACCCATCGATTTGATGAGTCATCCGCCGTATAGTCCTGACTTGGCACCGAATGACTTCTTTTTATTCCCGTACGTAAAAAACAAACTGAGAGGTCAACGTTTTTCAATGATAGTATACTAAATGGCAATACAAAAATATCGGCATAATCAGTGATTCGCAAAGTTTTTTTCTCATTTTATAATTCAGAATATTTCTGTTGGCAGCTAAAGCTTCAGCGTCATGCTGTTTTGGATTTATAAGACCATAAAATGATTTAGAAATTCTGAAGCAACATCACGATATTCATCTGTCTAACTGCTTGATATATTAAGTGACGGTTTTTTCTCTACATAACTCGAAGATGCATTGCAAAAGCCCACTCTATGTGAGCTTTGAAGTACCTTTAAATGCCGTAGCAGATTGTCGATGTCAAGACAGCTAAAGTAGACCGTTTTTAGCGTGTTAAAAAACATTCCAGTGATACCATTGCTTCTATTTTAAAAACATTAGTGATATCTTGCAATATAATAAACAAAAACATTAAAACTTTTTGCTAGCAATTGCGGTGAAATTATTTTGGTGGCCTAGTTTCCTTATGGAACTAAAACTTAACAAAACTTCGAATAAACGAAAGATTGCATGTAGCCCACCAATATCAGTAATTGAAAAAGTAATCAATAAAGTATTAACTCTGCTTGTGTTAAAAGGCCTCACATAGAAAAGCACAATATACTTATATATACATAGGGAAGATTTTTCAATAAAATACAAAAGACATCAGCATGGCATGGTGTATATTTACAATTCATTTCTCTATAGAATTCGGTTTTCGCAATTTCAATCATGGTTTTCCGTAGATTACTTTTAAATTACAATAAAGACTTACGGAATGGGAATTGTTCTTTATTCTGTCATATTTGATTTGATTCGTAATATTTTAATATGTCTTGGTAGGTGTGATTAAGGTTTGGTCTTGGGTATGCAGAGTAATTACCTACCATAGCAAATTTGGCCAATTTTTTTTTTTAATTTGCGAACTGATACAGCAAGTGAAATAAAATAAATAAACAATTTCTGTATATCGATAGGAGATGGGAATACAAATGAACGCGAAATCAGAGAGCTCGCTAACTTAATAAAGAAGATAAAAATAGCGCTTATAAAACCGTTATTTAAAAACGGAGACTCACAAAATTTGGAAAATTATCGACCCATTAGTTTGCTTTCTAGTTTTTCTAAAGTATTTGAATTAGTTATGGCATCTAGACTGACAACTTTTTTGAATAACTGTAATTTACTTCATCTGCAGCATGGCTCCTCAAAGGGAAAATCAGCACACACTGCAATATTTGAGTTTTTAAATATTATTTTGGAAAACCTTGAAAAAAAACAATATGTCAATTGGTTTGTTTATAGATTTATCTAAAGCTTACGATAGTCTTGACAGAAAGTTATTATTGAAAAAATTATATCTATACGGTGTGCGTGGAAACTCTTTGAAATGGATAGAATCATATCTGACTGATAGGTATCAACTAGTATCAATACCCAAAAATGGAAAAACTGCCTGTTCGGAAATGAAATTGAATAACTTTGGTGTTGCACAGGGAAGCATTCTTGGCCCTATTCTTTTTCTAGTTTATTTTAATGACATACATAATCTGAAACAAGAACAAAATCAACATTTTAAAATTAATAGTAATATTTATTAGAGTAAAATAACTACAAATTTCGATTTGACGGCGCTCATGACATTGTCACTTTAGGTTATTAACACTTTTCCACTAAAATTACTTTAAATACACAATGACAACTTCTAAATTTACTACAACTATATGGAATAACCATTTTATAACACTACAATATACAACATGTTGATAGAAATTGATCTTAAGCATGAAAACAATGCCGTAAAGCACGCGAATATTAATGTTATTTACATAAACTATTTGACACAAGGTAACTGTCAAGCAAATTATTAGTAAAATCAGTGACACCAACGTTAGAAAAAAATATTACCAAATTATGACAAACCAACGAATTTCAAATTAGAGAGATATGGTAGAATATTAACTGCAACCAACGAATTTCAAAATAGAGAGATGGTAGTGCTAAAAATAACGTCCACCACTATTAAGGTTAACGTTATTTTAACATCTAGAGAGATATGGTATATTATAGTATGAAATTTTATAAGGTTTTTGATTTTGACAAGTAGAAATATTATTTAAATTAAGTATTTATCAGTAACAACATTAATTAATAAGCAGCATGTACAGGATGATACAAAAGAAAACATTAATTAGCCCACATTTAAAAAATTTTCCACATTGCATTCGAAAAACTTTTAAATCTTTAGAAATTTTTAGCGTACACTTTAATTATTATCATTTTTTTAAGGACCAAAAAGTAATATTTTGAATAAACTTTTAATCTTTTTAGATTTAAATTCATAATATCTTTAGCGTGTAACTATAAGCTCGTAGAGGTGATCTACGGGGTAACTCAAAAATGTTTCTATTTATTTTCAATATTTTTAGGTACGGTAGAACGTCATAGATAGAAAAATTTTCAGATTTTTTCATTTTTTTTAGATTGGTTTACGAAATTATTGCACAGGATGGTTTCAAAAAAATTTTAATTTGAAGTTTTTTGTATGTGTTTTTAAGTTTCACAGTATTTTTAGGTAGAATGGGCTCGTAAAATTTTTATACGGGTGTATGTGTCCCATTTACAATTTCACCAGTTAGGTAGCTGGAACCTATATTATTAAAATTAAAATACAATAATTATTATCAGGTTTCTGGTGGCGTCATTGGTACGGCGTTCGCTTCGCATGCGAAAGGTTAGGGGTTCGATTCCCAGCTCTGTCAATAATTTTTTTTTTCTATTTATATTTTATTTTTTCTTTGGAATTTTTTTTTTTAATTATTTTTTGATTTTTCTTTTAATTTTTTTTTTTTTGGAATTTTTGAATTTTTTTTTATATTTTTTTAAATTTTTTTTTATAACCCTCAATGACTTTTGTCATAGATAAGACTACCACAAAACGACTGGGAAATCCCAAAGGGATTTCTTGTAAGAATACTAAACAAAATGTAAAAATAAAATTATACAATATAATAAGTTAACAAATAGAATAAAAAATATTAAACCCATTAAATTATTTAAAAAAGAAATTAAAATGTACTTAGTATATTTAGAACCATATAGTTTGTCCGAATATTTTGATGCTATTTAAAAATACACAATGTTTGTATCAGTGTAGTACTCATGTGGTTGTGGTGTACCTAATTGATGTAATTTCATTTTATGTTGTAACATAATTTTTAAATAAAGATGATTGTTATTGTTATTCAACATTGTCAGTTAGAGAATGACGACCATGTCATGGTTAAACTCGTTACATAGAATAAGAAAGCTGTTAGCTAGCTTTCTTATTCTATGCTCGTTATACCAGCGTTTCAGAGTGGCAAACGAAGTGGCTTAATTGCCAAACGTAGTAATTAGTTGATCCATACACTGATGTCTTGATAATTCACGACGAAATTCACGAGTTTATTATATTTTTGCGTTGACACACAATTATTTCCAATTCATTCTAAACAACACAGTTATTGCTCTATTGACAAAATATTTGGTGCAGGTTAAAGTCAACAATGTAATCATTCCAGTGAAAACTAACACCTAAGCAAATCAGTGTTGCCAAGGCTCAAAATATCAATAGTTCCCTAGTAAATGCCCAAAAACCCAACAAATTTTTTGTTCATGAAACCAATAACTTCTATACGTATTGTAGGTATATATGCAATGTGTTTAATAACAATAAAATGAAAGCGAGCGAGTGCTTATTTCAGCAAACTGTATAGTATGAATAATTGAGGAGACAGAAAACTAGTTCCAAACAAACTGAACCAGGAATATATTACCATTTGATATAAAATATCTATTATCCCCTAAATTCCACCTGGATCACCACACATGTATAAAATATCCTAGTGCATGGTGCATCTTCAATTACCAATGAGATCTCTACGACTAGGTATGTAAGTCATCTCTTTGTTTCTATGGTTGTCAAATTACATTTAAAATCCACAACATATACCAGTGGGTAAACTACGTACATAAACTCAAATATATCACAAATACTTGTATTTCTATCCTTCACACGTCTAAACTGTAACATCCAGAACAACTTTTGGAACACATGGTGTAGCGTGAAACGACAGTATCCCTTGGGAACTGGCTTTCTAGCCATGACGATGAACCATATCACGGTGAAAACGGCATGCTATGGTTGCACCTAAGAGGATATCTATATAGCTTTCCTAGATATATATTTCCATGTAGGATATGGCAGTGGCGTGTTCTTGACAATATATCAACATTTGAGATTCCTTTACAATATAGATAATTAATTATTCTCGTAAAATGTGTAAACTAAGTTAGGTTACGCTGAGAAGAATATGCCAATTGCTTTATTTATATTTTGAGCCTAATCAAAATACTCACAGTAATTTTGGATTCTTCCGCCAACGAAAATCGTTATCCACGGACTTTATTTTTGATGTTTGAGAACAAAAAGAAGTCATTGGGTGTCAAATCAGGACTGTAAGGTATGTGACACATCAATTCGACTTTCGACACCCTATAACTCTATTTTATAGAAGGAGAATTTCACTATCTTAAGGATGTTCTCCTCACCCTGTGTAAGAATGCTTGGAAATATGAAATCTCATAAAAATAATATGACTGTATGATTTAGAGGAGGAAAGCAATATGTTCTGAATACGTAAAATAGGTGGGCCATACAAACTCCGTTTTGTGGTGCCAATTTACGGGTGTGTTAATTGTGATTACAAGGGTCTATGTCAGACCTATTTATTTCATTATTTCTCAATATTTTTTAGATTTTTTTTTTCACAATTGCGATTGAAACATGATCCCAAGTCTTGCCTATAAACTTGTGAATTTTTTTTTTTAATAGTGAATAGCAAAATTATAAACAGCTTCGAGCCAGACCCTTGTATTTTATACTCGGCTACGCGTGTACTTCTTTATTCTAGGTGATTTTGTTAACAGTAAATTTGTTTTAGTCCTTCAGATTCAAGTGGTGAAGTGTTCTTTATATTATGCTCAACAATTAAAAAAAAATGACGGATTAAAGATACATAATTATAACAAACTGTGGAATACGCATACAAAGGGGATTCTGACATTGCTACCACAACAATTAAACATTGTCTATCATAGTCATGGGGGCCCACATCAAGAGTGGTAGGCAGTGACATATCATTGGCAAAATACGGCAGATGTAAATCTTTTGGATAAAGACCCGTGTCGGTCCATCACTCATGAGAACGCATGCAAACGTTAAATGTTATCAAAGTTAGGCCCCGGCTCTCGCTCCGTATTATGTGCTTGCTAGTATTTTACCCAAAATTACGATGGGTGCTGGTGACAGTAGTTTTGGGCCGTATACAATTTGCATTATGGGAAAATGTTCAACGTGCTATGTGAAAAATCCGACGATTCCCTATGAAATTTTTAAGTAAACTGGTTTTACTACATTCAACTACCGAGTAAGGCAAAATGGAACGATGTCTACTTCTGACATTGACTGAATATTTGTACTCAGCACATAATAATAATTACAAGTCCAAAGAAAAAATGGTATGAATTCTAAAATGGTTTCGTTCTTGAACGAACGGGCATATATATTTTAAGTCATTGTATACAAGTGTAAAAGTTTTGTCTAAGAATTACAAAAGGGAAAATCAAATGGGACACAAAATTGTGTACCCTAGAATACATAAATCGCTCGGTACCTTTTATAGAGCACGCTAACAAACTGTTTGAAAAAATATGATTTTAATGTACAGGGTGAGCAAAACTCGATGTCCCAGCTCTGTTATGAGAAAATGAAAAACGATAGAAAAGTTCGGAAAAGAGGTTCTTAAATAGGATTAAGTAAGCTCCATTTTAACCCATATTTCATTTTGTTTCCAAGTTTGGAAACTGAAGTGGTGTGGGCTCTTACCAGATCGTAAAACTTTAATTTAATTACTTTTAAAAATGAGAAAAAGAAGAAAACACGAAACAAAAATAATTGACAAATGTCCAACCATTTAACTATAATTTATTAATTTACCAAACTTAATTTATTTCCAACAAAGTGATATGTATAAACGTTTAAATCAATGTAAAACTCTCTTTTAACATTTGTATGAAGTACGACCCTCATATCTGACAATACAGTATAAGGTTCCTTAAGCCACTGATGATGGACGTGTAGTCCGAAACATGTCTGGCATTTAAAACAAGGTTTTAACGTATATAGATATAGATCATTTTGTCGAGTAGACGTCGTTTTATTCAAATCATTAATTATAGGAAATCAATCACTACAACAAATTTTCAATGTGACCACATCCTAGTTGTAAACGCTTATCTAATCTCCTCTTTACTTCTCTTCCTGAGGCCTTACATAACATTTCTCTTGAGAGTTCATTGCATGCATTTCTAATTTTTTCCTTTAAATGTTCTAAGTTATGTGTTAGCAATTCTTGCTTGGTGCGCCGCCCCCGTCATGCTGGAAGAACATATTTGCCCGTAACTGCAATGGCACATTTTCGAGAAGCACAGAAAGTTGCTCTTGAAGAAATTGCAAATATTTTTCACTGCATAAAACACCTTCATAGAAGTATGGAGCAATTAAATGCCCGTTAATAATACCACACCAAAGTTAATGCCAAAATGTAAACATTTAATATAAAATGCACACATTAAAATTGCAGTTTGTTTCTAAAACCTACTTGTTTAAAAGTTGCGAATTTTTGATAATAGTTTTTCCTACAAATTTGCTTTTAATTTTTTAACGAATGAAGATAGCAAATTTTTTTCTTTACAAAAGTTGCTTAGACAAATTAGCTCTTTTGAACTATATAAAAATATAGGTATGTTTCTGCAAAAAAAAAGTTGTAGACGTCATTTACTTTAGTTTCCAAATTTGGAAACAAAATCAAATGTGCGTTCCATTTTAACGCAAGCTTACTTAATCCCATTAAGGAATCTCTTTTCAGAATTTTTCTATCGTTTTTCATTTTCTCATAACAGAGCTGGGATATCGAGTTTTGTACATGTACAGGGTGAGGTACATGGTGGTCCGAATTACTTGTTCTTTATGAAAGAATCTGACTCCCCATCGCGTTCTTTTTTGAGATAGTGATAATGATATAACCATTTCCAGATGGAAGTCTGTTTATATGTATTCTTCAACGATAGTGCCTAAGCGGTTTAACCAATGGAGCCACATTTTGGTGTATGAGTTTGGGGGAGACCTAGGATGAACCCAGTAGTTTTTAGTTGAAATGGCTTTAGTCCTGTGATAGAGGTGGACATACCCGCCAAATTTTCAAATAGCAATAGGGGTCGAGTGATACATCATTTAAAGCATATACTTTTATTTAAGTATACTTTATCTTTTATATATCCCCAAAAGAAAAATAGCCTAGAGGTGTTGAAAAAAAAATATTGCTGCATTTTTAATTCAGAATTTTAATATATTTTTACGAATATCTAGATTTAAAACGAATTAAACGGTTAGTTTTATATGTATAGGGATCATAACAGCAAATTCACTTTGTTTGATTCAAATAATAAAGAAATGCAATAAATTATAGGGTGTAACATTTAAAAAATATTTGACTATGATATGAAACACTTTTGGGACACCCTGTATAATTAAAATTAATTTTATTTTGTTTGGCCATAAGAGACCAACGACGGACGGCATTACGAGTACGTCCATGCTGTTTGCATTGTCCATTATCCTATACTACAAAACAAAGACAAATAATAAAAGATGCGGGTCAAAGAATAATTTCACGGCATTAATGTCACTTAACTATCAACGATTATTATTGGATACTAGTATTGTTCTCTGCAATACATATAGGGAAAAATAATTCATATGTATAGAATTTACTGAATTACATATTTTCCACTTAGGCCCACCACACATATTTATAATACATCATGACATGTCCTATTTATATGTTCGTAAATCACGTCCCTGGTGTATAAATAATACAATGTGAACGAGCTGTGGTTGTATATTCCGGATAGTTATATGCCTTAATGTATTTGGTTTATTATTTATTTCGTTTTCGAATTTCTGTTCAATTTTGACGGTGTAATTTGATAACAAATTTAGAGCGTTAATTTCGCCATTTTGTTTAATATTTTTTGGAAAATATTAAAAATAGGTAGGTACATATTTATGACTAATTATTACAACAAAAAGTTCATGTATATTAGCCCTGTATGGTCTTGCTTTGTCATCAATCAAGACAATAGGGAGCCTGAAAGTTTTTTGTTTCAAAGATCAGCGTGTTTAAATTTTATAAATAAAAAAAAAGCAAATAAGTTATTTTTTTTTCCTCTTACTTTTCTTGAACCATATATTTATAATTTTTTGGATATCTTTCTTGGGTTTTTGGTTCGGATTAACAACAATAGTGACATAAAAAACTTTTATTTCATGTCAATTTTTTTTTCTGTCTCTACCATATATTAATGGATTGTCTGAAAATCTAAAGCAAATATTAAAAAAATACAATATTACCGTCTGTCACCAAAGTAATAATGGTCTAAAATCCCAAATATACACAAAATTAAAAAGTGGAACCCAAAAAATAATAACACCCACGTAGTATACAAAATACCATGCCAAAATTGCAATGCAACATACATTGGTCAAACAAAATAACATTTAAATAAAAGGATAGGTAACCATAAAAATCCCAACACAGGAATAACCGCTCTGAAGAAACATCAAGAGACATACAACCATAGTTTTGATTATGATAAAACTACTATTCTTGCAAAGGAACGAAATAAGAAAAAAAGGAAAGTGCTAGAAATGATTTACATAAAAAAGACCAAAATAGTATAAATGATAGGACAGACATTCAACACCTTAGTCAAATTTATCATAATATAATATAATCAACAACTATCACCCAATTTAATAATTCCAATTTATCAAAACCCCCCTTAATTGACAGAAATTTAATTTCATTTAATCTAACGCCTACTACACTATCTATAACATGCAATTTTTTACACCTAACTAAAAATCACCGAGGTACTGGTATGTTTCTAAAAAGATACAATTTCGACCCGCATTTGCTTCTAAACGTATTTTCAAAATAAAAATTCTCTTACAAATATTATGATAAGACCAATAATGGAAATAATCCTAACAAAAAACAAAAAGAGAACATTAATAAGATGTTGGAAGGTAAGAATATGTTTTGTACCTATTTAAGTTTATTGTCTCTAGTATTATATTATGTGTATTTTAAGAATTTTATTTATATTTAAATAATGTTATTGTATTGTATGTTTGTAGACTGACGAAAAAAAAACAAAAAAATCTGAAGAAGACAAAAATTGTTTGTCGAAACGTCGTAAAGAAAAAAAAAATTGGCATGAAATATAAGTTTTTTATCGCACTATTGTTGTTAATGCGAACCAAAAACCCAAGAAAGATATCCAAAAAATTACAAATAAGTTATAATTTAATGGTAATCTAAACTTTTATATAATTATTTGTAAAATGTTGACTTTTAGTGAAATAAAGACATTCAAGCTGTATAATTTCAGATATTGGGCCAAAGATTTATACGCCAAATGTTGAATAATTTTAATATATTATGTATTTTAGGGAGTTTATTTTAAGCAATATCAATCAGACTTACTTCGTATTAGAAAAAATACAAATCAAAATTAATTAAACTGTAAAATCTGAATATCTGCCAAAATTGACGAGATGTCAAATATTCCTTCAAATTATTTATTCAACAGTAAAAACACAAGAGCTTTTTTTTATGCGATAAATTTCTTTTTGTAACGAAATAATTTTACTAGAAAAACTGACAAATGGCAGTTTTTCGAGCAAAATTACTGATGGAAAAATTTTGAGTTAAAAAGAAATTTATCCTTAAAAGAAAAAACCCGAGTGTTTTTGGGCAAGATAAATTAACGACCGAATATATGGATGAACAACAACAATAATTATCTTTATTGATACAATTAAATTATTTAAATGAACAGTTATTAAATACACAATTGTTATAAATTATTTCGTTTGGTGTTGTATGTTGTAATGGTTCAGTATCATACTAGATGTAGATGCTTAAGAGGAACAGGCGTTTTTATCGCTGTCAAAATGACATCGTATTTAAATGACACATTTTATACAGCAGTTAATTTATCTCTATAAAATAAACACTAATATACTGTATACAAAAAAAAATATGTCAAACTACGAAAAAAAAAAATTAAAAAAATCCAGTCATGGATCTAATTATTATATTTAAAAAAAAGTCAAGAAAATAATAAAAATTGTTGCAAATTATGTTTAGATATTCATTCGATATCTGAAAGCTGAAATTTGAGGCATACGTATATGCTTCTTTTTGTGAAAAAATGTCCACTTTTGTTTATCCATTTTTATATGCATATAAATTTATATAAATTTCACTCAATATGGTGCTTTGTATTTTGTTTGTAATTGTGGATTTTTCGTTATTCAAGTATTAGTTTCGGATTATTTTTCGGTAGTATTATAAATTAATCGTTAAAATATTGCATCCTCATCAATCACCTTGTATACGGACTAATAGAAATTTTCAACGGCCAAACATTGTTAATAAACTCCTGTTCAAAATTATCGCACCACTACAAATATTGATATTATATTTGTATTATTGTAATTTTTAGGTACAAAAAATTGAAAACTGAAAAATCTTTTAACTTTAACAAACGAAAACGAATATTAATCTCATTTAGGTAATCTAACACAGGTCTTGCGGTGTGAGGCCTTGTGTTATCTTGCATAAAAATGTATCCCCTATAAATGGCGCAAACGGCATAACATGGTCTTGAATAATGTTTTCTAGATAGAATTCGGCATTCATGGATCGCGGAAGAACAGGGACTAATTCTGTGCGTGCGTCAAAACAAATTCCACCCCAGAACATTTTTGATCCACCACCAAATGGTTCCCTTGAAGATATGGTGCAATCATGAAACCTTTCTCCAGGTCTCCGCCATACTCTATCACGACTGTCTGGAGATTTTAGACTAACTCTGGTTTCATCTGTGAATAAAACTTTCTTCCAGTCATCGATAGTCCAATGTACATGATCTCTGACGATTCTTAATCTGCGTACGGTAAGCAACGGTCCAGTGGCAGGTTTTCTGCTAGTCAATCCGGCTTCTTTTAGTCTTCTCCTGACGGTTAAAGCAGAAATTCTGACATTTCTAACATTTGCGAGTTGGATTACTTAGCTCTTTACTTGTAGATGTTCGATTTCCTAAGATCTGTTGTCGGAGAAAACTCTCGGCAACTTGACTTGTGGCCTTCTTTCTGCCCTGACCACGTCTTCTAACGTGAGACGTGACAGGTGATGAATCGTGGATTTACGCGTATGAGCCCGAAAGTAAACAACAGTCGACTGTATGGGTGTTTCAAGATGAGCCAAATCCATCAAAAGTTGTTCGCGCACGAAGCACTTCCAAGCAAATGGTCGCCTGTTTTTTCGGAAAAACTGGACATGTCACAACTGTACCAACGCAGACCAGTCAATTCTGAGTGGTACACAACCATTTTTTGCCAGTTGTCTTCCAAGAAATCAGGAAAACCAAACGCCGAAGATGGATCACTCTTCACCACGACAATGCGAGCTCTCACACATCGGCTCAAACAACTGCATTTTTGAGCACCCAAAACATCGATTTGATGAATCATCCGCCGTATAGTCCTGACTTCGCACCGAATGACTTCTTTTTATTCCCGTACGTAAAAAACAACACAAAAAACAGACTGAGAGGTCAACGTTTTTCGACACCTGAAGAAGCGGTTGCTGCATTCAGAATGCATGTTTTAGAGATACCTCAATCAGAGTGGCAAAAGTGCTTCGACAATTGCTTCAAAACGCATGCAAAGGTGTATAGATCTTCATGGGGAATATTTTGAAAACAATAAAGTGATTTTCGATGATTAATATTTGTTTTTGTTCTCTAATCTCGAAATATAAAAGGCAACCATAGTAATTAATTTTTTTAATTTGCATTAGTGACACTACGTTCACCTGAATATACAGGGTGGTCCAACGAAAAGTTTGCACCTAGCTTTTCTCTTTTTTTTGTAGTCGAATGCGAAAATGCTCGGACACGTCGATTTTGCTTTTGAGGGGGACACATTTTAAACATATTTTTCGATCTGCGCCTTTAACCCCCTAGCGGGGGTGAGTAACAACCCTAAAATTTTAAATGGAAAGAGGGGTCTAATGACATATCATTTGAAAGGACACAAAATTGTCTTTCTAATGATACCCTATTTGTCGAATTTTACTAAAACAGTTAATACGAAAACGACTTTAAAGACATTAAGCCGATAATTTTGGTATTAATGAGAAATACAAATAAGTTTTAATTATTGCGAGTGAAAACACCTGCAATCGTTAGTACATTCCAATGTTTGTTAGTTTTAACATTGCTTTGTAAAAAAAGTAAACAAGCTGTTAAATTGATTTATTAAAACGTTACATTAACAAATGTTGAAAATGTGACCCATTTGATTCCATACAATAATACAGATTTTGTTCAAATCTATTTCTAACATTTTGTAGCATATCAGGTGTTATGTTTCTGCACTCTTCTGTAATGCGTTGGCGAAGATCTTCTATGGACTCGGGCTTCGTGGCAAAACATTTATTTTTTAAGTGCCCCCAAAGAAAAAAGTCTAAAGGCGATAAATCCGGTGACCTGGCAGGCCATTCAATTGGGCCCCTCCTTCCAATCCACCGTCCAGGGAACCGGTCATCTAAGAACTGTCTTACAGGAGCCACATAGTGCGGAGGTGCTCCATCTTGCTGGAAATAAAGCCGATCAGCAGTATGATTTTGGTCATCTTCTATTATTTGTGTTATTAAAGGATCAATTGTGTCTTCAAGCATGTTTAGGTACACTTCACCAGTTAAATTTCCAGGAATAAAAAGTGGTCCTATAATATGATTTCCTAATATGCCACACCAGACGTTTATTTTTTGAGGATACTGGGTATGAACCTCACGGAATAAATGTGGGTTACTGTCATCCCAGTAACGGCAATTGTGCCTATTTACAGCTCCATTCAAATAAAATGTGCATTCGTCGGAAAAACAAATGTTAAATAATAATTGCGGATCTTCAATTAAACGCTGGCTCATTGCTTCACAAAATTGCAGCCTTCTATCAGGATCATCCTCATTTAGTTCCTGTACTAATTTGATTTTGTACGGATGAAATTTGTACGCTTTTAAAATTCGTATTATGGACGAACGGGAGACACCTGAGGCTTCAGCTAGTTGACGGGTACTTTGACTATGATCCATTTCAACATGCCCTAAAACAGCGACTTCCACAGCTTCATTTCTGATCGGTTTCTGCGGCTGGTGTTTTACATTACAGACAGATCCGGTATCTACAAACTTTTTAACTAACTTGCCAACGTACACATCATTCACATTTTTATCGGGATGTCTCTCATTAAATAAGCGAGCCGTAAGTCTAGCACTACTATTATTTTGAAAATAAAGTTTAACAATTTCAACTCGTTCTAGAATGGAATAAATCATTTTGTACGGTAAAAGTAAAATAACTTGAGAAGCAACCAAACTGAATCAATGAAAAGACTAAAATAAACGGTGTAAATTCTTTTCCTACACGTATCTGCAGTTTTTATTTCAACAAAAAACGCAAACGATTAGTGAGGAATTTAGTTCTGATAAATAAGATAGTGTTTTTGAAATCCCGTTTTTCTTCAAAGTAAATAATTTAGAAATGATTGTAGTTGTTTTCAGTCGTAATAATTAAAACTTATTTGTATTTCTCATTAATACCAAAATTATCGGCTTAATGTCTTTAAAGTCGTTTTCGTATTAACTGTTTTAGTAAAATTCGACAAATAGGGTATCATTAGAAAGACAATTTTGTGTCCTTTCAAATGATATGTCATTAGACCCCTCTTTCCATTTAAAATTTTAGGGTTGTTACTCACCCCCGCTAGGAGGTTAAAGGCGCAGATCGAAAAATATTTTTAAAATGTGTCCCCCTCAAAAGCAAAATCGACGTGTCCGAGCATTTTCGCATTCGACTACAAAAAAAAGAGAAAAGCTAGGTGCAAACTTTTCGTTGGACCACCCTGTATATATCCTCTTGCAATACAATACGATATAAGTACCATAAATTCAAAACATTCTGTTTTGACAGAGCATATTTTTACTATTTCGCAAATTACACCTTCTAAAAATATTTGGCGAGCGTGCTACAATAATTAATCATATGTAAAACAAAAACAAAACAAAAATCCAAAACTACTCTACCATATGATTATATTCTTGGCACCGATGCTTATATTCACTTATAATATCTCTTTCAGTGAGATATATCGCGACATAAAACTTTAGAAATTTTAGTAATATATTGTTGGCGAGTTGAAGTAAAAATCATAGTACATAAATTTTGGAAAAACGTAATTCAGTAGAGTGGGACACAAATAAGCGACCTCCTGCGTCGTAGTGAGTTTTGACTGGATATTATTGTTTGGCAAATAATAGATAGATATATGGCAAATATAAGGTCACACTGTTATTTTTTACAAAGCTGTCACATAAATCATCTAGAACTACGAACAATATACAGGGTGCTGAGGAAAAAATGTGACACATTCTGAATAAATCCACAATTAAAAGAATCATGAAAGCCAAAAGTGTCTACGATGTGCAACTTAATACGTCAACTTAAATTCCACTTAACGCTAAGTGGACCTTAAGTGTAAGCGGTGCAAATGGCTGTAAGCCTGGTAAAATAGGTATAGTTGCATAAACTACATACAAAACCAATCGCTGCTTATCTGTTATATTATATGTCTGACACATAATTAATTTAATCCGATCGATGTTTCATCATTTCTGGTGGTATCCTGCAATCACGTACGGTGGTGTTTCCAGCAGGGTGGGTTCAACCGTCCATCACATAGACTTTTCGGTACATATCAAGAATAATAATTTTGGAAAATTGAACATATACGAGTATAAAGCTAGAATATGTCTACTGCTATGTCGCATTAATATGGTAGTGTATTATTCATTATCACATATCATGCGTTGACGTCGATTGTTTGCTTTGTAATATTTACAAAAGTTTGTCAAAAATGGCCTATATTCCAGAGCCAAAACGGCTCATTTTTGACTATAGGGGTCTCTATGTACAAGTGCTTCACCACAATGTCCGCCATATCCTCGTTAAGTTTGGCACAACATTTTTGGCACACTCTGTATGTATACAGGGTGTTTGGAAGCTCGATAGAAAGTCTTGAGGAGGTGATAGGGCAGACCATTTAGAATCTTTTAATCCAAACATACCTTAGTACAAAGTCTTACGGTTTTCGACTTATTGGAGATTTTCGATTTTTAGTATAAAAATATGCGTTTTTTCCTGGTATCACTAAAAGAATAACAGGCTATATGAAATAGTTTTTAAAGTGTGTTTTTTTTATTTAGAGAACACACACAAAAACAAATTGACTGCAAACAAATAATAAATAAATGATTCAAATAAAACTCGTCAACTCCACAAACAAATCAATTTAATATGCTCATCTTTCACAACTGGTGAGTTCAACATGTTTAATATCTGATATATTTGAATATTGTAATTTTACGTTCTTGTAGAATCCGTATCGTATCCGTATTTAATTAACCGTCTCGAGACAATTTTCAATTTTTAAATTTTTAATGTACCACTGATGATGCGAACAACCTATCCCGAAACATGTATGGTTTGCTAAGTGTGCTCTTGAGCATATTAAATTAATTTGTTTGTGTAGTTGACGAGTTTTATTTGAATCATCTGATTTGCTCCTCGATATTATGTACTATTTAGAATAATAAATAAATGTTTTCGACGAATGTCCCGCTCATTTCCGTTTAGACGTAAGACAATATTTCGATGACATTTTTCCAAGTAGCTGAAAAGGCAGAGGTGGACCATTTCAATGTTCTGTGGCCTGCTAGATCCCTGGACTTATACTGAAGAAATCATATCAAGAAACCATTTAATAAGAAACATCCGAGAAGCTTTTCAAGTAACTACCGAAGTAAGACGTAGAGCTCGAGCATGTAACAATGGTTCTCACTTTGAACCCCAATAAAGCATGTTTCAATAGTTTATTTTGTTTCATTTACAAATTTATGATTTAAATTTCAAAATCCGAATATCTCGAAAACCGTAAAACTTTGTACTAAAAATAAAAGATTCTACATGGTCTGCCCTATCACCTCCCCAAGAGTTTCTATCGACCTTCCAAACACCCTGTATATATATATTTTTTTTTGGAGAGCTTTTTTTTATTAACTCTCCATATCATATAATCTGTAATATATGTACAGGGTGTCCCATGGGGAATCAAATCGATCTATAAATTGCATACGGAAATTTTTTTGCAAGTTTTAAATTTAACTACATCTAGGTAGCTGTGACGGCAATTAAAATCACTTGTGGCTTTCTTTTGAAAATATACTAATCCGAAAATTTAAATTCATCCTATTATTGGATTATTGTAACATTGTATAAATTGGTACATTTCAATTACTAATTTTTCTGTTAGTAACTGAATTTTTTCATCAATTCATTCATTCAATTACTAATTTTTCTGTTAGTAATTGAATTTTTTCATCAATGACTTCGCGTATTTTAAGAAATATTAATGAAAATTTCGTTCGTTTGAATAATAATAAATTAATTACTCATATTATGTACCTACTACTAATAATATTAATTAATTTTTTAAGTTATCGTCAAATTTATAGCGGATATGATTGAACATTATATTATATCTCAACAAATATGCACGTCATTCTTAGCTTGTTAGACTAAATTAAAATTAATAAAAGAACAATAATTAAAAGCGAATCGTAATTAAAATTTACATGCGGTAATTGCGCGATGCATTAATTAAAATTGGTTCATTAGGGGCGCGTTAATCTGCAGTCTTTTGTTCTAAATATCGTTCATTGTAAAGACGTAGATGACTTTTTAGCAACAATAGTAACAATGTTATTGTGTTTTAAAAGGATTGATAATTATTCTGATATTCATGAATGTTCCAACATTTATAACTATGGATAAGCCAGAGGCGGATCAAGGGGTACTGATGCCTGCCGAAAAAAAAAATTATTTTAGAAAGTATTAATGGGACTGTTATAAAGGGTGTTTCACTAACAATGGGACAACCGTTAACTAAGATACTTACGGGTCGCACAATGATGATTGACCCAAAATTGCCGTGTCCCAATGTTGATGGTTTAGGAAATACAGGGTGATCAAATATATTGTTTTTTGCTTACCAGAGTATTATCGTGCTTCTTGTGCTATCGACTTGAAAGTTTTTTAAGGTTGAGGCATGACTGCTGAATGACTATTTTTTGATGATGAACTATTGAGAATCTGAACTAGATCCAACAACATGTGCTATTAAAGCTCTCAGAGAATGCAATCAGCAGTCCTTATTTCCAAACATTCACAAACTTTTAGAGATCTTGGCGCCACTGCTTGTTTCCACATGTGCCCCTGAAAGGACTTTATCTTCTCTGAAACGCCTCAAAACTCACTTAAGCAACTCCACAAGCCAGGAAAGACTAAACGGTTTGGCGATAATGTCAATCCACCGCAGAATTGATTTGTTTGCTGCAAAGTAAGCTAGAAAACTAAACTATATAATTTTGTGATAAGCTGTTAATATTTCTGCAACGGTTTGCTAATAAAAATATACAGGGTGTTTCACTGTACAACATATAGGGTGAGTCAACATTGACGGAAGTTTAAAAAAATGTCAATATCTTCACCACTAAACCATATTTCGTGACTATCCTTTAACGTTACATTATCTGTATTAATTAACACAAACCCCGCAAACTCCAATAATCATTTTGAAAAAAATTAGCAACGCATTACGTGTATTAGAATGTGTGAATGAAGATTGAAACGAGGATACTCTATGCATGAAATTGTATTCATAAAAAATAAAATTAGGCACCTTTTGTTATATTTAAATACATTTCTCTATGAATACCTCACCCCCAAAATAGAAACTTTTGATGAATGAACGCACACATATACAATTTTATGTCCTTCAAAATCAAATTTCTTCCACCCCATAAATATCCAAACACGTGCGTTTTCCATTTCAATTCTTAATAATCATTTTGCGTATGGTTGAGAGTTCATTTCGCTAGTCATCCATTAATAATAGAGCTTTGTTAATAAAACCAAAGTTACACACACCAGTGGCCGATAAGCTCATCGCTTTAAGTCGCGGAGATTATTTAACATGGGAATCATAATTATTTAGCAGGCAGTATGCATAAAATTGCATTATTACCCTTCTCCTCTTAAACGACTCTTGTTTACATTTGGATAAATAGCATTAAATGGTGATTTTTCGTCTCCCAGTATTATATTAAAAATCTGATTGAATCCATAATAGTTATTTATGTGCCAAGGGCTTTAAGTAGATGTTTATGGCTTGAGCACGGCGATCTTACAAGCACTAGGGCCTCTGGTCCGAGGCTATACACATCTATTAATATCAGCGGTGTATAGAAACGCTTACGTCATTCTTATGGCCCCCCAAATGGAGTATCATCTTATTTTCTTCGAGAAATTAAAATTGGGGATATTCCGTTTTTATTGGAAGAATGGCTATGTAACCCCAATATTCAAATCTGGCGATAGAGAAAATGTTGAGAACTATAGAGGTATTTGCATTCAGTCAGCAATTCCAAAACCTTTTGATAAGTGCAATCGCGGCTTCACATGAAGCCGCTGTCATTAATGAAACCTGGTTAAACAAAACTAGACTGAATTCCTGCTAATTTAAACAAATTCCGGGCAGAGCCAGTAATTTTGTCCGCTATGCAACAAATCCTTTTAATAATTATTTATTACTATAACTAAATCAAATTATTTAATTTATAACTACATCAGAATGCTGTTGAATCCAATCTAAGTACGTTGTAACTCTAGTAAATACTGATGGTGTTCCTGGTTGGCATCCAGAACTTCCATATGACACAACTCCGATCAGAACTCCATTTTCATCAGTTAATGGACCTCCAGAATCACCATTGCATGCTCCTTCGCGGTGTGTACCGGATGTACATACTTGCATACTACTTAGATAAATATCACCATACGCTTCTGAGCAATCAGCATCTGCCAATACGGTTGTGTTCACAGACATCAAAACATCCGAACCCTGTTCATCGTCTCCGTCGGTTAATCCCCAACCAGTAATGCTTACTTTTTCACCAGTCAACGTTTTATTTAATGCAGCTTTTGTTGGCAATGCAACGACATTAACAGCTGAATTTAGATTTGCTGGTGTAGCTAGTTGTATTATTCCAATATCGTTCATAATGTTGGTATCATTTGCGACAAAACCGGGATGAACGAACAGTTTCTTAGAGGTCTGGATTTGCCAGGTAGCCTCTTTGTGTGAAGTGTTATGGACACCCAGATATACTTCAACATCGTTAGCACTGAAAGTAGTAAAAGTTAATTTAGAATTTCATCAATCATCATCAGCTTTCACAAAATTAATAAGAAATCGAGGACCATAATATTTTTAGCTGTACTAAATTACTTTAATGCAACTACTGTAGCACATAATATATGGAACTTCTTTAATTGGTACTTGGCTTGCTTCCTATCTGCAGTGCTTGTAAAACACCTGACCGGCAATCAGTAGATGTGGGTTCGAATCCCACTTGTGCCACTCAATTTTTTTAATTTGTACATTTCATTTTCTTTATATCGGTGATATTCAACTTAGCGAGAGCGAAAGAAATCTATTCAATATAAATTATTTACATTGTATAATATAAATATATAAAAGTGAAATAAATTAATATTTACGTCGGAAAAAAAAATAGTGACACAAGTGAGATTCGAACCCACATCTCCCGATTGCCAGCGAGTTCAACTAACGTGGCACATAGTGCCTCCACATCGGTAACAATTAACATCATCTGACTAACAATTTTGAAGAAATATCAAAAAATCAGGTCAGATTAATAGAAAAAAGTATAATCACTGTAATATGCATAGGTAACCCTATAGAAATCATTATGTAATGGCTTAAATTTCAAAACTGTTCTTACCCTGATGTGCAATGACCAGCTGTTACAATATAATTGCTTGAGATAAGGCTTCCACCGCACAGCCATTGATTCACCCAAAGGTCTTCATATTCCGTAAAGAGGAGATATGCCAAATAGGGGCGAGAATGTGGGGCTACTTCTTGACCATTTAAAATCCTTCCATCAATGGGACTTGATTTTGATGTCGTCGGCATAAATTTTGTTCTATAGTGTATCTGTAAACAATATTGATGTCTCTTTTAAAGAATTTGATTGATGCTGATTGAGGTTGAGGACTTTTACAAAAGTTGAGGTTTTAACAAAATGTTTTTCTGTCTGTATCCGCGATATCTCAAAAACTACGTAACATATTTTAACGAAATTTGGTACAAAACTATTACAGGATATGTCTAGCGACTGATTAACTTTTAGGAAACATTGGGCGTAGGCAAGGGGTTTTAAAAAGGGTTCTAAAATTTAAAAAATTCATACTTCTTAAACTTATCCAAAATATTGAATACATTTTATTAGTTTAATAGAGTATGACCTAAAACATTAACCACAAAAAAATAGATCCCAGTAGCGTTCGAAAAGAGTGTAAAAAGGGGTTAAAAACAAAAAAAAACATATTACCTAAACATAGCAGAAATATTGACTAGTTCTTTATAGCTTTGAGAGAATATGACCTATGAAATGTATCATAAAAAACTATATTAAATAGGCGTTCGAAAATAGTAAAAACGGGGTCAAAATAAACAAAATATTTCATAAAATATAAACTTATATGGAATAATTTTTTATAGCTGTGATGGAATGTAACCTAAAAAATGTCACATTAATCTTACAGGCGTTAACAAATAGTGTAAAAAGGGGTCAAAAATGAAAAAAATAAAATAAATATATTCCCCAAACATACCAGAAACATTGACTAATTATATATAGTTTGATATAAGATAATCTACAAAAACAAAACAACAACAACAAAACAAGAACTTGTTTACATAGAGGTTCATAAATAGTAGAAAAAGTATCAAAAAAATTAGACTTGAAGAATGATATATTTAGCCTTTTAAGTAGTAGTAGGCGTCCGTAGAAAAAAATAGTTGAAAATATTTTATTTGGAAATAAACATTTCTTTTCTTAATTTTTAGTGAAAAATTCTGTTTTTGTTTATACGTCTTTTAGATTAGTTTTTGTTATAGATTATTTTCTAACCTTCGATTATATATAATATAGTTTTGAGCTATGTGTATTTGACATCCTCTTTTTTACTGTTTTGAGGTTCATGATGCGGGATGAAATATTACACAGTTTATGAAGCTGACGGTGTTAGTTTTATCGCAGTTAAAGTATGTATTATTTCTCCAATTAATTATTGTCAATTAGGAATTTTTAAAATACATTTCTTACCTTTGGCATAGAAAACGCTGCTCCAAAGAGAGCGAGTGTGAGGATTAGAACTTTCATGTCTGTAGGTTGTCTTGTTTGATTTTAAATTTAATTCAACTGTTGGCTTATATAGTTGATTTTTTAGTTTTCGTATAAATTGATAAACGTTTTATCTCATAAATAATTATTTTTGAGTAGTAGGTAGGTACTTTTTTTCCGATACACGCTTAAAATCATTGTTCGCATTAAAATTTTAACTCAGGTGATAAATAAATGATAGTAATCTATTTCTTATTTTTGAGATTTATTTTTAATTTGTCAAAATTATGTTATCCAGGATGTCCCAGGAGTTGATAATACTTCGTATAAAGTATGCCACTTTCCGCCGCCGCGCAGGTTGTTAACGACCTGTAAAGCTCTAAAGGTAGAAATTGAAAATAGTTTTTTTTTTATTTAGAATTATTAAACTACTTATTTGGCATTGTAAACGAATCTGCAATATTCATGGGAATCCAAGTACGGGCTAAGGTCCATGGTAATTTTTTTGCATCATTAGTTTTCTCACTTTTATACGTGAGAAATAGATTTCTCAAACATCTTTAAAATAAATCCTCCTCTTGATACAACTCCATTAAAGTGATTCTTATCTCGCAGTACACTTCGGAAAATATGCTTATTAACAAAGGAAACTAAACAGTTTACGTACTATCATTAGTTTTACGCGCTGTATCATATTTTAAGATTTGGTAAAGAACGTCTGGGACACTCTGTATAACACGTTTCATAAATTTAATTTTTAGCTTTCCATACACTTATTGTTGGAGTTATTATTTCGTTAAAACAAATCTTTTTACCGGAAACCAGAAATACATTATTTGGCTAGAATAATATCTGACATAAAACTAATATCGAGGGTGGTTTCATAAGTGCGTAAAAAAACCATTGCCGAAACCAAAGAATGGGTTGATGTATACTATGGGGACTCTGCAAGTTTACTGAGTTTCCATTGTGACACGTGACGTTAAACGTTCCGGTCGCCCAGAAGAAGTGGTTACGCCAGAAATCGACGATGAAATGGAATCATATTTGACGATCGACGATTAAAAGTGCAGATGGCTGAGGCTGTAGGCGTCTCAACTGAGTGGGTGCATCAAATTTTCCATGAATATTTAGATATGAAGAAGCTGTCCGCGCGATTGCTCACGATCGACGATAGACACAAATGTGTGACCACCCTCGTACTTAGTGCGTCCATTTTCATCAGTTAGTGGGCCACCAGACACGTACAGTCCGATAACTTCTGTAGATGTTGAGCGAAGTTTTTCCATTTTGAAACATATGTTTACAGATAAAAGACACAATTTTCTTTTGGAAAATTTTGAAAAACATTTAATTATAAATTGTTTTTATAACTGCAAATAATAGTTTTTTAATTTACATCCCCACAGACTCGTTTCGTTCCACATTTGTAGCCCTACCAAAATCGAATAACGTACAAAGATGTAAAGATTATCGGCTCATTAGCTTAATGAGCCATTTTTTAAAACTGCTTCTTCGAATCATGCACACTAGACTCTACAGAAAATGCGAGGAGGTAAGCGGATTTAGTCAGTTTGGCTTCAAGAAAGGGTTTGGAACCAGAGAGGTCATCTTCAGCCTGCAGGCGTTGGTGCAAGTTAAGAACGCATTCCTGTACACATAGACAACTATTCTGCTTATTCAGCCAGTACTTATATTACAGATAATATGATGTTATAAATACAAGTACATCTCTATTGTAAGGGTCTTTTATGCTTTTTCTCACGTTAAGTGAAACATTTATTTTGTAAAGATTAAATAAAAGAACCTGTGTTCAAACTTTGTTTTTCCTTTTTAAAAAGTTCTTCCGAAGAACCAAAAACATAACTGGCGCAGTCGGTAGGATTTTTCAAAATTAATTGTATCGCACAGTTAATTTCTGTTTTAACAGTTAATTGAAAAATAAAAAAATCGCGGCGAAAAGATTTTTTCTTGAGGGTATATCAAGTCGAAAATCAAACGGTCGTGATAGTGAACGGGAGAACTACAAGAGTGAACCAAGTGAGCACAGAAGTCCTGGGGAAACGTCTAGCATCGACAGGAACCTATAGGCAGCCAAAAAACGTAGAATTAAGAAGACCTGGGGAAAATCTCACATCGATCGAACCTGGGGACACTAGATTAAGAAAAGAAGAAAAACGGAATACGGAAATGAAAATATTCTTACTGTAAGTCCTTTTTATTATCCTATCATTAGTCCTTAAGTTAGTTATATATTTTCGGTGAACATTGGTTGATTTTCAATTTAATTTCAATTTTAGTAATAATATTATTAAGAAAAACCTATAACATTTTATGTCAGATCCAGAATTACAAGACCTTTTGACACAATTTACAAATTTTACTTTATCTAACACAACAAATATGCCTGAAACTCCAACCAATTTTCAATTATTAAAACTTTACGTAGATTCAATACCGTTTTATGATGGTAATCCCCATACTCTAAGTATCTTTATTGATGGTTGTGAGCATTTGCTAGCAACTTTTTCCAGACAAAACGATAATGCACTAAATAGCTTTCTCATACGAGCTATTTTAGGTAAATTAACAGGCAGAGCTCTTATGCTCATCGGATGCAGAACAGAACTTAGATTATGGAATGATATTAAAAATGCTTTAATGTTAAGTTTTGGTGATCAAAGAAATATTGACTGTCTATTACAAGACCTATTATCACTAAAGCCTCTTAAAAACGAATCCGCTTACAATTTTGGTATGCGTATTCAAGACCAAAGAAGTCTAATTATTTCGAAATTAAACTCGATAACAACATACACGGCAGAAGAGAAAATAATTAATCTTAAAAATTATGACGATTTAGCTCTTAAAACTTTTATTAAGGGACTAACCGGACAAATACAAACGAATGTAAGACTAAGAAATCCAATAAGCCTGGAAATTGCTATGGGATATCTCGTAGAGGAAGAAAACTTTTTATATTCAACACAACGCTCAAACTCGCTCAACACACAAACAAATTTTAGCCCATTACAAAGAGTATCATTTACAGGACCACCGCCTACGAAACCTTCATTTCAGGTACCACAATTTCGACCACCAACTTTATTTCCACAACAACCACAATTTTCTAATCCATCAACATCTCAAAATTTTATACAGAGACCATTATTTCCAACTACGTCTTTTACAAGACCAGCATTTAATTTTCAAAGACCACAAAATCCCAATTTTGCAAATTTTCAAAGACCAAATTTCTCACCAATGTTTCGTCAAAATAATTTCCCAAGCCAGAGACAACCATATTTTCTACAGCGACCTTCACAGATGCCGCAAATCCAAAATCGTCCCAATAATGACAACACTAGATTTAAACCAGAGCCAATGGACACTTCAAGCTCAAATTCTCGTCTCAGACCTAAACACCCAAATTTTACATTTACAGAGTTACATAACCACAATTTGGAAAACCCCTATGAAAATCTATCTTATTACGACGAATATAATTATTATGACATTGAAAATCCTGACCTGTATCATTATTATAATAATTATTATGATGGTAACAATTATTCAGAATATGATAATCAAGCAGAATTTTATAAAAACGCATATGATACCTCTCAAGCTGTTCCTAGCAAAGAAGACACACAAAACACAGACATTACACAAGACAGTACCGAACTTGAAAATTTTCCAATTGTCTCGACGAACAAACATCCAACTTAATACAATTAAATTGCCTTAAAGCCAACCTTCCTTACATTTTTATTCCTACATTAAATGCAAACTTTCTAATAGACACAGGTAGCAGCAAAAGCTTAATCTCTCCAGAGTTAGCACATAAAATGTATCGTAGATTTATTTATAATGAAAATTTTAGTATTCAAACAGCACACGATATTTCTTATCATCATGAGGTAGTCGATATTCCTATTTTTAAAATTTTTAACGTAAAACTGAATCACAAATTTTATCTCTTTAATTTTAGTAAAAAATTTGAAGGTTTAATTGGAGTAGATTTATTAAAACAATTAAATGCTAATATCAATGTTACTACAAAGAAATTGACAACACCAAATGCAATAATTCCTATTATTTTTGACTCTGAAGACGAATCTCAAAATTCTTTTTATTATAGTATTACAATCCCAGCAAGAGTTCAACAAGTTGTAAAAATTCCTGTAAAACTTCCTAAGTCCAATCCTGAATATGAACAATATAATAATAAACCTTTTGTTGGTATACTACCGTACACAAAATTTGCTGACGGTATTGAAATGCCGAAAGCACTTGTTAACGTTAATAATAATTTTGCTTTAACAACAATAACAAACATAAATGAAGATGAAGTAGAATTAAATATACCAGGGCCAATTGAAATCGAATATTTAAATTTAATTGAGGTAAATTTTCTTGACAAAATAGAAACCAACGAATCATTAACTCAGGAACATGATAACCTACTAAAACGAAATTTACGAAATATTAGACTAGATCATTGTAACAAAGAAGAAAAGGAAGCCCTTAGAAACCTTTGTTATGATTACCGCGATATATTTTATTGCGAGGACATACCGCTTAGTTTTACTAGCGAAATAACACATAAAATTAAATTAAAAGATGAAACTCCCATACACACAAAAACATACCGTTTTCCAGAAGTACATAGACAGGAAGTAAAATCACAAATTTCAAAAATGCTCGATCAAGGTATAATTCAGGATAGTATTTCACCCTGGTCCAGTCCGATCTGGATTGTTCCTAAAAAGCTTGATGCTTCCGGAAAAAAGAAATGGCGCGTAGTCATCGATTATCGGAAATTAAACGAAAAAACAGTCGACGATAAATATCCATTACCAAACATAACAGAAATTCTCGATAAACTAGGAAACGCAAATTATTTTAGTACTCTAGATTTAGCAAGAGGTTTCCACCAAATTGAAGTGGACCAAAATGACATTCAAAAAACAGCTTTCTCAACCGAAGGAGGACATTATGAGTTCAAGCGAATGCCTTTTGGCTTAAAAAATGCACCTGCTACTTTTCAGCGCGTTATGGATAACGTTCTGCGTGGATTACAAAATGAAACCTGTCTTGTATACCTAGACGACATTATTATATATAGTAGTTCTCTTCAAGAACATATTAATAAATTAAACATAGTTTTCGACAGGCTCAGGAAAAGCAATTTCAAAGTACAATTAGATAAATCAGAATTTCTTCAAAAAACAGTACAGTATTTAGGACATATTATTACACCGGAAGGAGTTAAACCTAATCCTGATAAAATATCCGCAATAAAATCCTTCCCTATCCCGAAAACCCAAAAAGATATTAAAAGTTTCTTAGGATTACTAGGGTATTACAGACGATTCATTAAAGACTTCGCAAAGATCACAAAACCTATGACAAAATGTTTAAAAAAAGGCGCTAATGTTACACACGATCAAGACTTCATCAATTCTTTTAATACTAGCAAACAGATTCTCATTAATGACCCAATTTTACAATATCCAGATTTTAATAAACAATTTATTTTAACCACCGACGCAAGTAACGTCGCAATTGGAGCTATTCTTTCTCAAGGAGAAATACCTAATGACAAGCCTATTGCATATGCTTCACGAACACTGAACGAAACCGAATGTCGATACTCCACAATCGAAAAAGAACTTTTGGCAATCGTATGGGCATGTAAACATTTTCGTCCATATTTATATGGTAGAAAATTCACAATATACACCGATCATCGACCTCTAACTTGGCTTTTTAACCTCAAAGAACCCAATTCAAAACTCATAAGATGGCGACTTAAACTAGAAGAATTTGACTATACAATAGTATACAAAAAAGGCAAATTTAATACAAATGCTGATTGTCTCTCTCGTATAAATCTTAACGCAGTTGAACAAGAATCGGTAATTAACAATCCTGGCGACATTAACTTTGACGTATTAGAATATTTAAAAAATATAGATGTCGATCCACCTAATAGAAATTCAAACACCTCTCCTCAACCTTCCACTAGTAAAGAAACCCAACCTCCTAATAAAGAGAAGCAAATTAATATCATATCAGATATACAAATTAAACCACCCAATAAAAACTTACCTGAATCCACTCAAGATTCAACATTAGATGATAATACAAGCGACAGCATCAAAATTTCGGATGAGATAGTCAATAATAAGGTTAACCAAATTTTAGTATTTCCAAATATTCATTTTAAACTAGATATTAAACAAGAAACTTATGAAAACCACAAAATTCAAAAAATAAAAATTCCAGAAAATAACAATGAACAATTTATTATAAAATTCTTGAAAGAATTCACTGACCCTAATACTACTTATTACATGTATTTTCATAAGGATGAACTCTATAAAAATTTCGCTAAAACGTATATCAAACATTTTTCGGGACAACCCAAACTTATTCGATGTTTAAAAATGGTAGAAACAGTGTCTGATAAAGAACAACAACTCTTTATACTTAAAGGTTATCACGAAGGTAAAACTAACCATAGAGGAATTAATGAAACTCTTGAAAAACTTAAACGAAACTATTATTGGAAAAATATGAAAAGTACTATAACTAACTATATAAATTCTTGTGAAATCTGTCAACACATGAAATATGCAAGAAAAACCCCATATTTTCCTATGATGACCACAGAAACTCCTACTAAACCATTTCAAATTATTCACATAGATGTTTTCATTTTTAACGGCAAAAGCTATCTTACTATTATTGATTCTTTTACAAAATTCGGACAAGCTATTTTCATAGAAGGAAAATCAGCAATACACATAAGTAAAGCTCTTGTAAAATACTTCACATCCTTTGGAGTACCAGAAAAAATAATTGTCGACAAAGGGACTGAGTTCAATAATCAAACTATTAAAGAATTATTAAAATTACATAAAATAAATGTTCATTTCACCACAGCTGCACATCACGAGTCAAACTCTGTTGTCGAAAGATTCCATTCAACTCTGATAGAAAATTTAAGAATACTTAAAGAAGTAAATCCTGACGAAAATAATGATCTCATGGATTATGCTATTATTGGTTATAATAGTACAATACATAGTTCAACAAATTTTACACCATTCGAATTACCCTTTGGACATACATCTAATAGAAATCCTAATGAAATATTTATACCAACCACCTTTTATAACGATTATATACAGAACCATAAAGAAAAACTAACTCATGTATATGAAGAAGTTTCTGAAAAACTCATTGCAAAAAAAGAAAACATAGTAAGTAAAAATAATACAAAAGGAGATGAGAGTACTGAATTCAAACTAGGGCAAACCGTGTTTCTCAAAAATTCTAAGGCACGAAATAAAAAAGATAAACGATTTTTAGGACCTTTTATCATTACCAAAATATTAAGTCGAAATCGTGTACAAATAAATAATAGAAATAAAGAAAAAATAGTACATATAAAAGAACTAAAAAAACCTCCTGTTTTTACAGAGCCATCCTCATCTTCCGAGTAAATTCAGAACTACTTAACATCCACAACCTAAATCATAATCCTGGATTACTTCCATACAAACTGGGGACCGCTTATCATCAAACTGACGTGTGGACTTTTGTACAAATATATGACATATCCAACTTACTTGAAGAATTTACAGTAATAAAGGATTCATACTCTAAACTTAAATTAGTATTTGACAGTTCTACCTTTAAAGAACAATATAAACATGAATTTTATAATTCTCTTCGCATTGCTAACATATTGGAACAAAAAGTTACTGTTCAACTAAATCAAATCAATCCACTGTTATTTCAAAATAATAATAGAACAAAAAGGGGCCTTATTGACGGATTAGGTTCCATTATCAAATCAATTACTGGAAATCTAGATCAAGCAGATGCAGAAAGGTATGATAGAGCTATTAGTTCATTATCCGAAAACCAAAATACAATTAAAACCTTACTTGCCGACCAAATAACATTACTTTCAAAATCTATTGATAAATTTAAAAATACTACTAACACACTCGAACATAATCAAATTATTTTAAAAAATAGGATTTTACACCTGGAACAAACTATTAAAAAGAACGATTTACTTAGTATTGAGACATACAACTATTTTCTAATACAAACTGTCATAACTCAGTTTTCTAATACATTTCAAATTATGTATGATATTTTAGAAAGAATTGAAGTAGCAATCACTTTCTCTAAAATAAATACTTTTCATAACTCTATTATCGAACCTCAAGATTTATTTTCAGAAATTGTTTCTATAGAAAAACATTTAGATAAAAACACAAAATTTCCTTTTGAAGCAGATCCCAAAAACATATTATTATTCGAAAAAGTCATTGACATAAAAAGTTATAGTAAAAGTAACCAAATAATATTTATATTAGAAATTCCTATTGTTGAAGCCGAAAATTATAATTACTTCCACCTTTACTCATTTCCTACCCCTTCTCCGGGATTCTATAAAATTATTATACCTAAATCCAAATACCTGTTGTTAAATGAAGAGAATTACGCTTCTTCCAACGAAAAATGCAAAGAAATCACAGCTGAAGAATTCCTTTGTCAAGATGTCCAAACTACGAAGATTTCTGAAGAAACCCCGTGCGAGGTACAGATAATAAAATACACAAATAATACCTCATTCTGTAAACAAATACCAGTTAATTTAAAAGAAGTGAAAGTCCAGCAAATGGAAAATAATCAGTGGATAATAATTGCTCCAAACAGTGCAGTAGCAATACGAATATGTGGACAAAATAAAGACAATATTTTCTTAAACGGAAGTTATGTGGTTGGCATGGACAATAAATGTGAACTAAAAGTAAAACACATTCTCATTAGAAATTCGCGGAAAAATAAACCAAACTTTAAACCCATTGAACTACCAAACCTCCAATCTGAATTCAATTTAAAATTAAGAAGTGAAAACACGGAATTAAAACCATTAAAAATAGACACGATTAATCTAGACGAATTTAAAGACATTTATAGTGACTTAAATAATCAAAAACATCAAATCAATAACATTCGCGAAGTACCAATATATTATAATAAAACAAGTGTATTTACTATTGTACTATATCTAATATTAATTTTTGCTATTGCTTACTTTATCTATGATTTCTGTAAGAAAAGAACATTAACAGGGATGATTCAAAAAGTACGTGCAAGTAAAAGAAGAAATGACAACTCGAACTTTGTGGACAACCCCATAGTTCTCGACTAAGGCCGGAGGAGTTAAGAACGCATTCCTGTACACATAGACAACTATTCTGCTTATTCAGCCAGTACTTATATTACAGATAATATGATGTTATAAATACAAGTACATCTCTATTGTAAGGGTCTTTTATGCTTTTTCTCACGTTAAGTGAAACATTTATTTTGTAAAGATTAAATAAAAGAACCTGTGTTCAAACTTTGTTTTTCCTTTTTAAAAAGTTCTTCCGAAGAACCAAAAACATAACTTGCAAAACTGCCTTGATCAAAGAAAAAACGCCTTAATATGTTTCATCGACTATGAGAAAGCTTTTGATAATGTAAGACACGAACATATCTTCAAGAACTTGGATTGGACAACAAAGATGCAAAACTGATCGCGAATCTATACTGGCACCAGACAGCTCAAATACGACTTCAAAACTCAGTAACAATAGAGGAATTTAAAATAAAGAAAGGAGTCAGGCAGGGCTGCATTCTATCCCCACTGCTCTTCAACCTCTACGTGGAAAGGGTTTTTGCTGAGATGGTACCTGAAGGACCCATGGGTATTATAGTTAACGGTATTCCAATTAATCATATACGCTGCGCGGATGACACCGCAATAGTAGCCGATAATGCCAACGATCTGCAAATACTACTAAATACTGTCAATGAGGCAAGTCAACAGAGGGGCCTAAAGATTAACATCACTAAAACCACTAAAACGAAGTTTATGGTCATATCTAGAGATATCGTACCAAACGTAAATTTACAATTCCATGGAGAGCAAATAGAGCGGGTCAATAAGTTTTCATTCTTGAGGTCTATGGTGGACGACAAGTGGAACCAAGAACTTGAAATTAGGTGCAGGATAGAACAAGCAAGAACAACTTTTCTAAAACTAAAAAATTCCTCACCAACCAGAATTTAAACTTCCAACTCAGGTACAGAATGGTTAAATGTTATGTCTGGTCGGAGCGGAAGCGTGGACGCTTAAAGCTGTTTCTATCAACCGAATTGAAGCATTCGAGATGTGGATTCTGAGACGGATGCTAAGAATATCGTGGACGGAACACGTCAGAAACGATGATGTGCTCAGGATGGCTGGTTTGGAAGACCGAGAACTCTTCGAACACATTAAGAAGCGGAAGATCTCTTACCTGGGACACAGTGTACGGGGAGAGCGATACGAATTCCAACGCCTGATACTACAGGGAAAGATCGAAGGTGGTAGACGAGGCATTGGAAGGAGGAAATAGTCCTGGCTTAGAAACATACGCCAGTGGACGGGAATAAGCGACTTCCAGTCGCTCCAAGAAGCCGCCATAAATAGAATCATATGATAAGAAAAACGGAGGACGCTTTACGCAGGAATCTGCATGGCACTGAAAGAAGAAGAATTTACGGATTGTATGTTGTGCAAGTTGCTATTATCTGAATGTATCAATGGTATTGTTGAATTATTAATTGTATTATTAATTTTTCGCAAATAATATTTTGTCAGTGTAAAATTTTTATGTTTTAGATTTTATGTTTTACATTTTGCTTTGTAAGTTTCAATGTGTGTATCTATGAATAAAAAACTTTTATTACGAATTTTATTTGTTTCATTTATATTTAATCAAATAGGTCTGTGGTATATAGGTAAAAATTATAGCATTTCTAAAGAACGGGTTTAATTTTAAAGAAATAGATAGTAGGTTTTTCGCTTGCATGTTTTGCGCTCTTTACTTGTGAGACTGAAACTGATAATCATATTCCGTTTTTAGATCTTTTTGTTCATCGAGAAGTCGGGAGCTTTAGTGTATGAAATCAATTCAACACCTACATTTCTGTGTATGGAGAGCTCTTCGTGCCTCAAGGGCACCAGTTTAGTTACTGTGTGTTTAGTTATTACATAATAAAAAAAAAATATGTGTAATTATATCAAAATGTATTGTTTCAGTTGATAGTTGTTATAATCTCACTACACTTTTTACATAAATGTCTGATTACGATATATACCTAAGTAATGTTTGAAATTTCTTTTAATTACAAGGTCAGTCATTGATTTTTCGTAATATTTGAACGCAACGATTGTCTGGTATAGATAATATAATATCGATCGCTATGTTTTACCAAATTAATATTAACTGAGTGATTGCTATACTTTGTATACATCGATGTGTACTAAGTTAATAATAATAATAATAAAGGCTTTATTGTAAAATGTATGTCTTACAAATGGCGAAAATAATTTTTGTATGACAAAAAAAAATGTTGTAAGGGAGTAAATAGTTTCTAAATAGAATGAACTATTCACAGAAAAAAACTGGTATTGATTATACGAGGCTTACAAAAAATATGGGTAGATAATTTATTGTAACTAAGCTTTAAATCACCCTGTAATTTTAGAAACTGGAGTTTTTTCAATAAAAAAACTGTAGTTTTTTATTGGTGCAAACGCGTATCTAAAAAATGAATACTGTCTATCAAATATTTTTCGATTTTTTTGAAAAAACGTAAAAAACTAGCTGTTGCCCTCGAGGCACGAATAGGTCTCCATATTTAAGTGGAAAAGTAATAATTTTATGACCTTTTTGTCATTTATCTACATTTAATAAATTTTTGTTTTGTTTTAGACATCAGCTATTTTTTTTTTGTATCGGGTTTTGTGCCTTTTTCTTCTCTTTAAAGGCACTATTTATACGCAGATATTTTATATTTCAGATCTAGGCCAAATTCTTGTACGCAAAATAATTGATTTTTTTTTAGTTTTATTATAAAATTTATTTTGTCCCCTTTTCTACTATTTACGAACGCCTATGTAAACAAAATTGTTATGCTGCATGTTGTAGGTTATCCGTTAAGTGGTTTTTGAGTTATCACGGATACAATTTTTTTCTGACCCTTTTATAGAATTTTCACGGACGCCTATGGAACATTAATTTTTGTCGTGTATTTTTAACACCAATTCATCTAGTTAAATATAAAATTTTTTACATTTTAATTTTTTTTTATTTTACCCCTTTTTTTTAATATTTACGAACGCCTATGTAAATAAAAATTTTATGCTGCATTTTTTAGGTTATCTTATATCATAGCTATATATAATTAGCCAATTTTTCTGGTATATTTGGGAAACATTTTTTTTTCGTTTTTGACTCTTTTTTTTAAGACTATTTTCGAACGCCTGTGTGAACTAATTCTTTTATGTAACATTTTTTAGGTTATATTCTATCACAACTATAAAAAATTATTCAATATTTCGGATAAGTTTAAGAACTATGATTTTTTAAATTTTTGAACCCTCTTTTAAACCCCTTGCCTACGCTCAATGTTAATCACCACCTATAAATAGCCTGTAGTATTTTCGTACCAAATGTGGTTAAAATCCGTTAAGTGGTTTTTGAGTTATCACGGATACAAATTCTGACCTTTTTATAGAATTTTCACGGACGCCTATGGAACATTAATTTTTGTCGTGTATTTTTAACACCAATTCAACTAGTTAAATATAAAATTTTTTACATTTTAATTTTTTTACCCCTTTTTTTTACTATTTACGAACGCCTATGTAACTAAAAATTTTATGCTGCATTTTTTAGGTTATCTTATATCAAAGCTATATATAATTATCCAATTTTTCTGGTATATTTGGGAAACATTTTTTTTTTTCGTTTTTGACCCTTTTTGAATACTATTTTCGAACGCCTGTGTGAACTAATTCTTTTATGTAACATTTTTTAGGTTATATTCTATCACAACTATAATAAATTATTCAATATTTCGGATAAATTTAGGAACTATAATTTTTTAAATTTTTGAACCCTCTTTTAAACCTCTTGCCTACGCTCAATGTTCATCACCACCTATAAATATCCTGTAGTATTTTCGTACCAAATGTGGTTAAAATCCGTTAAGTGGTTTTTGAGTTATCACGGATACAAATTCTGACCCTTTTATAGAATTTTCACGGACGCCTATGGAACATTAATTTTTGTCGTGTATTTTTAACACCAATTCAACTAGTTAAATATAATTTTTTTTACATTTAATTTTTTTTTTATTTTACCCCTTTTTTTTACTATTTACGAACGCCTATGTAACTAAAAATTTTATGCTGCATATTTTAGGTTATCTTCTATCAAAGCTATATATAATTAGCCAATTTTTCTGGTGTATTTGAAAAACATTTTTTTTTCGTTTTTGACCCTTTTTTAAGACTATTTTCGAACGCCTGTGTGAACTAATTCTTTTATGTAACATTTTTTAGGTTATATTCTATCACAACTATAAAAAATTATTCCATATTTCGAATAAGTTTAGGAAATATGTATTTTTTATATTTTGACCCCTTTTCCACTATTTACGAACGCCTATGAAAGTAAGTTATTTATGACACATTTTATAGGTTATATTCTATTAAAGCTATAAATAATTAGTTAATATTTCTGCTATGTTTAAGAAGTACGTTTTTTTTAAATATTTTTTACCCCATTTTACACTATTTTCGAACGCCAATGTGGTCTAATATTTTATGTTAAATACTTTAGGTTATATTCAATTAAATGCGTAAAAAATTATGCAGTATTTCGGATAAGTTTAAGAACTATGAATTTTTTTAATTTTTGAACCCTCTTTTAAACCCCTTGCCTACGCTCAATGTTTCCCAAAATCTAATCAGCTCCTTGCCATGTCCAATAGTATTTTTGTACCAAATTTGGTTAAAATCTGTTAAGCGGTTTTTGCGTTTTCGTGCATACAGACAGACAGACAGACAGACAGACAGACAGACAGACAGACAGACAGACAGACTGACAGACAGACAGACATTTTTTTAAAACTACTTATTTATGTATAAAATGACCAAAAACGAGTATTTCCGGTGAAATTAAAAAATTTTTTTTTTTCATGAAACTAATAGTCTCCATATATACATATATTACATATATGATATGGAGAGCTAAAAATAGTCACTTTTAGAAGTTGACCTAAATCATCATATTTTCGGCCAAGGAATTTGTGCTATTCCGTTGTACACGTGATTTCCGGACACCCTGTATATCCATAAAAATGTTATCGAAATCCGACTGTTCAAGTTTCTGTACAGGCAAAAACTCATAGGATTTCCATTTGTATATTTGGAGGCAAGTTTGTAGCGTTGATCTTTTTGTACCTGGGACGGCCGCTAGCCGAACACTCCGGGCACTCCATTGGATGAGATGCTGTCCTAACGTTCACTATAATACGGTTATCGGTTCCTGCGTCCTAACACACTGCTTTTGTAAATTTCATTACAATTTCTACTGGGTGGTCCAATGAAAATGAAACAAATTCTTCGACATGTCGATTTTAATTGTGAGAGGCATATTTTATGGCACAATTCGGGTTTTCGAGCGGTTAGCGTCTCGCCCAACAATGCTGATAGTTCTTTGACAAATTTAATTGGCAGTTAAGTAAGAAATTTAAATGCCAAAATTGACAATTTTTTGTTCCTTTTACAACAACAATAGAAGTAAGGTGATCGGCTCATGTCAGTTCTGGCCAGGGCCCCCGCAAGGCAGTTGGCTACCCGTGTGCGAAATCAAATTGTCGCCCCCCACACCTGAATAAAAAAATTATGTTAATATTTGACTTAAAAAAAAAACATTTCTTCCAAAAAATATACAAAAAAAAAATAGCAAAAATAAGGTTTTTCCTGACAAACTAACCAAAAATTTTGTCAGACTATCCATTATTACAAAGCTTACCGGGGCCTGCAGCTGATCTCAGTTGTTGTAGAAGGATAACCCCTATTATTTTGTAGTTTCAATTATAATGCCGGGGGAAACCGTGAATATAGTTTCTTTAATATGTTTTTTAAATTAAAAGGATTTCATATCCGTAAATATAATAAATGAAAAATAATTTAATGGCAAAGCGGACTAAAATGCTGGTTTTACCTACACAAGGAATTTTGTTTAATTCAGCAGGGCCCCAGTCTAATTCAATAGAACCAGACCGAGGCATGGGTCGACAGATACTGACGAATTCGTTTCACTCTTGTTATGAGCTCGTCAGAGTACCATAGTCGTTGCCCATCTACAAATATCGGCCTGCATTTAAGCACAATAGGATACACAACAGTAGACACATGTAAACACGTATCATCTACATGTACCTAGTAATGCATATCCTATACCATGTAGAGGCCGAACAAACTCAATGTATAGGTAAAACCAGTCGTATAAATAGAAATAGTTTACCGAAAAATATACAAAATTAAATAGTTTTGCACTTTTGTACTAATAAATACAGTAAGAACGAAAAGTTACACATAATAATTTAGATAACCCTTGCATAATATTATTAATTTTTGTTGATATTTCAACAGTCTATGTAATTTTTTGTATTAAGAATAAATCGTAATTTTATTTATTTATTTTTATCTGAATTTTAGTTGAATTATTCGCAAATATTCTTGGTATGTTGAAACATGTTTTAAATTTTTATCTTGCAAACGAAGCAACATATAAAAAAATAAAGTCAGTGGCGTATATTTTAATTCTTCTCTATTAAAAAAAACCCTTCCCAATCCAGGGAAAACGTTTAAAGTGTGAAGAAAACCAAATCATTGATCAACATCATCATCCGATATTCTTGTCTCCAATCTTTTATATTTTCGATAAGATCTTATGTATCGAAATTTAATGCCATTTAGCCTTTATCCTATTCCTATTTATCCTTTAGCTGTGCCACATCTTTATTGGACACCGCGGACCATGTTTTCAGATATATTGTTAATGGCAATTTTAATTCATCACAGTAAAGCGTTTAAGAAAATTAGACCTCAACTTTTACCAGCAATTTTAAAATTCATTGGGCTTTCGTCAAATGCTGTAGAACTCCTAAATAATTATTTGAGTACCTACTGAAACTGGCAAAGGTTGCTTTAAATTGAATATATTGTGGCGTTCCACAGAAGTCTACTTCTAGGAACCTTATTATTATCAGTATATCACTGCTTGTCCTCCGAGCAGCGAACAATAATGTGATACACATATTATGTATGGTGATGATAGTCAGATATATTTACTCCAACAACATCTGGACCAACAAAGGAAACATGGCAACGTCGGTACAGATAAGAAATAGGAGTAGATATTTGATGATAAGCGTACCACAAAAAGATAAAATCTGTTCACATGGCCCAGTTAAACAATTGATGTCGCCACACACATACAAATGATAATGTTTATCAGTGTATGAAATTCACTTAACAATAATTTCACTCAAGTATTGCCGATAGAAAGTTTTTAAAAAAATCGAATCCACACAAATAACTCGAATATAATTCAGATCATTGAGACCAGAGGATTTTTACACCATCCAAGCGATGTTGCATGCAAAAAGTATACTATCAATGGTGATTTCTAGAAGTTTATAGTTTCAAACTTCTGGTTTGATAACAATGATAAACGCTTTCTTTTCCGGCTAAACGGTAAAATTGTAATATTATCACATAAAGTGCTCTCAAATATACCCTTGACCAAAGATTTATACAACAACATCCTTGCTTTGACTATTTCTCATGATAAATCCCAACGACTGTGCAGCGGAAGCAACTATTCTTCAATGTGCGGAATGAATGTCAATTCCTCATCAAATGTAACCCCGATATCCCTAATCTAGTGCAACCTATTGAGAGCCTCACCAGTTAAAGAAAGTATGTTACATTTTGACACATTCAAGGAGAGTCTGTGATTGAAAAACCAAAAGGAAAGAATATCCATACCGCTCTGTAACGTGTAACAGCCATTTAACAAACTGGCCCGATGAAGAATCTTAAGGTCATCTACATAGGTTTGATGCCTGAGGCACGCTGGAGGTCAAGGGGTAAGCAAAGTATCTAAAACCCTCATACTCTACAAATTGAGTTCTAGCTAACAGGTAAGATCGAAACAATAGTAAAAGCGGATCAGAAAAAAAACGTTCCAATTTAGCCAACAGGTGGAAAGAACATAAATCTGTTGAAGACGATCCAGTGCTGAGCAAACATGCTCAGAAAGCGCTGGTATGGTTATCTAATACTTCAAAATTCCCTATATACACTATCTAGGATATTTTAATTGGTTTAGTTATCTGACTATTACAAAACTCATAAACAAAATAGCAATCAGAATGAAACGCAACGCTCTAATATTGTTTTAGATTATGAGATATTAAATGGTCATTAATACTATTATGGTGATCCATATAAACATGTACGGAAACCATTACTTGAAAATACGATATGCTTGTTAACTAGTTCCATCAACGTAAATACATTTGGAATAAACGCATTGTTTGTTATTGAAGTTATATGAGAACAGTTGTATTATTTTGTTATGAACATTGCATGTAGCTGATAGTTGTTGAAGATAGAATTACGTGCCAACAATATTGTTTTGCATATCATAATGACTAAATTCTATAACGAATTTTATCACTAAATTGTTGGAATATAAACAAAATTATCAACAATGATATCTTTATGCCAATATAGTCAACAGTGGATTGTATAATAATATGACATTTGATCATAGGCCATGTGTGCCAGATGAAAATTACTGCATTTCGTAATTAAAAATATCTACAGGCGTTGTTAACTTATTGTCAAATTTTCTTGTTACGTCTAAACATTTCACGGCAACCATACTATATATTTAAAGGCAAATGAATCAACGCCTACTCCACAAATGAATACTGTATATTTGTTAAATTACATTCTGTCCCACCGGGAAGGGATTCAATCGATTATGGAGAAACACCCTGTAGATCTGATTTAAGATTGATATATATTATTATTTTTAAAGAGCACATTATTTAGTTGTAGCCAAAATTGTTTGGGTAGTAGGTTCATTGATTATAAAAGTCCATACAAAAATCTTAAATCAGATCTATAGGGTGTTCAAAATGAAACAATCTCCAAATTATTACATGTGTTTTTTGAATAATTCATCCAAACAGTTCCTAATTTTATTAACAAAAATATTTGTAAATTAATTTCTAGAAAAAAAACATGTTTGAATAAATAAATATTTATTTGTAACAAACAAAGTATTTATTGGAAGCAATCTATCAAATTTTCCGGAACAAATTATTTGTTTGGATAGAACAAATCACATATTTAATGTAAAAAAATGTTTATTCAGAATAAACAAATATTTATGTATTCCAAGTAGCAGCACCTTTGAGCCAAGTACATGGAGTCTTTCTTCTAAATAACTCTAGTTAGTTCAAGCAAACAAATATAGCCTTACATTTTCGGGCCTTGTTAACAAGTAAGTATAAGTACTAAAGTCAAATAAATATGTATTTAAATCAAACAAATACTAGTTGGGTATTTCAAATACACCATGTATTTGTCTCAAGTACATGGATTGTTCGTCGTATACCGAAGAAATATTTGTTTGGTTCAACTTCATTTTTTTTTGATCCAAACAAATATTTTTTTCAGTGAAAAGCTATAAAACTCGCGGTGTAGTTTCTAGGCAGCCTGGCCATAGCATTAATAAGTACAGCATTCCGACTCCACGTTCGCACTTTGAAAAAAACTGTGACGTAAGATGCCGCCATTTTGGGTTACAAGTCAGGTCCTGACTAAGAATAATTATAGTTTTTGGTTTCTAACCACAGTACTGTATTTTTATTTTTGTAAAAATTTTTAAGTACATAATAATATCGCTGTCAATTTCAGAAATATTTGTGGTGTGTCATAGTGATTGAAAACAACCTTGAGTGGTGTTATCAGTTAAATGTTGACATGATTGGGTGATTTTTAATAACTACTGGAAAAAGTTGTTATTGTCAAAAAAGAATTAAGATTGTCAGATTTTTGATTAGTTTTCAATTTCTATATTATATTGGTCAGTTAAAATCGTTTCAGTTTTGTATTTAGTTTGTTATTTTTCTTTATTATTAAATCGCGTTTATTTCAATTTTCGTGGTTTATTATGAATATCGTTGTAGTGAGTTAAACGAATAGTTTAATTCACAAATTACAACAACAGCAACTTTAAAGGCAAATTTTAGCAAAGACTTCTTGAAACTTTATAATGATATTGTCAATAAAATAACAACTAGCCACGCGACAACTTGTGTTTATGTTTCACTTGTATTTAGTTTAAAAACATATTAGATACTGTCATTTCGTAATATAAATTTTACGGTTATACAAATAGTTGTTATAAACGTAAAATTATCTAGTATTCATCTTTATTTTTACTTATTACTCACCTAACAGGATCTTTGGGGAAGCGAAAAAAATGTTTAGAGCAAGTGTACCGCTTATTGGGACAACATTTTGCAACACACACATGTCCTCCGTGATTATTCATTGTATGAATCCCAAGACACGTTAATAAAAATAAAATCCTTTTAATTCTCACGAACACTATACCAAAAACACAGATTTAGATTTAAACACAATATTTATTTATCTCGTACACGCCGACAATGAACTATATATTGAACACAGGAGTGAACTGTATCTATCTACGTCTATGCAATTATTTTGACGTTGTAACCCATAATGGCGGCATGCGCGACGATATGCGCAGGACGGCTTGCAAACTTGAAAGTCAGAATACTGTATTATTTATTATACTGTGGCCTGGCGACGTATGCAGAATACGCGAAAAAATATCTAAACTAGAGGCGTAACACAGGGTAATCTCCAAAGGGGTCAAGCTTTAGGCAAAACATGAAATATTCATGTTCAACCCTTCGTGAAAAAGTTTCAATATGTTAAATCAATTTTCAATAAAATAAATACAATACAGAAATCGTGGAAACAATAAAATTGATTTATTATCCATAAATGGTATTGTTACGGAATCCGAACAAGCTTGTAAAATCCAGAAACGGAATTTAATTATACTACTTTCCAGTAATCTTTACGATGTCGTAGGTAAATATCTATACCTAACAGCGCACAAATTACATCCAAACACGAATTTCTCTCAACAATAATAAACATACAAACAACCAATTTATTTCGTAATTTATTTTAAATGATTTCCTTTTCCTTTATGCAGAATTTATAATTTCCAAATTCTACATCTGTTTTTCAATAAATAAACTACAAATATCCCTTATATACATATATATATATTTTTGATAATTTGGTATAAAGTAGGTCAGATTTTATATGCACTGCATGAGCTAAATTGTACAGGGTGTCCCAAATTCGATGACTCTATGGAGTTTGTCAAAAAACAGAGGAGATGGCAAAGATCAGGATCAAGATGTTATGTTTTGGATAAAACTAGCTAAGAGCGATAAAGGCTTATAATCTATTCGTTCTTTTTCAAGAAATAAGGCGATTTTCGAAATCAGCTCTACAAATCCAAAAAAGCCAACAGAACGTTTAGTAGGTACGAGAAAAAAATAGGAATACAGTGACGTACTTAGAACATTTTTGGAGGGCCTAGTTCAGGATCTATGATATAAACTTTTGTTTTTCTAAATGGAACACTGAGTATATTTTAGGATATAGGTATCGATTATTCTTTTAATTAATTTTATCGCATATACCGGGTGTCCGACCAGGAAGGGATTTCGATCGATTATGGAGAAACTACATGCTATCTTTGTATTAAATACTAAATGTTAAATAAAATCTCAATTTCAAGATCATTTACACATTATCCACGTGTATCTACTACCCTTATTTTCTCAATTCACTACGATAATATAAAAAAGGATCTTATTATAATATTAGGTTTAGATATCTATACACATACTTACATGAAATAAACAATCATGCATTAGTACTCAAGCATTTTAAGATTTTTTGTCATCGTTTTAATTATAATTAACTCATAACATCGAAAAGGGATCATATAAGTACCCTAGGTTCCACACCACTATATTAACGATTCAACGGACATTATTTTTTTATTTATTATATAATATATGTAGTAATAATAATAATAATAATAATAAAGACTTTATTGTAAAAAAAAAAATATTCTTACAAAAGGCGAAGATGAAGCATTGCTTCCTAACTTAACCTAAATTTAACTTACATTTTACCTTAAACTAAACTGAAAATGGTTTTATGTTGTTGGCCAAAATAAGTAGCTTTTTTACAAATTAATATCTTCTATTACGCGTCTGACAGCGCTCCTAAACGAAAACCCCTGTAAACTTTTTATATTCTCCGGTAGGGCGTTGTAATATTTAGAGACCGTATAGGAAAATGACCGCTCAAACATTGATGTTGCGTGTAGCGGTGGCGTAATGACAGTTTTATGACGAATATTCACATCATGCACAGATCCCCGGAACTTCAATCTTTCATATAAGTATTCCGGCTTTTTTCTTGTAATAATTTTATTAAACAAAATTAGTGAATGAAAGATCCGACGCTGTTTCATTCTTAACCAGCCGATTTCCTTAATTTTGGCGCTAATGCCTCTTTCACCCCTACGAATTCCACACACAAGCCGTGTGCATGAATTCTGCATCAGCTGAATCCTGTTCTCATCAATCCTTGTTAAACAAGGACCATAAATAACATCGCCATAATTAAAATGCGACAGTACTAAACTGTCGCATAAAAGTTTTTTTGTTTGCCAGTTAAGCCATCTTCTACTACCGTATATTGCTTTTAAATTAGCAAAAGCCCTCCTCATGCAAAGGCTCACATGCTTCGTAAACCTCAATCCGGTATCCAGTACGATCCCCAGGTTTTTTGCAGAGTCAGTGCTCTTTAAAGCGACATTATCAATCACCACAGTTAAGTCCTTATTGCGCTCTTTATGGCTTTTATTACCAAACAGTAAAAGTTCCGACTTCGTTGGATTTATTTGTAACCCATGAGATTGCGATACTTTCACAATTTCTGAAATGTCACGATTGATCCTTTCCACACTTTCCTCGACCGCATTTGGTGCAAATGATAAATATATTTGCGTATCATCCGCGTACATGTGCGCCTTACAAAATTGTAAGGATTCGGTAAACTGGGACGTATATAAAGAAAATAAAATTGGGGATAAAATAGAGCCTTGCGGAACGCCACTCCTCAATCCTTCTATATGCGATAGCTTTCCTCTATGGGAAACCATTTGACTACGCTCCGTTAAATAGTTTTTAATTAGGGCGGTGGATGGACAGCTGAAACCCATATACCTGAGAATAGCAATCAATAAACTATGATCAAGCCTATCAAATGCTTTACTGTAATCCAGCAGCACCAAACCCGTCATTTTACCTTGATCAGTAGCCGTAAATAGATCATCCGTGACATTAAGCAAAGCAGTGCAACAACTATAATCGGATCTGAAGCCCGATTGAATTTCGGGCAATAAGCTTTGTTCCTTCACGTATCCCTTCACCTGGTCATCGAGAATTCTTTCAAGAATCTTGCTCATCGTAGGCAAAATACTCACAGGTCGCAAATCCCCGAAATCGGACGGGCTTGATACTTTAGGCAGAGGAACAACTTGACTAATTTTCCAGATTTTAGGGTACATGTTTTTTTCAATACAATAATTGACAATGTGAAGGATCACGGGCAAAACACAAGGGCAGCTACGACGTAGCATATCCAAACTTATACCATCATGTCCCACTGCTCCACTTTTAATTGAGTCTAAGGCTTTGGCTATATCTTCTATCTGTACCATTTTAAAGTCAAATCTATTTGCTTTCGGATTATGGTTAGACGAGTAAAAGTGTAAGGTCTCGGCAGCAGGTTGCCCGACAGGAATGTTCACAAAATATTCATTTATTTTGTCAAGATCCTCCAAGTGTTGAGGTATATTTGTTCTCTCTTTGCCATAAACATTCATATCTCTTAACAACTTCCAATTATTCTTAGAATTATTTTGTTGAATACGGCTCTGTAAGAAAGATCTTTTTAAACGAACAGTCTCCATCGACACACAATTCCGCAGCACCCTGTATGCTTCCCAGTTTTCTGGAATTTTTTGTTTTTTATATCGAGTGAGGGCTTTATTTCGTTGTTTTTGTAAATTCTTAAAATCGTTGGTTATCCATGGCGCTCTCTTTTTTGTTATTCGAACTGTTCTAACTGGGGCATGATTATTAAAAATATTTATTAAACAGTTATTAAACATTTCTATTTTTGTGTCAACATCATTTTCATTATAAATGCTGTGAAAAGGGTGATTCATTAAATCTTGATAAAACATGTCTTGGTTAAAATGTTTAAAATCTCTGAATGTATGAAAAAATGGTATTGGTTTTTGTTGCCTCGACATATTTTTAAGTATACAATGTATAGGTACGTGGTCCGAGAAGTCTATTAAAAAATCTAAACGAGGTTTATCAATATAGTGGCTGTTTGAGCAAATGATAATGTCTAGAAGCGATGGGTTGCCAGTACCGTATCTAGTGGGTTGTTCAATTAGTTGTTTTAGATTATAGTCATCTAAAATAGTAAGAAATCTATTAGTACTAGTAGAATTTATATCAAGCATATTAATATTAAAATCTCCAAGACATATAAAATTGTCACAGTCAATTAGGATCTTGCAAATATTCGATTCAAACTCGGAATTAAAATCTGTTATATCAGTTAGGCCGGGGGGTCTGTACACGATACCCAATACATGCGAAATACCATTCAACTTAAAAGATATCCAAAGCTGTTCCGCAAAACACGAATCAACGTCAGAAATAGCCGTGCAAACAATTGATGCTTTGACATATATCAAGACACCACCACCACGACCACGAAGGCGGTCACGTCTCCTTAGGACATATCCATTTATCTGTATGGTATCGTCAGAAACAGCGTCTGTCAGCCACGTTTCGGTGACACCAATAATATCTAACCTGTTATTCAAAATATAACTCTTAAAATCTAAAAATTTTGGCAGAAAAGATCTAATGTTAACATGCATTATATTGAGATTAGCCATTTTTAATTAGGATTCATCCAACAAAAACAAAATTATCAATACATACAAATAATGTTCTCAGGCACTCTGGTTATTCGACGACATTAAAGCTTCTACTTGCCTGGTAGAGTTAATCTTAATCTGTCTATCGCTATCACATTTTTTCGCGTAAACATAGCCCTGCCTACACCAAACGTACTTGTAACCCACTGCTTTCAGCTCCCTGGCCTTTCTGAAGAGCTCTCTTGTCAACCTCGGTAAATCTTCATTAACAAAGATTTTTCTTCGGCTTTCTGACTCTATACCACAGGACTGTGTATCTAATTGTTTACCTTTTCTTTGCATTAAAACACTGTTTCTTTTGGTTTCATCTGCAAATGATACTAAAATCGGCTTTCTTTGGTGCTGTCCAGGGAGCGTTGTTATTTTATAATCACTTTCATCCACATCAATGTTCAGTTTACTAAATATCTTGCAGATACCGCTTTTAATGTTTTTGTCACTATCAAGCCCGTTTATGATAATGTTTTTCTTTCTACGTTCGAGGTCATTGCTGGTATAACCCTGTTGAAGTTCCTGGACTTGCTGTTCCAATTGAGTAATTCGATTGCTTTGACCTACTAGATCTTTTTTGATCTGTTTGTTTTCTTTCATCAAATTGTTGACGGATGTTTGGAGGTCTTCAACCATAGAACCAGTGTAGGTTATAGAATGTTTGAGTTCTTCATACATAAATCTTACTGCATTGAGAATCTCTCTGTTACTTGGGCTGTTGGCAGCGAACACATTTTCAAAATTGCACGAAGATCTACGAGTTTTACCTTGTATCGGCGTGTTGCGATCATTTTGCTCTGTTTCCTCTACCGAGTCCTCATCATCATCATCATCAGAGCTCTCGACGCAGTGACCACAAAGCCATTTGTCATTGGTTTTGTGCTTTTCAAATTTTTCAAATTGTTGTTCGTTAAGTCCTGAACACAGTCTATGAAACCATTTACCACATTTTCCACCACATTTAATTGTATATTGCGTCTTATTAATTTTTTGACCACACTCTGAACATAGTGTGAGTTTTCTTCTGTTACCCATTATTTTGGCTATCGAATAATGTAGGTACGGCACTGCTTACTGTTTACACTTTTATCAGGTAGATATTTTATATTTCAATTTTATATGCACATATATATTACCAAATAACTGGACTTATAGCTCAAAGAAAATCGTATCAAGAAAATCCAATAAGACTGATGAACTCTCTATAAAAATCTCTACAAGATGATACCAAATTCAAAATTTTCAGCTTAGTATATCGCGAGAAAAAATCGAAATTTCAGGACGACAATAAAGTAGTGGTACACTACACTCTTTTATTATTCTAGTACCTTATCAAAAGCAGTCGAGTCGTCTAGAATTAGAGGTCAAGCCTTAGGCAACACCTAGAATATTCGACATTTATCCGACATTTCTATACTGCTGCTATCAGTTTGTAGCAACGTAAGATCATGTAGGTATAAGACTGGCAGATGACAAAACAACAAGTGAACCCGACGTGATATTTGCTCTTCTCTCATCCAATGAATTACTTCATTTACGTCCCATACCAATTTTGTATTATTATCAGGATCCTGGGAATTTTCAATGGCTTGTAAAGCATTAAACTATGGCATGGTTAAAAACAGTAACATGTTAGTTTTGTGATTGAAGTGATTTTCTTCTCAAAAAATAAAATAGAATCCATTCATCTTACTAAATGTCCAAACATTAATCTCCAACTTTTATACACCAATGCTCAGATTGATGCTCAAACTATGTATGCATATAACAAAATTATTAATGATGCAGTGCTATTAATAAAAAGGAAAAATTAAATAGTTTCGGAAACGTTCATCATTAATAATCAAGAAGATAACAAAACGCATAACATTGATGGACTCATAATATATTTTCCGTAATTCTGTTTTATCTTTTGTACTGCCGAGGACATTGCTGCAAAATTTAGACTGTTACTAAATTGGATTTTATATCTAGAGGCTAATGCTAAAATGGCTTGTATAGCAATTAGGTACTCTGCATTTCATTGCAAGAATAAATGAGGAAATCTTATTTTTGTGGTTTGTATTAAGGCCAAATATTAATGTATATTTCAGCAGTCTGTTTTGTGATTGACTTGTATTGTTGCTGTTAGATGAAGGATGAATAATTAAACTAATTAATAAACAAATTAAAAAAAGTGGAATTGTAGTACATGTAATGTTTAAAAGTGTACAGTATGTCCACGGATGCGGTTAACAAGAGGACAAATGGACCAAAAATTGAAAGATACAAAAAACAGTTATTCTTGATAAAACATGTTGCTTGTCAAAAAAATAAGAACTAATATGAAAAAAAATATTTTTATTCCAGAGTTACAGAAAAATATTTTAATTTATGTCCTGTGTGCATGTCCGTATTTTACTACTTTTACTTATTACCTTTACCATTGTCTTTAAAAGACAATGCCTTTACCAATGTAAACCCAATGGTACCTTATTCTTTTTGTAGTAGTTGTCAATGTCAAAAAGTTATGTCAATGGTAAAAGTATTGCCCAAAATGCGGACCGTAGAACAAAGAGCAAAGTAAATTTGCTGTAGAATTCCTACATTAGATAGCGATAAGGGCAGTGACTACATCCATAGCATTGCACTATAAAAATTCTTTGATCTACGGTCAACATTTTGGGGAATACTTTTAACACTGACAAGACAGCTTTTTTGACATTGACAACTACGACAAAAACAATAAGGTACCTAATGTACCACATGGAAAAAAATATATTTTCATAAATTCAAATATTTTTTTGTAACTGTGGAATCAGGGTTAGGATTAAATTTGGGGCATTTTTTTATTTATCATTTTACGCTAAGAGACCAAAAAATGACTGTTTGCTCTTGTTTAATTTTATATTTATGACTTTTTGGGACGCCCTGTTTAATAAAAATATTTTTTTTTTCATAGTAGTTCTTATTTTTTCGACAAACAAATTTTTTTATCAAGAATAATTTTTTTCGTATCTTTCAATTTTTGGTCCATTTGTCCTCTTGGTAACCGCATCGGTGGACATACTGTATATAATAGTAAAGAAAATACAGGGTGTCCACGGAATCACAAATAATTTGTAATTTGCAAATTTTCTATAACTTTTTTATCTTTTTCGAAAATCAATGGGTACAATATTTCTAAACAACTGGGGAGAATTACCCATATACAGGGTTATTCACGCCATACGACACGGAATAGTATGGCTAAACTATTTAATTTCCTAAAAGTTTTATTCATGGATTCGATAAAAATGATTTATGGCTACATTTTAAAAATATTGTGAATCTATACAGGGTGTCCCAAATATAAGAAATGAACGATAGTTGTGTTTTTTTAATTGGAATGCCCTGTATATGAATATATTTTTAGATTCCCCGTTCAAAATGAACCTAACTTTCATTAAAGTACATTTCACCCAAACCTGACAGTTTATTAAATATTTACTTATTTGTTCGTTCTTCTTAAGCCAGTCTGGGCTGATAAATATACATACAGGGGCCTAAATACAGGGTGTTAGTAAATAAGTGCGACAAACTTCAGGAGGTAATTCTGCATGAAAAAATAATGACATTTTGCTATATAAACGCATGTCCGGAAATGTTACGTTTTCTGAGATACGGGGTGTTAAAGTTTTTCTTAAAAACTGAAGATTTATTGATTGCTCTGAAACTAGTGGAGATATGCAAATGAAATTTAGTGGGTTTATTAGGTAATCGTATGCCCGCCACTGATGAACATAATTCTTAATTGCATGTCAAAAAATCCGCAATAACTACCTCTTAGAACCCACTAAATTTCATTTGCATGTCTCCATCAGTTTCAGAGCAATCATTAAATCTTCAGTTTTTAAGAAAAACACCCCGTATCTCAGAAAACGAAGCATTTGCGGACATGTGTTTATATAGCAAACTGTCATTATTTTTCCATACAGAATTACCTCCTGAAGTTTGTCGCACTTATATACTAACACCCTGTATAAGAAATGAACCATAGTTATGTTTTTTAAATAGAATGCCCTATATATGAATGTATTTTAGAAATAAACCTAACTTTTATTAAAGTACATCGCACCTAAACCTTACAGTTTTTTAAATATTTTTATTTTTATAAAAATATAGACATTATTTGAATGAAAAAATTCACACCTATTCGTTTGGTCTTTTTAAGCCTGTCTGAGCTGATAAATATACCTACTCATCACTTGTTACGCCAAATATAAAAAAAACCCCAATACTAAATACAGTGTGTCCAATAATATAAGTTATAGGTGTGCATTTTTTCATTCAAATTATATCTATATTTTTATAAAAATTCAAATATTTAAAAAACTGTCAGGTTTAGGTGAGATGTACATATGTTGTATATATACGGATTTCCGTAAGGCATTTGACCGCATTGACCATTATATACTCTTGAAGCATTTAGATAGGATTGGTTTTTCCAATGGACTTGTTAAGCTGTTTGAATCTTACCTTGTCGATCGCATGCAGTTTGTTGAGTGTGAAGGTTATAAGTCCAGAAAGTTTGCTTCAACATCAGGTGTGCCACAGGGATCAAACCTTGGCCCACTATTGTTTAACATCTTTATTAATGATCTTGTTGAAATTATAGAATGTCCCAAATTGGCTTATGCTATTTTGTAGGATTGACTCCATAGAGGACTGCGTGGTACTCCCAAACGCACTGCGAGTTGTCAACAACTGGTGCAATCGAAATAAGCTCTATTTGAACATTTCTAAATGTAACGTTGTTAGCTTTCACAGAGTGAAAACCCCAGTAATTTGGAATTACCCTATTGGAGCTGTACCCATTGAAAGACTTTCGCAGGTTCGAGACTTGGGTGTATTGTTTGATGAAGCTTTAACCTTTGTTCCCCACTATAAGCACTTGTCTGCATCTGCATCCCGTATGTTGAGGTTTGTGATCAGAAACACTAAAAAGTTTAGAAATATTTCAACCATTAAATTATTATATTTTTCATTTGTGGGGGCTAGACTTGAGTATTGTTCGATCGTGTGGAATCCCTTGTATCAGTGCCATGCACGTGCATTAGAGTCTGTGCAGAGGCGATTCGTAAAGTATTTATATTTTAGGGAGTTTGGAGTATATGCAGCGAGGGGTGCAGATCACGATGTCCTGCTTTCAACATTTGACATTACATCGTTGTGGATGCGGCGAATGGTCTCTTCCGTCAGGTTTTTGTATAATTTATTGCATAATAAAATCTATTGTGCGTTTCTTCTTGGCTGTCTTCGGTTTCGTATTCCTAGAAATGAGTCGAGGTCTGATCACACCTTTTATCTCAGCATGGCTAGATGCAATGTTTTGCTGCAGAGCCCTGTAAAGTTTATCTGCTCCGTTTTTAATGACTATTGTGCGGGGTGGGATATTGGTGTGGATTCTCTGTCTGGTATTTTGAGCCACATGAATGTTCAATTTTTTTGGTTGATTATTTTTGTTTAAAACGTTGTAATTCATTATAATTGTTAACTGATAAGATTTAGCATTTTTAACTGATTTGTATAATTGTGAATTTGTCGTTTTTGTTTTTTATTTAAGTTTCGAATTGTAATTTTATTCTAGAAATGAATTTGAATTTTCTGTAAGTGGGCCTTGTTACCTGTTGAAAATAAAGAGCTTTATTATTATTATTATGTACTAATGAAAGTTAGGTTTCTTTTGAACGAGAATCTAAAAATATATTCATATACAGGGCATTCCATTTAAAAAAACCCAACTATGGTTCATTTCTTATATTTGGGCACCCTGTATAGATTCACAATATTTTTAAAATGTAGCCATAAATCATTTTTATCGAACCCATGAATAAGACTTTTACGAAATTAAATAGTTTAGCCACACTATTCTGTGTCGTATGGCGTGAATCACCCTGTATACTAATTCTTAGTTCCAAAGTTAGTAAAAATCGATACAGGCGTTTAGTAATTATTCCGAAAAAACGATATTAATTTAAGTAATTTAGCGCCCTGTAGAGGCAAAACGAAGCAACATTGTATATAGATATATTTGCCTATAAATGTAGAGAGATCTATTAAATTTGTTTCGTGGAGGTTGACTTTTTTTTATTTCAAGAATCCTTGTATCATTCTACTCCACTTCAATATGAACTACTTCTTTAAAATACATAATTAATTATTATGATAAAAAAAATATATATAAAACACAACAAAAGCGCCCATCTGCCGCCTACCAAATCCAAACCATACTCTGTCTAAACTAAACCGTATTGGTGCTTACAAAACTTTATGTTCCGGTTTGCATATTATGACTTTGCAGTCCGCCTTCTCAATGTTACTCTGAACGCTATCAGTTTATGTATAATATGCGAATACCCACACAAAGACATATACGCATACTACTTGATTTATTGATTCTGTTCAAGTACTCTCTTGTTTATATTTAATGTGATATAATGCTGTACAATATTTGCATCTTTTTTGTGTTTATGTCAATGTTGTACAATATTAAATAAGAATTAGTGATGAAGATAAAAGGTTTACAGCCTTGTCCGAGTCTAATTCAAGGATATTATCGTTAAACTGTTTTTCTCTTGTTTGTATTTAAACTATACACAATAATTATTTTACCTATCTGAAATAGCAATATTATACACTGCTCAAAAAAATTAAAGGAACACTTTTGTATAACCCTGTAACTTATTAAGTGATTGTTACATATATACAGATGACCATTTAGACTCTGAAAGACACATATTTTCTTGTAATAAACCGATTAATAGAACTTTCAACTAATCATTTATTTGTAAACTAAGATAATAATAATAATAATAATAATAATATTAATAATGCCTTTATTTTTTTTTTGTGAAATTACAAAAATACAATGATTTTCAAATATGTTCTACGTCACATGAAAATGGTGGCGAAATTCAACAGGGTTGCTCTTCCATTTAACCACCATTAAGCTATTGAAATTCAACAATTTGTACATATAATGAAATAATATATACATAGAAAAACCATAGAACCATTATTTTGCCTTATTACAATTTTAATCCTACTAATCCTAAGAACTATCATTGCACATGAGGAAATACAAAATCATCATACCAAATTAATGAACGATCGATCGCTACACTCTTTGATTAAATAGAAATTTTTTAAGAAGAAACTACTAAATATCGGTCCTGAATTTGTGTAGTTTCGCGATTCCGACCTTATCCGGTTTGGTTTTTATATCGTCCAGTCTCTCTATAGCGATTTTACACACGTTTGATAACTGACATACTGCGATTAAAATTTCTAGCTACTTGTCGATTTTTTACACAAATTTCAACTAAAGCTATAGCACGAGTGACTTCTATCTCGCTAAGATCTCTCATTTTGACAGATAATGAATTCAACAACTACAAACTGTCAAGCCGTTGCCCGATGACGCTCTCTAAGGCTGCCGCGGACATAAAACCTAAATGTGAATATTTTCATAATCACTTTATATTTTGTACTTATAATAATAATAATAATAAATCGTCTTTATTTTTGAAAGTAACAATATTATAACACTATACCTACATATAACACAGTTAAAACAGTCACTAGATAGGGCGAAGTTTAGAACTACTCTACTCAACCCTAAATAGCAACCAACATGAGTTAAACAATAGTACACAAATACAAAAAATTAACACTATTCTTCCATATCATTTGCCTATCTAGAAATCACCGTGTGCGAAATAAAAAAAGATCACCCTGTGATTGCACGATTCCACTCTCAAAGGACAAGACTCTACTATAAATTTAAAAGGAATAAAAGTGAAATAATAAGAAAGAGAATCAATTAATGGTATCGATTAAGAAGGTATCTCTTAAAATTAATTTTAAACTTAGCTGGACTCAATATCCGGAACCCCTTAGGAATAGTATTATAGAGCTTTATAGCGTTGTATGTAAAACCCCTCTGAAAAAGCGATGTGCGATGATGTGGTATGGTAAGGCGGTCAATGTGTCGAACATCTCTATCATGAATATCCCTCCTAGGTAAAAGTTTTTCTCTAATATCAGAAGGAGCATCTGAATCAAACGAATAACAAAATTCCCAAGATGCAGAAGGCGACGATCCTCCATTCTCAGCCAGCCCATATCATGGATTACCTGGGACACGCGATCATACTTTCTAAGACCCTTTACAAATCTAGCACAACAGTTCTGAACTCTTTGTATGCGTTCACGATCCATGTTGTCCAACAGAGGACCATAAACAAAATCACAATAATTAAAGGTAGATAAAACCAATGCTTCACATAGTGTTTGACGCAACCCCCGGCCCAAAATATGTTTATTTGAATACAAGAGTTTTAAGGTAACGTATGACTTTCTAAGCAACCCTTTCACGTGCTCCCGACATCTCAATGAAATATCCATATTCACACCCAAGTTCCTTGCAGATTTGACACATTGGACAACATTACTATTTATTACAACTCTAAAATTTTCTTTGAGAAAATCTACATCATTTCTATTGCTAAACAGTAGCAGGTTTGATTTTGATGGATTCAACTTCAAATTATGATTCCTGGAGAGGGCGTACAATACATTGACGTTCTGTTGGGCTTCCATATAATTATTAGTGGGAAACGAGTAATAGATTTGAGTATCGTCAGCAAAGGCCTGAATTTTACAATAATTTAAGGATCTCAAAATATCAGAGGTGTATATTAGAAATAAAAGAGGTCCCAATATTGAACCCTGGGGAACTCCAGAAGTTACATCAATAACATTGGAACACTGGCCCCCATAAGACACTCTCTGTTTTCTTGAGGATAAATGAGATTCAAATTACGATCGTGATGAATCATCAAATCCATAAAACCTTAATTTAGCGGCCAACAATTTATGGTTAATAGTATCAAAAGCTTTTGAAAAGTCCAACAAAACAACAGCCGTATTGTCACTCTTATCACGAGCTCTAATAATGTCATCCGTAACCTTAGCCAATGGAATCGCTGTACTGTGACCCTTCCTGAAACCATCCTGACAATCAGGCAATATGGAGTTGAGGTTAGCATGACAACTGATCTGCTTATAAAGCATTCTCTCGAATATCTTAGAAATGGTGGGCAGGATGCTAATTATTCTCAAGTCATTGAAACTGCTTGGGTGAGATTTCTTTGGCAAAGGCAAACCAAATGACACCTTCCACGCATCAGGAAAATATCCCACTTCAATACAGCAGTTGATTATATGGACAATATATTTATCAACAAATGGACTGCAATACCTCAGCATGGAAGCCGAAATCCCATCAGTACCTACAGCGTTCTTCCCAATACTATTCAATATTTTATTCACCTCCGGTTCTGTGGTCATTACAATAGAAAATTTGCAGTCACGTGTATAAGAATTATTCAAGTAATAATCAGTTTTACTAGAGCAGTCCTGATCACAATCATTCTGCAAGAACTCCGCAAAATGTGCATTTATTTGTTCAACATCAGACAAACATTCCGGCACTACGCAATTCTTCGCACCCGCAATATTCATACTTCTAAGAGTGCTCCAAGTTCGACGCAACTTAGTTTCTTGTGTCAAACGATCCAGATAACTCCTCTTTGCCTGTCTAACTTGAGATAAAGTAAAATTCCTTAATTGTTTATATCTAGCCCAATCTTCGCCAGCCCTAGAACGCTTATACGCTTGCAGAGCTGCATCTCTCTGTCGCATAAATAGCTTAACTAACTTAACTTGCTGTGGAATAAACCTATCTCGAATAAATGAGCATAATCACGTTTATTTTTGAACAAATCACAAAACTAAAATGTAAATCCACTATGAAAATATAATTTTCATTTGTTAATAACAGCAAGCCAAAAATTAAAGGGTTATCCAAAAGTGTTCCTTTAATTTTTTTGAGCAGTGTATTTTGTAAAAGTCTATTCTAACTCCATAATAATGAACAGGGTGAGAGGAGGTCTTGAGGCATTTCACAGCGCTTTATTGGTAAATGATCCTATAAAAAAAGGTGTAATTTTCGAAAAATTATAGCGGTAATTGAATTGTAGAAAACAAAAATGAGAAATCGAAAATTGCATCCCGGGTTCGTATGTTTTCGATAACATCAAACCCTATCACCTGACAATTTATTATTATTAATAGAATTTATTTATCAATCAATCATTGGTCCACCCTATATAGTTGAAAACAACTATACCTACTAGGCTTGTGTTCACTATAAAGTGGACGGAAAATGCATAATATTTCTTCAATTTGTACTCTATACTAATCCTTCCGAAAGAAATAGAATTTTCTGTAAAATTACCCGACACATAACAGCAAATAATCATGAAGAAATTTGAAATGCACCATCGCATAATATAAAATATTTATTTCGCCTTAAGGTTGACGTGAAACAAGACCTTTTTCATTTCCATATTCGAGATCTACATTCACAATGAGCCTTGTTTTATGCGGATACAAAATTACAATAATTCAGAAAGAAACACATTCGCACAATAATAATTCACAATGGGGTTGCAATTTCAACACGAAAGGAGGTAGATTTTGTGTGTCTGTACGCCGACAGGGCCAATTACCGGATTCGCACTTCAAATTCTTATAGCTCAGTGGCGTAACGTGGCAGACGATAACCTCAATCATTTATTCAATTCAATTCTTTATTCAGCCATCACAAATACAAATATTGTACATTTGGCAAGTCAAAAGACAAAAGATATATACAAATGAACAACAAATACAGACAAAAGCAACACATAGGTACATCTAAAAAATATTCAATAAATTAAAAAAACAATGAAATAAACAAATTTAAAAAATTACATAGATATCACAGGCGAACACATGACTCGGTAAATTCCTGCAGCGTGTAGAATGTCCCAGATATTAAAAAATCTTTCAATTTGCGCTCAAATATTTTCTCCGATTGAGATTCCCTCAAGCGGCACGGCAGCATGTTAAAAAAATAAATACCGGAGTATTGAGGTGACTTTTTATATGATTCATGGTTAGGTCTGGGGAGAAGCAACCATTTGTTGCGAACACGTTGCGATTTCTATAGATGTAAGTCAATGATTTCAAGAGATAAATACAACAAACAGTCAGCACTCGTTTTTCTTATTATGTACTACCGCATTCTAGAAAAAAATTCCGACGAGATAGTCCACTTTCATGTGAAATTGATGATAAACAATGTGTATCATGAGGATTTTATAAATTTAGTAATCCCAGGCCATTTTTTGTTTTGGTCAAGAACGAGAAATCGCGATAGACACCCAGGGGTTGCTTCCACTTCCCTGGGTAATGTGACTTTAACTTCACTAAAACTCTCCCTCATTTGTTGTTTGGCTCGAGAACCACCCATTTTCCATGTCCTCGTATGTTTTGTCGTCTGCTGCTGTCGTCCTCTGTTGGTGCTCTGCAACATACATTTAATTAGTTGAGTGAAAAAAAGAATGAACAATGTCAATTGATGTCTTCATGCTGGGGATTTCTTCGTCAGAGTTGACTCCTCGGTCTCCGGTACCGCCTGGCACCGTCTTCTACATTGTAGTTGTGTCTCTGCCATTGCAAAGACCTTCAGGGCTTTCAGCCTCATGACTTCCCTCAGGGAGTCGAGTTTGAGGTCCCTTCGGATCTCGAAAGATTCTTGAAACCCAATAATTTTATCGGTTTATTATATTATTATTATGATTATTGTCATGGCAGAAAAATGGTTCGAATCCAATAGACTGTGCCTTAATATTACAAAAACAGAGCGGATTGATTTTTCACTTAGGGGTCAATACGTTAACGATAAGGTTGTTAAATTTCTTGGAGTCTATGTGGACTCGCGTTTAACATGGAATTCCCAGATTTATAACCTCTCTAAAAGATTGTCGAGTGTTAACTACCTTTTGAGGAGACTGGCGAATACATGCTCTGAGAGCGTTGTTCGTTGCGCGTATATGGCGTACTTTCAGGGATTTATTAACTGTAGCGTTCTGTTCTGGGGTAATACATCTCACAGCGAAAAAATATTTAAGATACAGAAAACAGCAATACGCATAGTAGCAAAAGCGAATTACAAGGATTCATGCAAGCCGTTGTTTAAAAAACTAAATATTTTCACTGTTCCTGCGTTATAATATATTTGGCAATGTATTTTATATGTCAGAGATAATGTAGAAGGTTTAAATAGACACAGTGATATGTTTTGTTTCTGTAGGATTTGTTATTTTACACTTAATTGTGTCGTTCTGTTTGTTGTACTTATGGTAATATTTTTTATTTTATTTTATTTTATTTTGTGTTTTTTATATTATTTATATTACTTATAGTAGTTTTAGTATAATATGTATGACGATGCAGATAACTACGGTTAAAAAGCAAATAAAGAATTATTATTATTATTAAAACAAATTTTAATGACATTTCGCCAAATGCTCCACACAGGATACCGACGAGAGTAGGTATACTGTCTCTTATATTTACGCTGTCGAAAATTTATTATTATGTCCTTAAACGTGACCTTCAAGGTCTTTTTGAATAGATCAAAAGCAAGGTGAATCAACGTTCGGAGAACTAACTTTAAAACTAAGATTTAGACAAAAATATTTCTGACAATACGACCGACCATTTTTCGATATAATATGTTCATATGAAAAAAAAGACTTAATTTCGCTTGTAGAATGTCCCCTTAAATTATTTTAAGTTAATTTCGGGACACACTGTATGTATGTAGGAAATGATAGTTTTAATAAATCCCTCTAGGAATCATCCGACAAACAAATAACCATACATGTTTCGGGGTACTAGAGCTCATCATCAGTGGTTGGTTCAATTATGGATTTTTACAAAAAGCTAACTTGTAAAATGTTGGTACGGGTTGCCGTTCAACAAGGATTTTTTTTCATTGTTAAAATAATGTGCATATAATAAATATATAAATCACTGTATAGCAAAAATTTGCATTATTTTCTTCTAATTCAGTTTGCTGTAACATTATACAGACTCATAACATAACACTATTTATTTAACAAAACAGACACAAAGTAAGCTGCATATAACCATACACACATTGTATACAAAACAGTTTACCTGCTTTGTAAACCATTGTATTAAAGGAGAAGAGAATCTTATATGCTGTGAGGGTCGAAATTGCCTTATAATGAGTCAACAAGGAGTTGTACAGATCCTCTTAGTGCTCCTTAAGTAAATATTTTCTATGCAAGCCAGTTGCTCGCTAGTGTGAAAGAGATTCTTCTAACAAGTAAACCAATTTTTAGGTACAGAGATGATCTTATATACAGGGTGTTTCAGAATGAGATTCTGATTCTTAAGGGTGTGAATCCTGAGGTGATTTTAAATAGAAAAGTTCAAATAAAAACACAACCTAGATCCCCAGATCTAAACTGTGTAGATTTATTCTTGTGGGGAAACCTGCACTCCAATAGATACTGAGCAGGAGTGAAGAGACCGCATAATAAGTTGTTGTGACACTGTCAGAAATACTGCTTTCAGCAGCAGCTTATGGAACCCGACACTGATGTCGACTCAGAAGATGATCTGGCTCTTACAGACTTGGAGACCCAATTACAAACCTCGTCCCAGTCAACCGATAGACGTTATTGGTCAAAACTTGTATATCCCCAGAAACCAGTTAAAATATGTAACTGCCATATTGAATTTGATAACTTGAATAATTAAAAAAAAAAGTGAAAACGATTTTCAATTTTTCTCAAAAATCTTGAAAACAAAAAAAAAAAACAACCCAACCCAACCAATCAAATTACTTAATTTTAAGTCATGTGTCAAATTTCATCCAATCACCTCTGGATTACAGCGATAATACCCTACATGTGGTGTTTTCAGTTTGGTGTTTTTTTTATTAAAAATTAATTAAACGTCAAACTGACAACTGGTTTAAAAATGTCGCGAAGGTTTGGTATTGCATCTAACGATGCAATTAATGATATTATATCTAATAATATACCAAAAAATACAATCAAATCAAAGAAATATGTATGGAAAATAGTTCTCGAGTTTTGTGCGACCAGAGAATGCGAACTGAATACTGAAACGAGTTTGCATAATTTGGCTAATATATTGAAAGATTATGCGGTAAATATGAGAAAAGCGGACGGAACTGAATATAAAGAAGCAACTTTAAAACCAATTTGGAATACTACGAGTAGGCTACTCCAGGAAAAATACTTCAATGACGTCAAAATTGTATTCGACCCGTTTACCAGTGTGATATTCAAAAATGCGCGAGATGCAAGAAATGCAAAACGTAAAAGATTACCAGAAGATCCAAACAAACAAAAATGCAGTTCATCAAATTTGAGTTCAATAGATTTGGCTAGAATCATTGGATTATGGAATGAATGTACACCAGAAGGTTTACAAACAAAATTTTACCATATTGTAGCTGTTGAGTTAGCTTGGCGAGGTGGTGAACCAGCTGATTGCCTTATAGATTATTTCACGATTGAGAAAAATAATGATGGAACGCCAACCAACAGAATTGAATACAATCCAATATTCAGTAATACATGCCAAGGAGGATCGAAAAGTTGTACAAATAGTAAGTGGCTTGTTCCAAATATTGCAAATGAAAGTGCCTGCGGCCTTGGGCTATTATCAAGCAACACGCTTTCGGCATTCTCTATGACAAAATTATCTCGGCATTACCAAGATCCTAGGGGTATTACTACTGATAATTCAATGGTAAAGTTAATTTATAATTATTTTACTTGTCAAGCGTACGTCGAATGACTTTGAAACAAATTGCGAACAAAGTTTTATCAACGACATAATTTATTTCAACCTCACAAGCATTGGAATGAATAAAATATAATTAATAGTGTCAGTGTACCGAAACCCCCTAATAATACCAAAGTCAAGTAAGTTTTCTTGCGGTATCAGCATACGAATACATCACGTAAGCAACAACTGGAATAAGTTACTTTAGCTAAATAAACCAATCTATATCTGCCGAAGTTTCTATTCATCATTTCGGGATTTAGCTAAACTCACTGCTTGACTTTTGCACAACACAATCAGAATACGTAATGAGACTTTAATTTTGAGCTAACTAAGCGGGAAAGGGAAAGAAAATAACGTACCTACTATGGTTAATAAAATTCATTCATAAAAAAATTTCAGTACAGGGTATGGTTTTTTTTTATCGTTGATATTATAGGAAAGAATATCCATACTGCTCTGTAGCGTGTAACAATCATTTAACGAATAATTTACCACTTCAAAAATCCGCATAGGCTGCAATTTATTGACTCTATACCGGGTGTCCCAACGGGAAGAAATTCGATCGATTATGGAGAAACTACACAGTAGAACAATCTAAAAATCTGGTGTAGTACTTACGTCGACGGAACCAATTCGGCTAAAATGTTTTCAAGAATGGGTGTCAACTTCCTTATTTCAAATACGACCCTATATAAATTATATTTTTTTTTATTCTCCTTGTAATTCTAAACATATTTTATACATAATATGTTATACCTACAGTGACTATATATTCTAACAGTGATGTCATTAGAGTAAAAAAGTTGTCTTGTTTTTTATTGGCTCACAGAAAAACGTGGTTTCCGGTCCGGCATTAATCTGCACACTTTTTGTTTGTTTACTTTTTTTTACATGGGGTTCTTATGGGGGTATTCGAACGTTGAAAGTTTTTGTACAAATTTTAGTGTTAATTATTATATTTATAAACATTTGTGATTGAAGACTTGTTAACAATGTGTTAGTGATTGTTTTAAGACTATAATTAATATTTCAAACCCTGTTTAAAAGAGTGGGTTTGCTGAGAAAGTAAGTATGCCCAATCGCGTATTGCACGGCGTTACAGAATCAGTTATAAATAATAATAATAATTAGTTACATAAATAATAATTAGCTACGTAAATGCCTAGAAATAATGCTCACGCATAAATGTATTTCCACGGCTCATAAAGTCCGTTTGGATCATTTGGCTCGTCGATTAAAATAACATAACCTCAGACTGTGTTGTGATATAAAAAAAACCAAGTTTTTTGTCATTATTTTGCACGAAAATATATGTGTACATAATAATAATGTTAAATAATTCTGTTTGTGTGTTTGTAGTAGAACAATAATGCCTGGCTGTGCTCTTGTGGGTTGCAGTAATTCTGCCAGAAAAGGATTTCTTACGAAAACCTTCCCAAAAGATCCTGAAAGAAACAAGCAATGGTTAATTAAAATCCGGAGGGACAACTGGCAACCTACTGATTAATCATGCTTGTGTGAGGTTAGTAATAGTAATATACTTAATCTAGGCGTAACAGCACTCCAAAAATATATTATGCTTTATTTTTATACATAATTTAATGGTATTGTTATTTCTCACTTGTACTTGATATTTCTTACCTTATATTATTAATTAATATACGTATTCAGGTTCACTTTCCTCCTGAAATGTGGGAAAAACTCGAGAAGATGGCACTCGCAAATTAAACAGTAATCTTGTTCCCTTCTTCTCATTTTCTAAACCAGTAAAGAAGAGAAGGCCTCCACCTCAGAGAAGTTTAGTTTTGTGCAAGAAAATTACGTGTTGTTTCAGGATCACCTTTGTCTACTTCATCTCCAAGCAGAATTACAGAAGGCGATACTGTTTTAGATAAATTTATATTGTACTTCCGGCTCATTATTGCGGTAATTGTTACTTGATACTTAAGTATGTGACAGCTCTTCAGCAATTAATAATATTACAAATACAGGTAGAAAATGGATGTACCTATTGTATATTATTGGTAAAATTTATTACAAGATGTGGGTAACATCTCTGATTAGAGCATAGTACAATTTTATTAAAGTAGGTATGTACAAATTCAAAAATTAAAACACTGTTATTTATGTGTAATGTTTATTAAATAAATGCATTCTTTTTTTACAAAAAACCCTGTTTTTCTTTATATAAATACCTATACAGTGTATAATGTATTTGTAAATCATTATTTAGATTATAGATACCTAAGTGGCTACAATAAAGTTGGTTAAAATAAAAAGTGTTTTACTTGGAAATAATCCATTACAAGTGTTTTATCAAGAATTTTAGTGAAGTTTGATTGTACAATTTGCTGGTCGAATCTGTAACAAATAAAAATATCACTTAGATTTTGCATCTATAATTCTAAATTGGAAAATCCACTAAATAATACTCGTAATATTCTACTTAAAATGTATCACAAACTACCTACTCTTTCATATTTTGTGGAATATTTGATATAGGTAGCAAAAAAGTAGATCTAGAGACACACATACCGGCTTTAGTTTTCCTGTACAAAACTAAACTTCTCTGAGGTGGAGGCCTTCTCTTCTTTACTGGTTTAGAAAATGAGAAGAAGGGAACAGCATTACTCTTTAATTTGCGAGTACCATCTTCTCTAGTTTTTTCCCACATTTCAGGAGGAAAGTGAACCTGAATACGTATATCAAGTACAAGTGAGAAATAACTATTAAATTATGTATAAAAATAAAGCATAATATATTTTTGTAGTGCTGTTACGCCTAGATTAAGTATATTACTATTACTAACCTCACACAAGCATGATTAATCAGTAGGTTGCCAGTTGTCCCTCCGGGTCTTATTAACCATTGCTTGCTTCTTTCAGGATCTTTTGGGAAGGTTTTCGTAACAAATCCTTTTCTGGCAGAATTACTGCAACCCACAACAGCACAGCCAGGCATTATTGTTCTACTACAAACACAAACAGAATTATTTAAAACATTGTTATTATGTACACATATATTTTCGTGCAAAGTAATGACAAAAAACTTGTTTTTTTTTTTATAACACAACACAGTCTTAGGTTATGTTATTTTAATCGACGAGCGAAATGATCCAAACGGACTTTATGAGCTGTGGAAATACATTTATGCGTGAGCATTATTTCTAGGCATCTATGTAACTAATTATTATTTATGTAACTAATTGTTATTATTATTTATAACTGATTCTGTAACGCCGTGCAATACGCGATTGATACATACTTATTTTCTCAGCAAAACCACTCTTTTAAACAGGATTTGAAATAACAATTATAGTCTTAAAAGAATCACTAACACACTATTAACAAGTCTTCAATCGCAAATGTTTATAAATATAATAATTAATACTAAAATTTGTACAAAAACTTTCAACGTCCGAATGCCTCCATAAGAACCCCATGTAAAAAAAAGTAAACAAACAAAAAGTGTGCAGATTAATGCCGGACCGGAAACCACGTTTCTCTGTGAGCCAATAAAAAACAAGACAACTTTTTTAACATTGAACTATACCCTAATGTCGTCACTGTTAGAATATATAGTCACTGTAGTTATACCTATCGCCAGCCGTTTTCGAAATATTTGAAATTTTATGTCAAAAATGACGTTTTCAATAACAATAACAATTAGATCCATGGCAACGTTTAACTGCAGCTTTGTAGAGGGTATTCAGCTAACCTGAATTTGTATTTAATTGAAAATAATAATAATTGAAGAGCTTGGCGGCAAAAGGTGACAAGCCACATAAAGCGTAATTTGGGTAATCAATGATTTAAATTTTAATTCAAATCCTGAAATCGCTAATATGGAATGAAGGAAACAAAAAATTCAGCATAAAAAGTTTAATATATAATAAATTGGTTAAGGTATTTCAAAAACAAAAATTACCTTTTGAAAACTAGAAAAAACAGCTTTTTTGAGAAAATTTGAGGCTTATTGCTTTTTACTATTAAAAAAAAAACACATTTTCTTAAAATGAACAAAGTATGCAGCAATAATTTAAGAAACAAAATCTTCATCCAAGTGTTCAACTTCCGGTCCTTCTGATGCCTCGGATGATACGATATTAACACCTAGTTGTTCGTAAAATGGGTGGTAGATTGACGGAATAAAAGGCAGAAGATCTCTAAGGTTTTTCCTTTTATTTTCATTGATAAAAATCGGTCAATGATTTCGTGGAGTTTGACGTTTTATTTCTTATTAAAATACATTCACTCCACTCCAGAATGGACTACTTCTTTAAAATAAATAAATTAAATTATTAAATTAATACGAGATACTTAGTAAATAATGGCTTATTCTAGTATCAAATTTTTATCTTGTACAAAAGACGTAAACATATCATTTGGATAAATATCTCTGGCATTCTTTGTATGTCAGGAGAATATCTACGAAATATTTGTGGAAGCCGGTTTAACAAAAGACCAAATTCAATTATGTGGCAGGCAGATGGTTGTTTTGTTGTTGTATATCTAGCAGAAAATAGAAATGGCCCTCGTAAATTTCAATAATCGCTTTACTTTTCACATAAAGCAACTGCTTTAAATCTGCAGCAAGTGCCTCAATCGTACACAATGTATAAATGGTTCAATTTTGTAATAGCGTGCATGGTCTCTTAGATTTATAGAGATACAGAACTTCTTGATTTACAAAGTGAACCGAGAAAAATTTGTTTTTACAGGTTTAGTGTATCATTTTGATTTAATGGAGGGTGGGTTATTGAAATGGTTTCACATCAACGGAAACTTTTTTTTTTTTCATCTGATCGAGCTCACATTTTGCAAGTGAAGTCGGTTTTGTAGGGTAAGAAATTGCGAATTCGCTATTGCAGTTCCGATTTTAGGCAACGCATTTTTCAATTCCTTAATGTCGACATGGCTGCCAAGATAATAGGATGGATTTATGTTGGCTGGCTGTGGCGACCATGTTGTTTTGGCGACGTCTATCTAACCTGTTATTTATGGTTCAGTCACTGATACCAAAGCACACGATTGAGCAGCACGACAACTTTATTTACAAAATAAATGTCCGTTAGTGCAAAATTTGCGGTGCCTCCATTTTACGGCCCTTCAAACTTAACTCTCAAAATTCAAGACAACCGGATTGCTTATTGCTTATCTTTGAAGAAGAATTAATTACTTAACGTACAAGCAACCAATTACAACAAGGGAATTTGTTGGAGGAAGCATTGCAACGATTACAAATTTTTAGCTACTCATTACCACGAGCGTTGTCAAGAACCGTTAAACGTTGCTATCTGTGTATCCATCAGAACTGTGCTCAATTTACACATTTTTGTTGCGAGATATTTTGGTGATATAGAGGTGAAGGATCTGCGAAAGATGGCGACGCAACAGCCAGCCACAGCCGAAAGGAAGCATGAAAAATAATAATAAGACAAGGCCGATTCCGATCGACCTGCAGCTCCTAAAAAACGAAGAAAAATGTTAATTGCCTCCAGATAGTGCTTCTTTCAGCTTACTGTATGGCTAACACTACTGAATGTATTGGATACAAATTAATTAAGTTATCTACGTTAAATTAAGAAGGTTACACTTCAACTTCGCCATTTGTAAATGTTTAATTTACAATAAAGTCATTTATTATTATTATTAAAAAAAAGCACCCATCATATTTTAGAAGAAACTGACAGCGTGAACAGCTAGTATAAATGTGACGCAGGATTCATCCAGATCTGTTGCTTCCGTTAGTTTAGTTGCCTGTGAAAGTTTTCAGTAGTAGTACCCCTAAGGTCTTAATAATTCAGAGATAATTTTGTCATAGAGAATGCCGAAAGCGTGTTGCTTCATAATAGCCGAAGTCCGCAGGCCGAGGGTTATTATCCTTGAGCAACTCGCTTGAAGGATTCTCTATGACAAAATTTTGAGTATTTATCAAGGCACGAGGAGTATTCGATAAGATAATTTTTTACTTTGTAGATATCAAAAATTTGATTGTCAATCTGACGTTTAATAATTTTCAATACAAAATGTATTAGTTTTAATCAAACAAATATTATTCATTTTTATTTAAAACTACAGTTGTGAAAAGTACAATTGGTAAATATTAAATTGGAAGAAGAGTTTGCTGAAGTTGACGGATTGTTAATTTCCACTGTTGAAGAAATTCCTTGCATGGTGTTGATTATTTCACCATGGCATTCTGGGTTAATATTCAAGTACGGTTTAATTGAATTAGAGCTGCTATGTCCTGTTATTTTTATTAATTGCTGTTCAGGAATTCCTTTATTTGCCAAATGGCTAACTGCAGTTGATCTGTTCGAATGATTGGATATCTTTTTACACTGTGTTCTTGCCTACCGGTATATTGTCAAACCATGTGTCACTTTCGGATTTCCAGAAACGATTTGGTCTCAAGAAGGCGACTGGAAGTAATATTTTCCCCCCTTTTGGACAATAATTTATGGAATAACCGAACAGGGCATGCACTTTCATTTGCAATATTTGGAACAAGTCAGTTACTATTTGTATAACTTTTCGATCCTCCTTGGCATGTTTTACTGAATATTGGATTGTATTCAATTCTGTTGGTTGACGTTCCATCATTATTTTTCTCAATCTTGAAACAATCTATAAGGCAATCAGCTGGTTCACAACCTCGCCAAGCTAACTCAACAGCTACAATATGGTAATTTTTTTTTTTTGTAAACCTTCTGGTGTACATTCATCTCATAATCCAATGATTCTAGCCAAATCACTTGAACTCAAATTTAATGAACTGCATTTTCGTTTGTTTGGATCCTGCTGTAATCTTTTACGTTTTGCATCTCGCGCATTTTTGAATATCACACTGGTAAATGGGTCGAATACAATTTTGAAGTCATTGAAGTATTTTTCCTGGAGTAGCCTACTCGTAGTATTCCAAATTGTTTTTACAGTTGCTTCTTTATATTCAGTTCCGTCAGCTTTTCTCATATTTACCGCATAATCTTTCAATATATTAGCCAAATTATGCAGTCGTTTCAGCATTCAGTTCATATTCTCTTGTCGCACAAAACTCGAGAAATATTTTCCATACATATTTTTTTGATTTGATTGTATTTTTTGGTATATTATTAGATATAATATCATTAATTGCATCGTTAGATGCAATACCAAATCTTCGCGACATTTTTAAACCAGTTGTCAGTATGACGTTTAATTAATTTTTAATAAAAAAAACACCAAACTGAAAACACCACATGTAGGGTATTATCGCTGTAATCCAGAGGTGATTGGGTGAAATGTGACACATGACTTAAAATTAACTAATTTGATTGGTTATATATTTAGTAAAAAATTACCTGTGTAAAAATGTTGAAACATGCCCCTTATTTTATGGTAATAATAAAAAATAAAATCTTTAGCATTACAATTGAAATATATGCAACTCTTTTATATGCCAGGCGATTTTACTAAAGGTAAAAAGGATTTTTATCTCCAGTGTGTTTGTCGTTTGGAAAACTAAATAGGAAAAATAACGACCTGCACTGTTTTAGTTTCTAAAGATTGAATAAAACTGAAAAGCTATCTAACGATTTTACACCGTGCAGCACGTACAGAAACTTAACATCTAAAATGTTAGAGATTAACAAAGTTTCGCTATAGAACGTACTATGTATAACGGTATTCTCATGTAAATAGATGCATTTTCCCTAATATGAAGTTTTCGGTAGAAACACGTGCTGCTGCTCTTGTATCTTTATCAGGAGTATTGGCAGAGTTGCTGTGATACGCTTTTCACAGAACGTAGAATGAGAACAAATTATTCATACAGTTTTCTCTAAAATTTTGAATTAAATTTATAAATCAAACGACGGACGTCAGCTCCACAAAATTCTATATAATTCTATAATTCCATCTAGTTATTAGTTACAAAACAAACAAGATATTAATTTTTACAAAACTTAAACCATATCTATAATACTTCTAAAGTAGTCCATAATATCGAGGAGCAAATCAGATGATTCAAATAAAATTCGTCAACTCCACAAACAAATCAATTTTATATGTTTCAAACATCAAACCAAACATGTTTCGGGACTCGCTGTTCCCATCATCAGTGGTACATTAAATTATTCAAAATTGAAATTCATCTCGAGACGTTTAATTGAATTACGTGATAGAGACTCATTTGTGAAAACGGGAATTTTTTATATATTTTTTATCACAGGTACATATGGACACTGTTATGCATTATCCGTGATAAATTCGTAATTTTAAATATTTTTAACCCACAAAGATATTTAAGTAATTTTGTAACAAAATGCCAAGTGACTTAACTTATTTTTATAAGACCTTTGACTCCATCTCATTGAAGTTAGACATGTCATGAAGGTTAACATGATATTGCTTGATAAAGAATAGTGGACTGTACCTATTTTTCTCAATTTGAAAGCATATAATTCAGAAGAAATCGTTGAGCATTGCTTTTGAAGTTTTCTAAAATGTCAGATTTTACTACGCAGGTAAGCACAGTGTGTGGCTTGAAACTCTTTTGCTTAACACTGTCCATATATAAATGTTTAATTTATGATGGAATTATAAGATTCCGAAATATGTCTGACAAAATCTCCCCCACCTGAGAATGGACATAGGGTAGACTGGGTACGGTTGTAACAATTTTTCTTTAAATGCCCACAGCTTGTTGTGTTACAGATATAAGCCGCGATGAAAGCCTTTGAGAAGAGACCATAGTCAATTTGTCTATAAAATAATATCAAACCAGTAACTCAGGCACATCAGTTTGGCAGGAATATATCCTTTAAATAAGTGTATGCGATTGTTACAACCGACCCCATATCAGGGGCGGTTGTAACATTAATGGGGGACAGTTGTAACACTCAAAAATAATACATACTCGTACATCAGGAATTGAAAATCAGTTTTATTATTTAAAACAAATTAAGAACATAACTAATAAATTAATTATTAAAAGAAACCAACAGAAAAAATGTTTTTAGCAGAAGATTAGCAAACAAATATAATCTTTGAATAATAATTAAACAAAGCAATCAATTAATTCTAATAATACAATTTTTAATCAGACTCATCGCAGTTATGGCAAATATAATATCTACTTCCATCAGTGCAAGCTACGTGAGACCATTGTTTGCAGCTACCTTGACACTGATTCCAACGCTCTCTAAATCCACTCGCTGAAGAAAGGCAAATAAGGCAATAATTGTCTTCTTCAGAGGACTCGGGTGGTGTAATAGTCTTCTTCTTTGCTTTCTCTTCCCCTTTCCCTTTGTTTGTCTTTTCTGTAGATGTTCGAAATACTTTTTTCTTCGTTTGTGTATTTTTCAAACGGTTCTGTCGCTCTTCATACTCTTTTCTAATACCTTCCTTTTCAGGAGTATCTGTGTAGATCGCAGATTTTTTAGTTTTTCGACCTCTATTTCCTTCTTTCCTATGAGGAGCTTTAGGGTAGGGGCGTAATGCCTCAGGTGAGAATAATGATTGGTTGCTTGTAGACAGAAGAGCGTCTGGTTGCTGACGCAAAGCAGCATCAGGAGGAGAGGTGTCTGTTTGTAGATTCAATCTAGCTTGCAACTCTAGGTTAGCTTCTGGAATTGTTTGTCTGGGTGGTGTTTTTATTGCTTGCAGCTTGGCGATTTCAAGTGGTGTAGGTATTTGACTAAGTAATGTTCCGTTTTCGGGATTGTCTGGATGTACTTTGCTATCCAATGTGAAGAATATTTGCAATTTCTTCAAAAGCAATTTTCTGTGTTTCTCGAAAATGTGCCATTGCAGTTACGAGCAAATATGTGTTTCCAGCATGACGGGGGCGACGCTCCAAGCAAGAATTGCTAACACGTACATACCTTAGAACATTTAAAGGAAAAAATTAGAAATGCATGCAATGAACTCTCAAGAGAAATGTTAAGTAAGGCCTCAGGAAGAGAAGTAAGGAGGAGATTACATAAGCGTTTACAACTAGGAGGTGGTCACATTGAAAATTTGGTGCAGTGATTGATTTCCTATAATTAATTAGTAGTAACCTATAGTATTACTATGTTTAATTCTGTGGTAATAATAGTGACTATTAAATAATATCATCTGCTTTTGTAGTGTTTAATAAGTAATTATTATTAACAACCGAAGGATAATACTTATCTTCTCTCTTGACTGAATGTCAAATGTTTGCCTTATATTAGAAGTTATCACACGAATAGTATTTGTCAACCATTAGTTTAAGCAAAGATTAATGTACACAAATTAATCTTTGGTTTAAGTATTGACAGATATAATTGCAGTTTGTTTCCAAAGCCTACTTGTGTAAAAGTTGAGACGGTTGCGAATTTTTGATATTAGTTTTTTCTACAAATTTGCTTATAATTTTTTAACGAATGAAGATAGCACATTCTTTTCTTTACAAAAGTTGTTTAGAAAAATTATCTTTTTTGAACTATGCAAAAATATAGGTATATTTCTGAAAAAAAAAGTTGATGACGTCATTTACTTCAGTTTCCAAACTTGGAAACAAAATGAAATATGGGTTAAAATGGAGCTTACTAATCCTATTTAAGAACCTCTTTTCCGAATTTTTCTATCGTTTTTCATTTTCTCATAACACAGCTGGGACATCGAGTTTTGCTTACCCTGTACATACATAGTGAAAAAGTGTTGGAAGTTGTTATATTGCATCATATTGTATATAGTAAAAATAGTGATAGTTGTCAGAATATAAATAAAACGTATAAGAGTTGTTAAAAGTTAATATATTATTTTACTTCATAAGGTTGTTCAACCACGCTCTGCTAACAGGTTATGGGTCCGCAACTGTATTAGAAGTGTGAGTAGAAGAATTGGAAGTTAATTAATCCACAAAAACTGTAAATTTTTCCGAAATTCTGAATTTAAGAAAAAATCTGACAGTATTTGACATATATCAAAAAAGTTAAAAAAAAAAATATTAAATAATGTCTACTAACGAAGAATTGGAGGCTCAGATTGATATTTTAAGAAAGGAACTCGATAAACGAAAATCCACAACAATTATCTCAACCGCTGTAGGAGGTTTATCTGAAAATAAACACCTGGATGGTACAAATTACAATGATTGGAAGTTTTGGATGAAGAACTACTTAATAGACGCAGGTTTATGGCACTGTATTGAACCTAAAGTCGGACAAAACATTGATGAAGATGTAGATCAACGAACTTTAGCAAAAATTAACTTATCGTTAAAGCCGTGTGCAGCTGCAGAAACAAAAAAAGCCAAAACAGCCAAAGAAGCATGGGATAATCTGAAAAAAGCTTACGAAAATAGTGGTATAGTACGTTTAGTTAGTTTATATTCAAGTCTTTTCAAAACTAATTTTGATTCCTGTTCCTCAATGCAAGAATATATTGATAAAATTATTCATATTGCTGAACAACTGGAAAATATTGGTGAACCGTTTAAAGACAATGTTGTTGGTGGTATTATTCTTGGTGGTCTTCCAGATGAATACAAACCTTTGATATTAGGAATTCAAGGCTCAAAGCAGACGACTAGTACCGATTTTGTTAAAAATCTTTTACTGCAAGAAAATGTAAAAGGTTTAAGTAGCAAAAATACTACTGAAATTGCTTTCGCAAGTAAGAAATATCAAAAATTTAATAAATCTGGACCTAGATGTTACAATTGTAATGGATATAATCACAAGGCCAACGAATGTCAGAAACCTAAGAAACCAATACGAGGTAACGACAAAACCAAACGATCAAATCAAGCGTTAACATGCAATGAATTCACTGAGAATCAAGGCTGGTACATAGATTCAGGAGCAACTTCACATTTTACAGGATCAAAAGACATATTAGATCATTTTGAAGAATGTAAAAATCAGGAAATCGGAATTGCTAATGGAACGAAAATGCATTGTACTGGATATGGTAATATTGAAATTCAGCTGAAAAATGAAAATTTCATAACCATCAAAAATGTTACACATGCACCAGGCTTGGCAATGAATCTTTTGTCTGTAAGTAAAATAACCAAAAATGGTCGAACTGTTATTTTCGATTCAGAATTTGGATGTCGCATTACAAATAAGAAAATTAAGTTAGATACAGAGAATATCATTTGCACTGCCACTGAAACAAATGGTATGTACAAACTGGATGTAGCAGAATTATTAGTAAATACAGTAAGGACTTTAAAATCTCAAGAAATTTGGCATCGTCGCTTAGGTCATTTGAACAATGTATCCATGAAGCTACTGAAGAATAAATTAGCAACTGGAATTAGTTTCAATAACGACGATTTTTCCAAATGTGAAGCATGCATTAAGGGTAAAATACATCGAAAACCATTTAATAAAGCTAGTTGCCAACGCGCAAAAGAACCACTAGAATTGGTACATTCTGATGTCTGCGGTCCCTTGCAAGCTCAGTCAATCGGTGGAGCCAAGTACTTCTTGACGTTTACTGACGATTTTACCAGAAAAACTGAAGTTTATTTTCTTCAAACAAAAAACGAAGTAACTGAAAAGTTTATGGAGTATAAAGCATACGTTGAAAATGAAACCAAAAAGAAAATAAGATGCCTACATACCGATAATGGTACTGAATATGTCAACAGTCAGTTATTGGGTATACTTAAAAAAGCTGGAATAAAACATCAAAAAACTATGGCATATACTCCACAACAGAATGGTGTAGCAGAAAGGCTAAATCGTACCCTAATGGAAACTGCAAGAAGCATGTTAATAGATGCAGAGCTTGGAAACTGTTTTTGGGCTGAAGCTATATCCACAGCAGTTTACCTAAAAAATCGATCCCCAACAAAAGCTCTTGCAAATTGCACTCCAGAGGAAGCGTGGACAGGTGAGAAACCAAATTTATCACATCTACACATTTTTGGATGCAAAGCCTTGGTACACATTCCCAAAGAAAAAAGAAGAAAATTAGATAGAAAAGCTGAGGAATATATATTTGTCGGTTATACAGAACATACAAAAGGATTTCGTTTTATACATCCAATTACACGCAAAATTCTGATATCACGTGATGCTGAATTCTTCGAAAACCAATCATTAAATAAAAATACTAATGAAGAATATTACAATAATATATTTCCGGTTCCAATGTCTGAAAATCAGTGCAATGACCATCAACAGCAGTTAGAAATCACAGAAACTGTTGTTGAAGTGGGGGAGGAATTGCCTACAGAATTTGAAACAAAAAAAATAATTATTGAACCTGTGGAAGAAGTTTTTGAAGAAACATCGAACGAATTAGGCGAAGTTGAGGATATTTTAAAAGAAAACGAAAGAGATGAAAATCAAGAAAACCAGATCAGAAAATCAAATCGTGTTCATGTGCCAAACAAAAATATTTTTAACTCAGATTTTATATGTCAAGCTGCGTTCGAATCATTCTCGCTCGATCCAAATACGATGGATGAAGCTTTATTGGGGACAAATGCAAGTGAATGGCATAAAGCAATGAACGAGGAAATGGAAGCACATAAAAGGAATAACACTTGGGAAATCTGTGAACTTCCTTCCGGCAAGAAACCTGTAAAAAGTAAATGGACTTTTAAAACCAAATTTACAAAAACTGGTGAAATAGATCGCTATAAAGCACGATTGGTAGCAAAAGGTTATTCACAAGTTTCAGGCATTGATTACGAAGAAACATATTCTCCGGTAATTAGGTACAGTTCCATCAGACTTCTTCTCGCACTAGCCGCCAAATACGATTGGGAAATCGATCAGATGGACGTTGTCACCGCTTTTCTACACCCAAAGCTTGATGAAGAAATATATATGGAACTACCTGATGGAAGAATTTGTAGATTATTAAAAACTCTTTATGGCCTAAAGCAGTCAAGTCGGATGTGGAACAAAGAACTGGACTCAGCCATAAAAGAACTAGGTTTTAAGCAATCAATGTACGACCCATGTGTTTATTCTAGAAGAAAAAATGGTAAAGATATAGTTTTAGCAATATACGTAGATGACATTTTAATATTTTCAAATGATATATATGAAAAAAATAATCTTAAAATGATGTTAATGAAACGTTTTAAGATGAAAGATTTTGGAGAAGCACATTATTGCCTTGGTATGAGAATCACTCGAGATAGAAGAAAAAAGACCATTACTCTTGACCAAGAAAAATATATTACGGATATTCTTACCCGTTTCAACATGTCAAATTGTAATGGAATATCCACTCCTTTGGATATAAACCAAGCATTTACCAAAGATGGACAACCTAAGACAAATGCTGAAAAGAAAGAAATGTCAAAGTTTCCCTATCAAGAGGCAATCGGATGCATTATGTACGCAGCACAATGTACTCGCCCAGACATAGCTTATTCAGTGGGGGTGCTTTCACGATTCAATCAAAATCCTGGCAAAGTTCATTGGGCAGCAGTCAAACGAATCTTCCGTTATTTAAAAAACACCGTAAATTTCAAGTTACAATTTAATCAATGTTTAGAAGATATTTGTGGTTATTGTGACTCTGATTGGGCCGGTGATCAAGATGATAGGAAGTCTACAGCGGCATATGTTTTCCTGCTTGGTGGAGGTGCCGTCAGTTGGGCGTCAAAGAAACAAACTACAGTCGCACTATCAACGACAGAAGCCGAATATATGGCTTTAAGTTTCGCTACACAGGAAGCTATATTTTTAAAGAATCTTATTAATGAAATCATACCAGATAGTTTGAATTTCATAAAAATATACTGCGATAATAAAGGAGCGATTGATTTAAGTAAAAATGCAGGATACAGACCAAGAAGCAAGCACATCGATATAAAACACCATTTTGTACGGGAGATGCAAAACCGTGGTGAAATTCAAGTTCAGAGTATTTCTACAAAAGATATGGTAGCAGATGCACTCACAAAAGGGATATCTAACGAAAAACTAAAAGAAATCTGTAGAAAGATGGGTCTTGCAGCAACATAACAAGTGGGGGTGTTGGAAGTTGTTATATTGCATCATATTGTATATAGTAAAAATAGTGATAGTTGTCAGAATATAAATAAAACGTATAAGAGTTGTTAAAAGTTAATATATTATTTTACTTCATAAGGTTGTTCAACCACGCTCTGCTAACAAAAAGCTATAAGATTGTTTTTAAGCCCGAAGAAAAAAAAAACAAAGAAATATTAACAAATGAAGACCTTGTTGGCGACTTATGCCCTATGTCTCCAGTCGTATCCACCTCTTTGTTTCCTTGTTTAGAATCCACAAACACTGCCGCAGTTACCCCCAAAAATATAACTCTATATATAATTTTCAGTGAAGTAAAACTAACGAGAAAAGCAACCGTGAAAATCGACCATTAAAACGCACTGCGGAATGAATCGATGTATTTAGTGTCAGTTCACATTTGGCACAATGGGAAATATTAGAATGAAACTAATCGGCATGCCACGTGCCTACTAACGAATAGGGCAGTGTACATGTTTTATTCATCCTTATAATTTCTGCTATGAGAAGAATTTCAAAGGTGTTGGAAAAAATAAACGAGGTTGGTCTGAAAAGTTTTTCCTATAACAGTTATAACATTTTATTTATTTATTTACGGGCAAACGCCCATTTTATACAAAATTACAATAAATATAAATAGTTCTACAATAAAACACTTCAAAAGAATTAGACAATCGAAAAATGTCAAATAAAAATCAATCACAAATAAAATGGATAATAATAATCTACACGATCAATACTTCACTATTAGAAAGCAATATGGTACAACACAACGTATCAATTATCAAAGAGGTGCCCTCCTGAACCCAAAAAGGTATTTCTCGGGACAAAAAAAATCCAGTGTCTCTTCACTGTCATTGGCGAGACGCATTGAGCGGGCCAAAAATAAATTGCAACCATAATTTGTTCTGGAATGTGTCTGGTGAAACATACTCCTCGTACGCGTTGCAAGATATGGAACATGAATTCCAATCTGGCCCAAAAGATCGGGACAATTCAACCTTCCATTTATAAGGTCATACAATAAAATCAAATCATGTCTCTGTCGTCGATCACCCAGCGTGTCAATGCCAAGGTAGGACTCTAAGTCGGCATATAATTCAAAACGATTCTCAAAAATAAAGTCTATATGCAGTTTGTAGGCTAGGTATCTAAGAAATTTGTGCTGTACCTGCTCAATTTTTGCTAGATGCACAGTATAATGTGGAGACCAGACAGCCGGCGCATACTCAAGGCACGGTCTGACCAAACTTGTGTAAAGAAGCCTCAGAGAATCAACATGTGTGAACTCCCGTGAGCAACGGCGTTTACAACATGGATACACTCCTCATTGTTCTCAATATTTTTTCCCACCAAGCCATGTTTTAGGTTAGGAAGGGTAAATCTGGTAAATATCCTGCATGGGGAATATTACAAACCTCAAATCATCCCACATCTCATCTATCATTCCCATTATTTTTATAACCAGGAATTGACATTGCATAATCTGTTGGTTTTGAATCAAGCAACGTTTCAGGCAACCCAAGTATATCATCGTCATCCCCAATGACTATTTCGGAAAAAAATCAGGATTTAGTGAATTGAATTCTTTTTAATATGTATTCAGATACCATTTTCCAAAACCCTTTGGACGAGGCTGGGAAACTCATAAACAACTTAAGATATGCTGGTGCCACAGTGACAATCGCAGACAATCCTGAAGGGCTGCAACGCCTAATCAACAGCATATCAGCTATGGGGACGAAATGAGACAGGATTAATATCTCAAAAACAAAGATCATGCAAATAAGTCGCAATCCAAACAACTACTTCAACATTAATACAAGTATATACGGTTTACGAATAGAGCAAGTCAGAGAATTTAAATATGTGGGGAGTTGGATCAGCGAGGATCTGAATCCTGAGATAGAGATTAGATCCCGCATAGAGCAAGCCACGTTACTGTATGGAGTCGAGGCCTGGACGCTGAAAGTAATGTTAACAAGCTAAAAGCATTTGAGATGTAGGTATATCGCAGAATGCTGCGTATTCCATGGACCGATCATATCACCAATCAGGAGGTCTGATCATCGGATGAATAAAGATCGAACAATTCTCGAGACAATAAAAATTCGAAAGACTGCTTACCTTGGCCATGTCATGAGACAGGACAAGTACAGATTCCTGCAACTGATTATGGAGGGCAAGATTGAGGGAAAACGTGGTCCTGGACGCAGACAGTTCTTAGCTGAAAAACAAAGGATTGGACAGGCTTAGATTCAGGGTCCCTGCTAAGAAGAGCCCGGGACACAGACGAGTTTGCCATAATTGTTGCCGATCTTCATTTAATGGAGAAGGCACTTCATGAAGAAGTGAATTGAAAACTATTTGATAAAATATTATTTAATTAAGCTTTTATAAATTAATTAAATCAATTTTACACTTTTTTAAACTTAAAAGTGAATCTCGATGCTTGACCTATCACTAGGAACTCTTAAGGTGCGTCCAGACTTGCAACAAAACCACGAACCGCACATCATCATCGTGCCTATGTGTGGACGGGCAATGCAATCCCGCAACGCACCGAAGCTGCGAACAATTTCGTAAACACCGCAACATCTCCGCGTTCCTCCGGTTGTCAGTAATCTGTGTTGTGAGAGTTCTGTCGGGAAAGAGTTTCAGAGGTTTCTTAAGCATTGAATTTTGTACCTATCGCGCATTTATTGGTATCACTCACTTTTAGAATGTCATTCTAGACTTTCTGACTTAGAGACGATGGGTAGCACTCACGATAATCAAACTAGAAGCGCTCGGTTGCTAAGAGTGCCATATTTCAGGCTTGCGAGATCGGTCAGAAACTCATTGAACCTGAATCTATATAATAAACTTCCATCTTCTGAGTTGGAGTCAAGGCGTTTTTAAGGACTACTAGTTTTAACAATGTGGAAAAAAGTAAAAAACAATTTAATAAACATTACGATTATAAAACACAACCGCTCATTAGCAGAATTATTCACTGTTGCAATATTATCAGAAATGACCCACTGACAATCCATTCCATTACACATTTAAACATTCGTCAAGAAAAGTGTATTGAGGCAGATGGATTTCATTTTGAAAATCTTTTATAAATCGTAATGTTTATTAAATTGTTTTTTACTTTGTTCCACATTGTTAAAACTGTTTTATTGTTTGGTTACTGTTTTTTATTTTATTTCTTAATTTATGAATAAACATTTGCCTGGCTTGTTCATTTCATTCCGATTAAAATAATTAGACATGAGTTTTTCTCAAACAAATAAGAAAACTAGCTTATTACAAACATTTTTTATCTGTTTTCTGTCTATTACGGGTGGAAAAAGTTTCATACAGGGTGAATTATTGGGATGAACCAGATATGCCCGGTTTTTAAATTCGGCCCTGTAAATCAATTCAAATTATGGTATTTACCATACTGAAGCACAGTGTGTGTCGTTTCTGTTTATTCTGAAAATTTCTTTTTAATAACTAAACATTATTATACAGTAAGATACTTCATTATTGCCAATTTTCAATTTGGCTCTAAAATGAATCTTTAATTGGAAATGTGAGGTGAGTGTAAAAAAAAATTCAAATACCCAGGTCTAACTGTCTATTTATGCCCTCTGAAAAAATTATATCAGATTTTTGAAAACTCATATACACGGAGAAGTGTTGAATATGAAGCAGTCCCACAAATTTTCTCGAAGACGGACCTGGATTTTTTCAACTCTTTATAAAAAAATGAGATAAATCTACTTAATCATTGAAAAGATTCGTCATATCTTTGTTTTGGGGAAGATCCATAATTCAGTCATTTGATAATCCCCTAACGTGCCACTACTTATGGTAGAAGTATGTACAGTTCCTCGTGACTCACCCTGTATATAACTGTAGTAGTAATAAAACTAAAATATCGAACCGGTTGCGCCAAAATTGCAACTTATATATTTTATTAGGCATTTGTCATGAAACTTTATAGTAAAATCGAACTTTCTACCTACTTCAATAATAACAATAAAGTTTTAAGTTGGAGAAACTTTTTTAAAATCTTGAGAAGATTGTAAAACTTATAATTCGCCCTCTATCATAACTAACAAAAGATTTATATCCACTTAGAAAAGTTAACTGCGATTTATATGAATACTACACTTTTCCATAGAAATCCGAGGAAAACTTCCTGCTACTAGCAGAGAAGAAACAGTTGGTTTTTATATAAATACATATTCTAGCAGATGCCACAATTCGCATATTCGATTTTTCCTTATTCATATGCAACAAACTTCTTATGAGGGGGAAAACAGAAATCGTAAATTCTAGAACATAATAAAGTTATATAGTATTTTTTTAATGTTACCTGAGAATGCGGCTTCTACCACGGCATTTCATATTATGTTAATAGCGTGTTGTTATTGAGCGTTCACTTGATTAGCGTACCTGCATAATTATTATAAAACACCGATACGAACGATGAGTGAAAGAGAATAAGACAAATCCAACCCGTCACCAGTCAGATATATACAGGGTGAGTTATTAGTGCGTCGAAGTTTGATATTACCTCAAAGACCAAAAATTTCACGCAAAACTACGCAGCCAGTGTGTAGGCAGTCATAAAGTACATATTTTAAAATTATTGATATTTGTACAGGGTGGCTCATCTCATCAGGATGAACCAAACTTACGTTTTTTTAAACGGAAAGCCCTATTTATTATTCCACAATTTCATTGGGTTAGACTTGACATTAATCATACCAAAATTTTAGAAAATTATACAGAGTGGTTCAAAAGTTACCACTAGTAGTATATGCAAAACATGGCGAATTCTAAGGCTTCTGTACTGGAACTGAAATAATTTAAATTCTACTTCTTAGGGGCATAGCTTTTTGATAGTTACCAACTTTTAGAAAAAGATAATTGTTAGTATATAGTGCAAAACCTGTATACAGGGTGAGTCCAAACTCAAAATTGCGTTTTACTCGATTTTTCCAAATGAGACACCCTGTATATAAAATCAAAAACTGAAAGGAAGATTGATAAACTTTTATTCTTATATAGCCTTTCTTATACCTAAAGCTATTAGTTTTTAAGATCTTTTCATTTAAACAAAAAAATATTAGAAAATTTGGACTTTACGTGATCATTTTGCATAGGTATACCTAATTTCATTTTTTTGATATTTGTTATTGAAAACATTACACAAAATCACCAAAATAATATTTTTTAAATTCAACCTATTTTTTAATAGTTATTTATTTATCATAATCGTAATCCAAACCGGTATAATAATTGCAATATTTATCAACTAAATCAACAAGGATTTGATCTAATGACAGTGACATTTAATCATTAGCTATTTAGTACAAAAAGTGTATTCTATTAAGTACCTACCTATAACAATTAGTTTATTAATAATTACTAAATTAAATTTTGGTTGAAATGATTTTCTCAAAAATGAGTTAATAGATATGTCTTGGATATAGCGAGAATGTATGCAAAATGTTTTACTTGCGCAAAGAATTTACCAAGAAAGATATCCTGCTCGAAGGCAACCAGAAAAGATAACTATGGAAAGGATACTTAATGAATCGTTTTGGAAACACGGGATTAGTAGAATATCCGAAACAAACTAGGACCAAAACTGTTTTGAATTATGAAAATTAATTGAATGTAATGTTAAAAGTGATAGAAAATTCACATATCAGCACGCCTGAAATTGCTCGGGAACAATCGGTAAGCCAAAGCTCAGTCAAAAGAATTCTACATAAAAACAAAATGACGATAACTATCCCCGGCGAATTATGTTCTGCCAATCAATGGCCGAAACAACAAATTCACAATCAGGTAGATTTTTTTGACTTTGTGTTGTTTGGAGATGAAGCCCATTTCATAAATGAAAAATATCTTAAAAACTAATAGCTTTATATATATATATAAATTAATATAAACCTATAGCAGTAAAATTACACTAATGTGTTACCATCTCTTGCTACATTGACTGAAATATGAATAGAACCTCCAGTCTTTATGCTACGTTTTGTACATGAACTTACAAAACCTAAAAGCAAGATTTCCACAAACATTCTATGATATTTTGTCTACATTTTTGTAAAATATTTTATTTCAGAAACAGAATAGCAATAAATTTATATCCCCGATTATCATTATTCTGTAGCTCTACAAGGCTTGTAAAAATTTCACAAAATATAATGCAAATTGTTAGAGCTCGAGGCTTCTAGAGTATTAAAATCTGGACAATATTATGTAGAATGAAGAAAAAAATAAAACAGCCAATAAATTTATTTTCAGTCGTTATAAAATCATACAAAAAAAGTAATTATAAAAAACAATTTTATTCAAGCTTTTGTAATTCCATCACAATCTTCTTTTGTAGTCCTTTCAAACCATCAGTCTTAACATCATGATCAATTAAAACCTCAATTATTTGGTCAGCCTCTTCTTTCACATGTGTCATCGGCGTTATCTGTATACGTATCCAATTTCTTACCTGTTCTTCATTGAATTGTGTAAAAACTATCACATTTTCGTTAAAATTCAATTGAGTCAGAAGCATTTTGGTATTGTTCAAAACGTCTGAATCAAAATCAGTTCTTAGCTTTTCTTGATCACCATTTAAGTTAAAAATTACAATTAATAAAATCACACTATCATCAGGCAAAGAATTCCGAATTGTTTCAATTGATTTGTATTAGATTCCTTTACATCGTCAATTAGTATTAAATTATAGCAACAATGTTTGATATTTTTAGCAATGTTTTCTAAAAACTCTCTATTATTTAACTGATCACCATAAATTTCATTTATTAGTCTTTCATTGCCAAATTGTTGTTTAACTATATTTGCTGTGAATCTCATTTGAAAAATTCGAGTAAAACGCAAATTTGAGTTTGGACTAACCCTGTATACAGGTTTTGCACTTTATACTAACAATTATCTTTTTCTAAAAGTTGGTAACTATCAAAAAGCAGCAGAATTTAAATTATTTCAGTTCCAGTACAGAAGCCTTAGAATTCGCCATGTTTTGCATATAATATTAGTGATAACTTTTGAACCACTCTGTATAATTTTCTAAAATTTTGGTATGATTATTGTCAAGTCTAAACCAATGAAATTGTGGAATAATAAATAGGGCTTTCCATTTAAAAAAACGTAAGTTTGGATCACCCTGATGAGATGAGCCACCCTGTACAAATAACAATAATTTTAAAATACGTACTTTACGACTGCCTACACACTGGCGGCTTAGTTTTGCGTGAAATTTTTGGTCTTTGAGGTAATAACGAACTTCCACGCACGAATAACTCACCCTGTATATCGGCCAAGGTCGATAATTTTAAAAATGGTAAAAAGTGAAAAAAAATTATAGTAGGATGATACCCATTGGAAAAGGTAGAAAATATAACAAAAATGAAAGGAAAAATAAATTACGGGCGATCTGAGGTCGGGAAGGGGGAGGGGGTGAGTTTTTAAGGGTAAAAAACGGTTAATCTCGATTTCCGATAAAACTGCAAGTCCTATGAAAAAAAGTTAAATGGCAAAGTTGTAGGTAATAAAAAGATCTACAACTTTTGTAACGACACTTTTTTCACATAACCTCAAAATTTATGTGAAAAATTCGAATAACCGAGTTTTTGGTTTTTTATTTTTATCTTTTGCAAAAAAAAAATATTTTTTCACGAAATTTGGTGAAAACTTACCTTTGTATGTCCCAAAGATACAGTAATTTTTTTGATTTAAAATATTAATTTTTTCACCTTATTTTGGCTTAATATCGAAAAAGCACCCTAATTTATTTTCAATTGAAAATTCTCACGTCAAAATATCTGCTTTTTTAAAAAAGTTGGTGTGGTTTTTGTTCGTTGAAATCTGTACTTTCTGATGGTATAAAAAAAATATACACTACTATGGTAAATGTTCTCAGAAAATGCAAATAATGATCTAATGGTTAGGTATAGGCTGGAGGTGGACGTATTTTACCTAAACATTCGTTACTCAAATATTTCTGTCTCTGCATTTGGGGACTGATCAAACAGCCCTAATATTATTTGTCTTTGTTTGTGCATGCTTGCTTAACATTATTTAAAAAAAAATAATAAAACCCTGAATATTTCTGGTAAGTACGTGTTTGTACATACAAACGAAATAAACTCAAGTTCCAATTCACAACAACTTTATTGTGTCGCATCGTTTGTACAGATACTGTTGTGTGAAGTTGCAACTTCTTTTTATCTGTCTCTACGTGTCCAGTGCAAATAAATAGAGAACTTTACGGTGACCTAGTAAAACCCAAAAGGACCGAGAAGGCTTTTGTATAGCTCGTTCAGATGTTAGCTTATTTGAAAAGGTGTCGTTCTCAACAAATTTTCATCGTATTTTAACTTTTTTATATTTTTTTTGTGAACCTTTGCCGTGCTGTAAAAATATAGAGATTCCAGTTTAAGAAAATGCATGTGTTTTATATTTGTAGCAATTACGTTATTTGAGCAAAAATTTTTCAATATCGGATTTCTTTGTCCGAGTTCCTTTCGATGTTACAAATTCGTTTGCTGTAGCGTTTATTGTTTGATCCCGAAAATTAATAAAGAACTGAAGGAAGCCGTTACTACTCGCCCTGGTAATATCAAAATATTTACACGCGTTTATACATTATACAAGGAACTCTTGGCTGATTAACCCATTTTCAGGTTTAATTGTCAAAGGATTCAATCAGTCGGTAAATTGGATTAGCATTTCCAACCTCGAAAGCAGCCAATAGTAAAGTATGGTTCAATTCTAGCTTTGGCATATAACAGCACATTAATGTTCACATTATTTTACAGATGTTATTTTATGAATTGACTCAGCGCTAAATAATTAAGCCAAAAACTAAATTCGCTTCCAATCAAATGATCAAAGAATCCTTTTACTCAATTTTGTTAAACATTGATTTATTTAGTTTCTAGTATGTAAAGGGTGTTCCAGAATTAATCACATGTGAGTTTTTCGAACCTCAAATGCAACAATTTTGTCGATTAACAAAGCCATCAAGATGAAAATGTGAATCATCGCTTAGGATTATTTTGCTCGAAACATCAGCATCCATTTGCTGAATGTTCATCAATAGAGACACACTGGTCTATCGTATAACGCTCCATTTTACTAATAAACCTGGAATCAATCCAACCATTTATAGTTCGTTCTATTCCTTTTTCTGGCATTGCTGATCCGATGGATATGTCAAGAAATACAGCAACTACAGTTTCCTTATTATTAAGGGACAGGATGATTTTCCCGACTAAGTTGTTAAGTGTCAAATCTGTTGATTTGCCCGGTTGATAGGCCTATTGATGAGAACTAAGACGATATATGCTGAGTACGTCCCCTCGTATGTGGTGATCTAGCCAGATCTTTTAGCAGAAGAGACGTTAGACTTATTGGTATGAAGGATTTAGGTCAATTTTTTGGGGTCTTGGTTTGGTATAGGTCACTATCATACAGGACCTTATCAAGACCTAAGAAACTATCCTTAATGAGGAATCCTCCGCATGTCGTTTGGCATGTAGATAGCCCTTCAAAATATCATTGCCCTGCGTAAATTTCACGACCCCATTATTAGGAAAACAGATTTCAATTTTTTGGGGCCTTTGTTTGGTATAGGACGCTATCATACAGGACCTAATCAAGACCTAAGAAACTATTCTTAATGACCGTTCCGAAGAATGTCGTTTGGCATGCAAATAGCCCTTCATAATATCATTGTCCTGCGTGAATTTCACGACCCCATTATTAGGAAGACAGATTTCAATTTTTTGGGGCCTTGGTTTGGTATAGAACGCTATCATACAGGACCTAATCAAGACCAAGAAACTATCCTTAATGAGGAATCCTCCGCATGTCGTTTGGCATGTAGATAGCCCTTCATACTATCATTGTCGTGCGTGAATTTCACGACCCCATAATTAGGAAAACAGATTTCAATTTTTTGGGGCCTTTGTTTGGTATAGGCCGCTATCATACAGGACCTAATCAAGACCTAAGAAACTATCCTTAATGAGGAATCCTCCGCATGTCGTTTGGCATGTAGAGAGCCCTTCATACTATCATTGTCCTGCGTGAATTTCACGACCCCATTATTAGGAAGACAGATTTAAATTTTTTGGGGCCTTGGTTTGGTATAGAACGCTATCATACAGAACCTAATCAAGACCTAAGAAACTATACTTAATGAGGAATCCTCCGCATGTCGTTTGGCATGTAGAGAGCCCTTCATACTATCATTGTCGTGCGTGAATTTCACGACCCCATTATTAGGAAAACAGATTTAAATTTTTTGGGGCCTTGGTTTGGTATAGGACGCTACTATACAGGACCTAATCAAGACCTAAGAAACTACCCTTAATGACCGTGCCGAAGAATGTCGGTTGGCATGCAAATAGCTCTTCATAATATCATTGGACTGCGTAAATTTCACGACCCCATTATTAGGAAAACAGATTTCAATTTTTTGGTGCCTTGGTTTGGTCTAGGACGCTATCATACAGGACCTAATCAAGACCTAAGAAACTATCCTTAATGACCGTTCCGAAGAATGTCGTTTGGCATGCAAATAGTCCTTCATAATATCATTGTTCTGCGTGAATTTCACAATCCCATTATTAGGAAAACAGATTTCAATTTTTTGGGGCCTTGGTTTGGTATAGGACGCTATCATACAGGACCTAATCAAGACCTAAGAAACTATCCTTAATGACCGTTCCGAAGAATGTCGTTTGGCATGCAAATAGTCCTTCATAATATCATTGTCCTGCGTAAATTTCACGACCCCATTATTAGGAAAACAGATTTCAATTTTTTGGGGCCTTGGTTTGGTATAGAACGCTATCATACAGAACCTAATCAAGACCTAAGAAACTATCCTTAATGAGGAATCCTCCGCATGTCGTTTGGCATGTAGATAGCCCTTCAAAATATCATTGCCCTGCGTAAATTTCACGACCCCATTATTAGGAAAACAGATTTCAATTTTTTGGGGCCTTTGTTTGGTATAGGACGCTATCATACAGGACCTAATCAAGACCTAAGAAACTATTCTTAATGACCGTTCCGAAGAATGTCGTTTGGCATGCAAATAGCCCTTCATAATATCATTGTCCTGCGTGAATTTCACGACCCCATTATTAGGAAGACAGATTTCAATTTTTTGGGGCCTTGGTTTGGTATAGAACGCTATCATACAGGACCTAATCAAGACCAAGAAACTATCCTTAATGAGGAATCCTCCGCATGTCGTTTGGCATGTAGATAGCCCTTCATACTATCATTGTCGTGCGTGAATTTCACGACCCCATAATTAGGAAAACAGATTTCAATTTTTTGGGGCCTTTGTTTGGTATAGGCCGCTATCATACAGGACCTAATCAAGACCTAAGAAACTATCCTTAATGAGGAATCCTCCGCATGTCGTTTGGCATGTAGAGAGCCCTTCATACTATCATTGTCCTGCGTGAATTTCACGACCCCATTATTAGGAAGACAGATTTAAATTTTTTGGGGCCTTGGTTTGGTATAGAACGCTATCATACAGAACCTAATCAAGACCTAAGAAACTATACTTAATGAGGAATCCTCCGCATGTCGTTTGGCATGTAGAGAGCCCTTCATACTATCATTGTCGTGCGTGAATTTCACGACCCCATTATTAGGAAAACAGATTTAAATTTTTTGGGGCCTTGGTTTGGTATAGGACGCTACTATACAGGACCTAATCAAGACCTAAGAAACTACCCTTAATGACCGTGCCGAAGAATGTCGGTTGGCATGCAAATAGCTCTTCATAATATCATTGGACTGCGTAAATTTCACGACCCCATTATTAGGAAAACAGATTTCAATTTTTTGGTGCCTTGGTTTGGTCTAGGACGTTATCATACAGGACCTAATCAAGACCTAAGAAACTATCCTTAATGACCGTTCCGAAGAATGTCGTTTGGCATGCAAATAGTCCTTCATAATATCATTGTTCTGCGTGAATTTCACAATCCCATTATTAGGAAAACAGATTTCAATTTTTTGGGGCCTTGGTTTGGTATAGGACGCTATCATACAGGACCTAATCAAGACCTAAGAAACTATCCTTAATGACCGTTCCGAAGAATGTCGTTTGGCATGCAAATAGTCCTTCATAATATCATTGTCCTGCGTAAATTTCACGACCCCATTATTAGGAAAACAGATTTCAATTTTTTGGGGCCTTGGTTTGGTATAGAACGCTATCATACAGAACCTAATCAAGACCTAAGAAACTATCCTTAATGAGGAATCCTCCGCATGTCGTTTGGCCTGTAGATAGATATGTTGGGAGCCACGTATCAGAAATCTCTTCGCGAGCTACCAGAATTCTCTTCACGAGCTACCAGGGGCTCGCAATCGACGGGTCGGCGAACACTGGCCTACATAGCAAAGATATATTAAATAGTCATCAAAAACTGCAACTTTTGTCTAATTTAGAAATAGCATGTATATTTTTTAGTTTTTATATTTTAAATTGTGCTTTGGTTGAGTTTGTTTGGTGTGGCGGTGAGGGGGTGGGCCCGGAAATTCCTTGGAACACAGGCATCACTACGCCCCTGGCATTCAGCCAAGTAGTTCGGTTAATTTAGTTTTAATTCTTTCCTGAAGATGTTAACAGTTTTATCAAAAAGTTGAGATTTTATACTATATTGAGCATTTGTAAAACCAGTTGGATGAGTTTTTGTTTTTTATATTAAATTGCTTAAAAGCAATTTCAAAAAAGGAACGATAATTAGCTGATGATTAGCTACCTGATCTATAATTGGTAACTTAAACTGCATATTTTTAATTGAATCAGTTATAATGAGTTTTTGTTATTCTATAAAATGTGCACCATTTTACTAAGGAATAGTTCTTGCTTTTACATAACTCGTGTTTGGAATCCTAAATGAGTAGGTAGAGAGAAAATGTTCACTCGCACGATTTTCTAACGTTACCAGCTATTACGTGACCATCATGGAAATTTGGAAAGTAGAAAAGAAAAATTACTCGTGGGGTGCGATATAAAATGAAATGTGAATAGAGTTCAGCCACCAAGCCGCAGGTGATTGTTTGGAAATCAATTTGGACGTGTTGTGTGAGTTGGCGGATTTTCTTGCTCTTGTCGTTTAGACAACTGCGCGATGAAAATCAACAAAAGTAGCCTGATTTATTTATCTTTTTACTAACGAAATTGTACAACTTATACAGGGTGATTCTTGGTATTGGTTTTGGGAAAACCAATATGCAAAAGTCATCAATAATAATAAAACGTGATGGCTCTTATTCACTCTAATCGTCAACCAAAATGAGTTCCAGGCCGTGAAGATCTTCTCCAACGCCAACCAAGTGTAAAATATACCATATGGTTTTACATACAGATAAATATTCAGGTCAGGTCGTGGGTTACTTTTGGTGAGGCTCCTTTGAAGGGAAACATTTTTAAAATGTTGTTATGTTCTAGTTTATTATTATACATAGTAAAGATTTTGTAATTATAATAATAATAATATATTTATTTCCATTCAAAAAAATTTCCACAAAATATAAACTTGTTTATAATACATATAAAGCCAGAAATAAATATAAGAAAAATAATAGTATGCTACGATTTAAATATATAATACTCAAACCCCTGAGCAAGGAGCAAAAGTTTTTTAGTGAAACTTGTCCGCTCCCGCTCAATGGCCGATACTTTACATTTCTTCTGTTCACAGCTCCATCCTGACCCTGAACTGAACAATCTCAAATCCCATAACATAAATCCCCCAAACACAAAATTTCAAAACAATATATAAACGGTTCTCCGATGCTATACAGAAGTAGATATAACAATAAAACCGATAACCATAAACTTAAAACATTAAAACACAGACAAATAGAAAAACAGAAACACAATTTCTTCTGCGTACGATCCGATATAGAACAGACACAGTCCTCTAAAAATAAATTTAAAACAATATGCATAATATATGAATTACCTATGTCATTAATGTGGGATTATACTCCCCAAGCCAACAGCTCACCGTCCTTTTAAAACACGCCAAGTACATTTTTGCTTTTATATTTTCTGGTAGAACATTATACAATTTATGGCCTATATCAAAAAAAGACCTTTGTCCGATAGTTCTTGATGTTTTTGGTTGTCGTATTTTTTTTTTATGTTCTGATGTTCATTTTAGCTTAAAAATGTGGTGAAAATTAATTCATGAAACGTTGCTGGATTGTGATTGAGTGTTGTGACTTTATTTCACCCTACAACCCACTAATCCGTTTTTAAAAATTAATTTGGAGGGTAAGAAAATATTGAAAATTTTTAAAATAGTTCCCAAATCTATACGACATTCATCGAGTGGGTCATTAAGGATATTTTCTTACGTCTTGAAATTGAAACCTGTTCTTCGAATGATAGGATTGTGAAATTTAGGCAGGACGATGATACTATGAAGCAGTGGCGGCTTGTAATAGTTTAATGTGGTGAAGCATAACATAAAATAAAGTCATATACTTAATAAGTAGCTAAAATTAATAGGGATATCCCTACTTTGTCAACTGCATAAAATATAGGTTATGTTTATAAGTAGGTACCTCACCTAAGTATTGTTTGCTTAAAAACCTTAATTAAATTGTAATTAATATCTAGAATATATTTAGCTACTTCATAATAATACTAAATAAAACACATTTTATGAAACTGTCAATCAAATTATTTTTATGCTACCTGTTTGCAAATCATAATACGTCTCATACCAGGTATTATTAAAAGCTCTGCTTTTATGCATTTGTCCTTATTTATATGTATCAAACATTTATTTAAATCTGGAACAGGAGGTGTGTCTCTATATTTTTAACAAGATTTTCCTGTTCTTAAAAGGAGTGTTGATTAAAAAAACTTAACTTTAGTTAAAATTAAAATATAAACATCATTTTTCATAATAACTGCGCTTACCTGATTATAATATATTACACAGGCCAACAAAATGAAAAAAAAAATTTGGTGCCAGAAATCTAACATCTGATTTTAGATGTTTTTAATGTGCTGATTCCAAAAATGCCACCAGATTTTTTCTATCAGCTCTAGTTTTTGAGATACACGTTACAGGTTAAATGATATATTTTTTTCTGATAAAGGACAACAAATAAAGAGATAAATATGTACTTAATCGTCAAAATAGGAATTTCCCAGAATCTAATTAGCCAAATGGATACCTGGAATTGTCCCTGACCCAATGTTCCTATACTAGGAACTACTCAATACAATGCTTTTACTTACTTTTATACCTGTAATTGCCTATGACCCGATCCTTCTATACCTGCTTGGCTGTACTTGATTTAGTATATTACTGAGTTTTCCCAAGTAAAGTTGTGCTATCATTTTGTGTAAATTTTGGTCGTTTTGTAGTATCAAGACACTAAACTGAAACAATGGCATCCACAAGCAGACGTACCTGTGTAAATCATCCCGATGTTTTTTGTTATGTGTGTGGTGAATACACTTTGAAAGAGAGCAGAAAAAGGATTTCTGACTTTGTGAAAAGAGCTTATCTTGCCTATTTTGGCGTTCATTTAGGAGATCAAGATAAATCTTGGGCCCCACATTTCATATGTAAAACATGTGTTGAACATTTGCGACAGTGGACAACTGGAAAGAGGAAGTGCCTAAAGTTTGGTGTACCAATGGTTTGGAGAGAACCGCGGAACCATCATGACGACTGCTATTTTTGTCTCGTTAATATTAAAGGCATAAATAGAAACAATAGACACAAATGGACATATCCTGATCTAGATTCTGCAAGAAGGCCTGTAGTGCATTCGGAAGAAATACCCGTTCCATCATTCAGCAGTCTACCCAAACTGACAGAAGATGATACAGAAACATCAACGTCTGACGAAGTTAAAAGAATTCAATCAGAAAACGACAGCGATTTTGAAGCAGATTTAGCAACTCCGCAGTGTTTCAATCAAGAAGAACTAAACGATCTTATAAGAGACCTGAATCTCTCAAAGGAATCCGCTGAATTACTTGCATCCAGATTAAAAGAAAAAAATCTACTTTGTCGAGGTACTAATATTACATTTTATCGTAAAAGAGATAAGGATCTGCTGCCTTTTTTCACTCAGGAAAATGACTTGGTATTCTGTAACAATATAAAAGGGCTCTTAGAAAAAATGGGTTTGCCTGAATACACTCCAGATGATTGGCGCCTTTTTATTGACAGTTCAAAACGTAGTTTAAAATGTGTTCTTTTACATAACGGTAACAAATATGGCTCAATTCCTATTGGTCATTCTACTACCATGAAGGAAGAATATGAAACAATAGCATTAGTTTTGAGAAAAATTAAATACGAAGAACATCAGTGGTCAATTTGTGTTGATTTAAAAATGATTAACTTCCTCCTTGGACAGCAGAGTGGTTATACAAAATATCCTTGTTTTTTGTGCCTTTGGGACAGCAGAGCTAAAAATGAGCACTGGGTTAACAAAAATTGGCCTTCAAGAGATGTCATGATTCAAGGAATACAAAACGTGATCAACGAACCTTTGGTTTCAAGAGAAAAAATCTTACTTCCGCCCTTGCATATCAAGCTAGGCCTAATGAAGCAATTTGTGAAGGCCTTAAATCGAGATGGAAATTGTTTTGGGTATTTGTCACGTAAATTTCCTGGCATTAGCACGGAAAAACTAAAAGCTGGTATATTTGATGGTCCTCAAATAAGGCAACTTGTTAAAGATCCACAATTCACCACATCAATGAACGAGACTGAATCTAACGCTTGGAGTTCATTTGTTCAAGTAGTACAAAATTTTCTTGGCAATCATAAAGCAGACAATTACGTAGAATTAGTGGAAACTATGCTTTCAAATTTTAATATTCTCGGCTGTAACATGAGTATAAAAGTTCACTACCTCCACAGCCACCTAGATCGTTTTCCAGAAAACTTAGGTGATTGTAGTGAAGAACAGGGGGAAAGATTCCACCAGGATATTAAAACTATGGAAGATCGTTATCAAGGACGATGGGATAGCCACATGATGGCGGACTACTGCTGGAGCCTTCAGCGAGACTGCCCTAGTAAACTCCATTCTAGAAAATCGTATAAAAGAAAATTTTTATGTGATTAGTGACTAATGTAATTATGTAAATTAAGTTTTTGCAATAAATACTTAAATCCATGTGTCTTTGTTTTTTTTAACTGTCAATAGTAATATTATATATTATAACAGTTATAACGTAAATTATATACACAATTTTTTAAAAAATCTCAAAAACTAGATCTGATAGACAAAATCTGAGAACCTTTTTACATTCTGCATCCAAAAATTACTCAGGAACAGTTAAAAAATCGCAGGCACCAAAATGTGTGTTGGCCTGTGTTATTAAAAAAACAATATTTTAAGGTACCTACTCATTTATTTTTGATAAAAATAGGTAGGTGCCTACTAATTAAAAACCTATACGGTTATTAATATATTTTTGTAATTTATGCACTAATTTTTTAGATTTTAAAACTTAAATTAAATTCAAAAGAAGTAGTCCATATCGAAGCGGAGTAGAATAATTAAATATTCTTGAAATAAAAGTCGACCTCCACACAATAAATTTTAATAAATATCTCCAACAAATTACATTTGTCACCATACATGTTTCGCAGCTCCGGGCATTGTTGTGTGAAATTGCAATCAATCAAGTGCGTATACTGTTGTCGAAGAGAAATTTGGTTTTCAATGATTTATAAAAAGAAAAAATATCATGAGACTTACATTAGAAATGATGTGAGTTTTGGGTTTTTTAGTTTTTTAGTTTTAAATGATTAACAACGAAATTTAATTTAACAAACACTTTTTATTTTACGACTTAAATTTTGTAACGCAATGAGTTGATAAATGAATTTCCCAAAAATAATATGTACTAACTATTAAATAAAATAGCTTTTCGAAAGAATCTCTTATAACCACTGATGATGCAGCCCGGAGCTGCGAAACATGTATGGTGACAAATGTAATTTGTTGGAGATATTTATTAAAATTTATTGTGTGGAGGTCGACTTTTATTTCAAGAATATTTACTTAAATTAAATATGTAGGTAACTAAATAGAAAGACTAATTTGTATTCAAAATATCAAAAATCGAAACTTTAAGCTTCCCGAAAAGTAAATAAAAATAATATTATCATTTAGCATAGCACTAGAACTAGAAATTTGGAACTGTGTGATAGAGATAATCAAAATAATATTCGACATATAGGTAGGTACAAAACACTCGCCAAGCGTTGTCATATAACCTTATTTTACATTAAATCTCTGCTGCATCTATATGAAGCGTGCTTCTTGTAGTGTTTTTTTTAACGGCAAGATTCGTATGCTATGCTTAGTACAATTAAACGCTGGCAACTATGTTTATACGAAGAGCAATATGTGGTTGTATAGTGGGTATATGCCAGATGACAGTGTTGCCCATTGTTGCTGAATTATATATGAAAATGCTTTGAGGCACGCTTTATCTGCATTTTATGTATGATTTATGTGTATGATAAATAAATAAGCTATTGGTGTGGCAGAGGATACTAGCACTGGCAGGGGTGTCAACTGCCGCACACAGGGAAGAGAGAGACCGAAATAAATAATGTTTTACTATTTATTTTATCATGTCAAACGACGTGTGCTTAATTCGTGATTAAGGATAGATTCTTAGGGCTTGAATGATAGCGTCTTATACCAAACAAAAGCATCAAAAAATTGAAATTTTTTCTTTGCCTGAAGGGTTGTCATATTTAGGCAGGACAATGATATTATGAAGGGCTATCTGCATGCCAAACGACTTGTGGCTAATTCGTCATTTCTTAGGGCTTAAATGATAGCGTCCTACACCAAACAGGAGCATCAAAAAATTGAAATTTTTTCTTTGCCTGAAGGGTTGTGAAATTTAGGCAGGACAATGATATTATGAAGGGCTATCTGCATGCTAAACGACATGCCGAAAGTGATTCTCAAGGAGTAGGATGGCTCGCTCCTTTCACCCATCCGTATAGATCCCATAAGTACCATCGTTAGGGTTTTACTCTGGACATCTGGGATCTCTTCGACACTATAACAAAATCTAACAAACCCAAATTTTTGAAACCCAAAACTTATATTTTCATATCTATGCCATTTTTTTCCACTTTGTATACATAAATATAGTAGGTTAAGTATGTCATGGCATCAAAACTATGTTTTTTACAAAAACAAAATTAAAAGCATCATTGGAATCTTTAAAAAAGTGTCTCAAAAATCTGTTTGCTGAAACAAAAAATATTCATAAATAGAGAAGTCACGCCAGTAATAATAATAATAATCTTTATTGACTACGTTTTGTACAAAACAATTGCAGTACGTCAAAATACAAAAACTATATCTACAACAAAAAACATGAAAGTGTAAGTAACATAGGTACAAACAAATTAAAAGCGACTAATTGCTAAAATTTACAACTTCCTGGGAATATTCTTCCACAGAATAAAAAGCATGCTTGAGCAAGTATGATTTTATAGTTCTTTTGAACATTTCTGAACTGTACTCTCGGACCCTACGAGGAAGTGCATTATATAACCGAATCTGTAGGGAATTCTTTGCAGACTTAGTCAATCTCCATCGCCGAGCCCGTACCCAGTCCGCAGATCTCGTACCATACTCATGACAAGTTGAGTTAATACACAAATCGGGCTTACATCTGTGAATCTCAAGCAGTTGATAATATATATATATAAAGACGGGAGAGGCATTATATTGAGAGATTTGAAAATAGGCTTTCAATGCTCCAGATATCCAGCATTTGCCAGAATGCGAACCACCTTTTTTGCACTCTAAATATTTGCATAGCCGATGACGAGTTACCCCAGAGACTCACTACATAAGAAATATGAGAATGGAACAGTGAGAAATAAACAGTTCTCAGAGCTTGCTGACTCAGACAATGTCTGAGCCTCCTAATAACGTAAATACTAGAAGACAACTTACCCCTGAGAAAATCAACGTGCGACGCCCAGCAAAGCGCATCATCAACAATAATCCCCAATAAATTGGCTGTTCGTCCCCGAGCATGACCACTAGCACTAGAAAATGTAAATCTCTGGGTCTTATCAATATTTAGTTTCAGCAGATTACTAGTGAACCAGCCATTCGCAACTCCCTCAAGGTGCCCCGCACGACCTTCGAGCTGTGAAACACTGCTCCCATAACACACCAAAGAGGTATCATCAGCATAAAGAGTGACCCTTCCAGGATTCAAATAACTATATAGATCCTTAATATAAACAACAAAGAGCAACGGACCCAACACAGAGCCCTGGGGCACTCCACTGTGGTCAAATATGCACAAAATTTAAAACAACCCTGTATCTTGTCAACAGTCCAAGATAGCGATATGCAGTTTTTGATATTCAGTATCGGAGCATGTAGGTTACTTTTTTTCTAGCTCCTCCTCTAATTTAGGCCACCCGGTATACATAATTTTGCATGAGACCAAAAAAGAAAAATTGCACATTATGCGCCTTCAGATGATTTTTGGAAATTCTGTGATATGCTTCCATCCTATCTGTCAGTCGATATACAGGATGAGACAGTTTGATTTCAAGAATGACATAAATGTCTAGTTCTGTTGTCAAAATTTATAGTTTTCATGATGTTTTTACCCACAAAATATATACAACCGAAAAATATTTTACATTTATGGAATTATATCTGTAAAAATGATTGTAGTACAATGGCTGCAATACCATTTCATCACGTTCCCATTGTTGTTGAGCAATCTGGAAGAGGTGAGCGTGCATATGATATTTATTCGAGACTGCTCAAAGAACGGATTATTTGTTTAATGGGACCTATTAATGATTTGACAAGCTCAATCGTGATTGCTCAGCTATTATTTCTACAGTCAGAATCAACAGTAAGTAGAAAATAATAAAACTCTATCCCTCAAAGCTTTATTAACTACAAAGGAAACAAGGACAAATGGCAGACATTAAATGCCAAATTAACTCTCGTTTTTACGGACTCATTTAACTCCGTAAAATGCTTCTTTTTTTTGGGAAATATTGTTTACAAATTTTGGTAATAATTGGATAAGCACTAACGGTCCAGTTAGGGGACATCTAAAAGATAAAGTTTACAAAACTAAAAGTCATACTATTGAAGAATTAAAAGAAAACTTCAGACAATGTATGAATTCAGTTTCAAACATTCATGTTTATAATGCTCCTAGAAGTATTGATAAGAGGTGTGATATGCGTATTCGAAATAATGGACAACATTTTGAACATTTACTTTAACATCAGTTTAGTTTAATTTTATTTTTTTTCTACCACACTTAAAATTGTCAATTATCAATTTCATCTGCGATAAAATTAACATTTATTTCTTCTGAATATGTTTAATCAAACGTTTTAGGTCTGAATTTTGCAAATGATTCATAATTAATAAGGTTTTCTCTTAAGCTTCCAAATATTTTTCTATAATGCTGTGTTGTTTCTGGGTATCAATTGCAGCACGTTTCAGCTGCAACATTAGCATTTTTCTTGTGTTGAATAAAACATTGAAACAATCAACATCACTAGGCAGTTTTCATGATTTGAATGATGGAACAAGCCTACTTAGTAAAATTTTATTTTATTTCCAAACATGCATAAAATATGGTTTTTATTTCTTTTTATTAAGTTTTACTAAATAGTAGCGACAATAGTGCAGACAAGCCAAAGAATCATGGTTGGCGAACAAATGCACGGAAATAGAAATACTTCAGAAGAAGCACGATCTCTTTAACTTACACAGGAATATCAAAGAGCTTACAGGCAGGCAGCGGAGAGGTCATAGTGGAATATTAAGGGGCTCCAACAATGAAATTCTTATAGGAGTAGATGAGAAACTAAAAAGGTGGAAAGAATATACCGAAAATCTCTTTAATGACATGAGACCAGACTCACCCCCTGATATATACGAAATCAACGAAAGGGCTCCTGAAATTACAAAAGAAGAGGTCAAACATGCAATTAAACTACAAAAGAACAGAAGAGCAGTTGGTCCTGACAACGTGCATGCGGAAACATTTAAACTTGCAGCTGCCGAGGACGGGGTTGGTCTAAATCTCATTACTACTGTATTTAACCGAATGTACAGAGGCGGAAAAATACCCACAGACTGGCTGAGATCCACCTTTGTTACTTTGCCAAAGAAGAACAAGGCATCACAATGTGACGAATACCGCATGATAAGTTTGATGTCCCACGCCTTGAAGATATTCTTGCGGATCATTCATAACCGCATATACAAAAAGTGTGAGTCCGTAATTGATCGCTCGCAATTTGGCTTTAGGAATGGAACGGGTACCCGAGAGGCTCTTTTCTCTTTGAATGTGCTGACTCAGAGATGTAGGGACATGAACGTCGATGTATTCGCGTGCTTTATTGATTATAAAAAAGCTTTTGATTGTGTGTCACATCAAAAAATGATCAACATCCTAAAATCAACCGGGATCGATGCTCAAGATCTAAGGATCATTACTGAACTTTATTGGCACCAAACAGCAACAGTCAAAATCGAAGGGTCCACATCAGAAGAAATAGCAATAAGAAGGGGCGTGCGACAAGGTTGTGTACTGTCCCCACTACTGTTTAATATCTACTCTGAGGCAATATTCATCGAAGCTCTCGAAAATTCAACTGCAGGCATAAAGATCAATGGAATCAATATAAGTAACCTTCGATACTCAGATGATACCGTCGTAATAGCCAGCAGTATAACAGAACTTCAATCCCTTATGAACCTTATTGTGGAGTATAGTGAGAACTTTGGGCTGTATAAGAATACATCCAAGACCAAACTGATGGTATTCTCAAAATCACCAAGACCCGTTACTCTAATGATCAACGGAGAGCACATTACACAAGTGTCATCTATAAAATACTTGGGGGTACTCGTCAGTCAGCAATGCGACTGAAAGACCGAAATTAGATCAAGAATTGCGCAAGCACGGAAAATTCTGAATAACATGAGGACACTTCTGGCAAACCGAGACCTCAGCCTGGACCTCCGGATTAGATTACTTCGCTGCTACGTATTCCCTGTCCTTCTATACGGATGTGAGAGCTGGACCATTGATGCAACCACAGAAAAGAGAATCGATGCGTTCGAAATGTACGCCTACAGACGAATGCTACGAGTTTCTTGGACGGCACATAAGACAAACATAGAGGTTATGCAGCAAATGGGTAAACACAAAGAACTCCTCAGGACAATTAAGGAGAGAAAGCTGCAGTACCTAGGACATATCATGAGAGGCGAACGATATGAGATTCTCCGCCTGATAATAGAGGGAAAGATCGAAGGAAAACGGTCAGTCGGTCGTAGACAAAATTCATGGCTGAGGGACTTACGTAGATGGTTCGGACAGACGTCCATAGAAATTTTCAGAGCTGCGGTTTCCCGCACAACAATAGCCATTTGGATCGCCAACCTTCGTAGGGAGACGGCGTCCTAAGAAGAAGAAATAGTAGCTAATTGTCATGCATGGTTGTAAAGGGAATGAAATTTGGAATCTACTGACGCTTTAGTATATAGGTTGTCCCATTTAAGAAAATAAAGTTGATAGCGATATCTTGAACAATTGGACTTCGAAAAAAATTCTTGATACGCCACTGCATTAAGCATCAAATTATCTCTAACTTTTATAAAAACACTTTTCCCGTAACTCTAATAACCGAAATATAAAGGAAAAAAAATGACAAAAAATGAAAATCGCCCTGTATAAACTAATCAAGTTAGGCGCGCTCCGATTGTAGAAGCTCTTTTTTTTGAACAGTAAGTAAATCTAATTAATCAGAACGCGTTGTGCGTACATTATAACAAAAAAAAAACGCGAAATAAAAGATAGCGTGCTTTTATTTTGCTTTGTGGAGCATTTTTTTGCGCAGGTAGCGTTTTGGCGATTGTCAAATTCAGAACGCGTTTCAAATTCAAATGAGCTTCTTTGTTCAAATTTTAGCCTCATCTTCAAACATTTAGCAGAACCTCGCACAATATTTAATAGCTAGGTTAAAGCGTCGTGTCCCCGTATCCCTCTACTACAATGCCAAATGCTAATAGCGCGGAAACGTGACTTGCGCAAAAAAAATGCCCCACAAAGCAAAACAAAAGCTCGCCATCATTTATTTCGCATTTTGAGTATTATAATGTACGCACAACACGTTCTGATTAATTAGCTTTACTCACTATTTGAAAAAAGAGCTACACGTATCATGGGTATATTGCCTTACCCATAACGCGTTGTGAACAAAAAGTCTTGTCCAGTTTTTGACATTTATTTTTTGAGTTTGTAATACCACGAGCTGCCACTGGCCAGTGAGTATATTCGAACTATCTGGTACATAATAATAATAATAATAATAATAATAATAAATGTCTTTATTCATGGGCGAGTTTCAGTACTGTAATATTCAAGGAATATAACAGTCTGCTCAGCTAACCCAAAATGCATTCATACAGTAGCTTACATGACATATAACACATTCATTAAACCATTCTAAAATTATACGTAAATACATAATAATACAACAAACAGCATAATCAAAAATTGTATATAAAGGAAAAACATAGTATAACATAGAATATACGTAGATTGGCGCTTATATCAAGAGAACACAAAAAAAAAATTAACAATTTATTAGTACAATTCGATCGAAGCTTAGTTAACACTTGAACCAGCGCCATACATGTACATGTACCAAAATCAGTAAAAAAGGAAAAATCATGAGCCTGAGTCACTGCACCAGCATACAAAGGACCGGAAGCTAACCGAGCTGACCATTAAACAACATATCCCTCATGCATGTTTTAAAGCGAGATTTAGACAGCGATTTCAATTTAGCTGGCAGTCCATTTATACACTTTGTTATGGCATAAGAAAAGGATCTCTTAAATAGTTCGGTGGAGTGAGCCGGAGGTGTTAGCGTGTTTTTATGGCGTATATTAATATTATGTATATCCGTTCTAAAACGGATTTTCTCGTATAGATACGGTGGAGATTTGTCGCACAGTACGTTATAGAACCGACAGGCAGTATGGAGATATCTCCGTTGTTCCATGTTTAACCAACCCACTAGTCGAAGAGTATGGCTAATCCTTTCAGTTCTTCTAATTCCGAAGATCAGGCGTAAACATGTATTCTGTAGCCTTTGAATGCGCGTTTTCATGGCATAAGTGAGGCATGGCGAATATATGACGTCGCAATAGTTCAAGTGCGATAATACCATAGCCTCACAGAGCTTTTCCTTCAGTGACCTAGTCAATATATGGCGGTGCTGGAAAATTAATTTTAAATTGATGAAACCCATTTGAATTGATCGAGTTATATGATTGCCAAATCTGAAGTCCACATCGATGGTGAGCCCAAGACTCTTAACCGAGGATTTAAAATGAATAGTTGATGACTCCATCGTAATGGAGTCCTGATGGCTTTCCAAAAAACGCAGTCTATCGTTCTTTGCCCCGAACAGAACTGCTACCGTTTTATCCGGGTTGAGCTTAAGACAGTGATCCCTTGAGTAACAAGACAACGCGTGCAAATCGGCATTAATTGCAGCAACTGCTCCCACAGTATCACCAGGGTGAAAGGAGAGGCACAGCTGCGTATCATCCGCATAATAATGCTGATCACAAGACACAAATGCAGCTGGAAAGTTGGATGTGTATAAGGTAAATAAAAGCGGAGATAGTGCTGAACCTTGTGGAACACCTCCAGTATTTGCTCTGTAGTTCGATCTATTGCCTCCCAGATCCACTGCTTGATGTCGCTTAGCCATGTAATTTGCCATAAGTTCCAAGGCACTTCGAGATAAACCAACATAATGAAGAATCGACCTTAACATGCGGTGGTTCACCGTGTCGAATGCCCTTGAAAAATCCAACAAAATTAGTACAGTCAACTTCCTTTCATCGGTCGCACTTAGAATATCATCGGTCAGGTTGAGAAGGGCGGAAACACAATCGTGGCGCGCCCTAAAGCCAGATTGAAGAATGGGTATCACGGAGTATTTTGAAAAATATACACGGAGTTGCTGCTCCATGACCTTCTCCAAAATCTTTGAAAAGGCCGGCAGAATACTTATAGGTCTCAAATTGTCAAGCGTTTTTGTAGATGACTTCTTAGGCAGTGGTAGAACGACGGCATTCTTCCAGGAGTCTGGAAAGACTGAATGTGAAAGACACACATTCATTATATGGGTTATATATGGCAGTAGAAATGGAACACATAGACGAATAGTATCGATGTTAATTCCATCGGAACCCACAGCCTTTGTTTTAATACTCGCAATAACTCTTAGAACATCCGTTTCAGTAACGGGTGAAAATTCGAATTGGGACATATTATCGAACCTTGTACGACTCTGATAGAATGAAATCATTTCCTCATTAGGATCCAGATGAGAAATACAATTTATGAAATGATCATTAATTATTTCAGGTTTATTTAGATGAGGTGGCAAATTCAGTGATTTAGTTTTCGGATTGATATTTAACTTCTTTAGTGACTTCCAGGCATTTTTCTGATCGTGAACGTTAATGTTTCTGAAATAGGATTTTTTTTCACGTCGAAGGGCAGCTGTGAACATGTTCCTCAGGATCTTATAATGCTGCCTATCATTCTCGTCCCGATTCCGTTTAAATTTTGTGAGGGCTCTATCCCTGTCCTTTTTTATCGCAAGCAATGCTGGGGTAAGCCACGGCGCATAGGTCTTTGTGAATCGGTAATTTCGCAGTGGTGCATGAATGTCCAATAGCAAATTGATGCTGCTAGTAAGATACTCTACCTTAGAGTTCACATTTTCCATGTCGTATAAATTACGCCACGGAATAGATTTTAAATCTTGATCGAATTTATCAAACTTAAAGTGTTTAAAGTCGCGAGAGATTTTGTAAATAGGAGGACTTTTAGACCGATTAAACGATATGTTACAAAATACGAGCTCGTGGTCGCTTATGTTGGTGACCGGCTCAACCCCTGCACATAGAATTTTAGTTGTATCAGAAAAAATGATGTAATCAATAAGTGAACTAGCAGTGTTGTTAATTCGCGTAGGCGCATCTATCAATTGATAAAAATCCAGACTTTCAATCATTTGACAAACAGCTGCAGTCATAGTGCATTCGGTGTTCAACAAATTTATATTGAAATCGCCCATACACAGCACATAATCCACGCCCCCCACAAACTCCAAGAGCGTACTTTCCAGAATAGAAATAAAGTTGTTGTATCCCGCACCCGGCGGCCTGTAAACCACACCAACAGCCATAGAAATATTGTCTATCTTAGTTCGGACCCAGATCTGTTCGATTTGACAATCGGTAGTAAGCACAGTATATGGTATACTCGATCTAATAAATATTCCTACACCTCCACCCCTATCCCGTCTATCGACCCGCACAAAATCATAACCAGGCACGCTAATTATATCATTTGGAACTAGTGCAGTGAGCCAGGTCTCCGATACACCAAAAATTTCAAAATTCTTTTCCAATATTAAACTATGAACAGAATCATAGTGCGCCATTAACGATCGCACATTTAAATGAGCGCAGAGTATGCCACTCATCATAACCAATAATTGCTTTATTAAAATTATTACTATATTCTACAACCCTGTATACAGAGAAATAGAAGAAAAAAAAACTAATAAAAGAAAATTAAATATATAAAAGATATGCAATATTATACAATCAAAAACATTAAAAAAAATGCAGAAAATTTCAGAAGCATCAAGGCTAGAAGAAAATTCAAAGAGGATCTTAGGCGTTAACAGATCACAGTTAAAACAATTATAATAATTTACAGGTGAAATTATTTTTGACTATATAATCCTATTCTAGGCTTATTTTTATTCCGTGTGGTTCTCTTAACTGGGTTATCGTCGTCACTGGAATCGATCACCGACTGCTTTCTCTTCCTTTCAACCTCAGTCAATCCACCGCGTGAATTGTTGCTACCCGACTCGGAGATCACAGATGACACACCACCAGACATCAGATCGTTGCAGTTGCTTGAGTTTGTCTGCTTAGATGCGCTCACGGCAGATGAATATTTACTGTTTTGGAGTTCTTCATATGTAAAAACTTTCCCCTCAATAACCAGTGCGTTTCTTCTTACAAATGCCTCCCTGTTGCCCTCTCGTGCCGTTTTTTGTTGCAGTCTTAAAAATTTTTGTTTTGCGTAATCTTCTGGGGGATAATCCGGTGCAACAAAAATCCTCGTACCTTTGAGCTTTTTAGCGTTGTTTAAAATTTCTGTCTTTAACCTATAGTTGCTCAGTTCCACTGCCAGCGGGCGATTAGCTTGGTCTGATTTCTTTCCTATTCGGTATAGGTCTCGAACGTCAGCAAGCGGACAGGTTACACCCAACGTTTCATTTACCAGATGCAAGAAATTTTCTATATCCAATGATTCACTTGCCTTCTCATCCGTGCCATACAGCACTAAACTATATTTCTTAGACCTTCTTTCAATTTTTAAAATTCTTTCGCGTAGAGTGGAATTTTCTTTACTTAATTCAATGTTGCTCTTCTTCAGTAGCTGTATTTCTTCTGCTGTCTCCAATTTCAACGTTTCAATCGCCTGCTTCACTTCATTAGCGTGTTTGGTACTCTGTTGTTGTAGTGCTTCAATTTTATCAGTGAACATGTGCTCAATCTTTTTTAATAAATCGTTATTAGAAATTTGATTTTCCATTACCAAAATACGTTAGTTCGGCCCTGTGTCTAGATGTGTCCAAGAATCGATTTATTCATTTACTATAGCAATACATTAAATGTTTAAACTTTTAGGTAGGTAATTAGATATTGTATTTTTTTGTGCCTCTACTTTATCAGTTCTGCCCCATATAGCGCATATGAATTGAATTAATACTGCTATGATGTCCAATAATATTATACTTAGAAACTATTACTCACAGCTGGATATACACTTGAATTCTGCCTTTTTCACTGTAAATGATGATACAAATTTCACAAAAAAGAACGGAATTAATCTAGTATATTTTACGATTTTAACGGAGAGCTATCAGAATACAGCCATATGAATTAGCACCAGGACCGTATCTCCTTGCTAAGTTTCTTTGTCAGGCCATGCTTTAAGAATTTTAGGGAGTATTCCGTTTGGAAACTTTAACGAAATTAAACTCTAGGTAAGACCAATTCATATGTACATTAATTCACCTGGAGGAGTCATAACATCCGGACTTGGTATTTACGATACGATGCAGTACATAATGCCACCCATTAATACTTGGTGTGTAGGACAATGTTGCAGCATGGCATCTTTGTTACTAGCAGCTGGAACCAAAGGTTGTATGTTATTTTGTTTTCTATAATAATGGTTGTAAAATTTTAATAATTGTGACAGGTATGCGAAATGCTCTGCCTAATGCAAGAATCATGATCCATCAACCATCAGGTGGAGTAACTGGACAAGCAACTGATATCAAAATTCAAGCAGAAGAAATCTTGAAAATCAAAAAACAGATCAACCAGTTGTATGAGAAACACACAGGTAAAAATGCTGATATATTCCATTCGTCAAAGTTACAGGTTCAGAGGAAACTCTAATAATTGCTCTATGGTGCAAGCAATTAGAGCAAGGGCTGCAATCTATTGAATCTATGGTTCCTTAATGGTGTTTGCAACATAATTCGTGATGAATTACACCGCACCAAAGCTCTACCCAATCAAATTAGGTGAAACAAAAGTAAAAGTTTTAAAAGTTAGTACCTCGTGTTACCTCCTCTACCTCTTATAACAGCTAATAAACGTCGAGGTATTCCTCTAATTAGGTTTTGGATATCCTCTTGTGGAATATTACCCCATTCTTCTTCTAGACCATTTCGGAGTTGTTGAATAGTGAATAACTGTCCTCGGCGTTTTCTGATTCATCTACCTAACATGTCCCATACATGTTCTATTGGATTAAGGTCAGGACTACGAGCGGGCCAGCGCATAACTTCGAAATATTGGGCCACTATTCTGGCAGTATGTGGACGGGCATTGTCTTGCATGAAAACGAATTCGTTACCGACAAATTGTGGAAAAACAACAACATGTTCTTCCAGAATTTCTTCAATGTACCTTTGGGGAGTTAAAGTTCCTCTGTCAATAAAAACAAGTTATGTTCGAGCGTCAAATGAAATACCGCCCTACACCATAATGGATCCACCACCAAAGCTAACCCTTTCGCTCAATTTACATTGGGCAAATCTCTCCCCTTATCGTCCCATACTCTTTCTCGTCCGTCAGGAGACCTCAGGCAAAATCTGGACTCGTCTGAAAAAAGAACTTGCATGCCTCCACTCTTGAAGCTTCCAGTTAATGTGTTCTTGCTTAATGCCCTGCACTGCTTAGCAAAAGACATCGAAAAGTCATTTAAGGCAAAAGAAGTATCCTTGTGTGCCTTTATCGATATAGAGGGTGCTTTTGACAATACCTCACATGAATCCATCAGTAGAGCACTGGAAGAGAGGAGTGTCGACTCCTCACTGGTGAAATGGATTCAGGCAATTTTGAAAGACCGTATCGTTATGGCTGAAATAGGAGATGCCCACAAGGCAGTGTATTGTCCCCTCTTCTCTGGTCACTAGTGCTGGATCATCTCATTTCAAAAATGAATAGGGCAGGCTTTACTCTGCAAAGCTACGCCGACGACATTGCTCTGTTAAGGGAAAACACACATCGGTTCTATCCAAAACTGGTGCGACGCTGAGGGATTGAATATAAATCCGAAAAAAACAGTGTTGGTACCATTCACGAGAAAGAGAAAGGTGGACATTATTAACCCCACTCTCAGCGGTGAGCAAATTTGCCTTTCGGATAAAGTCAAATACCTGGGAGTAATCCTGGATAAACGACTAATCTGGAATCAGCATATAGAGAAAACCATATCGAAAGCCACAGCGGCCATATGGACGTGTCACAGGCTACTCAGTAGGACTTGGGGGCTAAGGCCAAAGCTCACATACTGGGTATACCAAACAGTCATCAAACCCATGGTTACATACGCCTCATTAGTATGGTGGCCAAAAGTTAATATTAAGCATACACAATGCCGTCTTCAAAAGTTGCAACGGCTTGCATGTTTAGGAATAACAGGGGCAATGCGAACTTGCCCCACAGCAGCGATGGAAACGTTGCTGCATCTGATACCTTTGCCTGTCCTAGTCAAAAAAGAGGCCTGTCCTAGTCAAAAAAAAGGCAGCGTAACCCATTTTTGGCCTTCCAAAAAGCCATATGATGGAAGAACTTCGGAGATGCGAAAAGGAACAACTTAAGTCCTACTGGAGAAACACTCCAGGCCTAAGACAATCAAAATGGTTTATCAAACCTTCAGAGGCCAACGCAGGGAAGCTTATCCAACTGGAAAGAAGCGACCTAAGGCGAATTACAGGCCTTTTTACGGGACACCGCCCAGTGAAGTACCATCTCAAAAATATGGGCCTAACCGAGGACGACACTTGTCGGTTTTGCGAAGACGCAACAGAGACAACAGAACACGTGCTCTGTGAATGCATGGCACTTTTCGGCAAAAGGCTAAACCCTTTTGGAGGGGTGACCCTAACATCCGACGAGGCAAGGAATTTAGCCCCCAGAGAAATCATCAACTTCATGAAAAGTGTGGGACAGCTGGGCAATTCATAGATTAGAGTTATTCACAAAAGATCTTCTGCAGGTCGAAGTGAGGGGAGGCTAAACCGCCTAAACGACTCCGATAAAACAATCTATAATGTGTTCTTTCGAAAAAAGAAGTCTATTAACTCGATGCTGTATGAGGAGCTCTGGTCCAGTTACCGGTCTTCTGACCCGTAAATTGACTTCATGAAGTCTTGGTCTTATTGTAATTTCATTGACAGCAACTTCACGAACTCTTTGGAGTTCATTTCTTATCACTACTGCACTGCACTCTTATAAAGCGGTCATCAAAGGCGGAAGTAGCACGATTTCTTCCAGATCCAGGTCTTCTACGATAACTTCCAGTCTCACGAAACCTTGCAGCGGCTCTTTCCACGCTCGATTTTGTGAAACCTTGCATATTCGCCACTTCTCTCTATAGGAATATCCAACATCATGAAGAGCAATGACTCTAGCTGAATCTTCAGATGACAAAGGCATCGTGAAATAAAAAATAAATTTGGAATTCACTCACGAAACGGTTTAAATAATGCTCTAAATGTCTGATAAAACTGATTGGCCAATGCAGAATACGTTTCCAAGGAAACCTAAACATCCAGAGTGCTTTCAATAATTGTTGTAAAAAGTGCAATGTTTATTTCAAAAATTTATATCTCTTAAACGGATAACGATACAGAAACGAATAAAACAGCAAAATGTTAAAAATGAATGAAACTGTGCAGAAAAGCATATCCAGTGTAGTTTATGTTGCAAAATTACTCTACAGAGTGTTACAAACTTACGAGAAAAAATATGCTCTTTTATTTTCTTGTATATTTCAACATGTAAACTGTATTTTTGAAAATTGAATAAAATTAATTAACACGTTGAAGGACAGTAACTAGGTTTGTGTTGTTTAACACTGAAATTACGACTCCACTTAAAAATGGACTACTTTTTCAAATTATTTAAAGAGAAGTTTCTATCTACTCTTACCTAAAATAACTAGAGATTAAATTCCTATTGCTATAAAAACATTTTATCAAAGTGAAACGTTGATAGGTATGGCGCTGGATAAAGTTGAAGCCAGTCTGGAACGTGATAACTTCATGACACCTCTAGAAGCCAAAGAATTTGGTTTGATTGACAAAGTGTTAAGTAGCCCACCGAAACAAAAACTGGATACGCCTGAGATTTGTATAGAAAAACGACAACCAATGGGGCCAAAACAACCCCCAATCCAATTAAATCAAACCAAAACTACAGAGAAATAAAAATTGTAGTTGCTAATTAGAAAATAGAGAAATATTATAGTTCGTTGTTTGTTTTATTACTCCGCTCCATAAAATGAAACTTTATAATTTAATTTTTAGAGTACATAAACTTTGAACAATTTTCTTTTGTTGACTTTTATGAATAGTGTTAAATAAAAACCTTTTCTTCTTTTTTTTGCTCGATAAAATTGAACAGTCGCTTACGGAATTTATTGCCTGTAAAAGTTTTCACTACTGGAAAGTTTCTCGTAAAACTTAATGGCAAAGGATTTTTTCGTAAATGCACAGGAGAGCATCTCGAATTTCGTTAAATTATTCTGGAGTTTAGTGTAATAAGCAGTGGCTGTAACACAAAAGAACTGTTAGATATCTTGACTCAACCTGGCAAAAGGTAGGTATATACAGGGTGTCGTAGAATTTGTGGGCATACACCCGGATTCAAATAGTATACTTAAGTTTAACATGAGAAGCTTGTGCAAGAGCAAATATTTATAATTTGGGACTTGGCAACGTAAAAAGTAAACAGCTGTATGGGAGTTCGCCATCGAAGCACTTCAAGACAAATGGTCAGTGGCGGCTTGTCCTGTGAAGCAAGTGAAGCAACGCTTCACCTAAATAATCAGTAAAATGAATAATATTTAAGTATTTAATTTTTCTCCATATAAAATTTAAACTATAAATTAATGTATACTTAATTTTCAACCTGCTTTACCATACAACTGTAATTTTGAATTTCGTCTTCATCTGAAGCAGGCTTTTTTATCTATATTTCAGCCTATAGAGTGTGGAGATGGAGTAGTAATAGAAAATGTGGGATTGAAAGCAGTTGAAGCCGATGAAGTTGAAGAGGAAACTTTAACACACGTTGCAGAACAAGCCGAACGAGATCCCAAGAAGGAAGCGAAGGAATTGAAAGATAAGTATCGAAATATTATCTGGCGAAAGAAAAATTTGATACTCGATGAGCATCACACAATGTTTCATGGGGCAACAACTTTCCCACCTAATATTGAAGCTCTGGCCACGCTTTTCTCATGTTTCAAGTACTTTTTCGACAAAGGACTTATATCCAAAATTGTACCTGAAAGTAACCTATATGCAGTTCAACAGGATGTGAATAAACCTGCTAACATCACAGAGCAAGACATCTCTCAATATATTGCCATTTGCCTGTACATGTCTGTGGTACATATGCCCGATGTTAGGAGTTATTGGTCTACGGATCTTGGATTTGATAAAATCAGAAACACTATGAGCTATAATAATTTTGTGAGAATAAGGCGCTACATTCACTTCAATGACAATCATTGTATGGTCCCAAGAGACAATCCGAAGCACGATCGCCTACATAAGCTTAGACCTATTATTGATATGCTGAATGAAAAGTTTCAAACTGTTCCACTACAACAATGCCTGAGCGTTGACGAGCAATTGTGTGCAACAAAAAGCAGGCACTATATAAAGCAATACCTTCCCATGAAACCACACAAATGGGGCTACAAGTTATATGTGCTGTGTTGATCAGATGACTTCGCTTATAAATTTGAAATTTATACTGGAGATGAAAATGATCCGAAATATAGACAAAAAGAAGAACCCGACTTGGGATCATGTGCCAATATCGTCGTACGCCTGTGCCGAAATGGGCCCAGCAACCAAAACTATAGGGTTCATTTTGACAATTTCTATACTTCGATACCGCTTGTAGTTCATTTAGCCCAACGAGGAGTACACTCTCTCGGCACTGTTAGAAGGCCAAGAATCCCTAACTGCAAACTACCGACTGAAAAAGAACTCGCATCTTGTCCTAGAGGCACTTCACATGAGTTTGTTTGCAACGTTGATGGTGTGGAAATATCGTCGGTGACATGGAAGGATAACAAGGTCGTGACACTTGTATCCTCATTCGCTGGCCAAATGCCGATGTCTGAGGTGAAACGCTTCGACAAAAAATCTAAGAAATCTGTAAATGTCCCATGTCCTACGGTAGTGAAGGAGTACAACAAACATATGGGAGGAGTCGATTTACTCGACGGTCTCATTGGGCGCTATAAAATAAAAATGCGGACAAAAAAATGGTATATGCGATTATTTTACCACCTAATCGACATGACGGTAATAAATTCTTGGCTACTTTACCGAAATCTTAGTAAACAACGCGGTGAGAAATATCTCCGTTTGGCACAGTTCCGTGCAGAAATAGCTTATTATCTAAGCCAGCAAGGCGCATCTGTGAAAAGAGGACGGCCCAGCGAATTGGAAAAAAAGATTCAAACGAAAAAATGTCGGTCTGCCACAACAGCATATGTTCCCCCAATAGACGTGCGCCAAGATGAGGTCAACCATTGGCCAAGCTATGAGGAGACGAGACAACGATGCAAAATGCCAGGGTGTAAATCGTTTTCATTTATAAAATGCTCAAAATGTGCCCTCAATTTGTGTTTGAATAAAAACAATAACTGTTTTGTCGCTTTTCATACAAAATAAATTATCCACCAAAATGTAACACCCACGCATAATGTATCACATCTGCTACATGTATATTTTTTGAAATAAAAAATATTTAAAAAAAAACTATGAATTTTTTTATTATTTTTCATGTATTTGTATGGTTAAAACACACTATTAGACATTTTTTTCAAGAAAATATAAAAAATCGTGCAGTGTAGGGTTAATATGGAAGAAGCAAGTGGAAGTACTACACATCAGCAGCGTAAATTATATTTACGCTGACATCAGGTAAGCGAAGTTATTATGAAAAATGATGTTTATTTTTTAATTTTAACTAAAGTTAAGTTTTTTTAATCAACACTCATTTTAAGAACAGAAAAAATATACAGACACACCTGTTCCAGATTTAAATAAATGTTTGATAAATATAAGTAAAGGCAAATGCATAAAAGCCGAGCTTTTAATAATATCTGGTATGAGACGTATTATGATTTGCTAACAGGTAGCATAAAAGTAATTTGATTGACAGTTTCATAAAATGTGTTTTATTTAGTATTAGTATGAAGTAGGTAAATATATTCTAGATACTAATTACACTTTTTAAAGAAAACAATACTTAGGTGAGGTACCTACTTATAAACATAACCTATAATTTATGACGCAGTAGGGATATCCCTATTAATTTTAGCTACCTATTAAGTATATGACTTTATTTTTATGTTATGCTTCACAACATTAAACTTGCCGCAAGCCGCCACTGCAAATGGTCTCCTATTTGTGCAGAAAAACTGGTCATGTTGCAACTGTACCTTTAGAGGATTGTAAAGCGATCAATTCTGATTGGTATACAAGTCTTTTGGTTAAATAAATAAAACAAAACGGTGAGACAGGCTCGTCGCTGAAATTATTTTTTTTAACAACTTTAGTTGAACTATTTGCAAATATTCATGTTACGTTGAAAAATGTTTTAAATTTTTAGCCCGTAGACGAAGCACCATATGAAAAAAATACAAGAGATAAAAAAGTTGCAGTCTTAGTAGATTTATCTCAAAACAATATCGTAATTAAATTACAGTCAGTGGCGTACACTTTTTTGTCAATAATTTGTCTAAAGTTGCCCTGTAACGCCACTGGACTTAATAACTTTGATCTAGTTAAACTCATATAAGCCCCCTATTTCCAGCAACAACTCTGGCAATTTTCAAAAAAATCAGTAACGAGATATTGGACTTAATCAAAGAAAACCGTTATCAACACATCTTCTATCTTGGCAACAATGCATAGGAACTTTTTTCATAAAATGACCTGACAAATCACCCCCTTAAATACTGCTAGGTGCTGTGACTTTTTAGGATACCCTCTACAAACTCCAGATCCATTTTAAAATAATATAAAGGGTTTCGCAAGCACCATAATTTAAGTTGTAAAGAAATGCTTAAATTTAATCCAAAAGGGTGAGACATCCTGTAGATAAATTCCATTCACTGTTGGACATGGTGTATATACCGTTCTATGATTGTAATATTAGGTTCTACAAATTAATTTCGCTCCCAATATAAATGTATTAATTGAAACTAAAATTAAGCGTATTAAATTAATGTAACTAATTTTGGATGCAATAGTTAAAACAATAGTTTCTATTTTACATTCAAACTGTAAGTCTCTATTGATAATATTGATATTATGTCGTCTGTTATACAGTGGCGACTAAAGGTCAATCATAAATCGATAAAATTTTACGGAAAATTTGTTTGGAAGAACCCCTGTATATTATTAAAGTTTGGGATTGTCCATAAGATTCTAACAATATTTGATATGTTATAAAATTCACATAAAGTCAACGGTTATCGAGATATATATATGGTTGAATAGCACAAAACACAGTCATAAAAAAAGTCTCCTTGGTTTTTATTTCCTTGTGAATTATTGCAAATTAGAGACACGGAAAAAAATTATAGAAATAAACCCTTCTTCTTCTTCGGATGCTATCCACTAATGGATGTTTGCAATCACATTTTCCATCTCCTCTCTATCTCTTGCGGTGTGAATTAGGGTCTGTATGTCATTTATTCCTGTCCACTGTCTTATGTTCCGCAACCATGACAATTTCTTCCTTCCTATCCCTCTACGGCCCTCTATCTTACCCTCGATCAACAACTGTAAATATTCATACTTCTTGTTCCTCATGACGTGCCCCAGATATGAAGTCTTTCTCTTTTTATGGTGGTTAACAGTTCACGTTCTCTGTTGATGTTGGACAGAACTTCTACGTTTGTTATTCTTGCAGTCCACGGCATCTTGAGCATTCTGCGGTAAAGCCACATCTCGAACGCTTCCAATTTGTTAATGTTGTTGACTTTAAGAGTCCCCTATTAAATATGTTTTGGGCTTTTATTAGTTTAGTTGCTGAGGACGGTTACCATCCCACATTACATATATCTTTTTATTGCACGATTGGCCCATATCAAAAAAAATTCTTCCCTAATTTACAAGCCAAAAAATTTAATTTTGCCAAGGCCTCCACTTTTATATGAGTTAATTTCTATACAAAACTGGTCCTTTTTAAACCAATTTCGGGACGTGAATGTTGCCGTGGCTGAGTTCCAGAATAGATTGACAGCTATTCTGGATATCACTGTTCCAATTTGTAAACAACGATCAAAAAAATATTCCTATCCCTGTTGGTATTCCTTGGACCTCATAAGGAATATTAAAGAGAAACATAAATGCCTATGCAGGTGGAAGACCTCTGGAGCACCGCACTACTTGCCTAAGTTCAGGTTATACAGAATATATATAAATCGCATTCAACACTCAATAAGAGGCGATCCGGCACACCTTTGGAGGTTTGTTCAGAATAAAAAACAAAGGTCACGTATTCCTGGTGATATGTTTGACGAGCAGGGCACTGAAATATCAGATCCAATAAACATCGTTTTTAGATTTGCCAATTATTTTCGTAGTATATATGTTGATTCGATAAGCCAGGAATATACTGAGACTTTTAACAGTGATGATCTGGTAGATGTGGGGAGCTTGGATATGGAAGATATTCTAAGTGCTCTGAAAAGTCTAAAACGGAAGATGACTGCAGGTATAGATAACCTACCCGCGATGGTGGTTAAAGATTGTGCTTATGAATTTGCGGAACCATTGTATTACATTTTTAATTTATCCCTGCGGTCTAACTTGTTTCCTGACTACTGGAAGATAGCTCGTATATGTCCTATACATAAATCGGGAGATATTAACAGAATCGAAAACTATCGACCTATTTCAATTCTTCCTAATTTCGCAAAGGTTTTTGAAATTGCTCTGCACAATAAGTTATTTGGGCAAATAAAACATAGGCTAGTTTACCAGCAACATGGGTCGTTCTACGGTGACCAATCTAACCACTTTCCTGCAGGATGTAATTCCGGCTGTCGGTCGAGGTTTGCAAGTCGACGCAATCTATACTGACTTTTCCAATGCGTTCGATAAGATTGATCATTCCCTGATTCAACAGAAGATGTGCGACATTGGCTTCGGCAGGAATCTGATATCTTTTTTTCAGCAAGGCAACAATTTTTTGATTACAATGGATTCAGTTCAAGTTCATTCACAGCCTCAAGTGGAACTCCGCAGGGCAGCACGTTAGCTCCTCTTCTCTTTGCAATATTCGTAAACGATATTGGCTCTGGTTTCAATAGCAATTATTTGTTGTTTGCGGATGATTTATAATTGTATCGCACTGTTGTTTGTGAGAACGATTGCGCACAGCTTCAAACAGATCTGTGTCGGCTCTCAGAATGATGTTATCTAAATAGACTTCCTCTAAATCTGAACAAACGTAAGTCAGTGACATTTACAAGACGTCAAGATCCGTTTTTGCGAAACTACACCATCGACAATTCAAATTTGGAACGCTGCGCTTTAATCAAAGATCTTGGTGTATACTTGGATGGTGATTTATCTTTCAACTACCACATTGAGCAAGTTTCTGCTAATGCTTTGCGAATGTTAGGATTTATTTTTAGACAGACCAGAGAATTCAACAACATGGACTGCCTGAAAAGTCTCTATTTCGCCTTTGTTGTGTCTATTTTGGAATTCGCTACAATCATTTGGTCGCCCATCTACCGTGTTCATATACAGAGATTGGAGAGTATCCAACGTAAGTTTTTAAAATATGTGTCATTTAAAATTGATGGATATTTTCCTCCTCGTGGGTGTGATCACGGCCTGTTACTGGCAAGGTTCGGATTTCGGCCGTTAGCCGAGAGACCCATCTTCGCGTCTCAAATCTTTCTTTTTAAGTTGATCAACAATATGTTGGATTGTCCTCAGTTGCTTCAGCAGCTATGGTTTCGTGTCCCTAGGGTTCACTCTAGAAGCGCTAGTTTATTTTGGGTGCCACAGATTCGTTCTAATTATGAATCAAAGCACCGCTATTTCGGGCTTGTAAATACAGTAACCGATTAGTTGTTATTAATGAAAACGTTGATTTTTTTAATGTATCGCTCGATTCTTTTAAGAAAAGTTTAGAGACATGTTTGCGGGCTACTGATTTGTATTTGTTTTGATGAATTATGTTCATGAGTTAATTATTTATTGTTCTTGTAATCTTCTCAATTTTCTTTCGTTTTGATGCGCGTATTTCCTTTTTTGTATTTTTCAGTTAGTTTTAAGTTAGTTCTAAGTTGGGTATTTTTGTATGCTAATGCTAGGCAATTGTTTTTGTTAATGTAAGATTTTGTCTTGTTATTGGGTAGCAATACCTGTTAGACAATAAAGAGATTATTATTATTAATTCAAACAAAATTTATTTAACTCAATTGACAGTATTTAATAATCCAAACAATTATTTTTTTCAGTGCAGTTTCACGTGATCAATGAATTCGAATGACGGCTTGCTTGCTGTGAAAAAAGTAAACGGAGCACAGTACAAATTCTTGCTACGATATAGATTAGAGAAGTTAGAATTTAATAATGTACAGGGCGTTCCATAAGAAAAACATATTACGCCATTACCCTTATGAAATGTTTCTTCCAAAACTGTTTCATTTAAATTTGTACGTGATTTTTGGCCATCACTATATATAACAATAATATGGAAACGTTTGTGTTTCCATACACACAATTATTCAAACAATAATTGTAAATAAGTGTGTGATTAAAAATAATTTTATCAATATGCCTAAATAATGCACATTATTTGCAAATATTGCTCGCAATAATAATAATTACCAGCTAATTATTATTCCATTATATCTGTCAGATAAAGCAATTATAAATTATCGCAAAACTGTGAATTATTATTTTAAAAGCAGCAAATTAACTTTTAGAGCTAAACCTATTCAAAAGTGTCATTGAGCACAGCTTTAGACAAACTTCAACAAAATATTTTTTAATTACTATGTTTCTTCTCTTCTTTTTTGGTTGTGTCTAATTTTTGCATTAGCTTTCCATATCTGCGTTGCTTCTCTCTGAATGTCCTTTCTTTTTGTTTCCCAGCGTATTCTTTCTTCGTGCATTGTTTTATAAATTTTTCCATCATAGTTTGAATGTCTGCGTTGCTTGTTCGTTATCCTGAAAGTGACGTAGAGTTCTTTCTCAGCTTCGCGTTGTCTTCTTTGTTCGACCATCTTGCTGAAGTTTCATAAACTCACTCAATTTAAATTAAAACGTTTACAAGAATACGAAACTCTTCTTATTTTAATTTTTGTTACAACTTAACTTAAACTCTAATCTAATCATTTTTCTTAAAACAAAACTAACCTTTTTCTAAACCAAAAGAAAATCAGTGAACCTCAACAAGTCCTTACCCTAAAAAACGAAAATCAGTGATCCTAAACATGTATTGAAATTAATAGTATATGAAAATATTAAAAATAAATAAATTAATACAAAAAATGAATCACATAAAGCCCTTCCAAGAGGTTATCTTCAATTTCCCTTTTAATTATTGGTTTTGTTCGTCTGTTGTTCTTTAGTTTCTTTACGTCTTCTGTCATTTATAGCTGAAGTTTTCTCATAGCTGCTTCGGTTTCTACTAACTACTCAAATAAGAACTTTAAGTTTCTATAACCTCATTAATTTAAATGGAACGTCATATTTCTGAACTTACCTAGCAATGTACTTACTAATGACCTGTCGAATGGTATTAGGGTGTACTATAGCTAAGTCTGTCCGTTTTGGCAGAAAAAGCTAAATAATTGTTTTGTACACCATTTGGTGTTTTTTAAATAAATGTTTTAATGTTTCTAGCCTATGTTATCAGAAATGTCAAATGCTCTGCAATTATAAAAGTCAATATGAATTTGTCTTAATTATGCATAAACAGCATTGATGATAATAAAAAGCACAGATAAATTTCTACCAAAATATTCATAACATGTATTCGAAATGTTGACCGTCCATTTCGAGACACTTCGATATTCTTTTTTGAAAACTACGGCTAACTCTGGTCAACATTTGCATGGTGCCAGTTTGAAAATCATCTCTTAAGCGTATTTTCATATCGTGTGGTGTTGTTGGAGGCGTCTTGTAGACAATTATTGCTTCACGTATCCCGATAAAAAGATATCCGGATATATGGGAGGTCAATTTTTTCTTCCAATTCACCTGTGATGATAATGAGGCGGAGCTCCATCTAATTGAAACCACATGGTTGTTCTCCTGTTTAAAGGAATTTCTTCTAATTATACATGATGTTGGTGTAGAAGAAAATCCAGTACTATCATACCATTTAACGATCCCTCAAAAATTAGGGTACTTTTAAATATCGACCCAATGTTCCACCATAAAGAATAATAATGGTCGTTGTGTCTGTTCACGAGGCTATTGTTGTGAAATGTATATTCGTCACTAAATAACATATTATCAGAAAATGTTTCATTTGCTGCCACTTTATCTAACACTCACTTGCAAAATTCAATTCTATTGGTGCTTTCGAATATCTGATTTTGACTAATATTAGGATTTTCGATTACTGAACCAACTGTAGCAAAAATAGTTTTTCCATTTTCGGTGACAGGTTTTCTTGTAACGTAGTTCTTATAGCTAACACTTTCAGTTTCCTTAAACTGATTTAAAAGTCTGAAAAGCAGCTGGTCTTGGATGATTTCGTATGGGAAACCTTTGAGCATAAACTCGAGAAGCCAATGAAGAATTTTGATGGCCTTCTCCATGAATCAATATGATATCAATACGTTCTTCTTTTGAGTAAATAATCTTGATTTTAATAAAGCTACACCAAAACTAACAATTGTAAATCAATAACATTTATAGTAAAGCATGAACAGCAAATTAAATTGATAAATAATTATAGGCCAAAGGACTTCGGTCAATGGCCTATATAAGGAGCCCCTCCTCGGTAAGATTGTAAGAAGTGTTAATTGAGTTGTTATGCGAAAACAGTTGGATATTCACAAAAAAGTCTTAGTTATAGTGTATACCTAGGTTTAAAATGAAATAAAAAGAGACATAACAGCAACTAGCGTTCATATTTTTAATAAAGGCAAGTACGCTTCTGGTGTTATAGCTATATAAGATGGTTTTTTTATTTATTCAATTAGAATCGACTACGAGAATAAAGGACTAAAGTAAATCCGGATTTAACCAGACAGCAGCCATGGATTTTAAGAATGCATTCTTATTGTGTAGGTATCTAATACCCATACCATTTCCAATTCCACCTTATTCTAAGCCGGAGCAAATAGGTGATGGAGGTATCTTGCCTCCATTTGAATTGCCAATAGTGGAAAAAGAACATTTTCCTGAGAAAACCCGTTCTTTACATTTATTTATGAGCGAATGCAATGCGAATATCTAACAAACATTAGATTATTTTGGTGTGCTTTGTAATTCATTGGAAATATATCGACATTTCCGAACATGGTAGTCAATTAAGTAAATGTTTAGGAATAACAGGGGCAATGCGAACTTGCCCCACAGCAGCGATGGAAATGTTGCTGCATCTAATACCTTTGCCTGTCCTAGTCAAAAAAGAGGCAGCAATTAGCGCTCTGAAACTGGCACAGGTAATGGAATACAAATCTGGCGATCTAGAGGGACACATGGGAATCCTGAATCTAATACCTTTGGATCTATATTATTATAGATATTATTTTTATATTTACTTTATTCATTTACATATTGTGGTTTTTTTAGGTCAGTTTTGTTTAGCAGTTAAGTTATTTGAATTGTACTTATATATATTTTTTTCCTGTAATTGGGATATGCCTGTTGGAAATAAAAATTTTATTATTACTATTATTATTATTATTATTATTATCTTATCTTATCTTATTATACAGGGTGTCCCATAATTGTATGTTCGGTGGTTAATTTTAGCACCTCTCTCATCAAGATTTAGCTACGAACTTCTTGAACACCGGGTATATAGCAAAAAATTGGACCAAACAAACGTTTTTCAATTATACTTTATTGTGCTGATAAACCTGAAGCGAACCATTTCTCCAAACCACAGGAACATTTTTATTGCTTTCCAATATGACCGCTACTACATAAAAACTAATATACCAAACATTTTGACACTTTGAAAATTGAATTCAAACTGTCCCACCGACCAATTTTGGTAGAACATATACATACAGACATGCAAAGTTGAAATTTATTAGGTTTCGAATTTATTTGTCGAGTACATTTTTTGTATTAGTTTTTAAATTAAGCCTTGTCTAAAATTCCGGCCATAAATTTGTGACCGGTGAGCGGCGGCAAGCGCAAAAGTAAGCATTTATATTCGTTCGAAAGCGGTAGTGACATTTTCACGCTATAGCCAAAAGAGATTTAGGGTAATAGAAAGGACGGACACATGAAAAATGTAGCTATAGGAACTACATCCAGTCAAATAGCCAAGCATTCTGATAAGCTTTAATGGGTATTTTTGTTCCTTGTATATATGGACTACAAATGTGTGGATGCAGAGCTGGTTTCAACCATTTTTGTGGGGATATCGTAAATTTGCACGATTTCGTTCGAAACGTTTTTATTTTAACACAGTACTGTTACCCTTACACTCTTGCAGCTCTCATGCAAGAGCAACAGTAACAGTATGTATTACGAAAGTCGCAAAGTTGCAAGCAAAAGTCGCTAAGTTTTGAAAATGTATTGCGAAAGTCGCAAATTGAAAGCGGAAGTCGCTAAGATTTGTAGTTGTGTTGCGAAAGTCGCAAATTGAAACCGAAAGTCGTCAAGTTTTGAAGTGGTGTTGCGAAAGTCGCAAATTGAAAGCGACAGTCGCTAAGTTTTGAGGTTGTGTTGCGAATGTCGCAAATTGAAAACGAAAGTCGCTAAGTTTTGCAGTTGTGTTGCGAAAGTCGCAAAGTTGCAAGCGAAAGTCGCTAAGTTTTGAAAATGTGTTGCGAAAGTCGCAAATTGAAAGCGAGAGGCGCTAAGTTTTGAGGTTGTGTTGCGAAAGTCGCAAATTGAAAGCAAAAGTCACAGATTTTTGAAGTTGTGTTGCGAAAGTCGCTAAGTTTTGAAAATGTAATGCGAAAGTCCCAAAGTTAACAGAGAAACTCACCCTTCATATTTTATACTTTCACGAAAACTAAGTGGGAAACATATTTAGTGTCCGTCTAATCTCTAAAACTGTATTCCAGATTTTGTGTGTAGTTTGTGCAAAACTGGTAAATAATTAGATTTGCAACAGCTGAAGCAATACATAAACAAGTCCTAACAAGTGAGATATAAGGGATGCTGAAGTGGCTATGGCTAGTTTATGTCTGTATATTCTATAGCATAATATGTATATTCAACCACTATAACCCACGCAATTGCAAAATAACCTAATAAATCCTTATTATTGGACCCAGAGCCGCTGGCAGGCACATAACCGAGATGTGGTCAATTTGCTTGCCTATTATAAAATATTAAAGCTTCGTTAAGTTTTGCTTATTCTACAGGGTTTGTCATCAGTAACATGAAGATAATATATTATCTAGAGTAAACATAACAGTAAGTATACACTGTGTCCAAAATAAAATTGGAAACTTGGAAATGGTAGGAGTTAAATGTCCGTTAAATTAAAGAAAAGTTGTACAATTTAAGCACGTTTTAAACGGTCTTTTCAAAATTAAACTAAACCGTTTTTGAGAATTTTTGATCGAACACAGCGCCGTTAAAAAGTTACTGGTTAAGTAAAGAAAGTGTGTTCAAACCATTATAAAAGAAATATCATCGGTTTACGGTAAACTTTGTCCAGGAAAAACATTGATTTATAAGTGGCATGTGCTTTTTAACCATGGTAAGGACTCACTCGAAAACGACCCTCTCTAATTTTGAACCTATCTGAAACTACTGGAGACGAAACTTAGGTTCTTCATTATGAACCTGAGTCCAAGCACAATTCCTTCTAATGGCATAGAAAGGAAGTTTAAGGTCACATAGTTAACCGGATAAATCATGGCGACATCGACAGAGAAAACATAGGTATATTGTTTATGTTTTAGGCCTTTTTTTATTGAGGATTTCGAAGACCTAAATATTTTTGTTTTCGAATCATGAAGACGAGCATTCAATGGTTTTATAGGCAAATGAAGTATTATCATCAATTTTGTCTTGGTTATCCAACAGTGATAGTAAATCATGTGCAGGTCGATCAGAATCTGTTCTGATTCCTAAAAACGTCAATGCACTGCACAAAGTAATTCAACAAGATGGACCATTTTGCATGAATATTTATTTATAAAAAAATATATTATTAAATGCTAAACAAATTCAACGTACGAGCTGCAAAATAAATAAATCATAAAGGCCAACCGAAAACGTCGTTTTATTCTTCATCATGACAATTTGAGAACCTGGTTTGAGGATAATATGAAAAAGTGTATAAACCATAAACGCGAATTGTTTAGAAAGCAATAATTTAAATTAATAGATTAAATTAAAACTACAACGGTTACTTTTTACGTTTTTACAAAATTTAGAAAAAAAAGTAACCCTCGTAGTTTTTTAATATCAAAAAATTAGTTCAAATATTTTAATTTACATTATTAGAAACAAAATAGTATATTTTTTGACTGCCCATGTACAATTTCCTTTGGCTAATCGTGTTAAATTGAAAAGGATAATTAAATTTGGTTACAAGCGGTAAAACATTAAATTTATATGTATAGTATAGTTACCGAAAGGACCAATTTAAAGAGGCCATTTTCTCTCTACGGCCAGCTGGTCATCAGTAATTACCATCCTGGTACTTAAGGGAAGATTTTCTTTACGCCTTATACAAGCATTAAAACAACTAACGTAGTCGTAATGGCATAGTATGTGTAATACTTATACACATGTTTCAGCTTTATATCAAATAAAAGGCTACTATTGGCCAGTTGGTTTTTGGCCAGTGCAGTGCAGGTGTAGTAGACATTCTTTATAAAACACCCTGTATAGAAAATTAATTTATTTATTATAATATATTGAATTAATACGAGGGCCGTGTGGAAAGTGTCCATCTTAGGAAAAATATTTTATTTAAATTTGTTTTTCAATATAAGATACTTTCATTCCACTTTGGAACCGTTATTTCTAAAATTTATTTCTATTTTTTGTTTATTTTATTATTTGGGTTATAAGTTTTGACGCAGGGAATTTTAGTGCAATTTTATATACTGGGAATTGGTGGGATCGCCTGCTCCGAGAATTTAGCCGAGGCAGGCATCTTAAAGCATTTTACTTTGTCTCACAAATTAGGTTCGTTCGCGGAAGTAGTTCTGAACTGGTTCTAGTTTTCTACGCCTGCGCAGTTAGCTTTTCTGCGTTCACACAAAAAAATTAACAAACTACTAGTAATAGATGCAAACAGTTCGCAGAGTATACGGAATGAGTTCATTACAGGTTCCGAACCGATTTTACAGCTCTCTGACTGAGGAAGAACTGTTGGTTCTGACATGCGCAGTCATAGTGAAGCCACAGCATAATAAGTACAGCATTCCGAGTCCACGTTGGCACTTTGAACTAAATAATTTCAAACTGTGACGTATGACGCCGCCATTTTAGGAGAGAAGTCAGGTCCTAATTAAAAATAATTATAGTTTTCAGTTTCTAACCACAGTACTGTATTTTATTTTTGTAAAAATATTTAAGTACATAATAATGTCGCTGTCAATTTCAAAAATATTTGTGATGTGTCATAGTGATTGAAAACATCCTTGAGTCGTGTTATCAGTTAAATGTTGACATGATTGGGTGATTTTTAATAATAATAATAAAGACTTTATTGTAAAAAACAGACATTTTTACAAAAGGCGAACCTGAACTTAACTTATATTTTAACTTAAACCAATCTGACAGCGCTCTTAACTTATGTTTATGTTTCACTTCCATTTAGTTTAAAAACACATTAGAGACTGTCATTTTATAAATGGATCTTTGGGAAATCAAAAAAAAATGTTTAGAGCAGGTGTACCGCTTATTGGGACAACGTTTTGCAGAACACATATGTCCACCCTGATTTTTCATTGTGTTAATCACAAGACACGTTAATAGAAATAAAATCCTTTTAATTCTCACGTACACTATACTGGAAACACATAATAAGATTACATTCACAATATTTATTTATCTATTATCTCGTACACGCCGGCTGAACACAGGAGTGAACGGTATCTACCTACGTCTATGCGTTTATGGTCACGTTTTATCCTATAATAAGGGCATGCGCAACGAAATGCGCATGACGCCTCGCAAGCGGATACTTGGAATGCTGTTTGTTTCTATACTGTGGTTGTAATGAAGAAGAAGATATCCAAGAAAGAGTAGAATGGGGGATGAATGATTTTATGTAGATAGATGATATGAAGTATTTAGTGACGTCCTGAAAGAAATGAAAACTACAAAAACTAAATAAGTTATCAATTAGACAACGTTTCTTATTTCCATTACTTTCTTAAAATGTCATGCAAATCGCGCAAGGTTTTCTGTCATTATTTAAGAGAATTAAAATGTTCACGATTATTCTGCACTAAATGCGCCAGTCATGATAGGGATGATATTTGACGGAACTGGAATGAACAAATGTCTAACTTTTATTAACAACTGTTGCACGCTGTACGCAATTCTATTTTGGTCTATTTTGCGTTCATGGTGAATCAAGATTACGAATGCGTTACGAACCGCGCCTGCGTCTTAAAACAAGTTCTGTGATGGCACGATTCGGTTCGGAATGAGTAAGGAATCGTTTTCGCGAACGAGGCTTAAATATTTTAAAGTATAGACAAGATTGACACATGTAAGAAACCAAATTTTCTAAAAAAATCCGTCTAACTTGCCATCACCGGGTTTACAAGATATTTTCAATGCATTCAATTACCGTTTCTCGAATACCAAGAAATGCAAGAAAATTTCCTCCAATATTATAATATTATAGGTATTTTTATCACATTTTATTTGGACGTCTAACTGTGGCGAATGTACCTATTTCTTTATTGTAAAAAAGTAAAGAAAAATACTTATTGCGAAAAAGGCAGAGTAGAAGCTATACGAGTACACATGCGTGTGTGTAGATGCATGCGGTCGTATATGAAATAGCGTCGTTTTTCATATTTTCGTTTAAGCAAATTTCTATTTATGTGACTGGAAATAGATAAATTTCCGATTTAACGAAACTGTTTTGCACAGCAGAGCATTTTCAGTCATGGCTTAAAGAAATCTGAAAACACCCACAAAAAGGACATATAAATTATTGGCAAATAGACAACTTCAGAGTTAGTATGGCGTGGTATATTTAATAAATAATAGTTTCAGAATTTGTAACTTTATAGCAACATACAGTCACAGCTCTCAGTAACTTGGTAAAAAAGTTACTTTTAAGTATACCAATGAGAAATCGCAAAGTTCTACTTTTATCTACAATGCACTATGAAGGTGACTGGTTCTGAGCATTTCAATCCATTCAATTTTGCCATAGTTTTTCATCGATTTGTGACACGGTGCATTTGTAATAAGACGCACGGGCAATGGAATTTACTTTTGTCCTACCCTGTATTTGTGTCTGGGTTTTATAGTTTTCTACCAATCTGTCTACAAATATAATATTCCGTCAACGTTATACAACATCTGCAAGTAATAAAAATATTATCTAAAGGAATTGTTAGGTACCTAAAAGAACCTTTTTTCTAATCGAGAATATTGAGTTTACGTTAATGAGTGAGCCCAAAGAGAAAAGCATATATTAGAAAAGATAACCAGATGTTTCAATTATTGAGTGGTCTCACTTTTGATCCATCAAAACAACTTCATGTAAATTAAATGTCGAACTCTTATTATTATATACAAAAGCTAATTGGAGGGTGTCACGGTTTCCCATATCAAATAATATATATTATGGGCGCATAAAAAAACAATGGGTTTTTGTCCAGTCGCGAACTCCAACATAAGATACCTAAGTATCAAGAACCTTTATTAAAGTCGACATACAAATAAAAATGTATCTTATTTTGTGAATCTTCTCACACTGTAGATGTATCTTTATTGGGGTATATTGTAAAAATGGCCTTTTTTCTGATTGGCTATTTTCATTCTGTAGTACCTGTGATACTAGTGATTTTTATGAGGAATTTTGGAAAGGCAATAGGACTTTTAAATCAGACCCGTTCTAGCCTTGATTGAGTCTAGATGTGTTTTTTCTAATTGTATAAAGTTAAATTAAACATTTTAATTTGTTTTTGGACTTAGTAGATTTTTCAGTTAAGAATTATTTTCTAGTATTTGTTTAAAAATTAAGTCCATTTCTTTCTCATTCTGAAGTAGTGAATTGAATAAAGTTTCCGTAAGTTTTGTTATTCTTTTAATTGAAGGCCTTTTTGTTTTAATCAGTTTTTATATAAAGTTTAAAGTTATTTCTTTTAGTAATTGAAATAAATTCCGTTTTCAATAGTAATTAAAGTTTCGTATAGGAATTAATATAATTATTCGTAATTATATTAATTTTTAACTAGTACAAGTAATGACTAAGAATTTCTTCTAAATTTTCATTCTCGCTTAATTGTTTTATTATTTTTCTTTAATTTATACATATTTATTTCTTGTTGTTATTCCTTTTCTTTATTAGTTATTTATTAAATTAATTGTTTTTAGCCCAAAATTATGCGTTTTATTTCTAATAAAGTTTTCGATAAATTATTGACAAAAGGGTCAACCAATTAAATATTTTCTTTTAATACAACGGTGACCGAAAGTGATCCAGAATAGAGGTGAGTAATTTTACATTTCTTTAATACAGATTAATAAAGGTTATTTTAGTTGTTTGTTTCTTTCATTTAATAATTTGATTCTGTTATTATTCAAGTTGATATTCTTTGTTTGTTCTTCTTTATTTGAAACCGCTCGTAAAACTTGAATCGAACCGTAACAATTTGAATAGCATATTGGGATTCATTTGGTTTGAGCTATAAAATTAGTATTCTTACTGAATGTACATAATACCCGCTAATTTCAAAATTGTCTTGGTGACAGAACACTTTTTGCTGTTGCAAATGGGGCTAAAATGTAAGGCATATTTAGTAGATTTGGTAAGGCAACATTCGTTTCTCATTAGAGGAGTGATCAAACAGCCTTAAATAAATAAGCCTGGATGTGTTTTTGATAGAGTACTTGATAAACCAATTTTCAGTATCAATGATTAATTTAATCCTGCGCCCAACCACGAAATGGTATTCATTTGTAACGACATTCTTCAGCTCGTCCGGAATGTAATTAATATTCACCACTCAATTGAACATTTCCTATTTCTACTGTCCAATTGGCAGTCACTCAATACAAAACGAACTATCATTTTAAATTAATAGTACTCAAGAGAGGTTTCATACAATTTGAATAATATATCAAATATCATTCGAATGCCCGAATGAAATGAGTTTAATATTAATTCTCTATTTTCCACAAAGACCCATAAATTCCATATAAATGAGAAACTAATTAAAACATTCATGCAGATAAGAGTAATTGAAATGGCAATTTAACCTAATTATGTCTCGTTAATCCATGAAATACCTATATTGCGGAATAAAAAATGAACAATATTTTACCCATTTTAAAAATGTACAGGGTGGACGAAACTTGATGCAACTTCCGTTCTCCCGACTCATATCTTGAGAGAATTCGTTGGCGCAAAGAGAAGATAGTTAGATATCTCTAACCATTTGGTTGCTAGAGGGCGTTTCTCAATTTTAGTCAAATACTTTGATGGGTCATAATTTTCTTGATAATAAAGATAATGGATTTTTAAAAACCTTCTTGGTGGTTTTTCATGCTTAATAGTTTAATATAGTTATCAACTTGCTGAAAAAAATATATGTGGTGGTCCAGTTTCGAATAAGTAAAACTCAAAATATATTAATTTTTTGGATAGATTCTTATTCTTTCTTCAGAACGTAAGCTGGTGCTGGATGAGGATGTATCCGTTGGAATCAGAGTTTTTAGTTGCCCTGGTTGCGTTCCCCGTTTTATTCCAGAAATACCTGGCATTATTGGACGTGTAAATTCTGAGGAAATTTGAAGTTGGAACACGTATGCCTTCCAGGAAAATTCAGAAAATTCTCAGTTTTGAGATGGTTGGAGCACCCTAACTTAAAAGCTTTCCACATCCAATTCCCTACCTGGATTTCCAACGTAGTCAGCCATATTATATATGTTGTTTCATCTTTTGGAATTCTACAAAATTATTATAAAATGTATAATTTCTATACATGCCTCATTTCATATCAATATACAAGCCTTAGCAATTGAAATAATTAATAATTTGTCTTTAAGTTTTAAAGTTTACTGCATATCCTAGACTTGAATACACGACACTGCATTTTTAGGGTATGCTCACATTATTACTTACCGATGAGATGTAATTCCTTCTTGCCTTCGTTTTTTATAGTTTTTGACCGATTTTACAACACATGCCATTGTTTATAAAACTGAAACAAACACAAAAATGAAAGAATCCAAAAAACTGGGATCGTTTCAAACAAAATATGTTAATATATCAAGGGTTATAGCTCGTAACCCAGAAGGTATCAGGCATTCTCACTAGGCTCAAATTATTTCTCAGGAAAAGGACTATTAGAAAAAAAATGAAAGAATCCAAAAAAATGAAAGAATCCAAAAAAATTAAAGAATCCAAAAAAAAAAATTAAAGAATCTAAAAAAATTAAAGAATCCAAAAAAATTAAACAATCCAAAAAAATTAAAGAATTGAAGAAAAATGAAAGAATCCAAAAAAATGAAAGAATCCAAAAAAATTAAAGAATTGAAGAAAAATGAAAGAATCCAAAAAAATTAAAGAATCAAAAAAAATTAAAGAATTGAAGAAAAATGAAAGAATCCAAAAAAATTAAAGAATCCAAAAAAAAAAAAATGAAAGAATCTAAAAAATGAAAGAATCCAAAAAAATGAAAGAATCCAAAAAAATGAAAGAATCCAAAAAAATTAAAGAATTGAAGAAAAATGAAAGAATCCACAAAAATGAAAGAATCCAAAAAAATTAAAGAAAAATGAAAGAATCCAAAAAAATGAAAGAATCCAAAAAAATTAAAGAATTGAAAAAAAATGAAAGAATCCAAAAAAATGAAACAATCCAAAAAAATTAAAGAATCCAAAAAAAAATGAAAGAATCTAAAAAAATGAAAGAATCCAAAAAAATTGAAGAATTGAAGAAAAATGAAAGAATCCAAAAAAATGAAACAATCCAAAAAAATTAAAGAATCCAAAAAAAAAATGAAAGAATCTAAAAAAATGAAAAAATCCAAAAAATGAAACAATCCAAAAAAATGGAAGAATCAAAAAAAAATAAAAAATTGAAGAAAAATGAAAGAATCCAAAAAAATGAAAGAATCCAAAAAAATTAAAGAATTGAAGAAAAATGAAAGAATCCAAAAAAATGAAACAATCCAAAAAAATTAAAGAATCCAAAAAAAATGAAAGAATCTAAAAAAATGAAAGAATCCAAAAAAATGAAACAATCCAAAAAAACGAAAGAATCCAAAAAAAATAAAGAATTGAAGAAAAATGAAAGAATCCAAAAAAATTAAAGAATTGAAGAAAAATGAAAGAATCCCATGAAATGAAAAAATCCAAAAAAAAAAACAAAAAAAATAAAAAATTTAAAAAAAAATGAAAGAATCCAAAAAAATTAAAGAATTGAAGAAAAATGAAAGAATCCAAAAAAATTAAAAAATCCAAAAAAATGAAACAATCCAAAAAAAAATAAAGAATCTAAAAAAAAAAACAAAAAAAAATGAAAGAATTGAAAAAAAACGAAAGAATCCAAAATAATTATAGAATCCAAAAAAATTAAACAATCCAAAAAAATCAAACAATCCAAAAAAATTAAGATTCCAAAAAAATGATAGAATCCAAAAAAATGAAAGAATCCAAAAAAATGAAAGAATCCAAAAAAATTAAAGAATTGAAAAAAAATTAAAGAATCCAAGAAAAAAAACCAAAAAAATGAAAGAATTAAAAAAAATTAAAGAATCGAAAAAAATTAAAGAATTGAAGAAAAATGAAAGAATCCAAAAAAAATAAAGAATCCAAAAAAATGAAACAATGCAAAAAAATTAAAGAATCCAAAAAAAAACCAAAAAAATGAAAGAATTGAAATAAAATGAAAGAATCCAAAATAATTAAAGAATCTAAAAAAATGAAAGAATCCAAAAAAAAAACCGAAAAAAATGAAAGAATTGAAAAAAAAACAATCCAAAAAAATTAAAGAATCCAAGAAAAAAAACCAAAAAAATTAAAGAATTAAAAAAAATGAAAGAATCGAAAAAAATTAAAGAATTGAAGAAAAATGAAAGAATCCAAAAAAAATAAAGAATCCAAAAAAATGAAACAATGCAAAAAAATTAAAGAATCCAAAAAAGAAACCAAAAAAATGAAAGAATTGAAATAAAATGAAAGAATCCAAAATAATTAAAGAATCTAAAAAAATGAAAGAATCCAAAAAAAAAAACCGAAAAAAATGAATGAATTGAAAAAAAAAATTAAAGAATCCAAAATAATGAAAGAATCTAAAAAAATGAAAGAATCCAAAAAAATGAAAGGATCCAAAAAAATGAAAGAATCCAAAAAAATTAAAGAATCCAAAAAAATTAAAGAATCCAAAAAAATGAAAGAATCCCATAAAATGAAACAATCCAAAGAAAAACAAAAAAATGAAAAAATTGAAAAAAAAATGAAAGAATCCAAAAAAATTAAAGAATCCAAAAAAATGAAACAATCCAAAAAAATTAAAGAATCCAAAAAAAAAAAACAAAAAAAATGAAAGAATTGAAAAAATGAAAGAATCCAAAATAATTAAAGAATCTAAAAAAATGAAAGAATCCAAAAAAATGAAACAATCAAAAAAAATTAAAAATTCCAAAAAAATGATAGAATCCAAAAAAATGAAAGAATCCAAAAAAACGAAAGAATCCAAAAAAAAAACAAAAAAATGAAAGAATTGAAAAAAAATGAAAGAATCCAAAATAATGAAAGAATCTAAAAAATGAAAGAATCCAAAAAAATGAAACAATCCAAAAAAATGAAAGAATCCAACAAAATGAAAGGATCCAAAAAATGAAAGAATCCAAAAAAATGAAAGAATCCAAAAAAAAGAAAGAATCCAAAAAAATTAAAGAATCCAAAAAAATGAAAGAAATCAAAAAAATGAAAGAATCCAAAAAAATGAAAGAATCCAAAAAAATTAAAGAATCCAAAAAACTGGGAATACGGGGGTCGTTTCAAACAAAATATCAGGCCATGTGTGTTATAGCTCGTAACCCAGAAGGTGTCTGGCATTCTCACTAGGCTCAAATTATTTTTTAGGAAGAGGACTGCCCACCCAGGTTACTCTTACGTTTGCGGCACTATTAAAGATAATGTCTACGCTAATCCCGTATTAACAAGAGAAGATTTAATTTTAAGAATGCGGCAAAATCCGCATTAAGTATCTGCTGCAATAAATGCGTTAGTGAGAAGATGTCGAATATGTATTGAGGTGGGTGGACTACATTTCGAGCAATTTTTGATATTTTACTTTTAATTTTATATCACTTTGTTACTGTTAGTGAAATTTCGTAGGTATTTTAATTTTTTACTTGCAAACGGTGTGTCATCATCGATACTAAATAGTGCCGAGGTAAGAGAAACTCTCGATTTTCTGTTAACTCCGTTAACTCTAGAATGACATACCTACAATAAGAACGATATCAATTTGTCATGGCGCAAACCCAGGTACACAAAAGCTATAAAAATAGAGGAACAATAATAAATCCAAAGCAAAATATTTTTGTGCACCCTAAAAAATGGGGAGACCGACCATTTCGGAGGCTTTTATTGTGTGGACAGCAAAAAAATGACACAGCCGATAATGCTCTAATATAAAACGAATGTTTGGCAAATATGAGACGATTATTTATTTAGGATATAAATATATTTGCGCCACTCATAAATGAAATCTGCTTTCATTCGATAATTTATTAAAAAAAAAGGTTTTGCTCTACAATGTAGTCCAATTTATTACGGCAGGATAACGTTAAAATATTGCCAGTTTCAATACACTTACATTGCAAAAACAACTGCCTGGAAAAATTTGAGTATGAGCTTAGAATCCTTCAGGATTTAAGGAATATGGTGAAAAAATACGCTTTCTTAAGACAGTGTAGCTTTGTCCTGGTTACACTTCTGCAAACCATTTTCAATGCGTCCTTAAAGTCTGGAGTTCTTCCCGATATTTCAAAATCTAGATTCATAAGTCTGCGAATAAGCATAGCATCAAGAATTACAGATCCATCAGCATCAGTATTATTCCTAAGACATTTGCCCGAAAAATCAGCAGAATTCACCCGTTTGACATACACCAACTTCATTCTGGTATCAGGCATTCTCACTAGGCTCAAATTATTTCTCAGGAAAAGGACTATTAGAAAAAAAATGAAAGAATCCAAAAAAATGAAAGAATCCAAAAAAATTAAAGAATCCAAAAAAAAAAATTAAAGAATCTAAAAAAATTAAAGAATCCAAAAAAATTAAACAATCCAAAAAAATTAAAGAATTGAAGAAAAATGAAAGAATCCAAAAAAATGAAAGAATCCAAAAAAATTAAAGAATTGAAGAAAAATGAAAGAATCCAAAAAAATTAAAGAATCAAAAAAAATTAAAGAATTGAAGAAAAATGAAAGAATCCAAAAAAATTAAAGAATCCAAAAAAAAAAAAATGAAAGAATCTAAAAAATGAAAGAATCCAAAAAAATGAAAGAATCCAAAAAAATGAAAGAATCCAAAAAAATTAAAGAATTGAAGAAAAATGAAAGAATCCACAAAAATGAAAGAATCCAAAAAAATTAAAGAATTGAAGAAAAATGAAAGAATCCAAAAAAATGAAAGAATCCAAAAAAATTAAAGAATTGAAAAAAAATGAAAGAATCCAAAAAAATGAAACAATCCAAAAAAATTAAAGAATCCAAAAAAAAATGAAAGAATCTAAAAAAATGAAAGAATCCAAAAAAATTGAAGAATTGAAGAAAAATGAAAGAATCCAAAAAAATGAAACAATCCAAAAAAATTAAAGAATCCAAAAAAAAAATGAAAGAATCTAAAAAAATGAAAAAATCCAAAAAATGAAACAATCCAAAAAAATGGAAGAATCAAAAAAAAATAAAAAATTGAAGAAAAATGAAAGAATCCAAAAAAATGAAAGAATCCAAAAAAATTAAAGAATTGAAGAAAAATGAAAGAATCCAAAAAAATGAAACAATCCAAAAAAATTAAAGAATCCAAAAAAAATGAAAGAATCTAAAAAAATGAAAGAATCCAAAAAAATGAAACAATCCAAAAAAACGAAAGAATCCAAAAAAAATAAAGAATTGAAGAAAAATGAAAGAATCCAAAAAAATTAAAGAATTGAAGAAAAATGAAAGAATCCCATGAAATGAAAAAATCCAAAAAAAAAAACAAAAAAATTAAAAAATTTAAAAAAAAATGAAAGAATCCAAAAAAATTAAAGAATTGAAGAAAAATGAAAGAATCCAAAAAAATTAAAAAATCCAAAAAAATGAAACAATCCAAAAAAAAATAAAGAATCTAAAAAAAAAAACAAAAAAAAATGAAAGAATTGAAAAAAAACGAAAGAATCCAAAATAATTATAGAATCCAAAAAAATTAAACAATCCAAAAAAATCAAACAATCCAAAAAAATTAAGATTCCAAAAAAATGATAGAATCCAAAAAAATGAAAGAATCCAAAAAAATGAAAGAATCCAAAAAAATTAAAGAATTGAAAAAAAATTAAAGAATCCAAGAAAAAAAACCAAAAAAATGAAAGAATTAAAAAAAATTAAAGAATCGAAAAAAATTAAAGAATTGAAGAAAAATGAAAGAATCCAAAAAAAATAAAGAATCCAAAAAAATGAAACAATGCAAAAAAATTAAAGAATCCAAAAAAAAACCAAAAAAATGAAAGAATTGAAATAAAATGAAAGAATCCAAAATAATTAAAGAATCTAAAAAAATGAAAGAATCCAAAAAAAAAACCGAAAAAAATGAAAGAATTGAAAAAAAAACAATCCAAAAAAATTAAAGAATCCAAGAAAAAAAACCAAAAAAATTAAAGAATTAAAAAAAATGAAAGAATCGAAAAAAATTAAAGAATTGAAGAAAAATGAAAGAATCCAAAAAAAATAAAGAATCCAAAAAAATGAAACAATGCAAAAAAATTAAAGAATCCAAAAAAGAAACCAAAAAAATGAAAGAATTGAAATAAAATGAAAGAATCCAAAATAATTAAAGAATCTAAAAAAATGAAAGAATCCAAAAAAAAAAACCGAAAAAAATGAATGAATTGAAAAAAAAAATTAAAGAATCCAAAATAATGAAAGAATCTAAAAAAATGAAAGAATCCAAAAAAATGAAAGGATCCAAAAAAATGAAAGAATCCAAAAAAATTAAAGAATCCAAAAAAATTAAAGAATCCAAAAAAATGAAAGAATCCCATAAAATGAAACAATCCAAAGAAAAACAAAAAAATGAAAAAATTGAAAAAAAAATGAAAGAATCCAAAAAAAATAAAGAATCCAAAAAAATGAAACAATCCAAAAAAATTAAAGAATCCAAAAAAAAAAAACAAAAAAAATGAAAGAATTGAAAAAATGAAAGAATCCAAAATAATTAAAGAATCTAAAAAAATGAAAGAATCCAAAAAAATGAAACAATCCAAAAAAATGAAACAATCAAAAAAAATTAAAAATTCCAAAAAAATGATAGAATCCAAAAAAATGAAAGAATCCAAAAAAACGAAAGAATCCAAAAAAAAAACAAAAAAATGAAAGAATTGAAAAAAAATGAAAGAATCCAAAATAATGAAAGAATCTAAAAAATGAAAGAATCCAAAAAAATGAAACAATCCAAAAAAATGAAAGAATGCAACAAAATGAAAGGATCCAAAAAATGAAAGAATCCAAAAAAATGAAAGAATCCAAAAAAAAGAAAGAATCCAAAAAAATTAAAGAATCCAAAAAAATGAAAGAAATCAAAAAAATGAAAGAATCCAAAAAAATGAAAGAATCCAAAAAAATTAAAGAATCCAAAAAACTGGGAATACGGGGGTCGTTTCAAACAAAATATCAGGCCATGTGTGTTATAGCTCGTAACCCAGAAGGTGTCTGGCATTCTCACTAGGCTCAAATTATTTTTTAGGAAGAGGACTGCCCACCCAGGTTACTCTTACGTTTGCGGCACTATTAAAGATAATGTCTACGCTAATCCCGTATTAACAAGAGAAGATTTAATTTTAAGAATGCGGCAAAATCCGCATTAAGTATCTGCTGCAATAAATGCGTTAGTGAGAAGATGTCGAATATGTATTGAGGTGGGTGGACTACATTTCGAGCAATTTTTGATATTTTACTTTTAATTTTATATCACTTTGTTACTGTTAGTGAAATTTCGTAGGTATTTTAATTTTTTACTTGCAAACGGTGTGTCATCATCGATACTAAATAGTGCCGAGGTAAGAGAAACTCTCGATTTTCTGTTAACTCCGTTAACTCTAGAATGACATACCTACAATAAGAACGATATCAATTTGTCATGGCGCAAACCCAGGTACACAAAAGCTATAAAAATAGAGGAACAATAATAAATCCAAAGCAAAATATTTTTGTGCACCCTAAAAAATGGGGAGACCGACCATTTCGGAGGCTTTTATTGTGTGGACAGCAAAAAAATGACACAGCCGATAATGCTCTAATATAAAACGAATGTTTGGCAAATATGAGACGATTATTTATTTAGGATATAAATATATTTGCGCCACTCATAAATCAAATCTGCTTTCATTCGATAATTTATTAAAAAAAAAGGTTTTGCTCTACAATGTAGTCCAATTTATTACGGCAGGATAACGTTAAAATATTGCCAGTTTCAATACACTTACATTGCAAAAACAACTGCCTGGAAAAATTTGAGTATGAGCTTAGAATCCTTCAGGATTTAAGGAATATGGTGAAAAAATACGCTTTCTTAAGACAGTGTAGCTTTGTCCTGGTTACACTTCTGCAAACCATTTTCAATGCGTCCTTAAAGTCTGGAGTTCTTCCCGATATTTCAAAATCTAGATTCATAAGTCTGCGAATAAGCATAGCATCAAGAATTACAGATCCATCAGCATCAGTATTATTCCTAAGACATTTGCCCGAAAAATCAGCAGAATTCACCCGTTTGACATACACCAACTTCATTCTGGAGACTTTGGAATGTGGTTCAGAGGTGCATTCAATATATACGGCCTTCTCTAAGGCGTTCGGCGGTGTCAACAACAATATTTTATTGATGAGATTACCCGAAGTCATTCATTCATATTCTCTCATGTTAATTTGATAAAAGTCTATAAAAATACCAAAACTAAATAATAAATAAATATTTTCATAAAGTTTGTGTTTTTTTTCTAAAGCATATCCGTCCAATATTTTTAAATTTTATAGAATTTTCTCACTATTGGTTAGTTATTTTCATGATAATTTGACGAATTAATGTCATATATTTCGAAATTAGTAACAATTCCCAAGTATTTTTAATAAAAACTATTTTTTTAAGAAAATTACTATGTTCCTCGATATAAGAACAATGCATTTGTTGCGTTTTCTACCCACTTTAGCTCCATCTTTCTTTCAAACCTCTCTTTCTAATGCTCTCCGCATCGTTGATGCATTAATATATATTGAATATGTATATCGCCGGTCCATTTCTAATAATGTCATTGGTGCGCATACCATTTTTTGGTTTATTTTTGGCCTCTACACTACGTAAAAGCCATCTTTGTAATTCTTGGACCTACAGTTTAGCGTGGAATCCGAACCACGGTCCACGACCGCCAGATGCCAGCACCCACGACTCGGCCGGGAGCACCGTCCATCCATCCAACCACCATCCACGCGACCAGGTAATTTAATACCATAATCACGTCGATGCGCGCTTGCACATGTGGGCATCTCACGCACAACAACTTCATATTATACAAACTTACTGCAACTTCGCTATTTTAAAAATGATTCTATCTTCCAAACCACAGTATCACACTTCTTATAATAAGCAAATAACATTCAACTATACCATATACATATTGTATGGAATCAGGGAAGAAATATTAAAACTAAACCGAGCATTAAAATGTTTTTTTTCAATTTGGAAAGCATACTAAAGCTTTATATTAAAATACTTCAATAATAAATGTTGTGGAAACAAAAAAGGAAAACGGAAAGCGTTAACCAGCACTTTACCCAATTTTCATACTTATTGATCACGCGGATGATTGCATCCTTCCCGGCATGTATGCAGAAAAATGAAAATTTCAATCAATCCGAAATCATGTCTGTAACACTGGTTGAATGAGTAAAAGGTTTACAAAGGTGCAGCTTTCCTTAGAGCTTTTTTATGTGTTAACCAGCAAAAATATTATTTGCAAAACGTTAATAACAAGAAATGAACAGACGGTTATATGCATAATGTGCATAGCACCGTACTGAATCTCGCCCAATTGCGTATATATATAAAAAAAAAAAATAATTTACTTGTTTGTTAAATATGCAATAAAAGACCTTTATTATTATTATTAAATAGCGAAGTTCAGGCATCGGCCATTATTCGTTATACAGGGTGAGGGGTGAGTCATCGAAACAATCAATAATAGTAATACTGATAAGGGAACCTTCACAACATTCTTATGACACTGATAACAAGCAGTTATCCACCAATTTATGTATTTTTCTTAATTATTTATGCTATATATACCGGGCGTCTCACGAAGGCTATCGACCAGGGGCGACAAGTCCTATGATGCAAGTGAGGCAGTGCCTCACTGACTTTTTAACCAATTAAGATTTTTAGCTCTCCATATCATATATGTAATATGGAGAGACTATTAGTTTCATGAAATTTTTTTTTTTTAATTTCACCGGAAATACTTGTTTTTGGTCATTTTATACATAAATAAGTAGTTTTAAAAAAATGTCTGTCTGTCTGTATCCACGAAAACGCAAAAACCACTTAACAGATTTTAACCAAATTTGGTACAAAAATACTATTGGACATGGCAAGGAGCTGATTAGATTTTGGGAAACATTGAGCGTAGGCAAGAGGTTTAAAAGAGGGTTCAAAAATTTAAAAAATTCATAGTTCTTAAACTTATTCGAAATACTGCATATTTTTTTTACGCATTTAATTGAATATAACCTAAAATACTGAACATAAATTATTAGACCACATTGGCGTTCGAAAATAGTGTAAAATGGGTTAAAAAATGTTTAAAAAAAAACGTATTTCTTAAGCATAGCAGAAATATTAACTAATTATTTATCGCTTTAATAGAATATAATCTATAAAATGTGTCATAAATAACTTACTTTCATAGGCGTTCGTAAATAGTGGAAAAGGGGTCAAAACATAAAAAATGTATATTTCCTAAACTTATTGGAAATATGGAATCATTTTTCATAGTTATGATACAATATAGGCTAAAAAATATTCCATAAAAGAATTGGTTCACACAGGCGTTCTAAAATAGTCTAAAAAAAGGCTCAAAAACGACAAAAAAAAATGTTTCCCAAATATACCAGAAAAATTGGCTAATTATATATTAGCTTTGATATAAGATAACCTACAAAATGCAGCATACATACATACAATTAGACCACATTGACATTCGAAAAAAGTGTAAAAAGGTTAGAAAAAAACATATTTCTTAAAAATAGCAGAAATATTGACTAGCTATGATATAAACTTATCCGAAATACTGCATAATTTTTGACGCATTTAAGTGAATATAACCTAAAATATTGAACATAAAATATTAGACCACATCACCGCGTTCGAAAATAGTGTAACATGGGTTAAAAAATATTTAAAAAAAACGTATTTTTTAAACATAGCAGAAATATTAACTAGTTATTTATAGCTTTGATAGAATATAACCTATAAAATGTGTCATAAATAACTTGTTTTCATAGGCGTTCGAAAATAGTGTAAAAAAGGGTCAAAAACGAAAAATTGGCTAATTATGTATATATAGCTTTGATATAAAATAACATACATATACATAGGCGTTCGTAAATAAGAGAAAAGGGGGTAAAATAAATTTTATAATAAAAAAAAAATCAACAATATTGCGTACAAGAAGTTGGCCTAGAAGATCTGAAATATACAATATGTACGTATAAATAGTGCCTCCAAAGAGAAGAAAAAGGAACAAAACCCGATACTTAAAAAAAATAATTTGAAAAAATAGTCCATTCATAAGTGGAGTTGCAATTTTAGTGTTTAAAAGTCGAATTTTAGTGTTTAAAATTCGAATCTCCAAAAAATAAATTTAATAGAGACTATCGGCCGTACATGTTTCGGGACTAGACCAGTCCCATCATCAGTGGCATGTCAACAATCGAACAAACACAACGCTAAGACATACAATGTTCCATTAAATTTCTATTGAAGTCTGGAAAACACACCTCATTCTTAGTTCGTTTATCAATATGTGCAATTATCGTTTAACTTACCATTTTATGGAAAAATATTTGAATTATTAAAATTTAATTAAAATTACAAATACATATATTGGTCTAATTTTCTTTTTGTATATCATATTTTTTCTTGTTTTCTAATAAAGTTTTAAGACTATTTAACTAATTGTTTTTTTTTTTTTAAGCCGGAATGGCAAGAACGTCATCGACAAATATAATAAAAAAATTTTGTTGGTATGAATATGAGTTGTGTTATAGGTGATAGTCTCCAGGCTCCAATTTACAATATGCTCTTAAAATTACAGACAAATAAAGCTTTAGTAATAATTAACCAATCCAGCAATTTTCATATTGATAAATCTAACTGAGTCACTAAGGAGTATGATTAGTTAGTTCACTTTTTTTTACCATAATGAACTACAATCTGTTTTGCCGGAAAATTTTAAATTAGGTACTTGATGTTGTCAATGTATTACCAGTAACGTCAGCTTCTGCCGAAATGAGCTTTTCTGCACTTAAAAGAATTAAAACTTACGTACGAAATACCACAGGGCCAGGCGCGATTAAGTAATATGGCCAAAATATCGATTGAAAAAGCTGTAATAAAATTAGAAACTAATGAGGATCCTATATTCCGCGGAATTGAAAACGCACCCTCGTAAACTTAATTAATTTCCTTTGAAATATAAGTGGGTTGGGAATAAAGCTTTATTTATTTATCGCGTCACATTTAAAATTCGCTGATATTAAAAAATCACAGTACCTATAACATATCTACTGCCAGCCACCTGCTGTCTTAAGCTCATTTTCTAGAAAGAAGTAGATGTGCAAATTTTATAATAAAAAAAACACGAAAAACTATGTCTGTACTTATATGTCTGTGTAAGCTTGAACTTTTTTCTACAAAACATGCTGTATAACTACGAGAAAATCTTTAAGCGCTTAAGCTTATGCAAATTTCAAAGCAACTTGAATATTAAAAAATGTAAAAGAATACAAAAATATTTTCACCATCAGCCTTATTAAAAAATGCTTCATCGCTCATAATTCATCAACTCGCGTACTCTTGGCCGCAAACTTGCATATTATCCACGAGAAAGAAAATAAGAATAAAACACAGCGGCCGATTGCATAATTAATTAGAATTATCCCACCAGTGTGGCGTAATTAAAATATTCGTTGGAAAGTATAATATACACGTTCGTGTATTCGCCGTCCATACTTGAAATGTTCCAATTAAATGGCGCCGAAAGGCGAACAACGAAACGACTTTATTATGAACAGAAAATGTCTATGTGGATTCAATTAGAGATCCATGCCGAATAAATGCTTCGCTATCTCTATGTGAATGTGCTTATTCATAAAATGTAGTGTCAGGATATATTTATGATCGTTTATCGTTTGATAAGACTAAATTTTGCAATTATGACGTTTAATTAGTAGAAAAAATTAAAATTATTTAAAAAAATTTACCATGTTTTCCGACAAGTTGATTTTTCTCGAAAACAGCCATCTTTAGAGCTTATGATTAAGAGTAACTTTTTTGTGTAGAAAACATTGGCGGTTCAAATGAGTTTCTTAAAACCGTACGTTTTTCCAGTGGCGTAGAAATTAGGGGAGAAAAACACCCACTACTCCTTCACAATCTTCACCAATTATGAATTAAAAAAAAACATTCTTGCACAAAACATAGCTTATTATGAGTAGAAAATGCTTAGAAAAGCTGTTTTCTGTACGAATCAGGTGAATGTGATGCGAACCGAGAAGAGTTTTACCATAAGAGTAGGAAGTTGCGGGACAATCAATTTAGTTTACACTATTGTGAAGTGAACTCTGTTAATACTTAGAGTATATTTTATTGTGATATGGCGATTTCTTAATTTTTCTGATTATGACCAAAGTATATAATTCTGTGGATATATCAGATATGTACCTATTTAAGTTAGTACCTATAAACCTAAGTAAAAGGAAATTTAGTAATTTTAAGCATTTAATGTCTATAGAGTTGTCATAGTTTAACTTTTTTACAAATAAACAAATATAATTGTTCATATAAAATATCGTTTTATTTATGAACTTAAAAATCAAATTTATTTTTGACAGCACCTTGTTTCTCTCCACTTGTGCCGGGTGTACAAGTATACAATGTTGAACGAAATTCTGTCAGTATCTATAGACAATCCTGAGAGGCATTGCCTTTATTATTCTCATTTTTAGCTCTCCATATCATATATGTAATATATACATATATGGACTATTAGTTTCATGAAATTTGTTTTTTTTTTTAATTTCACGGGAAATACTCGTTTTTGGTCATTTTATACATAAATAAGTAGTTTTAAAAAAATGTCTGTCTGTCTGTATCCACGAAAATGCAAAAAACACCTAACAGATTTTAACCAAATTTGGTACAAAAATACTATTGGACATGGCAAGGAGCTCATTAGATTTTGGGAAACATTGAGCGTAAACAAGGGGTTTAAAAGAGGGTTCAAAAATTGAAAAAATTCATAGTTCTTAAACTTATACGAAATACTGCATAATTTTTTACTCATTTAATTGAATATAAATTTTAGGTTATATTCAATTGAACATAAAATATTAAACCACATTGGCCTTCGAAAATAGTGTATAATGGGGTAAAAAAGATTTTAAAAAAACATATTTCTTAAACATAGCAGAAATATTGACTAGTTATTTATAGCTTTGATAGAATATAACCTATAAAATGTGTTATAAATAACTTGTTTTCATAGACGTTCGTAAATAGTGTAAAAGAGGTCAAAATAAAAAAATATATACTTCCTAAACTTATTCGAAATACTGAATAATTTTTCATAGTTGCGATAGAATATAACCTAAAAAATGTTACATAAATGAACTGGTCCGCACAGGCGTTCGAAAATAGTGTAAAAAAGGGTGAAAAACGAAAAAAATTCCCAAATATAACAGAAACATTGGCTAATTATATATAGCTTTGATATAAGATAACCTACAACATGCAGCATAACAATTTTGTTTACATAGGCGTTGATAAATAGTAGAAAAGAGGGCAAAATAAATTTTATAATAAAACTAAAAGAAATCAACTATTTTGCGTACAAGAACTTGGCCTAGAAGATCTGAAATATAAAATATGTACGTATAAATAGTGCCTCCAAAGAGAAGAAAAATGAACAAAACCCGACACAAAATAGCTGATGTCTAAAATAAAAAAAATATACATATAAATTTTAGATAAATGACAAGAAGGTCATAAAATTATTACTGTTACACTTACATATGGAGAGCTATTCGTGCCTCGAGGGCAAGAGTTTATAAATTCCTTGGTAACTTCAATCATGAAAGATCCAAAATGTGTTTGGATCTCAGTAAGAACGGGCGGCGTATTCTTCCAGGACATTGTCGCCTTAGGGCGGCAAGATTAGCCCTAGAAGAGAGCGACGAATACAGATTCTATAGAGAGGAGAAACAAACCTAGTAGTGCAAGATGGTGACGTGTTGTAACTTGACACACAGTTCCAGTACCTCAAGACAGAGGGACACAATATACCATCAGCTCAGGTCGCAGTGTATTAAACACCCCTAATTTTAATCTTAAATAGTGAGCTTTCTAACAAAATGCTTCAACTTGTCAACGAACATTCCACTGAACAAGTGGGACAAGTTCTACATATTCAATCACTGATAGGATTTAATTGTTGCTAAAGCTTCATCGCTAAGTTTTAAGTGGCGACATTCAATACTATAATACGCTTGGCTAACTAAATATTAATAACCAACTAACATAAGTTATTCCGGCACAATCCAATCAAATTATATTAAGTGACATACCTATACATGCATGACGCTCTATTGTGTACGTTAAAGTCTACCCCCATGTGTACTTGAAAACTCGCGAGACAACAAGAGAAGGGAGAAAGACACCTTTGTTGCCTACCCCGTCTCGACTGTCTGCCTTGCATATTATAACAAGTTTGTTGATAGTAATGGCGTTGGTAGATATATCTTACATAGTAACAAGGATTATATGCGAGAAATCCTCGAGTGTATGTCAAATTGAACAGCTTAGTTATAAACTTATTGGTAAATATGTATAGGTATATGTACTAAGAACTAATTTTCTCTCGGTTATAAGTAAATATGTTTAGGAATATGTTCCACATATATTTCGTGCTAATATTTTTGGTCCAGCACGTCAGAAGTTCTTTCAGAGAAGCGCCGCCGCCGTGCAAGCTTCAGGCATAGAATAATAACTATAGATAAGAAGGGTCAGTAGACGCTAAAAACGGCATCGACTCGTCGCAATCCCAGCCACATTCTGGCCCGCTACTGTATATACTGTAAGATACTATACTATAACGATAGAATAAATAAAGAGAATAGGAACTCCCACCACTTTCTATTGTCCTGTGTGAGGCAGGTGGTAGCCATTTTTTAATATACTCGACAGATCCGTATTTACGTTTTATTGAAATTACAGGATAGGTAAAGAACAGGGGAATAATAGAATTATTTTATAATAGAATTACATCTTTATTAATTATAAAAACAAACAAATACTTTTTTTACTTTTATTCATGTTTCCATATAATCATTTTATTTTTATTTATATTTTTGAAATTTCTATTGATTAATTTTAATGTATAAAATATCCTTAACCTAAAATATAATTTGGTAACATATTTTTTTGGGAAATTAGAACATGGATGTTCAAACGTTACATTTTGATTTAAGTTAATTAAAAATTAAAAATTATTTTGAAATATATTTTCTAATTTGGAAATGCGTTGTTGAGCTCTAAACAAAAAAAAAAGTGTAATTGATTACGGGCAAATATAAATTTATTAATTTTAGGTAGAGTCTACCGATTTTCAATTCCTTAAGTATAATTGAGAATGTATTATATTTTACCTGTTTATGGCCTTCAGAAAAACAACGCAAGCACACAGGTTGGGAATTTCCCATTATATACCTACCAAACATGCTAAAATCACCCCCAATAAATGGGCAAAAAAACTTGAGACGAGAATTTACTACCTGCTAATATCTATAATAGTTAAATATGTAATTCAAATTTAATAAACACTGTCAGAATTTAATAGAATTTTTGCACTCATTTAGTAAGGTTTTTAAGCTTTCTTTTTAGAATGCTTAAGATGTATTGGACTTTTATGGGCAAATAGACTGAACCAAGTTATAAAATATAAGGGCCACTGTGCTGCGAAATTATTCATGTTTTTTAAAAAATTTGTGTGATTTTTTTAGGCAAGTAAGCTCAATATTTTAAACAGTTTGTTTAGAAATATTTGTTTTTCAAAATAACAATTGGTAATTTGATTTAATGTACCTATGTGATATTATTTTATTTTAATTTTATATGCATCTAATTCAAATACTACATAAATATCTTACCTTTTACTATCCATCGGGAAACTAAAGAATGATAAATTGCAGTTATAATATTTATTCCTGCAATTCTTCGCAGCGCAAATCATTCCGCCTCTGCTTTTTTGCATTTCAAAATAAACAATATCACTCTCAAAAGTTTATAAAACAAAAAAAAACAATATAACTATATAACACACAGAATACTACGGCACTGGAAAACAAATCACTTGAAATGGCAAAGCACAAATAAAATATCCCGACGACAATGAGTGTATAAGAAAACATGGCGATTTTGAGTGCGCAATAATATGCGCAATGTCTTCCCCCACCAGCAAGATTACATTCTCTGTTTATTTATTCTATGCTATAACTATAAGCGGCGGCGAATTCGGCGAATTGCTTTTAAGACAGAGATAACAAAGGTGCCGACACGAGGTGAAGTAACTGTATATAAACTGTGCTTCAGGGGCCGCTCTAGCCAGCCAATCCGATCTCTCATTTCCCTAGTGCCTAGAGTTGCCGCGAGACACGAGACGTCTCGTCTCGAGAGCATTTTGTCCCGAATTTCGAGACGAGACGAGATAAAATCCTTCGAGACAAGTTCGAGATGAGACGAGGCATTTCGAAAAATTGTAATGACTTAAAACAATTGAAACCATTTAGAATAAAAATAATAATAATTTAAATTTTAATTACTAAAAAAAAAACAGCATCTTAGGGTGTGATCTGGTATAGTACGTGCCCTGAATTATAAATAAAAAATAAAATTTAGAATAAAATATAAAACCTTTATTAAAAAACTGTATTGTGCTTTAAATTTAAGTATATTATCTTATATTAAAAATTAAAATATAATTACAAATAATAATAATAAGTTATCACTATATTTTCGTGTTTTTTGAACCTTCTTCTTGTATACATATTTTTATGGTTTACATTTTTGGGGGTGTAGGTTCGTACATAATGATACAACTATTTTAGGAAATAAAAATCCTTCATTTTTATTTATATGTCAAAATTTACAAACAACGTTTCGTTGTATTATTTTCAACTTCTTCAGGTTCATGTCAAAAAAGAAGCGTAGTAATTGGATTAGCTGACAGGGTTATTAATCTTTCAAGTCCTGAATTCCGAGCGGAAGGCATATTAAAGAAAACACATCTTATATACGAAATACCATGTAATGATTGCAACGCAGTCTATATTGGACAAACGAAGCAAAATTTGGATAAAAGACTAAACGGACTACTGCGCATAGGTACTTCGTACTCGTTCATACTCATCACGCAGCCACACCGCTCGATATTTTGCTTTTATACACTTTTAAATTAAAATAATCATTTTTTTTTTTAAACTTATTGAAGGTTGGCAAATTATTTTAATTTGGCAACGTTTTATGGCTTTTCGGTTCTAAATTGAAGTCTAAACTATGGAAAAATATAAAACATCCGGGGATCCTCAATTTTCCTCTTACAGGGTGTACTTGCGTGATGCTGAGCGTAGATTGAGTAGTGATCCTAACAAGTTTTGGTCTTTTGTCAATTCCTGAAGCAAATCTGGGCGATTGTCTGGTAGTATGACTTACAATGGTAATAATATTGATGATCCGCAGGAGCTTGTCAATAAATTTTCGGAATTTTTCAACACATCATACGTTGCATCTCAGGCATTTGAGATTGATCAGGGATTGTTTGATGTTGTGAATGTGTCTCATTTACCGGATCGCGTGATTACTGAGACGGATGTCTATGGAGCTTTGAGAAGGTTAAAAGCTAAATTTACATCGGGTCCTGATGGTATACCATCTTTTGTAATTAGGGATTGTGCCACTGTGTTTGCAAAACCATTGTGTACAATATTCAATGTTTCTTTGCGATAGTGTAGTTTCCCCTCTGATTGGAAATCTTCTAGAGTGACGCCGGTTCATAAGAAGGGAGATAAACAGGATATTTCAAATTAAACACCATTTCCATACAGTCGGGTTTTTCTATTTGTGCTCCATGATATTATTATGAGCCATGTTAGGCGTCAGATTTCATCGGTACAACATGGCTTTTTTCCGGGTCGTTCTACGTCAACTAATTTATTGGTTTTAACACAGTTTTTAACTGAGCGAGTTGATAACGGGGGTCAGGTAGATGTAATCTACACTGATTTTTCTAAAGCCTTTGATAGACTTGATCATGGTATTCTACTGCGTAAACTGTGTCGTTATGGATTATCTTATAATGTACTGCTGCTTTTGAAGTCGTATCTGAAGGATAGATTTCAGTATGTGGAAAGTCGAGGATTTCGTTCCGCAAATTTTAAAGTGTCATCTGGTGTTCCCCAGGGCTCTGTCCTTGGACCATTGTTGTTTTTGTGTTTTATCGATGATATTTCTAGTGGCTTGACAAATAGTTCGTTATTATATGCTGACGACTTCAAAGTATATTCTGTCATTAATAGTACTGAAGATTGTTCTCATCTTCAGGACGATTTAAATGTTGTATATGAGTGGTGTGCCCGTAATAATCTTTATCTGAATATTGATAAATGTTTTAGTGTTTCCTATACACGGAAAATAAACCCTGTCAAATTTTCATATTGTATAAATAATAGTCCATTAACAACTTGTGATGAGTTTAAAGATTTAGGTGTTTGGTTTGATGGTAAACTGAGCTTTACTAATCATTACAATAATATAGTTTCAGCATCCTATAGATCTCTGGGTTTTATTATACGCAATTCGAAAGAGTTTGTGACACCTCAAACACTCATTGTTCTTTGCAACGCATTTGTCAGATCTAAACTGGAATATGCATCTGTAGTATGGAATCCTATGTATGCCATACATATAACTAATATTGAACGAATCCAGCGTCGTTTTGCCAAGTTGCTGTGGTTTCGGGTTGATGGGGTTTATCCATACATTGGGTTTCCTCATGATATACTGCTAAACCGTTTTAATCTAGTATCATTAAATACTCGGAGAGAATTTTCCGCTCTAGTATTGCTCTTTAAAATTATTAATAGACTTCTTGACTGTCCAGAGTTTTTAAGCCAGATTCCTTTTTGTGTTCCAAATCTACGGAATCGTCTTTTAGTTTCCGGCCCGGCATACTAATTTGTTGTTGCGTTCCCCTTTATATTTTATGTGCCATACTTGTAACTCTGTGTCCGAGCAAATTGATATTTTTAATTCAACTTTGTCTTGTATAAAAAATATATTTCTTAGAATATAAATTTAGTGTTAGATATTAAGAATTTACTGTAATATTTCCTGCCCTTTATTTGGATTATTTATCTGTCTGGGCAGTGTATCTTAAATAAAATAAAATAAAAAATTCTGGGAATTTTACATGTAAATACGTCAAATATACCTTTAAATTGCGACGTTGTCATTCTCTGTGGGAAACAAAAGTTAACTGCTATGTGGTAGTTAATTTTTTTTCGAGTTACATGTGAATAAAATGTCTTGCAAATGTTATTATTTCATTCTTCATGTGAGACTATATACATTACCAAAAAATCAAGTTCAAAAAATTATCCCTTCTGGGTACAACACTTCTAATGGCACTGAGTATATATTTAAACTACAATTAAAGCAGAAAAATTAATTGCTAGACAGTGCTTAAAGTGCATATCATAATTCATACCTTATGAAAGCATATCGTAACTTTACCTCATTTTGGTATTTATAATATTTTTGATCAATCGTCTGCAAAAAACTAATGTAAAATTGCATTTACCCACGACATTTTGCGTGTTCCAGCAACATCTTTAGCAGTTATTTTTTTATTATTTTTGATGTGCATTAACTTATCAAATTAAATGGAAATTGAAATAAAGCGGTTAATTTTAATAAAGATATAGTGGTTCTGATTTGGTAAAAGTAAGATTAATTTTGAGGTTAGCGTACACAAATTAAACAGTGGTGTGCTGTCTTATATTATGCAATTCACTTGTAGCATATTTACAGTTTATATAATTGATCGATAACAACAAGAAATAAATGTGTATTGAATGTTTTAAGCTGGAAGTATACTCATTTTTGAGCAATAACATTGATACTTTCCGTAAGTTTTACGGCCTGCAAGTCTCCGCCGTAGAACCTTCTTTCAGTGAATGGGCGCGAATTATATGCATGTCGAATACAATGGTCATAAATCGGAAACTTTCACACCCACCAGCGGAGCGCCTCAGGGCAGCTGTTTGGCACCATTAATATTTTCAATTTTCATTAATGACATATCCCAGGACCTTACAAGCAACCATTTGATGTTTGCAGACGATCTCAAGTTGTATCGTGTTATTCGAGACACTTCGGATTGCGTATTGTTGCAGCGCGACTTATCTAAGCTTGAAGATTGGTGTAACTATAATAAATTGCCTTTAAATATTAATAAATGTAAGTTTGTCATTTTTTTGAAATCAGCTGAGTGACACTGCGCTTGAGTCTTGTGATGTTGTCAGGGATCTTGGAGTTTACGTCGACACTGAATTGTCATTTAATTATCATATTCAAAGTATTACCCGAGATGCACTACGCATGCTTGGCTATTTGTTTCGTGTTACCAAAGATTTTAGTGATATTGAATGTGTAACCAATTTGTATTGTGCTCTGGAAAGATCTAAGCTTCAGTACGCATCTATAATATGGTCTCCCATTTACCAATCTCATGCAGGACACATTGAATACATACAGCGCAAATTCCTTAAATATTTAGCGTTGAAAATTGACGGTAGATTCCCATGTAGAGGATTCGATCATAGAGCACTGCTCGATCGCTTTCAAATGGTTTCGCTGGCTGCTCGCAGAGTGTATGCCGGACAACTCTTTCTGTTTAAGATCATAAATAGCTTGGTGGACTGTTCAAATCTACTCCGATTGTTAAATGTTAACATACCGCGCCCCTCTGCGTGGAGTAGCAGACTATTTCACGTTCCTGTTTTTCGTACTAATTATGAATCCAAAGCACCACTACCTCGAGCATGCTAAACATGTAACATGTAACTATTTGTAAGATCTTTCTACGCTCAATTGTCTCGGTTCCTGCAAAATCTGGCCATCTGATGTGTGTGCGTATTTTGTTTTGTAGGATTATAAATTAGTTTATTATTATAGTAGCTTATTTATTTAGTTATATTGTCTTGTAATTGGGTATGTAACCTGTTAGACAATAAAGAATATTATTATTATTTTGTGGCAGTGCTGAACGCAGCGCAAATACACACAGCTTTACGCGTATGTTCAGAAAGTTTTAAAAACTCTCTAACTTTGCCAACAACAGATAATGGTCAGTTCGATCGATTGCCTTTATAAGTCGGTGTAAAGATCATCCACTTGAAGTTACACAGAGTTACAAGAACGACCATTTAGAAGCAAGCCGAAACTTCAAATCGGCATCAATTTTATAGTAAAAAATAATTTCAAAGGCCTTTGAAAAATTGCACAAAAGAGACACCAAACACACTGGTTGTTTAAAAACAAGCCGTTCAAATGTCAAATTCGGAGTCGCGGACAAGAATTGCAAATTGCAAGAAACTCTCTACAGCGTATACTACTACACTCCATGCTTACAAAATTCAATTAACACAACAACTGAAGCCTAATGACGATGCACAGCGAAGAGAGTTTGCAGAATGGATTATTCAGCATCAACAAATGGATTGGGCCATACTTTTTTGAAAATAAATCCTATGTACCTTATGATTCAATAAAAAACTTACAATCAAAAGACTAAAAACTTTACCTAAAACAAAATACGTCTAAGTCGTTCAATATACTTTTGTGAACAATCTGTATCGCATCAGATGTGAATTCCAATTTGTCTCCAAGCGAATATTCTTTGGTACACAAACCTTGGGAAAATCCGTGGAAAAGGCAGATTTCCCATTATCTCACCGATAGAAATTTAATTAAAAGTTGTAAGATAGGTAACTGCTTACGTTTATATACACCCCAATTTATATTATAGTAACGTGTGTAAGCTTTGTTTTCCAAATAAGATTGTAATTTGAAACAGTCTCACCGATCTATTCTAATTTAGAGAATAATAATTTAAACTTTACAATTACATGAATAAATCACTCTGCACGCAGATACGAATACGTTGGCAAAGCCCTGGATGTGGTTGGTATTGTAGTATAATATACAAAGTGTCCTATGGTGACGACGCATTAGAATATTTCAGAGACTACCCTGAATTGAAATTCGAAAATTTCGTCGAATATGGCCTACTCGAATAACATATTAGCCTATGCGGTTGCTAGTACCGGAAGTTGATGGGGACTTTGTTATTTCAAATGGAACACCCTATACAGGGTAGGCCAAACTTTATGGCCTATTAGAAGATTCTGGAGAACGGATAAAAGATATCGATCTGAAATTTTGTTTGCGATAATATAACAATGCCTGCGGCTCATGCTGCAAACGATCATACTCATAGGAAATATATAATATGTCATTTCATGTTCGTTGCACAATATACTACTTTAATTGAATCCGTTAATTTCATGTAGACCACCCTGTATTTGATGATGATGAAATTAATTGTAGGCGTGCGTTGCAAAGTTATGAATATGAAATCTACGTTATGCGTTTTCAGGCGCATACAAACTCAAAAAAAAAGAAGATAATAAAAGGCAGCGTAATTCACTTACCTTTATATTCTTGCAGGATCTGTTGCGCATGGCCCTGCTGAATTCCAGTAAACCTCTCCAATCAATTACAATACAAAGCGGGTTTAAGCAAATCGTAAATTCACAAATATAGTACTTTTATATATATATGGCGAACAGCGGTTTTTTTTTCACGACGGTCAATCAACGTCTCTGCTTCCGCGCACTTAGTTGGTGCAGCGAATTACGCGCAAGCGTTTTAGGATAAAGTAAAGTAAATGTAAATATTGATCAATGCAACACGCACCACATTCTATGGTTCCCCAAGAAGCTAATTGCCTAACCAACTGATATAAATCATTATGAAATCAATAACGGAACAAAATGATGCGCAAACAATAATCACTATAAGGTTTTCGTTTTTATTTCCTCCTTCATCTCCTCTGCTGTTGTTGGATGACTATTGTACACGAACGCCTTGTATGAATGTATCACAACAGAAAAAACAATCTGGTGGCGTCAGATCCGGGGATTTAGCAGGCCAATTTTGATGCCAATTTCTTCCAATCTATATGGAAAATTTACGTTCAAAAAATCACTAACAGTGCGATAAAAATGTGCTGGCACTCCATCAATTTGGAACCACGTATTTTCTCTAATGTTTATATAGTAACGTTCTCCAATAAAATCGGCAAACTCTCACTCAAACAGTCCATTTAGGTGACTATCAAAAAGTCATATTAAATATGGACCATACATTAACTAACCATTTATTTTGATTATCTACAGTTCCAAATTCATGTGGATTTGAATCACAATAAGAATGAAAGTTATGTCTATTGATGTTGCCGGTATTGTGGAATGTGGATTCGTCACTAAATAAGACATTATTAAAAGAGTTTTCATTTTCTATGATTTTGGTCCGGGCCCATGAACAAAATTGAACACGATTTAAAAAATCAATATTGGAAAGTTCTTGATGCAGTTGCACTTTGTTTGGATAGTATTTGTCGTTAAACTGCCTTAACAGTCTCTCTCTGTCAGAATAAAAATCATCTCTAATTGAATTAAATCAATTTCCACAGATAATTTTTTACTAAATATAGTAACCAATCAAATTACTTAATTTTAAGTCATGTGTGAAATTTCATCCAATCACCTCTGGATTACAGCGATAATACCAATACAACATACCGGACAATAGTTTCCATCAATAAATAAATATGTATTTTATTATATTTAAATGTTATAATTGTGTTTGTAAATAGAATGAAAATTGTTTGTCCTTTTTTGACATTGACGAATTGGAATTTGTGTTAGAAGGAAATGTTTTAACCTGAGGAAGTTACTAATTAGTAACGAAACGTCGTTTAATTTATGTTCAGTGTGATCGTGTCGAAAATAAACATGAATATTGCTATGTAAAATAAAGAAGAATTTTTTTTTCTATAAAAACCGAACACCCCAAGAAAGTAAACTGAAAAGAATTAGAATAGCGGTTCAAGAATAACAAAAAAATAAATATTATATCTAATAATATGCCAAAAAATACAATCAAATCAAAAAAATATGTATGGAAAATATTCCTCGAGTTTTGTGCGACCAGAGAATACGAACTGAATGCTGAAACGGGTTCGCATAATTTGGCTAATATATTAAAAAATTATGCGGTAAATATGAGAAAAGCTGACGGAACTGAATATAAAGAAGCAACTGTAAAAACATTTTGGAATACTACGAGTAGGCTACTCCAGGAAAAATACTTCAATGACTTCAAAATTTTATTCGACCCGTTTACCAGTGTGATATTAAAAAATGCGCGAGATGCAAGAAATGCAAAACGTAAAAGAATACAGCAGGATCCAAACAAACGAAAATGCAGTTCATCAAATTTGAGTTCAAGTGATTTGGCTAGAATCATTGGATTATGGGATGAATGTACCCCAGAAGGTTTACAAAAATTTTTTTACCGTATTGTAGCTGTTGAGTTAGCTTGGCGATGTGGTGAACCAGCTGATTGCCTTATAGATTATTTCACGATTGAGAAAAATAATGATGGAACGCCAACCAACAGAATTGAATACAATCCAATATTCAGTAAAACATGCCAAGGAGGATCGAAAAGTTATACAAATAGTAAGTGGCTTGTTCCAAATATTGCAAACGAAAGCGCATGCCCTGTTCGGTTATTCCATAAATTATTGTCCAAAAGGGGGAAAAATATTACTTCCAGTGGCCTATTCTTGAGACCAAATCGTTTCTGGAAATCCGAAAGTGACACATGGTTTGACAATATACTGGTAGTAGAACACAATTAATATGTGGACCAAATCATCCTCGCAAGCTATTGGTTTGGACACTAAGTGTAAAAAGATATCCAATCATTCGAACAGATCAACTGCATTTAGCCATTTGGCATATAAAGGAATTCCTGAACAGCAATTAATAAAAAGAACAGGACATAGCAGCTCTAATTCAATTAAACCGTACTTGAATATTAACAAAGAACGCCATGGTGAAATAATCAACACCATGCGAAGAATTTCTTCAACAGTGGAAATTAACAATCCGTCAATTTCAGCAAACTCTTCTTCCGATTTAACATTTACCAATTGTACTTTTCACAACTGTAGTTTTAAATAAAAATGAATAATATTTGTTTGATTAAAACTAATACATTTTGTATTCAAAATTATTAAACGTCAGATTGACAATCAAATTTTTGATATCTACAAAGCAAAAAATTATCTTATCGAATACTCCTCGGGCCTTGATAAATACTCAAAATTTTGTCATACAGAATCCTTCAAAATTACTACTGATAAAAAATTGTTTTATGTAATATTCCCAACTATTAAGTAAGAATTTTCAACAGATTATTTGGCAGTAAACGTTAAATTAAAAAAAAATGTACTGTGTTGTGTCAAATTCTCATAATCGATAACTAAATTACGAAGTTTCATCCAAAAACAGGTCATGACATCCTGACTACGTCTTCTGCAAAATCATCAATTTTGAGACACCCTTTACATTAATTTATTGTAAATTTGTCGATTTTGATAAGAACGGTGTGTTCACAAAAAGTAAGAGAGTAAAAATTATCAATGCCACCCTATAATCATTGATATTCATTAAAAAGATATGAATAAAATCTGAGACCAGTTGTCAAAAATAATTTCATACTATTGTATTATTTATAAAGATACTTATATGACAAGAACTTCCAAATTTAATTAATTATTGTCTTTTGTGTTAGTTGTCCAGACATGTCAGTCATTCACCGCTGAACGTGCGGATATATAAGTGAGGGTGTGAAAACCAATCAGTCCATTACAAAACTAGTGAGTCATTCCAATAATGTGGAAGTATGTAATAAATGTGTAGTGAAGGGTAGCTGTTAAGTAGGATAGGCTAGACAAGTTATTTGACGTCCGTTATATGCGTGTAATTAGTGTAATAAAGGCAGCATTTTGTGTTTGTATTTCATCCTAATGAAACTCTCTAAGGCAAGGAAAGAAAGGGTCCGACATTTTGAATTTAGACGGAAAATATTGGTTTTTGTTTTATTAACTAAATATCAAATACAGTCCCTCTTAAGCAATGAGAAGAAGTTTTTGTCCCGAAATTTGGAACACCCTGTGGAGCGTAACAGCTATAGCAGCTATTGTCAGTAGTAAGAACTCTAGGGTCTTGATAATACCGAGATAAATTTTGTCATAGAGAATGCCGAAAGCGTGTTGCTTGATAATAGCCCAAGGCCGCAGGCCGAGGGCTATTATCCTTGAGCAACTCGCTTGAAGGATTCTCTATGACAAAGTTTTGAGTATTTATCAAGGCCCGAGGAGTATTCGATAAGATAATTTTTTACTTTGTAGATATCAAAAATTTGATTGTCAATCTGACGTTTAATAGTTTTCAATACACAATGTATTAGTTTTACTCAAACAATAAATATTATTCATTTTTATTTAAAACTACAGTTGTGAAATATACAATTGGTAAATGTTAAATTGGAAGAAGAGTTTGCTGAAGTTGAAGGATTGTTAATTTCCACTGTTGAAGAAATTCCTCGCATGGTGTTGATTATTTCACCATGGTGTTCTTGGTTAATATTCAAGTACGGTTTAATTGAATTAGAGCTGCTATGTCCTGTTATTTTTATTAATTGCTATTCAGGAATTCCTTTATTTGCCAAAGGGCTAACTGCAGTTGATCTGTTCGAATGATTGGATATCTTTGTACATTTAGTGTCTAAACCAACAGCTTGCGCAGATGATTTGGTCTACATATTAATTGTGTTCTTGCCGACCGGTATATTGTCAAACCATGTGTCACTTTCGGACTTCCAGAAACGATTTTTCCCCCTTTTGGACAATAATTTATGGAATAACCGAACAGGACATGCACTTTCGTTTGCAATATTTGGAACAAGCCACTTACTATTTGTACAACTTTTCGATCCTCCTTGGCTTGTTTTACTGAATATTGGATTGTATTCAATTCTGTTGGTTGGCGTTCCATCATTATTTTTCTCAATCGTGAAATAATCTATAAGGCAATCAGCTGGTTCACCACCTCGCCAAGCTAACTCAACAGCTACAGTATGGTAAAAAAATTATTGTAAACCTTCTGGTGTACATTCATCCCATAATCCAATGATTCTAGCCAAATCACTTGAACTCAAATTTGATGAACTGCATTTTCGTTTGTTTGGATCCTGCTGTAATCTTTTACGTTTTGCATTTCTTGCATCTCGCGCATTTTTTAATATCACACTGGTAAACGGGTCGAATACAATTTTGAAGTCATTGAAGTATTTTTCCTGGAGTAGCCTACTCGTAGTATTCCAAATTGTTTTTCTAGTTGCTTCATTATATTCAGTTCCGTCAGCTTTTCTCATATTTACCGCATAATCTTTCAATATATTAGCCAAATTATGCAAACTCGTTTCAGCATTCAATTCGTATTCTCTGGTCGCACAAAACTCGAGAAAGATTTTCCATACATATTTTTTTGATTTGATTGTATTTTTTGGTATATTATTAGTTATAATATCATTAATTGCATCGTTAGATGCAATACCAAATCTTCACGACATTTTTAAACCAGTTGTTAGTTTGACGTTTAACTAATTTTTAATAAAAAAAACACCAAACTGAAAACACCACATGTAGGGAATTATTGCTGTAACCCAGAGGTGATTGGATGAAATGTGACACATGACTTAAAATGAAGTAATTTGATTGGTTACTATATTTAGTAAAAAATTATCAACTGGAATCACATTGAACCATGATGTTTTTTGAACATTTTGTTTCTTTCATCACGAGATTATCTCTATTTTTGTTGAAGATACACTGTTTCAAAGCGAACGCTGAAAAAAAACTCAACAAATAAACATAAAAAGGTAAGTTTAATCAGCAAACCAACAAAAATATAAAAATTATATTATAATAAACAAATTTGAAGGCGCGAATATCTAGTGAGGCCTCCTCGTGCCAAAATTATTTTATTTAGTCGATTTCACATCGAATCAATAAGGTTTGTAACAAGTTCGTGTGGAATGGCATCAAATTCTTCAAGAAATTCAATTCGCAGACCATGTAGGCTGTCGGGTAAAGCAGGTCAACTAAGAATGCGTCTTTGAAGTTGGTCCCAGAGATGCTCAATTGGATTGAGATCAGGACTGCAAACTGGCCAAACCATTCATTCAATACTCACTTTGTCCAAATATTCGTTAACTACTCAGGCCACGTGCTGTCGCGCATTATCTTGCATTAATACGACGCCGTATCCGATAAAATGAGAGTAGGGATTTAAGGCGCCGTTTTCAACAAAAATTAAATCTGTACGGGCGTCCCCATTGAAACTTACGCATTCTGAAATTGTACAGTCCACAAATCTTTCATTTCGACGCCTCCAAACTCGCTCCCGACCATCAGGTGTTCAGAAGCAAAACCCGGACTGATCCGTATAGTCCATTGCTCAATCCCCCAATTCGTACGTAGGTGCGCAAATTGGGACAATGTCCTGGAAGAAGCTGGGGTCCTGTGACAGGCCTTCTGGAAGTACAATATACAAAAAATCATCAAAATGAAAGAGCGGTTTTAATGGCCGTTTTTTTTTGCCGGTGAGTGTATTAAAATTGACGTGTTTCAAAATGTTTGAAAAATCAGAATCGTTTTAATAATTATAGATGGTCCAAATTTAAGTTGGGACACGCTGTATAAAAATATTTTCCCGAGTTATTCATATGTATGGAATAAAATTCCAGTGTATTAAATAATGCAGTGGATTTTATTTACAAGATTTTGATAATTCGTCAAACTAAAGAGACTATCCATGAATTAAACTTTATATAATAATAATAATAAGTAGTTAACTTATATTTTACAAAATAATAATGAAAAAAACATATCATTCTTAGAGCTCCCTATCACATTTAACAGAAAAAAAAACTATTAACAATATTACAAAATAATCATAACAACAATACAAAAAAAAAACACCAACAATAATAATCAAAACAAAAATCAGAGCGGATTAAGTATAAGATTACGGAGTTTTTTTTTAAGGAAAAGATACTTAAGCATTTCAGGTTATCTGATATTATTATAAATTTTGCAAATCTGGTATGAAAAGGCGACCGTTCGAAACCCGAAGTTTTATGATAATGATGATAATGCTTTATTTGCCTATATAACAATAGTTATTGACATCGTCACATTCAGTATGTACATAAATAAAAATACAATATAAACAAACAAAATACTCAAACAACAAATGCGTGTATAAATAGTACAAATACAAAACAGTAAAACAAAGTACATAAAAGTCACTTAAAACTTCAATAAATAGTCTAAAGGGGCACAATTCAAATATTACAACAACAGACTATAATATAACTTAAGATTAACAAAGCACTAGAGTGTAAAAAATGCACTCAAAATTTGTAGGTGAGATAGTCAGCATAGTCATATGGGACAATCTCAAGAAGTTGTTTTGTGCTGGGAGAGACAGAAGATTTCTAGATCTAATATTCAAATTATGTATATCAGATCGGAAAGTTATATTGGTGTACAAATAATGATAAGGATCAACATAACCCATATTAATTTCACTTTAAACAAAAGATTCCTGAGACATCCCCTATACACATAGATTTCTTTTAAATACTATCTACTATCAAACACTTTTATTGGTATTTGTCAGATTTTTTTCTACATCAATCGGTGTTTTTCAGTCTTGTGTAGAAAACAAAACTTCACAATCAGCAATCTTTCTTTTCTCGGAAAGTTCTTTTTTACTATCCCCAATCCAATGACTATAAACACCCCCATGAAACGTAGTTTTTTGGGGTAGATTCCTTTAATCATATTGAAAGCAACTTTTTGGAACAAATCGAAAAATTACACCCATCTTCTTAAATTCTTCTATAACACAATGTTGCCAGAGAAATACACTAGTTTTTAGAGATTATTTCTGTCATCAGCATTCACTCGATAACGAGCATGAATTACTCCAACTCACCCCTTCCTAACAATTCTCATACCATTTTTGAGCTGATGATGTAAGGGAACAGTGCTAGAATAGGTGCCTAGTTCTTTTGTACCAACCTTGCAATAATGTGAATTTTTGCTTGAAAGACTAAGCGCTAAGTTTCCATGCGCTAAACATGAGAGCAAAATTAAGGATATTTTGTGGTGGTGGAATATGTTAGTAAGGTCTATTTTTCCTAAATATGTATTGTATTTATTTTAAAGCAGAAGCTTCAATCTTATTAACGTAAATTTCATTTAAGCCCATGCTAAATGTATGCATAAACACCTCCACACAACAACTTTATTATCATTCCGTTAACAGAACGTCAGAGAGACGTTTCGGAGATATAAACCCCCATCATCAGTCGATCGATCTTGAAGCGAAGAGTTGAAAATAATTCCCATTATAAATGAAAAATAATTTAATGGCAAAGCGGACTAAAATGCTGGTTTTACCTACACAAGGAATTTTGTTTAATTTAGCAGGGCCCCAGTCTAATTCCATTCCATGGGTCGACAGATACTGACGAATTTGTTTCGCTCTTGTTATGAGCTCGTCAGAGTACCATAGTCGTTGCCCATCTACAAATATCAGCCTGCATTTAAGCACAATAGGATACACAACAGTAGACACATGTAAATACGTATCATCTACATGTACATAGTAATGAATGTCCCATACCATGCAGAGGCCGAACAAACTCAATGTATAGGTAAAACCAGTCGTATAAATAGAAATAAATATAAATAAAAATAGTATGAACACAAAACGCTAGCAGGAGATCATTTTATCCTTCTGCCAGCATCTCCCAAATATTTGGGTATCAGCAATGCTCGGACGGTGGTCTCCAAGCGTTCTGCCGTCGATGTTTAATGCCAAATAATGAAAAATTAAAAGGAATTCAAAGTGCCACTAAATTATTTTTCATTTATTATATTTACGGACATGAATTCCTTTTAATTCCCATTATGTTAACTAAATTTCTATTTGAAAATAATGTAATTCAATAATAAGCGCTACAAGCACTGCTTACTTACTTCAGCAAATTGGCAATCCAGCAAATATATTCTCCCTATTCTAAAAGCAACCACCGCAAGAATAGTCTCGTTAAAACTTTATAACATGCAGGGGTGATGTGAAGATGAAAAAAAACTTCTAAGAAGGGAGTCAGTCAAATTTAGTGTTAAGAAAAAACGAGCACAGATGTTGACAGTATTTATTATTTGAAATTATCACAAACTTTCATGCAAATGCACAAGTTTAACAGAAGGGCACAGCTATTACGTGAAACTTTTTTTGAGTTTCGGAGGTCTATCAGGCAACCTTATGGAGGTTTGCAGTAATTATAACTACAGCCCTCTTTACAAAATATTTCCATACAGCAACAGTGATGTGTTATAAAATTACAAGCGGCCAATAGACTCAAATGCAGTCCTCGTATAAATAGAAAGTATTCATCGATGAACCATTAAAAATAAAATTAATTCAACCACCCTGTATATCACCGCTGCATTCTCATTACTTTTGTTTAATTAAATTATCAGTTTTCTACACAGATCTAGAAGTTTCTAGATCTGTGGTTTTCTATCCAGAAGACATTTTAATATATTCTTAAAAGTATTGCTTGTTACATAAAGCAACAAGACTTTAAGTTATGTTGGAAATTTGTTTCGCACTACCATGCTTTCACCAGACGGCCGTTTCGTCGATCCACGACTCATCAGTGGTGATCGGCAGGCAGTGTGACCCAAATTTCCAACATTTACAAAGAGCTTATACTAGCAAGAGAATTGATTGAGAGAGAGATGTTTATGGCGACACCTAGCTTTCCAACATAACTTAAAGTCTTGTTGCTTTATGTAACAAGCAATAATTCTTAAATAAAGCCTCCCTGCTAGGGGATTCGGGCGCATCTAGTGTTGGCAATAGGATATAATGGAGTTGTTACTTCTTGTCCGGCCATCGTTAGTGAACTGTGTTTCACCCGGCATATTGCCTGTTCACGCTAGGTGTCGCCATAAACATCTCTCTCTCAATATTCTTAAAAGTTTGATCATTAGAACACCCTGTATCTGGTTAGACTGTGACCTTATTTCGTCAATCTTAAATTGTGAGGAACCGACATCTTGGTCTCTGCATTCTCTGAACAGCAATATTTTACAGTGCGTACTGTGCAAAGACCTTAATAACACAGGAGACCACATTGTTTACATTTTCAGGGTTAGCCAACATCGACCCTTCCTCTATTTATCCTAATGCAAGCATTGCCAGACTTACAAATGTATTTGGAATATCTTTAAATTTTTGTCACAACAAAGAAAAAATGAGCGATATAAATAATTATTTGTAACTAAGAGGTTAATAAAAATTTTTATTACTATACTTAGGTTATAAATTAGTTCATTTTAAGATTAAATTGTACAAAACGGGATAATTATTTTATTTTAGGAATTATTCTCATAGTAAAATAAAAGCGCACTACGGCAACATCGTTTACAACTTTACGCTTCTTGTACGACAGAACACGGCGTTTTGAATGAAATTATAATTTGCGACGTTGACGTTGAGAAACACTCATGTCATTAGCACTTTTCATCGTTTTTTGAAGTATTTTCCTGTTTTGCGATATTCTTGTGTGTGTTTTTTTAAACTTTAAATATTTATTGAATAACTATGGTTCGTGGTTGTGTAGTTTGTGGAAAAGTGGATAGTTTATTTCCAGATTTAACTTTTCACAGGTAAGTGCGGTTATGTTTGGAAATTTGTTTGTGTTTGGTGTTAGTTTACACAGTGGCGGGGTTTGTTTGATATGATAAATTTCTTACCTTTTGAATTTTTATTTCTATTAAATTATTAGTAACAAAAGCAAACAGATACTTTCTGAAAATAATGTTGGTTCATTTACGCCCAACAATGTAACCGCTTAGTAATTCAAAGCAGCATTAAAGAAGTAAGTGGCAAATCTACGTAGGATATTACCTCCCTAGCTCTGGAGTATAAGGCTGATTTTAGCCTTTTTACATTAGGTACTTATATTGTATTTTTTAATTTAGGTTTCCTCAGGAACCGGAAAAACGAAAACTCTGGTTTTCTTTAGTTGGCATTGCTAAAGGACCACTTTTGCCAAAAAATCCATGGTTATGCTCGGATCATTTTTTCCCAGAGGATCTGGCAACGAAATTTAAGGGAGCAAGATTCGTTAGAAAGGGTGCAAATCCTCGACGGTGTGAAGGTGTTTTATTTTTGGATGATGCATCCACTAGGTAAAAAATATTTATAATTATATTTATTATATTATAATAATAATTTATATTCTTCTAGCTCTGACTCAACCACAGATGTTAGGTCTGTGGACTCATCTGTTTTTGGAACACCTCCAATACCGAAAGAATATCCTAAGTAGGTTCTGTTATTATTATTTTTTGGATAAAATTAAACTAGCTAAGTAGGTATGTGCATTAACCGCATTTATATCCATTTTTAGGATTGCTGAGCTATTCTTAGAAAAAACTATTATGGAGTCCACTGTTTCAACCGCTAATATGGGGTCCCTAATCAAAAGGTATCCTTTAGAAAGGCTTTTTAATATTTTGATATATTGAATTAATACATATTTTAGGTCTGAAAGTATAATTGTTAAATCTATTCCTGGTACCTCCAGAGCCAGTTTCATTAGAAGCCAACAAGGGTTCAACCAGTTCTGTGACAGAAACTGCATCAGAAGCAGGAGAATCCCATTCAGATATAATTGAAGCCCCTGTAGCTAGTGCAAAAATTGGAAGTAAAAAGAGGTAGGTATTACACCAACATGTTTCAGAAGCTGGTGATATAAAGGGGCTGAAGCTAAATGTTGGTATATTTGGTACATTATTCAAATTTACATTTTACCGTTATGAAATTTTGATATTTGTTCATAAAAAGCTCTTTTTTAGTATAATTTACCAGGGGCTTGATATTTTTTAGGAAAAGGCGTTATTCTGGTGATATGGATAGTAGTGACTTTCAACCCCTACTAAGAGAAGAAAAAATATAGGAATTTAAAAAAATAAAATAACGTGCCAAAGGAAAAGAATACACACCTTACAAAATCAAGTTAGACGACTTAAAATCCGCGTAAAATCATTAAAAGATCTATTGATAGTTTTAAGGAACAAATCACAGATACCGTGAAGCTGGCGAAAAAATCAGAGGTGACTTTTATCATGGGCGATTTTAATGCCAAAGTAGGAAGTACACCACGAAAGGATATTACCGGTATATACGGATTACGTACAGCAAACGATAGAGGAGACCGGCTAGTTCAGTTCTGCCAGGAACATGATTTAATTGCCTCAAACATCTTTTTTAAACTTCCAAATAGAAGGCTCTATACGTGGACCTCTAGCGCCCATACCCCTGAAAGAATTATTCGCAATCAAATAGACTTCATACTTATTAAAAAGCGATACAGAAACTGCAAAAAGTCTGCAAAAACATAATTAATTTGTATGTTCATAGTATATAATTATTATTTATTATCATTGTGTTTAATTTAATATATATAGCTAAAAATAAACTATTGAGAATAATGTCCCTTTTTTTATTTCCTGACTTCCTATTTGTAATGCATAAAATGATTTTAAAATTAGATTATCCTCAAATTATACATAAATATATTAATTTAAGTATTGTTTTTTCGATATACGAAATGAAGGTTTTGCAGCTATATCAAGAAATACCTACTACAAAGAAAGATTAACAGACTTTCTTAGCGAATACCTTATACATATTAATATTTAAATTATTTTACTACTAAATATCGACTAAATTTCAGTTTCAAAATAAGTTGAATAGCTCGGCACGTTGGCTTTTTAATGTATGCTATTAATTATATATTATGTATTATTGTATACATAGTTCAAAAGCAGTCAGCGATCAGTACGCCACTGGCTGCAGAACGCATACCGGAGATTACAACGTTGCCAATGAGCAACTTGAAGGCGACAAGGATAAGTCTTTCTCTCTCTTACACATTACTTGTTTACAAGTAATGTTGGCTCGTGTTTGAAAGCACGTTATCAATGAAATATTTTGTCTCCTGTGTTATTAAGGTCTTTGGTACTGTGCCTTATTTGTTGACAGTTGTGACATTTCCCATTTTATTCGATAATGTCATTCAATCAAAATTTTTTGGCGTGACGTTTTACCACTCACATCAATTGAACTGATACTTACCTTTATAACTGGATTTATTTTAAAACTCTTTATGAAATTATATGTAAACTTTACCTTTATTGAATATATCGATACATTTCTTGCGACTGTACTGTGTTAAGTCTGCAGTTTTGTTTACAAAAACGTTTGCCACGTCAAATACTAGTATTTTATCATTTTTTTATTCATTTCTCACACTTGTTAAGCAATTTGGGATACATCGAAATGTTTAAAACTGTCCACACTATATCATAACCGTAAATTCATATCATGGCTGTGTATAATTAGTGAAATACTCTTTAGCAGAGGTAGACCGGCTACAATTTCAACAATAATATAAAAAAAAGTTCAATGGCCCAGTTTTGAACTCGCAACCTTACGATTACGAAGAGTAAATGTTATAACATAAACCAACAGGTATGCCATGTTTGGTTTTTGAAATAGTCATTAAATGCAGACGCCGAGAACCTATAGATGGTGCTGGCGGTAGAATAGGCATACTTATAATTCGAATGCCAAATGTGTCAACTTGTTTCATAACCCGAATCCTGTGGATCCCAGTAATGATGGTTATGTTAATTAAATATTGACAAATGAACGCCCATTTAAGGCCCTAATAATAGTATCCTATAATGAATTAACCATAAAACCACAAAAGATAACTCAAATCTTAATAACGAATAAAAAGTATGCACATACCTCGATTGTTTTATGTTATGTGGCTTAACGATTTTAATATTACCACACACCCTCTAACTCACCCCAATATTCTCAAGAATAGATGCCCGGATGCGCCATTGTTATTAACCCTCAAGGGAGATTAAATAGAAATATACTGTTTCAAAACAACATATGGGGTTGTCTTATTTAGGGGTTGTCAGTTTTTTTTTCTCCTTTTTTTTTTCAATAAACTTGTTCACATTTTGATGAATCGTCTAATGAATCTGGAACAATATGTCAATCTTCATTATCATAATATATAATCCCTACAATGGCTTATGTAGCCCTATTAATTTGACGAGACAATCGTGATTTCTGATTATAATGAGCAAACAAACACAGAGCGGTATGAAGACAGGTAATTTCTTGTAAATATACAGGGTGTCCCAGTTTTTTGTTCCGCTAAACTTCGGGCTGCAAAAATCACACAAAATGTCAACATAAACTTGTATCGAAAATGGCTCCTCACGTAGTAACAGTAGTAGTAGTAGTAGTAGCCGGATGGATCTGTTTCGACCTTCTGCCACGCTGATACTCACAGCTACGATGTTCTCTGTCAATCTTTTGGGCATATGACTGACATATTTAAATGGAAACATGCGCTTCAATCAACACAGATTTTTTTGTAAACGGATAACGTTCCTCCTAGCGCAACCCATGATTTTCATAAATTTCTATGTTTTGCTTAAACAAATATCAAATATAGCTGACTCAAAAGTTGACAGTTAAAAATGACACGCCATCAAAATCAAGTTTTTGTTTAAACACTATTCATTTATACATTGCGAATGTTATTCGTGTTTTGCTAGTTGGTGTTGAGCAAACAAAACTACCTACCTAACCTATCTTTAGTCAAACATTCTGTCACTCAATTCGCTAGTTTACGTACAAAATTTCTGCCTAAAATCTTATTTTTTTCATGTATAACCCACCACTGGAACGCTACTTACTTGTATACAAGTAACATATAGTCTACAATTCATTAAATTCGGTGAACAATAGCAGTTAAGGGTCGCCACAATACTCTCCCCTTTTATAATAGGCTCAATGCTTAGACAGGAAACCTTGTCACACCTCCCTAGGCTTCAGGTTGTGAAGTAAGTGCACCAGGCGATATCGCGTCACGTGAATAATGCATGGCAGTGTCAACTCATATAACATTTCTAGTGAAAAGCGAAAGTAGTTTTTGTAATTTGAGTGGGCAGATTGTGAGCATTTCTTTTCACATTGATTTCCCGGAAGAATAATAGTTTATGTGTTTCCTACAATTAGGTACATACAATAATATCTCTACACAAATAGAAATTGTTCCAAATTAAACTAAAACGCAGATAAACAGCTTTAAACACAAAAGAATCACCATCAAAATACACAAAACTATAAAACGACATCAACAGAATGAGTCATACATGGTTTCTCAATATGGCCGACTTCGTCTCACGTATTAACTGTCAAACGGCTTACATGTTCCTTCCTTTCTCTTTGTTAAACATTGATTCAAACAGTGCAGTGGTGTAAAACTAAAAAACTGGAACAAGTGAGTGAAAATGTTGTGTTTGCATATTTGAAAACGAATTATTTCGTAAATTAAAAGTGTTGAAAAAATATCACTCGTTTTTGACAGTTAACTTTCCATACACGAAAAAATATGAACCCCTCTTCACGATAGAAAAGCAAAACCCATGGTTAATCGCATTTATTTTCAGAATTCTTTCTTATAGTTACCTAGACCACCTTCCTCTTAACTCATCCCCCATTTTTTTCGTGTGCCGTGTGCGAGGATGTATCCGTGAGATAAGCCCATACAACAAAGGCACGTACCCCAAAGGCCAAAATATAAGAATAAGGGCTAATAATAAGGGCACGAGAGGCATCCAATTCTCCCACAGGGCCTATTTGATTGACAAGTGTACGTTATCTCATGGGTCTCTCTGTATGGGGTGTTATTTGTTGAGACTACACGCAAAAAAGTGTTTAGGAGTGAATTTTCCTTTACATACACATATTCAGTTACAATCATTCAGGATAATATGTTTCGTAAGGTTGTAATAATTTGAAATATATGATGTAGTTAATGCTTAATCAATTGGTTAATTAATGATTTACACAATATAAAAATTAGGGATTACATTACACAATTATACCAGATTGATAGATAACCAACGTATTCCGTTCAAATCGAATTTGAAATAGATGCCCGCTAATTCATTGGTACTTAAGGGTATTAAAGTATTCAACTCAAACAACCTTTTGTAAAAAAGCGGTACCTACGAACAGAAAAATAGATATTTTACAAGGCTTATAAGCCAAAAAATATTTTATAATTTATTTTTTACTCTTTTCAATAATAGACCAGGGTCGATAATTTTTGAGAACAAAAAAAATTATAGTAGGATGAAACCCATTGGAAAAGGTAGAGAATATAACAAAAATGAAAGGAAAAATAAATTACAGGCGATCTGAGGTCGGAAAGGGGGAGTGGGTGAGTTTTTAAGGGTAAAAAACGGTTAATCTCGATTTCCGGTAAAACTGCAAGTCCTGTGAAAAAAAGTTAGATGGCAAAGTTGTAGGTAATAAAAAGATCTACAACTTTTGTATCGACACTTTTTTCACATAACCTCAAAATTTATGTGAAAAATTCGAATACCCGAGTTTTTGGTTTTTTATTTTTATCTTTTGCAAAAAAAATTATTTTCTCACGAAATTTGGTGAAAGCTTACCTTTGTATGTCCCAAACATACAGTAATTTTTTTTATTTAAAATATTCATTTTTTCACCTTATTTTGACTATTAAGTCATCGAAAAAGCACCCTAATTTTCAATCGAAAATTCTCACGTCAAAATATCTGCTTTTTTTAAAAGTTGGTGTGTTTGAAATCTCTACTTTCTGATGGTATAAAAAAAATATACACTACTATGGTAAATGTTCTCAGAAAATGCAAATAATGAAAAAAACGCGGAGCCGAAATTTTGTTTTTTCTAATTACTTCTCCATTATATGATGAAATAAAAGTCTAATCTCCACAAAACAAATTTAATAGAAATTTTAACTATATCCAAACATGTTTCGGAACTTCATACTAGTTCCATCATCAGTAGTAATAATAAGAGAAACTTAAAATATTGTTCCAGAAAATTTCTATTGATGAATTTTCCATAAAATGGGGAGTTGTTCATTTTAATGTAATTTTGATCTACATGTGTTCACCAAAAATATATATATTTCCAGACCTCAATAGAAATTTTCTGGAACAATATTTTAAGTTTCTCTTATTATTACCACTGATGATGGAACTAGTATGAAGTTCCGAAACATGTTTGGATATAGTTAAAATTTCTATTAAATTTGTTTTGTGGAGATTAGACTTTTGTTTCATCATATAAATACGCAACTCCACTTAAGAATGGACTATTCAAAATAAGGTGAAAAAATGAATATTTTAAATCAAAAAAATTACTGTATGTTTGGGACATACAAAGGTAAGTTTTCACCAAATTTCGTGAAAAAATAGTTGTTTTTGCAAAAGTTAAAAATAAAAACCCAAAAACTCGGTTAATCGAATTTTTCACATACATTTTGAGGTTATGTGAAAAAAGTGTCGATACAAAAGTTGTAGATCTTTTTATTACCTACAACTTTGCCATTTAACTTTTTTTCATAGGACTTGCAGTCTTACCGGAAATCGAGATTTACCCTTAAAAAATTAACCCGACCACAGATCGCCCGTAATTTATTTTTCCTTTCATTTTTGTTATATTTTCTACCTTTTCCAATGGGTATCATCCTACTATACTATCCATTACGTGTGATATACCACCTATTTTTGAGAGCCGTATTTAAAAAAAACAAGTTGATGATGGTTTTTCAAAAATGAAACGTTGTAGTGAATATTTGTTAAGCTATCTTATTCTCCTCAAAAAGTAGCAATGAGAAAGTGCTTTTAATTGTTTTATATCTGTAAAAATAATGCCAGAAATAAATAAAAACTATAATCGCAAAAAATTGTTTTTTCTAAAATTCTCGAAAACTGCTAAAGTTAGTTTACTTTTGAAAACACCATTTAAAATGTGTTTAAATTGTACAACTTTTCTCAAATATAACCGACATTGTAACTCCTACAGTTTCCAAGATTCCAATGGTATCCCATTCTTATCGTGGACACAGTGTATATCAATAGAGTTCAATCTTTGTAAGTCAGATAAAACTGTACATAAATACCTAGATTTTTGGATTCAATAGACCGAAAAGTTTATGTACAACACTCCGTATAATAAAAAAATGCTTTTAAAAATTTGGTGAAGTGGTAAAACGTGTTTTAGATTAGTATTTAAATTTATCAACACCCAACGTTTGTTACGAACGAGAAATACACTTTGCTGTGGTCTAAACATTGGTGACTCTGTTGCGTCGAAAATATTCGATTCTGACTTATAAATAAGCACACCATATTCCGTAAATAAGTGTAATTTCGCACAACCAGAAATCTCGATATCCCAAAATGAACAAACCTTTATTTGCGTTTTATTAGTTTTCTTTGTCAAGCACATACCTACTTTTTCTAAAAATTTATGTTCCTACGTAATTCTACTGGATCTGACATTTATTATTTTGTTGCTTCAAGTCCGTATTTTAAGGGAAACTGAAAGGGTTAAAATTTGCAGAAAAGTACTTAAATTAAAAGTAGCTGGACCTTATGGGAGATAATAACGAAATACCTGTCTTCATCAATGCAAGGAAATTTGAGAAAACAAATTTTGCTTACAGTAATATTGAAAAACTCGTCATAACACTTTTTGCATTTCGCTATCACAGTTAGCATTCTCAGGGGAGATTTAAAACTGTTTTAATTCTCTTTTTACTAAAAAAAAAAAAATACTCAAAAAAACCTCTTTTATCTTTTTTAATAATTTACTAAAGAAAAGGCTTGTAAACGTGTTAAACTCGAATTCACGAGAATATTACGTAAAATTCGATGATTTTGTGGCATAATCTCTAGATGCTTTACGAAGTTAGCTGTTTAACTTTTCTTATTTTGACTTCTCCTGTCAATTAGTGATACCAATAAACAAACTACAAATATCTGAATGAGTTCGAAACTTTTGAAAAATGTATCCTGATTTGTTTTAGTACCATGAAAGTGATGTTAGTGGAGATCCCTGCCCACAAATGGATTTCTCCCAAGTTGTGAACATTTTTTGACCATAAATTGGGGTAACTCAGCTACAAAACACCTCATTTTAATCCGATCTTTGCATTTAAAACTCTACCAAAATTCTTGCATTGGTGGAGATAGTTTTCCACCAAAAATGTGTGCAAAGTTGAAAGTCATTTTGTGAATTGAATATGCCCATCTCTAGTGATGGTATTGTGTATTCTCCCATCTCTAAAACGCACACGCGGTAGTCTGTCAACCGTCTACGGTTGACAGTTGGACAAGTGACAGTTGAAGTGACATTACAGACGCTTGAGAAAAAGCGTGAACTCCGATAACCCTAGAAAATTTATGTGTTGGATATTTAAAATAAAAAGAATAACGAATATTGTGAAAAAATCGTTTAATTTGAAAATTCAAGCTCCCAAAATTCCTACAATTTTTAACTATTTTTTTAATGAATCATTTAGGATTTCAGCCTCAATAATGTTGCTACTATAAATACGAATTAGTGGAGATTTCTATCTATCGTATCTACGAAATCCCTCAAATGTGCATATAGGCTTCTGAATTATAGTTTTTCCGAAATTTGTGCCAGATAATTCTGTTTATAAATTGTCTTCAAATATTATACCCGCCTCTGATTGCTCCACAGGGAGGTCAAATAATTGTATTGGCACTAATTTAGTGTTAGAGTTGGTTTGGTTGACTTGACTGTTCATATTTCTTAATTGGAACTGTTCGCTTGCTCTTAGTTATTTAATAAAGTATGTAGTATTTTTGTCAAACACAGAAAGTACGAAAATATTTTCTGTGTACGATGTAAACAGAACAATAACATAAAAGGCGAAAGCATAGAAAACGAATTGTAAAGAAAATAAATAATGTCAAACACACACACATAGAAATGAACAATATGTTGATGAAAATATTTAATATCAGAGTTTTTGAGATATAAATAGCTTCAGGCTTTCTCTATATTTCTCACTAAACTTAATTTGTACTTTACTGAAATTAACCCTGAATGCAAAAACTTCTCGTATTTTTCAACTCGAGTAATTTTATGATTTTCTTCGCACACTTATTACATAAATAACTAATTTTTTATTGTCAATTTGCTTTTTATGAATGCCAATTTGCAATGATGTTGTCAATTTGATTCCTGTACGAGCATATGGCTTGTAATAAATAATTAAGAAAATTATTTTATCGATTGTTCAATGATTATCGATTAATCATTAATTGCTGGCGCGCACAGGTCTCGCGCTCGCGCATATTTTTCGTTCGTGACAGTTCAAAAATATATGTCGCTGAGAAATTGAGAATTGAGAAAAGAACTAATCATAAAACATACAAGGAGTATGTTTTGTGGAACTAATAAAGTTCGCAGAGAGTTGGCCAGTTGGCCGTCCTTTTTTTATTTAAAGAAAAGGTTACCTATATGTACCTTAAAAATACTCTTGGTGTTACTGTGGCAAAATATATACCTAATAATTGTGTGAAAGTGGAGAACATTGAGTAGATTGGATCACAACGAGCGAGGCCCCGAATCAGAACTACAGCATCAAAAGGTAGGGTTTGCGTCCACCGCTGCAGTTGTCGTTTGCCGTTACAGTTCTACATCGTGATTTATAAACATTGCAACGGTTGTCTCAACTCATAACCTATAATTATTTTATTTACTTTCGGTTTTGGTTCTTATTATTTATTAATAATATCATAAATATAAACATGGATGATTTAATGAGGACAGGGAGTAAATAACAATTAGGCAATTGGGGTAAATAATAATTTTAATTTACGGGATCATATTTATGATGTCTATCAAATTGGACACATGACAATTTATTGCGTTTCTATTGGTTGTGTTGCCAGCGGCAACGGAAAAAGATAAACTTGAATTATGTTGAACAGCGTTCGACGCAAACGGTAACGGAAAACGGCAGTTTATAAATATAAGTACGCAACTTACGTGTGGTGAAATCGGACGGTGGACGGCAGCGCAAATGAATAGTTTATAAATCACCAGTAATTTTAATCGCGTCGCTCTATTATCCGAACAGAAAAACTTGGAATTTAAATATTGAACTTGTGCAACCTACTAATACAGTCACAGTCCATTAAGAAAAATAGTTAATCATTGCATTTATTATACAATTCTCATTAGCACCATGTTGAACTTGAAAAGGCATAGAGGAATATAATTTAGGCTTAAAAAAAGGTCGACTTATTAGAAAATTGGCAAATGTGTCTTTTCCGTAATTATTATATTATTTCCGATGTTCTAGTTTTTTTGTTAAGGCGGGTTTAGCCAACTAATAATGCATAGTACATAATGCATAAAGAATAATGCTTAATACATAATGCATGATCGATAATGCACAACAAAATACCTATAGGTGCTTATACAACTCATAACTTTTATGTATAAAGCGAAAAGTGACAATTGACTAGACAGCAGGTTAACCTATTACCATTGTCTTTAAAGACAATGCTATTACTTTGTGCTTGACTTATCTTGGTTTTGATAGCTTTCGAATAAAAAATCCTGTTGATTATCACATTTTCAATTATCATTTACTTTATTTTGTAAATTGAGGTTATGTAAGTGTTTATAAATATAAGCACAGCCAACTTTACTTAGAGAGTAGGCTGTGATATAAGGCATGCGGCGCATGCCTATTGATATTTTTTGCATAATTTAGTGCATAAAGTTGAAAGTTCCCAACATTATGCATTATTCATTATGAACGAAAATTATGAATTACCTATACACTATTCGTTGTATACCTAAACAGGTACATGCAAGTGTCATGTTTTAAAAATTATCCATTATGCATTATTAGTTGGCTAAACCCGCCTTTATACTTGTTATGTACTTACCATCAATAGACAATCCAAAATAATCAACGAATAGGTACACTAGGTATATCTTTATTCGAGGTGAACAGAAACAACAAAGAGCTGCGTACGTTAAGCCTGTTGTTTCTATAACAACCATACGATTCAAACAAGAATCTACTGTGTTTTCAATGTAGGCATAGGTACAATAGCAATATGGCAAAATCCAAAATAAAGTAGGTTGGCTTTTAATATAATTTTACCCCAAAACAGCAGTAAAAACAATAATATACGAACAACACGTCTCTTGTGGTTATTTGGATTCATAATACACAGTCGAAAGTACGGGAAATCAAATGAAATTTAAAATATCAGTAGCGGGACAATCAGGCCATGAAGCCCCAGTTACGTGTATCGGATGGAGTAGTACCGAAGAGGTATATTCGGCAGGGTAAGTAGGTACATATTAGATAATATTAGTGCTTAATAGTACATACCTAGTTAATTAAGAAGTGGAATTGATAAAATGGTAAACATGCAGTATAGTTGTACTAAATTATGGTCTGACCGCGCCGCTGCGCAGTCAGACGAGTTTTGGGAGTTCAGATTGTAATCGAAGTGTGGTGTTGCCAGGTTTAAAACACACATATTATGTTGAAACGGTAAAATATTTAGCGCTTAATTTTTGACCGTTAAATGTAAATGCTACTCTAGGTTATACACATATTTGTTATATTTATGTGGATTAGTTCGATAGCAGTTATCGTTAGGTAATCATTGCAGGAGGTTGGGGGTAAAATGCTGAGTATCGAAGGTTAGGTAGCAGGCAGGGATGTGTTGTAAGGGTGTAATAGTAATTATCAGGAAGTGTTAGTAAAGGAGGGTGGGTGTAGAAAGCTGGATTGAGATGAGATGTAGTAGGCAGATAGTTGTTATATTAGTTCCATAGCAGTCATTATTAGGACAACACATCCCAGCCTGCTACCTAACCTTCCATACTCAGCATTTTACCCTTAACCTCCTGCAATGATTACCTAACGATTACTGCTATCGAACTAATCCACACAAATATTGCAGGAGGTTGAGGGTAAAATGCTGAGTATGGAAGGTTAGGTAGCAGGCTGGGATGTGTTGTCCTAATAATGACTGCTATCGAACTAATATAACAACTACGTGCCTACTACATTTCATCTCAATCCTGCTTTCTACACTCACCCTCCTTTACTAACTCTTCCTGATCATCACTATTACACCCTTATAACATATCCATGCCTGCTACCTAACCTTCCATACTCAGCATTTTACCCCCCGCAATGATATAATAATTACATCCACTGTATAAATTTATAATATCATAAAATTGTATTATTCATTCTATCAGTCGATATAGTGAATAGATACCAGCCTGGCAACATCGTTAGAGTAGTGACACTTTTTCACATAAAATTCGTCTGACTGCGCAGCGGCGCGGTCAGACCATAATTTAGTACAACTATACTGCATGTTTACCGATAAAATCAAGCTCAAATCGAATGCAAACAAAAAAATTAGTGTATCAAATGTATAAGTTTTTAAATGGGACACTCTATATTTAAAGTTATATTTCAATAGTACAGAGTGTGTCGTTGTAATTGCGGTTATTAGGTATATCTATATACTCTAGAATGATAATCCCGTAGTACAAAAGTGTAACCAAAAGTGTAAAGCTGTCCCTAATGCGCATGGTCACCATTTATTTTAGCTTATTTTACGACAGGGTCGGCTTTGATCAAATGTAATATTACTGATATTATATTTTAACTGAAATTTTCCCTTTTGGTATCATTTAAACAAAAAAATGGAATTTTAGAAAGTAATAAAAAATTACATTAAACCTATAAATACTTTATTGCCTAAGAGGTACAATTCTAATACTGGAAAAAGGACACGATCATTTTAATTACTTATTTAAAATTATATAAACATTGCATTTAAATTCTTACAATCAAACTTATTTACTTATTCACAAGAATATACTACGAGGTTGGTTTGATAAGTCTGTATCTTTTTGAATTTCTGGCGCTGTAACTTTATGGTCTCTGAACCATCAATTTCAATTAGGTATTATAAAAAGTGGTTTATCAGTAGTACAAGTGACGCTGAACGTTCAGGTCGTCCAAAAGAAGCCGTTAAGTCAGAAATCGTTGATAAAATCCATGGAATGGTATTGGACGATCGAAGACTAAAAGTGTACGAGCTGGCAGGCATCCCAACTGAGCGGATGCATAACATTTTTCATGAATTTTTGTATATGAAAAAGCAGTTCGCGATTGCTCTCAATCCCCCACAAATACAACCGTGTGACCAGTTTTTGCGCCGTATCCTTACCGTAGATGCCCAAGAAACTATCGAAACAGAGGGTTTCTACGGGTTAACGATCAAAATCAATAATATTATACCTATCAATTCAAATTTTTCAGTGATGACAACCAAATTCTATGTTGGTCAGTTGCAAACTCAACAGCCATAAAACTAACGCAACTAAATCAAGATATTTTTCCCACCGACATTCACTTTCTACCACGAGCCGGTAAACATGGTGATTTGATACTACTGACTGCAGCTGATGGAAGATTTTATATCTTTAATAAAGCTGGCCGCATCGAAAGAAGCGTGGAAGCACATAAAGGAGCTGTATTGGTAGGACAATGGAGTTACGATGGTACAGGTCTCTTAACAGGTACGCGTTTACTCAGCATCAAGCAAGCAAATTACAAATTATGACTGACTTAAAGGAACGAGGAATTCTGGGACACAATCTTTATTTTTCTTATGCTGGGAAACTTAGGGTACACCTTCTCATTAGGGAAAACTTTGCTTCGTCGTTATAAAAAAAATGCTCTAAAGATTGTTTCCAGTGATAACCATGACCACTAAAGCAGTGCTGGCGATAATTTTCAGGTCATAGCTAACATATCTCTAACAACGGACCTTCTACACAATGATGATGTAATGCCCTGTATATAACACTCTATGTGACGCCCTGTATACGTTCATTTCTTCGCGCGATAGTAACCATAACCATCCACTTCTTCACACCTATGATCGGTGTTTTTTTTTGTAAGGGTCCGTTCGACATGTGTCCCCGGTTTCACTACAGCCTCATGGGCTTATTGTGAAAATTCCCCGTATTTTATGCCACCCAATCCAACAACCCTGTACCCTCCACTAACTTATGGAGTTCAGTTATGTGTTGGGTGTCAATATCTGCAGGCGCAATCAGCGCGTGCCTAAAAATAACGTGTCGCCTTCGCTGTAAGGCTATAACACTCACATATCACATGGTGAGCTGTTTCAACTGCCCCATTACACAATCTGCATTGCAGGTCTCCGTTATACAGCCCCATCTTATTTAGGTGACTTCTCAGGGCGCAATGCCCAGTGAGGAGTCCTATAGTTATTCGAATCTGACTCCTGCTTAATGTTAGCAGTTTTTCAGTACGTTTTGTGCCTGCACCAGGTATGAATTTCTTACCATGTTCCTGCTTAATTTCTTTCTTGAAACCATTTGCCCAGGAATACCTTTCTTTTCGTATCTGTCTTCTAGACTTTTCCACATACTGTAAGCAGTGTTTTTGTTTCGAATTCAGTCAATTTGCATATCATCTAGGCATTGTACGGTGTATGACATGCATCTGTGGTCTCTTTTTTGCATTTCCAATCGGTTCCTTTCATCGGTAAAATCTGCTTCTCTAAATTCAGTATTTATACATTCTACATCTTTTTCTTGAAGTAAAATTCTCATTCGAAATTTCCATGTATGATAATTACTTGCATTCAGAACTTCTATATTGTGAGTGTTTTTTGTAGAACTTCCAACTAGAGCCATTTTAGTATTTTCTAACTTTTTACTTTGCACTTTCCGGTATTCCTTAACTCAATTAGACTCTGGGCCCATAACCTGTTGTTTTATTTAATTGAAACACTAATTTACTATACTACTTTATTAATAATTATTAGAACAAAATTGGAAAAAGTGAAATATAACTTAAACATGTGATAGACATTTTTTAACCTCTATGTAACTTAGATCAACTCCTTTATTACTACTACTGCACACTCGTGTTATCATAAGTGACAGTTCATATTTCATTGACGCCATTTTTAAGCTAAGAAAAACATTCTTAACAAGAAATACGTTCCCAATATCTCTGGTGCTCTTTTTTGGCCCAGCACTTCAGAAGTTCCCGCGCCGTTCTTTTAGACAAGCCAAGCCCGAACATTTTTACGATTTCACCTTGGAGATACAGTGGTCCTAGTCCCTCTGTTTTCTTCCTCCTGATGAAAGCGATCGTTGCTGACTTTGACGGGCTCATTCTTAGTCCCTGTTCCAAAGTCCAGTTTGCTGCTATATAAAGGGCCCGTTGCATACGTTCCCTTACTGTACTATTAAACTTTCCCTGGACATATATGACTAGGTCATCTGCAAAACCCAGAACCCCAAATCCTTCATTGTCCAGAACTTTTAGCAAATCGTCTATAACCAGGTTCCACATCAGAGGAGACAGTACTCCCCCCTGCTGAAGTACATACCATTCTTCCTTTAAGCATGCACTTTATCCACCTGCAGCAAGTCGCATTGATGCCTCGTTGCCTCAGTGCTGCTAGGATTGAGTTCGTTAAAACGTTATCGAAGGCTCCCTGGATGTTCAGGATGGTTGCAAGTACAACCTCCCTGCTCTCCAGGGCGTATTCCGCCTTACTAACTAACTGATGCAGCGCTGTCTCAGTCGACATGCCGCTTCTAAACGCATATTGGTTCGGGTGTATGGCACTATTTCCAGAGCCCCGTCCCGAATATGTCTATCTATTATTTTTTCCAGCGTCTTTAGCAAGGAAGATGTTAGACTTCTTGGTCGCATACCCTTTGCTGCTACTCAGGGAGTCTCTGCCCTCCTGCAACATTTTTGGATAAATGCTGTCAATTCCCGGCGATTTTTAAATGTACTCAAGGCCCATTTAATTATACTACAATTTATCACTGTCTTTGTTAGTTACACGCAGATCGAGAACTATCGAAGACATCGCCTTCATTTAAAAGATCTGCAAAATCTTCTAATTTGCTTGTAAAAACAATGAATTTATCATTAATTCTCTCTAAATACTAAATCATCAACATTTCGACGCCTATGCCAGTTAGGATAACCATGAAACCGTGCAAAAGGCAGAGGGTTTTCACGGAACACCAAATTTCGTAACAGAACAGGCAAACGGTATAACACGAAATCGCTCTTAGAATATAGGGGACGACATATAATGGGGTGTAGGAATTATGCAGACTGCCATTGTTATACAAGAAATGAAATAAATATATATATATATATATATATATATAGATTAGAAGAGCGGTGGATTATAATATTGAGCGAACTGGAAAAATAAAAAGTAATACTGAGGCTTAATGTTTAACTGAATCTTAAAGTGGTGTCTCAAAGGTCTCAAAAATTCAATTTAAAAAAAAATGGAAAGTTTGAATTTGCATTACAGCACAATAAAAACATAATTAAAGCAGAATTAAATCATAATTAAATAAAGAAAAAACAAATAAAATTGCATAAAATTAGGAGGGCCATATTCTTGAACAACCAACACTAAGACCAAAGATTATACACGAAATCTTTGCCAAAGCAACACTTTCTCTTGTCTCGACTTTCTGTTGGGGTTTCTTTTGCCCAAATATGTTCATTTTGACGATTAATGGATTCTAAATTCTAGACCAGTGGTCGCCAACCTTCTGAATGTATTGAGCACCCTCGGTAATTGTAGAATGTACAGTGAGCTACTTTTTTTTTGAATGTACAGTGTTTTTGGGGTCTTGGTGTGGTATAGGACGCTATCATACAGGACCTAATCCTGCGTAAATTTCACGACCCCATTATTAGGAAAACAGATTTCAATTTTTTGGTACTTTGGTTTGGTATAGGACGCTATCATACAGGACCTAATCAAGACCTAAGAAACTATCCTTAATGACCGTTCCGAAGAATGTCGTTTGGCATGCAAATAGCCCTTCATAATATCATTGTCCTGCGTAAATTTCACGACCCCATTATTAGGAAAACAGATTTCAATTTTTTGGGGCCTTGGTTTGGTATAGGACACTATCATACAGGACCTAATCAAGACCTAAGAAACTATCCTTAATGACCGTACCGAAGAATGTCGTTTGGCATGCAAATAGCCCTTCATAATATCATTGTCCTGCGCAAATTTCACGACCCCATAATTAGGAAAACAGATTTCAATTTTTTGGGGCCTTGGTTTGGTATAGGACGCTATCATACAGGACCTAATCGAGACCTAAGAAACTATCCTTAATGACCGTTTCGAAGAATGTCGTTTGGCATGCAAATAGCCCTTCATAATATCATTGTCCTGCGTAAATATGCGTAAATATCACGACCCCATTATTAGGGAACCAGATTCGCGATCGACGGATTGGCGACCACTATTCTAGACAGTAAATTCATTCGGCTAAAGTATTTTACTCTTATTTTTGAGTCCAAAAATAGGAGGCACTGTTTAGGCCACTGCTCACGACATATTTTTTAAACTACATACAGCCGTTGTTATTTGCACGCTGATGCATCCACATTCATGTACGAGTATCAGTCGCCTTTTCTAAGGAACGCGTTCAAGATACTTAATGTTTACTTTGAAGGCCATTCGTAGAGAATCGGAACACGCAAATAGTTTTGAAGTAGGAACAAGCACAATTTAAAATTTGATTTTGATTCTGATTAGCGCCATTTTGAACTTGAAAATTTCCGGGCAATTTGTCATTTATTATAATAAAAAAATATAGTTGATGATAGTTAATGGAAGACGAAACGTCGTAACAGATTTGTCATAAGTTTAGCGTGAAGAATAAAATGTTGCTTTGATGTTGTACCTTTTGTTTTATAACATACCTACGTTTTGAAATTACTTCAGGAACAAAAATATTTACTCTTGTTTTCAAAAAAATTTTAAAGTTCGTGGAAGACGCTTTTCACGTCATAATGTTATTCAAAACATTACGCCACTTTGCTAAATTTAAACTACACCTCTAAGTCTTAACTTTGACAATGGTGGCCTTGTAATTTGAATAAAGAAAAATACAAAAATTTGACAAAACTCGATTATATTATTCAACATAGTTGCCTTCGAGTGCAATACAACGAGTATAGCGAATTCTCTTTATTAAATTAATTACGTCAAAATGACCAACATTTCGACGTAATAATGACGACAATATGTCGCAGCTAAGTGACGTCGAATAAGGACGTAACAACACGTCGAGTGATAACGTCAAAAATACGTCAATATGCGTCCAATGTTAAACCAAAAATGGTGGAAATAATAGGCTTAACTTGATTATGTTTCAGAACTAGTTCTGAAATCGCTAAGCAATTTGATTGGGTTTATAATAGTCTTCCCAAAACTAATATAAACCAATTAAATTGCAAGAAACAGGCTTAACTTCAACTAATTCTTAAAAGAATAAGAGAAAATCATAGCAAAATATGCCGTACAATACTTGTATTAACATAATAAAATCTTTATAAAAGAACTAAATACTAAAACAATAAAAATAAATACCATATACTAAGAGTGGACAGTAAAGATCTATTAAAATGTTCTTGCTGTTTATAGGGCGGCCACCATGTTTCTCGGAGTCAACCACTTTTTTTGTACAAGTGTCACCAAGTACCACCATCTTTTTCGACAAACTTAATGCCTAGGAAGGCCATATTAAGATACTTTATAAGTATTATGTACACCTCTATAATACACTTACTTATTCGCAAGGACAACACACATCACACTAATTAATGTAAAGTAAACACAAATCACAAAGGAAAAGAAAATGGCGCCTGACGTCACAATGTCAAATACTCGCAACAGGGTTGCCGGTTGCCAGATGAAAAAAATATATAATAATATAATATCTTACAATTTAAAAAATGGTATCTTACGGCCAAAAATGGTTTCTTGATAACAGCAATGCTTTATCAAAAATCGAAATTCACTTTTGCCAAAAATGCTATAACTCATGAATGAATAGTCAGATTGCTGTCTAAGGGATGAATTTAAACTTCCCCAAACCGATAAATTTTGTATTAATGTATGAACCCCACAATATAAATTTGGTTGCGGTAATTCCACAGCCGGCGAAGATGGTTTCATAAAGGTATGGTCGCGATCAGGCATGTTACGTTCCACAGTAGTTTCCAGTGATAGTTCCGTATACGGTGCATGTTGGTCGCCCGAAGGGCAAGGCATCGCCTATACCCAAGGCAAATGTGTGGTTATTAAACAGTTAGCACCAAACACTAAACCAATCAAGGTAAGTAAAGAGAATTAATGATAAATTATGAACGATATTGAGAATTTACTGTACAGTTGATTATGTTTGAGTTATAGGTATTTGTGTGTCTACGCATAGGAGCCCAAATAAAATCGTGGTATTTCATTTGTGGTAAAACAAATTTGTATACAGGATGCATTATCAACTTCTTCTTATGACCTCGAGTGAGTGTGTTAGCACTTACTTTAAAATCATCTGTTTTGAAATGCCTATATTATTTTCGACGTTATTTGCTTCCAAAGATACGCGTTAGAAGTCTTGAGATACGGGCTGCTTGCAGGCAGGAATTATAAAAATCATGATTTTTTAAAAAATGTATTAACCAGCTGTTCTTTTCGATTATTATTAATCCTTATTTATAATTTCTGATCATACTTCTAAATTGACTACAACTATATGGAATAACCATTTTATAACACTACAATATACAACAGGTTGATAGAAATTGATCTTAAACATGAAAATAATGCTGAAAACTCTTAGGCTCTTAACAGAAAATAATAATAAACTATTTGACACAAGCAATTTGTCTGTCGTTAGAAAAAACATATTACCAAAACCAAATTATGACGTGAACTAGAAGTGTCAACTAAACTAAAATAAGTGACACCAACGTTAGAAAAAAATACTACCAAATTATAGAGAGATATGGTAGCCGCTATTAACGTTAACGTTAATTTAACACCAACGATTTTCAAATAGAGAGATATGGTAGTTCTAAAAAATAACGTCACCTATGATGATAATCATATTATAGGCAGCCATTTTTAGGCTAGCAGATTTAAGAAATACCTCTCTAATATATTTATAGTAGGTATTTAGTATAAAATTTTATAAGGTTATTGAAGTTGACAAGTGGATTTATTATTTAAATTAAGTATTTATCAGATTATAACAACATTAACTAATAAGCAGCATGTACAGGATGCAAAAAAAAATTAATTAGTCGACATTTAACAAATTTTCCAGATTGCAATCAAATAAATTTTAAATGTTTAGAAATTTTTAGCATACACTTTAAATTTATATACGGGGTGAGTCAAAAATATATTTGTTTCTTTTTTTAAGGACAGAAACGTAATATTTTCAGTATTTTTTTAATTTTTTTAGAATTCGATTCAAGATTTTTTAGAGGTGAAACTATAAGCTCATAGAGGTTATATACGAGGTAACTCAAAAATGTTTATATTTATTTCTCAAGACTTTTAGAAACGGCAGGGCCTAATAAATAGAAAATGTTTTAATTTTTTTAGTTTGTTAGAATGGTCTCATACATTTTTAGCATAAGCACTTTAAATTTATATACGCGGTGAGTCAAAAATTTCTTTATTTATTTTGTTAAGGACAAAAAAGTAATATTTTCAGTAATTTTTTTATTTCAATTCAAGATTTCTTTGAAAGTTAAACTATAAGCTCCTAGAGGTGATCTATGGGGCAACTCAAAAATGTTTCTATTTATTTTCAATATTTTTAGTTTCCAAGGGTCTACAAATTTACTGTTAACCCACTTTGTAACTTAGCGTGCACAATATGTGTTAGCACCTAACCGAAACTCTCCAAGTGTATCTTTACAAGACTTTGGATTAGACACCTTTCTATATTAAAATTTTTTTATTGTGGAGCTCGTGGGTAAAATGACAAAATAAAGTTACAACACTTTATGTCAAAGTCAGCAACGTTTCGAGGTTTAATTTCCTCTTTTAATACACAACACTTTAAAAAGAAAAGAAAGCTTGAAAAAGAGGAAATTAAACCTCGAAACGTTGCTGATTTTGACATAAAGTGTTGTAACTTTATTTCGTCCTTTTACCCACGAGCTCCACAATAAAAAATATATTAAAAAAAAATTAAAACTTTTGTTTTGAAATGCTTCTCATATTCCGCAATTCCAGTCTTCTTTTATCCTCTATCTGCGGACATACTGAAGCCCTGTATTGAACATAAATTTCATTGTGTATTTCGTTTGTTTTAGTGGAAAGCCCACGAAGGTCTTGTACTGTGTTTGGCGTGGAGTCCAACTTCGGAACTTTTGGTATCTGGTGGAGAAGATTGTAAATATCGAGTTTGGGATGGGCAGGGTAGACAAATGTTTTCTAGTTCGATACACGATAACCATATTACCACAGTTGCTTGGGCACCTAATGGTGATCTATTTGCCGTCGGATCATATGATACCCTAAGACTATGCGACTACTCAGGGGTAACACATTTTATTTATTATTTAGTTTTCAGTTAATGTTTTTCATCAGCGATTCTTATTCATTTCTAAAAAGTAATCTATTGTTTTGTGTCTTTATTTTAAAGGAGAATAGTTTTCTATTTTTAAACGATACAAACGTTGACGAGGAATTGAAGATATTTCTTTTCATTGTCTTAGTTTTTTCCCAAAAAAAGTTTCTGTTTCTTACAAATTCTTATAGACTTTTTTATGTTTAAAAAAATTATAATCAGGCTATTTTGTAACCACTTAACAAATTATTTATTTTTATTAGTGGTCACGATCTCTGGAAAAGCCCAATACCGGATCCATTTACAAAATGGCATGGTCGAACGACGGAACACAATTAGCTGCTGCTTGCGCAAATGGAAAAGTGCTATTTGCACATGTGGTCCATCGAACTGTAGATTTTCAGAATTTCTCTGCCTGTCTAACTGAAAGAAAAACGGTAATTGATATAAATATAAAAAATATTAATTTAAGTATAGAATTGAAACATTTATTTATTATATTTAAATATATGATGTATTAAGTATTTAAGAATAACATAAGTACATTACATTTCTTTCATTATAACACATACAACTCTAATAACGTCTGTCTAATACATAACCTAACTGACAAGTGACTTAAGACACCTTTCATAAGTTGCTGCCCTCTATACTTTAGTATTAATTGACAATAATGACATTTGACAATGCACATACAAATAGATGCTTTTAGCAGCAAATTCAAATAATTAAATTTACTACTCCATAAGTATAATTAATAACTAGCAAAGTTCCTAAAACTTGTGTTACTGTCTGGTAGAGATAACCATTTTCGATCACGCTTCCCAAAACCTCATTCTTACCCATATTTTGTTTATTCAAAGATCTATTGTTTTACACATTATTTATAATTTTTTTATGCGTTGAATTCCTGGTTGATTCTATGTTGATATGTTTTAAAGTACATTTTTAGAGTTCTTAAAAAATTTCTGTGAGGCGACTAGTCAATCAAATTCAAATTTTTACTATTAACATCAAAGTTGGCAATAATACATTAAATTGAAACAATAGAGTATTGTTTTAGTTGTTGCAAAGGTAACTATGATATTACAATAAATGAAAAATCATATAAAATATCAGCGATATGTATGCTATAAGAAATCATAGCAGGCATATTGTAAAAAAGATGAAGAACATATTTTTGCCAAGTGTTTTTTGACGTGAAATCTTCTTTGCTCTTGTCAAGCGGTTTATTACACCTGATCAACATGGATTTTTCCTGGAAGATCCACTCCCAATCTGCTTATTTTAATGCAGATTTTAACACAGAATTTCATTATTTTAGATTACAGTAAAGGATATGTTGAATGATACTGAGGAATATTTAGATTTACCAGATGGTGTTATTCATATGGCATTGAGATATCTACATTTGGTAGTCACTACTCCTAATCAATGTTACATTTACAATGTAAATAATTGGAATACACCTGTAATACTTGAATTAAAGGATGGATCTGTTATCCATTTGGAGCTCTGTGAAAAGTAAGATCTTTAAATTATGCTGGGTGTCGCAAGTGCACTTTCTCCAAAACTCGATAGTTCTTCTCTCTGAAGAGTATCTGGGTCATCTCGTATGAATGCAGCTGCAGCTGGTTTGTGGTTGATTTGAATTCATGTTAAGTCTAGCGACCTCAGCGGCCAGAGAATTGAACCTCGTCTTTTAATCATCCACCTGTTAGCAAAGTTAGTCATTGGGATGTAGATGTTGCACTATGTTCACTTTATAGGGCTTAAAGCTGTGCTTAGGTATGCAATATTTTCTTTTCCCGTGTTTCTTATCGATCTTTCTACATGAAATTTGAGGACGTATTTCTACACCTGCTAGATCATTTATTTCCGGTATTTTTTTGATAGTTGTTGTTTCGAAGCTTAGAAAAGGAACCAAAATAAAGTAAATTTAAAGGAACCTTAGTGTTATAACTTACCTTTTGGATCCATTTCTAATTTTTGGTCAACGTTTTCCTCCCAAATGTTTAAAACATTTGATCATATCATATTTTTCGTGACTTTAAAAAAGTCCCGCCATGTGTTTCGTAAAACTACACTGTATGACAGTTGACAGTGTCATTTCGTTGCCTTGGAAACATTTTGTTTTACCATGTCCAATTTGATTAAGAAATGGAAATGATCAACGACACGGCCCGTCTGGTTAAAGCATGGTAGTGTGAAACAAATTTCCAATATAACTAAAAGTCTTGTTGCTTTATGTAACAAGCAATTCATAAATAAAGCCTCCCGCTAGGGAATTCGGGCGTATCTAGTGCTGGCAATAGGATTTAATGGAGTTGTTACTTCTTGTCCGGCCATCGTTTGTGTACTGTGTTTCACCGCCTGCTCACTCAAGATGTCGCCAAAAACATCTTGTTATTTTCAATTTAGCCCTGTATCTTAACATCTAAAAGAACAAAGAAAATTTTGTTAACGACATCTTTAGTTTTACGAAAAAGTCGCGAAAACCGCAACTTTCTATCTATAAAAATAACGGAGATGCTCGCAAAAGTACCCAAAATTCGACCCCGGTACATGCATTGTAAACCGTTATTGCGTTATGTCCAACTTTGTGGAGATCAGAATTACCATGCAAACTTTTAAGATTGCTGTCTAACGTTCTGAATTGTGATATTTTTATTAAAATCAAGTTGGGACTCCTTAGATAAGTTGTACCTAACTAAACTAGTTACTCACTAAAAAATCATCGCCCAACTCAATCATTCATTTTTAATTGATAATTATTTTTTCAAGATACTTCTTACTGGTAGAAAGAACATCTATAGGCATTTACAATTACCAGGGAAAATTGGTAGCATCACCACGATGGCCTAATATGAGATTAGAACTGTTGAGGAAAAATCTGGTTTCACTATGTCCTGACGCCATGGCAGTAAGAGATATTAGTGATTCTAAAGGTATATATAAATAAATAAATAAAGCGTTTTTTGCCCAACAGTTTCCCATTTAAAGGACAATATTACAAACTAAAAAATCAAATGCTTAAATAAACTTATGAATACTAATTTATAAATCCTAATTAATTCCGCACACATACACACACCTAAACCACAAATGTCTCTGCAGCTACCATTTTCAAGTGATTGACTGTAGTTGTAAAAATGTCACACCTATCAGAAACTCTATTACAGTTAGAACATGACATGAACAGGCGATCTTAACAGTACATTGGTTCTAGCCCTGTGTAAGTGAAATGTTACATTCGATTGGGTATTTAACCTAGAAACTAACAAATTCAAGCAAGATAGCAGAAAAGAGCAGTCGATTTTTTCTCTAAGCAATTTATATAAGATGGTTAATGAGCTCTGAATTCTTCGGTACTCCAGACTCTGAACGTCAAAACGTGATAGTAACAATTCATGATCGAAGCCTCTTACTGGATAAGCACCATCGGTTCTAAAAACTAAATATTTCAAAAATCTACGTTGAATTTGCTCGACCTCTAGTTTATGCATATTATACTGTGGATACCAGATGCATTGAACAAGGTGATAAGGGCAGAGGTATTATTGAAGCCCTTGCAGTTACGCATTATAAAGCCATATATGCGAGATGCCTCACCAACCATTCTTTCTATATGTTCCAAAAACAGGAACCTCTGATCGAAGGTGACACCAAGATCCGTGAATACCCGACATCGTTCAAGTTTATTTGTGGAGATTGCATACGGATAGTCAAGAAACGTTGTTTTACGTGTAAAACTCAGACACGTGCATTTACAAATGTTAAGCGACAATTTGTTACTGTCGCACCACCTTTCTAGAGCATACAAATCATGCTGCAGGTTTATGCAATCTGCAAATAGAGTACGCTGAAGTAAACACGGGTCCAGGTCATTGATGAAAAGGAGGAACAACAATGGACCTAAGTTAGAACACTGAGGTACTCCTGACGTGGCCGAGTAAAAACAAGATTTAAAGCGGTTGTAAAAGACATTGTTTCCGATCATGCAAGTATGAGTTGCATAAAGATATCAAGCCGGAAGGAAATCCATCATACGTATGCAGTTTACTCAGCAATATGCCATGGTCTAGCCTATCTAACGCTTTGGTGATATCCAGTATAGATTACACCCAGTTGACCGCCGTGATCAAGTGTTTCAGAGATACAGTGAGTAATAACTGACAGATTGGTGACAATGGACACATAAAACCATGCTGGTTAGGCGAAATCTGACGTCTCACAGCTTTATAGATCCGATCATATAAAATTGATTCAAATAATTTAGAAAAATTGCACAATAGAGAAATTGGTCGATAATTATTAACATGAGACTTTTCGCCGGATTTAAAGACTGGAACAACTTTAGATACCTTCCATAGATCGGGATACATTCCCGACTTCAAAATTAGATTGAAAATTGACTGTAATGGAAGAGCCAAGACTGAAATGCAATCTCGGACAAAAAAAGTGGGAATATTATCATATCCAGAGGTAAATTTATTTTTACGGCGTTTAGAAGCTGCAAATATGTCTGACAGCTCAATCTGCCCGATATTGATAGTTTCCAGGAACATTCGGCGCAAGATAACTAGATGATTTAAGAAAAACACTATGGAAGAAGGTAGCAAACGAGTCGACAATGGTCATATCATCATATATAACCCTCTACTTTGCATGTGAACTCATTTTTGTTTATCCAATACTACATTTTGTGAACCTGAACACTATTAAATACTCATTATACAATTATTGTTTTCAGCCGTGCATGTTATTGATCTGGGAGCGAATAGAAACACTAAAGAACCATCATATTCCATTCCGCATACGATGCAAATTATCCAAATCGCACTGGATCAATGGGGTGATTCGCAAGCGAGAACTTTGGCCGTTTTGGATAAAACTAGGGACCTATTCCTTGTACAAATCCGCAGTGCCAATAAAAGTTTCACGAAATTGGGTATGTTAAGAAAAAAAAACAATGTCTGGCAATATTACGAATATATATTTTAACATAAATAGGAAAAAGGGCGTAAAATGGTAATAGGAAAAATTCAGAATAGAAGTGTTGAATAGTAGAACTTATAAAGCACATATTAAAATAAATAAATAAGTTTCTTCATCTGATTGAAGTTGTCCGGAACTATTCGAATTCGTTAAGTATATTCTGGAAATGCTAAATTTAACGTTCTTTCTTGAGTATCACGAGTGTCGTTTATAGAAAAAAATAGAACAACAAAGTGTTTTGTATAAACTATTCCAACCGTAAAAAAGTAAAATTTGGGAAGGTTCTTAATCCATTTTATCCCAGTGTACTCGCCTAAGTACAGTAGTGAAAATGGACTGGCGGAGCCATCCTTGCCTGGTAGCCGAACTTAGGGGGGTGCTAAGCTTGTGGTTTATTAGAATTTCAAAAACCTGAAGCTAAGTGGCGCTATAATCATTGCAAATTCAGTTCACATTGTTATTCTAACCTGTCAGTTCGCGTTAGGCATTTTGGATGCCTGATTTTTTGAATTCTTTGTGATTATTTAGGAGTTGTGTTGGTTTTTCTTGTTAGTACTAGTTCGTCTACTTACATAGTGGTCGTTCTCATTGATTATTGGTACAGAGATCTTCCAAAATGTATCTCATTTGAGTACTACAGAACATCGAGAGTTTCTCTTACCTCGGCAGCATTCTCGCGGCGAACGTAAAAATATATATGCGCATCTTTTGGCGGTTTGAGGACGAGAGTCTTATCCATATTGCACACCCAATCTGCCCGTTAGATAGCCATACGGCACGCCACGCTCAGGATAACTACCATCGGATTTAAAGCAAAGATACTTCAAAAATTTGCGCTGCACTCCTTCGATGTTTTGCTTGTAACAACCATAGCAGGGATACCAGATCAGACAGCAATATTCAAGTTTGGATCTGACGTAAGCGAAGTACAGTTTTTTAGCGTATTAATATTGCGAAAAGATCTGCCATTTCTAACGATGTAACCATATGCTTTGGATGCATTAGCTATAATCGTCATTATGTGTTCGCTGAAGGTAAAGCGCGAATCGAGCACAACACCAAGATCCCTGGTAGTTTCCACACGTGGATCAAAGAGTACATTGGGTGTGCATAAAATGTAACTTGACTATCTGCTTGGAAAGTGATTCAAGGTTAACCAACTTAGTAGATTTTCTGCTAGATTCAGGTCTTGTTTTGGTGGGCAAATTTATGTTTTATTGGGAAGTAGAAATTCTAGTAGATTCAAAATTATTATTAAACAACCTTCTTCTATTATGTCGTCAAAAACTGCTGGACATGATACGTGCTCAAAATTTTACATAGAATCCAAAAATGTAATAATATATAGGGTGTTCTATTTCAAATAACAAAGTCGCCATCAACTTCCGGTATAACCGGAAGTATTATCCAGTTGCTATTATTTTATTTCAATAGAAATATTCTAATGGGTCGTCACCCTGTACGTAAACCCTATAATATTTAGGTCACATACAGACTATTAACACGATTCTTGTGTAATTTATAGGACGAAAAATCGACTCATTCATATGGAATGCAACATCAAATATTATAGCAGCCATTCAAGACGCACAATTAATAGTGTGGTATTGTCCAAATGCCTGTTACGATCCAAAACTCATTCATATTTGTTCCATGCAATATGAATCAGCGGAATTGGGTAGGAATCCTAAAATTAATTATTTTATTGGCAGTTCGGTGTCAATTCGAAGAGCAGATGGATCACTAATTGATATACCTATATCGCCATTTCCAGAACTACTACACAAGTTAGTATGAATAAAATATATGTAGATGTATGTGAACATATAATGCTTTACCTCGCGCTTTTCTAGAAGACTGTTTCAATTGAAAATTAGTAATAGTTAGCAGTTTTTATTACCTATCTCGCGGTCATACCTTTCCACAAAACCAGACGCAGCGCAGTTAAGATAAGAAGGCCTAAAGCCGCGTTTTGAACCTCAATCTACCGCTAGATATGCCATGTGAACTGATATAGGGTTCCACTAAATCCAATTCCTCAATGGCATTACAATAAATCTTTCCTGATTAAGTTCAACAACAATTGCAGCGTTTTTTTTTTTTCGGTGGAACAATGATCGGTGAATCCGTCTACTAATTACAGAGTTTGAGCGCGCAAAGACCGGAAGGCCCTCATAAAGCAAGCAGGAGATCAGTAAGCTTTTCATCCTTCATAAGAACAAGCTCCTTCACGGTGTCTTCTACAACACCATTAAAGATAAGCCTTCCTTCCTTTTTGGGCTAGAGTCAGATGAGGAGTGTTTTATTATGCCCTGTCAGGATGAGGTACTTAACATCTTCGGAGACAGCAATCGCTTTATGGGTCTTGAGGGCGCTACTATTCAATGCAATTCTGCACCAGAGAGACGTATGCACTTGTTACTTGTCCGACATAAATGTGCAGCCTCTGGAAATATTCATCGCCATGGTAGGAAATGAGGCATGGACCATTTATTGGAACTGCCCGTTACCCGTGAACTACGCTCAGGGCTGGACCACCAACTGAGCCTGACATCGTTATTTTATTGTCGACGAACAAAAACAAGGACAAAAGTATCACTCAAATCCAGCGTTTAACATTTTGGATATTAAAACTTATAAAGTAGCCATTTAAGATTAAGATTAAAAGTAGGAGTGTATGATACACTGCGAACTGATCGTATATTGTGGCCCCCTGCCGTGAGTTACTTGAACTGTGTTTCAAGTTACAACTCTTCATCAAGTTCTAGAACTTTTATGAACTCCATTAGCTTGGCTGGTTCTATCGACAACACGTCTCCATCTTGCACTATTTCAAGCTCCAAGTGTTCTTTGTGTTGGCTCTTTCAAGTTTCCAATAGGAGTGTATTAGTCCAGGAAGATTTAGCCGGAGTATTTCGCTGTCTGTTTCGTCCTTAATTCTGAACTTGTTCTTGTTGGTGCGTTTCCCTAAGCCACAGAATGGTCCTACAAAAGGGGTTGACACCCCCTTTTTGGCTAACTTATTGGCTTTTTCGTTTCCCCTGATACCAAAATGTCCGGGTATGTATCCAAACAAGGAACACTCTTTTATTCTATTATTCTAACCTCGTTAAGACCTCTTAAGCATTCCCACACCATTTTTGGGCTGATGCCATATGAACTCAGCACTAATATAGCTACCTGGCTATCAGAGTGGATCGCATGTCGCACCTCTGGTAGTTCCTGACCAGGTTAAATTATACGCATCTACCGATTGCGTGAATTTCCGCTTGGATTGATTCTGAGTTTTTGGTGCCAGGCCCGATACTCCTGCTCCTGTCCTTTAAAATTATTTAGAAGTAAACACTATCGAGCCATACAACTCTTAATGCAATTAACAAATCTTTGTTGTAGGCATAAAGAGGAAAACAAATGGACCGATGCAGTGACTTTATGTAGAAATGTCAACAAAGACACGTTATGGGCTTGTTTAGCTGTGCTAGCAACACAAGCTAATGATGAAGCAATTGATATTGCTGAAGAGGCATTTGCAAATATAAACTACCATGAAAAAGTATTTTTCATCCAATATGTTAAGGTAACTTGACTATCGAAAAATGTGTTATGCAAAATAATAAAGTATGCAACCATTCATCCCTTGGGATGTGAAATAGTGTGCGAGTTAAAGTGCAGTTTTCCGCATTTTTTTTAGTGCGGAAAGTTGAACTTTTATCATTTTTATGACACATTAATAACTGATATTATTATGACAAAAAGCATATTTGACACATTTGTCAATTGTTGTTACCTGAGTTGACAGTTTGACAGTTCAGGTTAATAAACAATACTCGACAATACCGTATGTTATTGCGAAATTTGAAGTGTTCCTCTAAAAATTTGTACCTAACTTGACGAATTATCGTCGGGTGTAGAAAAGTACTACTTTCCGCACTTGTTGGGTAAATAACTATTTCCTCAGTCTTAGACTGTAAGGAAAAATATTTCACCTATTATCAACATATCAAAATGGATTTCATTGGTTTTTCAGACGTTACCTACAAAAGCAGAGAGAAAATCCAATATGGCATTGTTGGCTGGCAAAATACAAGACGCTGAATCGATTCTCTTACATAATGGAATGGTGTTTCAAGCAATTTATATGAATGTCAATTTACATAAATGGGAAAGGTAAAACTCACAAATTATGAGTCAGACTCCGTCTCTTAACAATAGTTATTATAAAAAGTACAAGTTTTTTGGATCTGACGTTTTTTGTGTTTGGCTTTTGCACTTTTAAAAACCTTGCTTGATCGATTTTCTAGGAGAGCTTTCAATATCAAAATTGAAAAAGACAATTTTAAAAAAGTTCAAATGAAGTGTCTTGTAAATGGTTCACAAACTGATTGATGAAATTCACGTAATTACATCTGCCGATATCAATGTTTGTTGCATTTTGTTGACGCTTGTATTGTAAATATTATCAACAGAAAGCTCGAATATTTTTCAAATGGCCTCGTAACTTGTAGCCTCAGTTCGTCTGGCAGTGGCGGCTCGTGAGTTTCGCTTCAGGGGGTGCTAAACTAATACAAAACCCATGTTTAATCCATACAACAATATAATGGGTAATACCAAAGATGCCCTGTCCAGCGGTGTTCCGCTGCTGACGAGACCAATCGAGGTCGAAACAGGAGGAGCGGATTGCACGATTGTATCGCGCGATTGCGCACGATTCGTGCACACGCATCCATCCACAGTTTTCGAGCTCATGGTGCTCTCATCAGTACGGCAAGGAAGCCGTACAACGTAGGAACACAGTCCATACGGACTGTGGGACAGGTGTGTTCTTGTACATGTGTGCCAGCTACCTCAACGTACGGTCTGGGGCCTCGCGACTCCGTTGTAGGGCTTCCTTGCCGTACTGATGAGAGCACCATGAGCTCGAAAACTGTGGATGGATGCGTGTGCACCAATCGTGCGCAATCGCGCGATACAATCGTGCAATCCGCTCCTCCTGTTTCGAGCTCGATTGGTCTCGTCAGCAGCTGAACACCGCTGGACAGGGCATCTTTTGTATTAGTACGTGATACGGCACGTTTCCATGTGACACGAGTCGCAAGATAAACGTGTAATCCATGGTCGTGCGAGAGCAATGCTCACGATCACTAGATGCTAAATATAATGGGTATTTTTGGGGCCAGACCGCCTGGACCCCCCCATATATACGCCACTAGCTTGGCTTCAAACACATTGAGTTGAGTCCCAAGCACCTTGTGGTAAGTGTACTCCCTCTCTCGCTCATGGAATTCCGATATCTGCTGATGTCGTCACCAGCAGCCTCGTGTGTTGGGAATATCGCCAACGGACGTTGCGGTACAACGAGAAAATATTCGTTTTCGCAATTTCGTTTCCATATCGTAAACTGCTGTCGAGGTAGTTTTGAATGGGATTTATTTAGGATGGACGATTTAATAAAATAAAGTTTTATAGTGTATAAAATTAAAAAACACAATGACACGATGTTTTATAGAATTCTTGAGGGCGGAATCCCAGCGTCTTTTCTCACTAGCACTGGGAATAGGGATATCGAAGTACCTACGGTTTTTAGCTAGTTTAAATTTCTGAACAAATAACTTCATGACATCCAACTTTATTTTTGACTACTAGCAGGGTCAAGTAAGAAAAATTTAAAAAAAAGTCATTGGCGAAAATAAAAGCAAATGTAATATCTATAAAGTACAGATCAGGCTACTAGGTAAGATAGAAATTAATAGCCGCCGGCTTGTGTCATTTTGAATTACTCTTGTCATTTTGACAATGATATTTTTATTATTTGAATATATCAAGAATATTTTACATTATCTTGAAAAAAAAACATCAACTATTTCGTAATAAAAACCACAGCTTAGTGGTATTTCCCGCAATGTGGTCAAGCAATAATTGTAATTATATTGTCTGCAGTTTTTCTCGAACCATATCTAAAGTATGCACCTTATTTTGTTTATAAAAACTATACACAATTTTCCCTACCTCCGTCATCAATTTGTTTAAATTTTTGTCCCTCTCTAATCTCTCGATATATTATTGTTGCCACTGATAATTTAGTCAGCTTGTTAATTCTTTTAAAGATATTTAAATCACATTTTTCTTCATGTTCGTTTTTAATGCACTCAGATATATGAAATTATTCGTTGACACTGCACTTGAAATTCTTTATTTTTATAATGCCGGGATAATAAAAATGGTAATACGCCCAGAGTGCATAATGTGGCACGTTTAAAATATTCAATGTGATTAACCAAACACTTGATCATCTATATATCTGACTGGTTGGATTTTTCTTATTCTCTTTCATCCATCTTTCAGCTCTCGGTGTTTTGCAAATATACAGGCATGCTCATCAAGTGAACGCTCAATAACAACATGCACTGGTTTTGATCAGCACCTGGTAAAATCTTCAGTGTCAACTGACATTACAAATGCAATACGTCGAAATCAAAGAAAATTTGTAGATAATAGTGTACATTAAACCTATGATTTTATTTCAGAGCTTTGGATTTGGCAGTCAAACACAAAACACATATAGACACTGTCTTGTATTTAAGGAACAAGTATTTGAAATCTTTACAGAAAACTGAAAATAACAATAAATTTTTGGAGCTATCTGACTCCGTAAGAATTTCATCTACCTTCGATACAAAATATAAAAAGTAGAGTTAATGTTTCCTGTTTTAGATACCCATTGACGAAGAAAAAGTCCAACAAAAGATCACAATAGAACTTCAGAAAAGAAAGCAAGCTGTCTAGTTTAATAATTTTGTGTCAATAAAGTTTTATTTGTATAAAGTTAAATACAATAATATTTAATGCAATTGATAATAAATAATAAATTCAATATTTACAAAGGAATGCATACATAATATATAAAAATCATCATCATCACCTGATTATTCTTTTTTAGCCTCAGCAATAGCAAGAAAGTTGTGGTACATGCCTTTTCTTAATGGATCTAGCTTTACCAAATCCTTATATAATTGGATTCTCTTATCAATGCATGCTGGATCGTTTAATATGAGACTGCCAGTTAACCAACATCTCGCTAACAGTATCCCTAAAAGCATAATTTTCGTTTAGTACACTTTAATAGCAGTACAAGTCTTCAACGTAGGTGGAGCATCAGTCGTTTGCGGTGCTTTAGCTTGACGTTTTATGTGAAGTTCCCGATCCAGTAAACACAAAAGGTCACCCATGCCTTTGTGTTCACTGGGCTGGATCCCAACATAATTTAAACTTCATACACTTCCTGAAATCAAGAAATCTCTGCGGTAAACAAATACCAAATTATTCATCAACCTGCAGCAGCATTTTACCGAATAGCTCCAGAACTATATTATATACTTACATTTGCAATCAGACTCCAACTCTTGTAATTGTTCTAAAGCATTCAGAAGCTCTTGTCTTTTCTCAGAATTAATTGCAGGGTTACTCAGTACCCATCTAAGATAAAACCATGCGCTACTGTCAGCTGGATCAGTAAAGACTGCATTTTGCACTAATGACAACTCCTCCATTACCGATTCATCATTATCTAAAGGCCTTAAACAATATTATATTACGGTTAAACTAACAGCACCGAGAAAAGCGTTAGACGTTTGTTCACACAGCGTTCCTGACCAATAATTGGGCGGAAGGGAACGTGAAGTAGAATTCAAATGGGGTGCCTTCGACTTCTCAGGAGAAGGGTCCTTTGGACACACTTGAAGCAATAATTACCGTTAAATCTCCTTTTCCGGGTTAAGGCGAATGCTACCAATTCGTAGGGGGGTACCACAGGGTTCAATTTTGTTTGGGTTTGGGTCATCCATTGAAAAAAAGTCACTCGTTTCTCAGTTATTTAGAAAAATCTAGGACTAAACCGGAGGAATTTAAGTAACACAAGCATATAAAGTTTTTAGCGGGACTATTCTATAAACATATATCTGTTTCCCCGTATTAGAAATCGAAAACTACATGGAAACTGTAAGAAACTCTATAAAGAAAGATGTGCTAATCTTGCTCGAAGAAATTTTATATCGAAGCTTGGAAAGCTCTGTCTGCATTTAGAGCCCACGGGAACCAGTTGATCCACTACTCATTGTAGACAGTCACGTTGTGAAAGCTGCGCGAATATGTTTGTGGTTTAATTGTTTGGGCGACAGTCTCAGCGGTTTCCTACCACTTCTATCTCAAAGAATGATAGTTTGGTTTGAAACACTTTTTTATAAACTTTAAAAGTGATAATTGCATGTAATTATATAATATATTATACCTATTACTAACCTTAAAGTACTCCGATAATGCCATGAAGAATAATTAGAAAAATTCTCATTCAAGCGTTCAGTTGAAAATTTGAGCTCATCAATTAATGGTATACCAATTTTGTTTACAATAAGCCTACGATAATCCCAGGTATGAACTAAAAAACCATATCAGGATTAAAAATTGTAAGCATAAATATATTATACAATAGGTATGGTATTAAATCAACGCCTATACTGGATATTAATTTATAAAAAGGAACGAAAAACAAGTTACTTACAATTTCTATCATCATAATATAAATATTTCGAACACAAATTCAATTCATTGGTCCAATTAGGGCTGGGATGGTGTAAAAGTATCCAATAACGGTGATGCCAAGCCCCATATGATTTAGGATTTGCTAAGAGGCACTGTTCTGTCAATCGAATTTCATTATCAAGAAATTTAATTAAAGCAGCTTCAGCTACATCATCCTCACATTCGACCTTTTTACTAAAATTTTAGTTTTATATGTAAAATAATCACACTTTCTGCAAATGGGTCACAGTGGTAAACACGTTTGCTTACCTTTGGTCTAGTTCAATTAAAACTACTTCCTTGCGATAGTTCCAAAGGGTGTAAATATCGGGATTAATAGCTAACAATTGTGACGAAATTGCAAATGATGTAGCATCATAAGTATCTGGATTTCTTGTTGATAAAATTTGTTTCATACCAGCACGATAAGCAGCTAATTTCTTCTTTCGCTGCAATACTTTCTCAGCCTTTTGTTCTTCACTTGTTTTTACTTTTATTCTTCCATGCTACAAAATATATTCTCAGTTTTAAATGAAAGGATGTGCATCTACTTTGAAATGGTTGTAAACTTACCATGATGATGAATATTAAATAATTATGAATCTGTATAGTTCCTAATCCACAAATTATAAAAAATATTACATTTATATAATTTTTTTATGTGTATCTAACCTATAAAAAATTCTTTCCAGTGTAGGACATAAAATACACTGTGAATTTTCACTGATACATAGAAATAACATAATATTACAGTGATGATTTAGATAAAGTGATTTTGCTATTTATTAGTTAGTTTGTTATAATATTGGTATTTTTATTTGATAACAGCAAGTGAGACTTTCAAAGAAAGCTTTAATTCCAGAATATAAAGACAAACAAAGACATACTCTTAAAATATGACTACGTATGTCACACTTGCAAAAATCACGGTATCGCTCAACCCTACAGCAACATGTTTAGTGGTTATTATTATCAGCATCCACTCAATTACATATTGATTCTAAAGGTCGTCTAGAAAAGAACATGCAAAGTTGAAGCTATGAGCAGCTTGTTCCCACTGTCTATATCAAGGAAGAAAATATAACCAATCAAGATAGAAATTGTTGAAAATTGAAAACCTTGTAGTAGAATACTTGAAGAAGCAAGGCAAGGCCTACTTAATTGGCATAGCGTTGCCTCACTTCTTCCCCTGTTTTCAGTTCGCAAAAATCATGGTTCAATTCATAAACTACTACAAATGAGTCTGAGGCTGTTAGATGGACTCCACAGTAGAGAAAATGAGACTGTCATTGTCATACAGAGACGTCTTTGTCCAACAGTCATTTAACACATTTTTATCAACAAAAAATTTTGTATTGCTAGCGCAAAGATATATCTTTGGCTAGCGAAGGATTTTTTATAAAATAGAATGTTAAACTTGGAATAAATAACAGTATAAAATAAACTGAAATGGTTGTAAATGCTATTAAAAAATTGGAAGAAAGTTTAGAACGTCAGGAACTTGAGGTTTGTTCTTCTATTAGCCCGAATTTATTTATTTATCCAGTATACATTCAATTTTAGTCTGCACCGAATGTACCACCTCAAGTATATCAGAAATTGTTAGCAATATATTTATATGAAAATGATCTGTAAGTATATAAATAATATTTGATTATTTAAATTACGTTTAATACACACAACACCTTAGGTGCAACGCTAAATTTCTTTGGATGCGAATACCAGCTGATGTTAAGACTTCTACACCAGAACTAGGGCAGATATGGGCGGTTGGTCAACATATGTGGAAAGGTGATTTCTCAGCTATTTATGAAGCTTTAAGTTCAGTAACATGGTCTGATACTGTAGCTGATATTATGAAACAAGTACAAGGTGAATAGAGATTTTCTTTTGGTTTTATGTTGAACTAAATTCGCATACCTATATTTCAGAAGTTATCCGATCGAGAGCAGTAGATCTAATTTCACAAGCTTATCAGTCAATAAAACTAGACACTGTATCAGCTATGACTGGTTTAACAACAGATGTTTGTGCACAGGCTTGTGTGGATAAAGGCTGGACAATAGAGGCAGATACAAAAATAGTTCATCCTGTTAGACAAGATCCAGAAATAGTATCACAAATAAGCAGTGAAGATCAGCTCTATAAACTAACAGATTTTGTGTCTTTTCTTGAGAATTAATTTATGTAGGTATTATTTTAAAATAAGGATGTGTAATAAAATATTTATATATCTAAGTTAATATTGCGTCATTTAGGAAACAGAAAACTAAACAGATTAATTCTGTAAATGTATAATAATTCTTAAATTGCACCTCAATGTGTTCCTTTCAAATTTGTAAAGATTAATATTTGATTATTTCTTCAAAATTCTGAGCTTAATAAACATTATAAAAAATTAAATACTTACTGTTTTAATATTTACTACCTACCTATATCAATCTTTCTATTTGGCATTTAATGTTAGTTTGTTTTTAGCAATTCGCAGTTAGGAAAATAAAATTGTTTCCAATTAGACAAAATTAGTGTTTTTTATTTTATTTGTTAAACATACCACAATCTATTATCTAGCGAAAGAAGCAGCAATATTTAGCCTAGCGTCCGATAACATGTCCCTTAAGTATATTATTTGGATTTTGAAAATAAAACTAGTGGAGGACGAATATGTTTCTTTTGGATTATGTAAGAACCTTTTAAAGCTAATATAATTAATACTTCACTGATAATTTTTTTTAATGTGATGTTATTTTTGTTTGATGTGTATAGATATTTCACTGTAACAATAACTAGAAATTAAGAAAGTGAATTTAGATTATCTCCGATGTATTTGTTAACTTTTTTTACAAGAATTTCAAAATATATTACGGCAATTAATAATTATCCTGTATGGTATATACTATACTCTCTAAAATCTAGTGTTTAAAGCTCTAGAAAGCTGTTGTTATTTCATGAATATTGTCTATAACATTGACGATTTTTATTACACAAAATACACGTTGCATAGGGGACAAAATTACTGGTTTTAATTACACAAGGGATTTTGTTTAATTTAGTGGAACCAGACAGAGGCATGGGTCGACAGATACTGACGAATTCGTTTCGCTCTTATTGTGAGCTCGTCAGAGTACCATAGTCGTTGTCCATCTACAATATCGGCCTGCATTTAAGAACAGCGAGATATACATATATCTGCTGTTGTATATGCGAGCTCATAAAGAAGCAGACGACACCGCCCTGATTGCCCGGAGTCGCAGTGCTGAATTGGTGACAAGATACCTGCAGCGGCAGCGGACAACTTCACCGAATGGTGCAACAGGTGGAAGACCAAGATTAATGCCGAGAAGAGCTCCGCGGTCCTCATCAGAAGAAGACAAGTGCGCCCCGACGACTTCGTCAACATCGAGGGTACTGACATACAATGGCAGGACACTGCAAAGTACCTGGGGGTAACTTTGGACAGATCCCTGTCATGGAGACCGCACATCGAGAAGAGCATCGCAAATCCCAAAGGCATCATTTCGAAGCTCTACCCGATGATCTGCAGAAGGAGCAAGATGCCCTTGCAGGTCAAGCTCCAAATGGTTAAGGCAGTCGTGCGACCTGCCTTGACCTATGCCAGTTCAGCATGGGGATACGCGGCACCTGAGACGATTGGAGGTCACGGAGAACAAGGCAAGAAGGATGGCAGTGGGTGGACCCTGGTTTGTGTCAAACGCACAGATCCGAAGGGACCTCAAACTCGACGCCCTCAGGGACGTCATGAGGTTGAGAGCCCAGAAGGTCTGCAATGCCAGAGACCCATGCAAACCCACTGATTCGCGAAGCAGTCAACTACAACGTAGAAGACGGTGCCAGGCGGTACCGTAGACCGAGGAGTCAACACTGACGAAGGAATCCACAGGACTAGGACACCAATTAATATTGTTTCTTTCAGGTCAGGTATACTCATCTAAATGTATGGTTCAGAGTGTTTTCTAGGCACCACCAACAGAAGACAACAGCAACAGACGACAATCAACATCAGAAGACAACAGCAACAGAGGACAATCAAGCGAGGACATCGAAAAGGGAGGGTTCCCGAGCCATACTACAAAGATAAGGCAGAGTTTTAGTTTGCGTTAGTCCCACACTACCTAGGGAAGTGATAAGGGACTCCCTAGGTGTCATGATGATGATTTCTCTACCTTGGCATAAATAAAAAAAAAGCTCTTAAAGAGCGAAACGAATTCGTTAGTATCTGTCGACCCATGCCCTTATTAATCCTAATCATAACGGGTTTGCGTAAACGGACACAAATTCATTTTATTATTTTAATTTTTGCCATGGAAGCTTTCTGATGCTTGAAATATAGGGATAAGATATAATTTTCGAGAAAAATCAGAGCGATACTTTTTTATATCTTTGTTATTCTCTCCTCTAAAAGCTCAGTCTTGTTTTATCAACCTATGACAGCTTAGAAATCGTTTCAACACTTTGGAGTTGAGTGAGAGTCAATAGATTATTGATGAATGTTGTCAATATATAAACTTTTGAATTGAAGTCATTTTTGATTCCTCATCTTGTTCAGAAGCACTCCTTAGATGTCTTTATGTTTTTGAAAATTCAAGTTTTACGATGACCTTGGTTAATAAATATTTAAATATTTTTTAAGACACTTAAAGTCTTTTGTGTCAGAGTAACAGATGTCAAAATAGTTGTTTGGTTTCACAATAATTGAAGCTATATGATTTTAGAAGCTTCTAGAAGTTGCTCTAAAAGCTCAGTCTTGCTTTATCAACTTATGATAGCTTAGAAATCGTTTCTCGACAGTTTGTTGATTTGAGTGAGAGCCAATAAATTTTTGATGAATGTTATCAATATATGAACTTTTGAACTGAAGTCGTTTCTGAATCTTCATCTTCAGAAGCACTCCTTGGATGTATTTATGTTTTTGAAATTCAAGTTTTACGATGACCTATTGTCCAATAGGCAGAGTTTTTTCAATAACTTGTTTTATATGTTTCACTTTATACGCATAAGTGAGCATGTAATACCATGGGTCTAACAAATAATTTTGCTGTCAACAGCAATTCATGATAATTATTAATGTCGTAATCGATAGAAATGGGCTGATACAGTTTAATTAACGTTTCGACAACGCCTTATATGTCCGCCGAAGCTAGAGAGTTCTTTATATATTAAAAAATAAAGAAAATGGATTTTTTCTGTAAGATTAACCTAAAATCTCTAGGAAACAAAATATAGGCTATGTAATTTTTTTGAAGTTACTAGCAGTTATTACTTGGGTAATATTTTTGCCCATACATTAAATCAATTTTTGCTTTGCTATTGTTGAATAGGCTGTTACTGGCAGCTATGTTGTACTTTATTTAATAATTGTCCTAATATTATTAGGCAGCTTTAACATTGTTCTACCTAAGCATTTAGTAAAATTTTTTTAGAATAGGTTGTTGTTCTTTTCTATTTTGGCGGATTTTAGGTAGTTGGGACCTGTGTGACTTTTTTAAAATCCCCAATAATGCCTCTTCAAAATCATAGGAGATGGATATATGGATACACAAAAACACTAGTAAACGATATCTTATTTTATTTAATTTTTTATATCCTAAATGTTAGCACTATCAATAATTAATAAACTAATTTATTATTATTTCATTTTTATATAATTATTACTATAAAATTGAAATTAAATGAAACTTAAATCAACCAACCTTACTTGTCATCCACCGGATATTGAACATTCTTAGAAAAAATTAACAACTTACGGTTTATGTAAATTATTTATAATAAATAGGATTATTACATAAAAAATTAAAACTTAAGAATATGAAACTATGAATACACCAAAGTTATTTATCACTCTTAATACTAAAAACAGTCATACATTCGGCACTCTACTTAAATGTACTCGATATTCAAGCGTAAATATAATTTTTGAAATTCTTTCACTTAACAGCGTCCAAGGAAAAGACGCTATTACTTTATCGCTATAAAAATATTTCAGGAACTGCGTCTATATCAGCTATAATCCTGCAAAATATTTTTTTTTTGTACGGCGATAGCAATAAGTTCATAATATGTCAAAGAAGAGGCATAAAAGACATAATGAAACCATCAAGATTTAATTAGCATACGCAAGTTTTATTGTCATTTTGAGGTATGACCTTTAGACGGCCAACACCATTAGTGTATTTCATTCACGTTATATTAAAATTAATCCTAATCATAACGGGTTTTCGGTTCATTAAAATAACTGAACTGTTGTTCGTCAAAGTTAAATCGAAGCCAACGTTTACCAAAGTTCGTGGTCTCTTCCAGTGTCTGGATCCGGAAATTCATCATAACCAGCCGGTAGAATATGCACATGACAATAAAATACATAGTTTCAATTTTGAACGATGAACTTCAGTGAACCGACAACCCAAGAAAGTATAGAATTAAAAAATTCTAAGGTACAAGAAAAACAAAGTCAACATAATAGAATAGTTGTTGAGGCGATATCGATTTGTACAATAAATGCGGGATTTTTTGCAGATATTTCATATGCATTGTCAGCAAGAAGTCCATATCCAATGGGGTTTTGTTTATCCAAGAGACTGGTAAAATTAGATAACACAATTAGGGTTGTACATATGTTGAAAGGTCCATACTTCAGTTTTTCTACTTTATAACTCACACGAGCCCATCATAAAAGGGTCAGAGAACCATATTTCTAGATGAAAGATCATGAAAGCTGTCTTCCAGAAGCCTACGACTATACCTTAAATTGCCTATAGAAAAATACACAATCCGAGCTTGCTGGCATACCCATGTCAGCAAACAACAAAACGACCACAATCAACACAGACAGTAGTCAAGAGGATAATTGTCTCCTAGATCAAAGAACACAGCGAAGGTAACCAAAAGCGGACTGGTTGATCAAATCGGCGGTCAATTCCACTATGATGGAGTTGTGACCCTTCTGCAACTCTTACAACAAAGTCAAAATCGGATGACACAAGAAAGGCTGTAAAGAGATATCTGGCAATAACCAAAAAGTGCTTTCGATTTATCGTGGGCATTCTGTTTTTTTGTGTAATTGTGTGATTCACCTCGGGGAGATTTTAAACATCATTTGCCAAAATTAACAAGGGGACTACTTAAAAATCTCGCAAAACGATTAAGATCTCACTCGAGTGTATTAAATGGTTAATATTCCGCAAAGATTCTTTTTAAATGATGTAGTAAGTATAGAATTATTGATTATTTGAACTTGATTCAAGTACATTTAAGTATTTAATTAAGCAACATTGTTGCAATTAATTTAGCTTATCACCTTGGGTATATGAATGAACAATAAAAAGATAATTACAAACTAATAATTAAATACACCCTAAAGCATTCACTAATAGTAATAAATATTAATATAATGAAATAATATAACTAAAAACTATCAATAACTGAATAAATTTAATGCGGAACTATAGCTAAATTGAAAGATAAAAGATTTTTTTTCTCATTTCATATTATAAATTCTGAATATTGAACACACATGTACCCAGGCAATGAATAAGTTTACTTTTCTTTATATATTTATATATATTAATAATTATGTATATCATGAAATTAAAGTAGCGCCATACAAGAAAAAAAAATAACCACGTATTTACAGAAATATAACAAATATAATTAAAAAAACCATTGTCAATTCCTGAATAATGATGTAGCATTATCAATATTATTACAAAATAAATGTATGTACAAAAGAGAGGAAAAAATTGCCTGCTTGTGATTAAGGTTATGTTCCTAAGGCATCTTGAAATGCAACCCACTTGCAATAATATTGTATAATGTAGAATTAATGCGCTACATTTGCGCTCCCTGATTGTAAACTTATTTATGATAAATCTGAAAGAAAAACAGAAACAAATCAGTTAAAACGTTAAAAATAAATAGATATGTCAAGATGGTCTCAAGTGAGATCCCTGGGGAACTCAAAAAGGAATCAATCCGGCTGAATTGTTGAGCGATGATTGTGTTATTAATACAATATATTATACCCTATAATCAATTTCTCAAATATCTTAGAAATAACAAATCCATTAGGCCCACGGCTGTTATATGGATCAAATCTCGATAGTTTTTAAAAATTTTGTGTGACACGGTTACAATCATGAACTACATATTATTTATTCTACGACTGTCTTTAACCCGCCGTTACTAACGTGCCTGAAAATCACAACTTTACTAACGTCGGTCTGTGAGACCACAAATATACAATTTTTGGAAATGAATGGCATCGCTTACTAAACCCTATAAGTATAAGAATTGTGGCTATTATTTGTCCTTTAAGCAGTTTGTATGAAAAAAGCTACAGGGTGTTTCAGTAAAAGTAGGTATATGCAGTATATACATATTTGAATGCTGTACTATTTTTTCCAACATATCGTCGCTAAAAAAATTGACCATATAGGTATCGAATGGAGTTTTCATTTGCCGAGCAGCTCGTCTTACACCAGGCAATTGTGTCACAATGTTTTGTGAACGGGTTCGAACAGCAGCTTTTACAGACGTATGTTTTTGCCATTTAGTCTAACCATCTTTTCCAAAAAACATTGGAGTTTTGTGACGAATGCCCAAGTCATTGGTCCGCGTCACAAAACAAAAGTTATCTCGCCGTCAGGGATGTCTTACTCGGAGTCAGTGTTGATGTCTTGATTCTCCACCTCACCCTGACATAAACTATTATCGTTGTCATCTGGCTCAACTTCCGGGTCAGTTTTAACTTCTTCAAATAACCTTTCCTACATATTGTTGTGATTTTTCATCTCCCGTCATTATAAGCAAAGTCAAAAATGAGTCGGAACTTTCGGAAATACAGTAACAAATAATATCAAGAATACTAACGTCGGTGTCACAGACCGAATTTTAAATTAAATCTGTGCACAAACAACATTAAAAGAGGAAGCTACCTAGACGTGTAGCGCCTTCCGTAAATAATTAGCTAAGTTATCAGTCGTTTTCGTTACTGTTGGTCCCAGAGACCGTACGTTAGTAACGGCGGGTTAAAAGCCTTTATTATATGTTCAATTATAATTTGAAAATGTAGCACATTGTAATGCTGTTTTTCATTTCCCACTAGTTGCTGGGCAACCAAATTGACAGTTTAAATTAATTCGCTAATTTGGAAGGTGTCAAAGCTATTTATATAATGAAAAGTTAGTTTAACTCCACCTGTCAATTTAATACTTTTAACTCATCGTATTTAGGCTTACGCCAACAGGGCGAGTATAGATAAGTTCCGAAAAACAAATATTTGACAACATGTTTTTGGCGACATCTAGTGTGAGCAGGCATTAAACACAGTTCACAAACGATGGCCGGACAAGAAGTAACAACTCCATTAAATCCTATTGCCAACACTAGATGCGCCCGAATTCCCTTGCAGGAGGCTTTATTTACGAATTGCTTGTTACATAAAGTAACAGTAATTTGTATCATAAATATTTTCCTAGAAATTACTATACTTAATTTATTCAAAGGCATTAAAACAGTCGTAGAAAAACTATAGTGTGAACTCACATGAAATGACTATTTCTTACTTGATGATTTGCAGCACTCGCCTGCGGCTCATCATACCCTTAAGAAATGTCATTTCATGTTCGTTGCACAATATACTAATGTAGATTTCGTGTGTGCAACTGCATTTCCCACAGTTTGAAGATGTTAGATACATTAACAGAGAGTTCCTTTCAACTAAGTAAAGGGTTTTAATCTTGAGTTTAAAAAACTGGGTAAGAAAAATCCCTAGATAAAAAAATATATAAATATTAGTACTTACAGCTTGGAGCGGCTTGACTACTATAGTTCCTTTGAATTTGATCGTACGTAAATTTAACAAAGGCATCATATTGTTCAGCAAGTTTCGCAGTCAAAACGCTATCATATTCTTCTCTAATTTCAGACTCCCTTTCTCTCAGCATTTTCTCGCAAATTAAACCAACCTAAACATAAAAAACAATCTCAATTAATTGCAAAAGTACAGTAAAATTAAAAATTGACATGAAATGGTTAAAGCTTTAGTGGTTTGGACACTTTTCGACAAGAAATATTTGGTTTTACCCTATATCAAAATTTATGAAACATATTCGCCAATCTGATAATATATTAACTTCAATTTTCCATTATCTCTCAGAAATGAAAATGAGAAATAATTAAACGGCCTATTTAAATTTTCAAAATGAATTTATTAAATGCATATACAGTATACCAACCACATAATTATTAAGCGCTGATTTTGTTAGTCGTAAAAATATTTAAGCAAGTCATTTTAGTTTTCTTTTTTTTCTTTTCTTGAACCATAATCCTAATTTTTTCAATTTGGTTTTTCTTGGGGTGTTCGGTTCTGATAAAAAAAAAAAATATTACAAAACTTTTTTTAAACAATAGCCATTTTTTATTTTAGTCAAATTACTTAAATAAAATGAATAAGACGGTTCATTACTAATTAGTAACTTCTTCAGGTTTGAACAGTTTCTCTCTTTCTATCTAACACAAATTCCAACAAATTCACATCAAAAATAACAAACAATATATTAATTAATATTGTCAAATAAATATTTATAATATCAATTTTATATTTTTGAATGTAATAAAGAAAATTCTTTGTTATTTTTGATGTGAATGTGTTGGAATTTGTGTTAAGATAGAAAGAGAGAAACTGTTCAAACCTGAAGAAGTTACTAATTAGTAACGAAACGCCGTTATTCATTTTATTTAAGTAATTTGAAAAAAATAAAAAATTGATATTGTCTGTTGTTTAAAAAAAGTTTTGTAATAAAAATATTTTTTATAAGAACGAACACCCCAAGAAAAATCAAATGGAAAAAATTTTATTTTTAGTTGCCGCTCAGTCAATAATTTTGCAGCAGAACTATAATATGCGGCTGACCGTTTAATTTAAACAGAAAAAAATATTTGACATAATGAATAAATAAAAGTTCGACCCAACCCACCATGCCGAAGTACTTATTGGAGAATGAACAAGGGCGTCCACATCCACAAAATCATAAAATCAACACAAATTATTTTCGAAAAAGAGTTAAAGCAAATCAGAGTATGATTTTAAGCAATCAATTTACTACTGTGAATATATGTTTGGATCAGACGTTTCAATCTCGGTAAATCCTGCATTATAAGGGTTGCCACAATTTGATGAACTCCTGAAATAAGCCTAAATTGACCCTTAGATTTACGGGTACGTGAATAAAAATATATAATAAAATTTACGTTACACACTTCTATATAATGAAGGATTATCTCAACTTCTAATAAATTTAACTTAACGGTTAACTGGCGATAACTATATTTTCAATATCGCACATGTCTGTTTAGTCTAAATTTTGTTTTCTTTTTACTAACTTTTAAATTATTATTATTACCTGTTTAAAAGTAAATATTGGTTTTTCTGAACGAGACGGTGAACATTCATTGGACGTGTCACTACCACTTCCGTCAGAATGATCCATTGCGTTATAGTGTAATTGCTTACGACGCTGTAGTCTTTTCAATTCAGCTTTGATATTTTCGGCCATATACTCTAAAACAAATATAAATAAAATCACATAAACTATATAATAATAACATGACATATCAAGTAGCTTCCGTTTCTACAGAGGTTTCTACTGAATTCTAATTAAGAGCCAAACTGGTTGGGTCAAAGATTTTTTCATTTCAACCAATTCTAACCACTTACTCGATTATAACAAATTATCATGTAGATAATGGATTTCAAAGGAGTTTTCCTATTCAGAACTTGTTTTTTGCCCATATTGGTAGGAGTAAAACTGACACATTTAAGAGGATTAAGAGTGGCTTATTGGCCGTTCGTACAATTAAATAAACCCTTATTTTGGCCGTCCTGTTTAAAAAGCCATAACTATAAAATTAAAATTGTCAATCTTTTAACCATTATTAACCATGACTCAGCATTTACATTTTAGGAACTTATAAAATTAAGACTCCCAAGTATCCCGAAAAAAAGGATCAATGTCAACAACACAACAACAAATATTATTAAAGAATTTACGGAGTCTCTTGAAAATGTTTTCTAAAAATACAATATGCTATTTGTAAAGTGTGTAATATGTACCTATATATTGAACTATTTATGGAGCAACCCATTTAAAATCTGAAAAGTCTTGATATGTGAAAACTTTCTTTGAAATTTGATAGGTTTAAGCTTAGCAGGGCTGTAAACTTCGAACATATTGGTAGGAGTAAAACTGAAACATTTCAAGGGGATTCAGAGTGGCTTATTGGCCGCTCGTACAATTAAATAAACCCTTATTTTGGCCGTCCTGTTTAAAAAGCCATAACTATAAAATTAAAATTGTCAAACTTATAACCAGTATTAACCATGACTCAGCATTTACATTGGAGGAACTTATAAAATTAAGACTCCCAAGTATCCCGAAAACAAGCATCAGTGTCAAAAACACAACCTTCATTACGAAATTCAATATTCTTTGAACATTTTTTCTAATGAATAAATATTTAAAACCAAACAAAAAAAAAAGTTAGAATTAAGATAAGAACCCATGACTAAGTACAGAATCATAAAAAATTGGTAGAATAACGGCGTTTTTGGATTATTATCAATAGAGGTTTTAGATTAGTAATTTTTAGTGAAATATTCGCTTATATACCTACTTATTTATATAATAAAGGCCAATTTATTTTTTGCTAAAAATCAGCTGACTGGCAAATGTAAACAAAAATATTGATTCTTAATTGCAATAATTAAGATTAATTATAAACATACCTACTAAAGAAATCCAGCAGATATAAAAAAATTATAGGAAAAGTTATTGCTACACAACGGATTTCAATTGACATACCTGGAGTTAGTGTCCTGCTAAGAACCTCGGGAAAGACAGATCTTCTGGGACTTGGTGTCGCTGAGGTACCTGCTCTATCTCTCTGTGTTGGACTTGAACAAAATGGGGCACATCGTCGTCTTTTGGCTGGTCTACCTCCCAATACAGAATCCCAATCTAACGTCCTCTTCAATGTTGCACACGCCATTTTTATCTTTGCTGAGACCCGTCAACAGTTCAAAACAACAAACTAAACTTCACTTCGATACTGTTCGAATTACAAAAATATATTGTACTTTTAAATTATTGCACTGCTTTTTAAATAAATATTAAATAATTTCAACCGTTTACTTGTTAATTCTGAGATATTTGTGGATATAAATGTCTTTATTCACAAAACCAATATGGCGAAAAGACCTCCTATTACTGAATTAACTGACATTTTTATAAATTACTTTGTTTTGATGACAGCCTTCTTTCAGAATGCATTTTGTTTACGCAGGCGCCGTTCGTATGTTGAAATGTCTAATGTCAAAACTGTCAACGTCAAAAAACTTAACTTAGCCGCCGTATTTCAGTAAATCTCACTCACCAACTTAATCGATATATAAAATTAGTTAAAATTAATTGAAAAAGTTTAGTAATAACATCACATCAATTCAGTTGAATTGAGATATAGAAGGATAACAACGCCCAATAAGTTTTATGCTTTACTGGGTGTTAATTTTGGAAAATGACTGATTGAAGTGAGGCAAACTAAGCTTACTTAGTAGACCTCATCACCTCTTCACGTTTCTCTCGCATTGTATCATGACTTCTCTCATTGCCAGATTTCCTTCATGTAAAATATGAGCAAATTTCACTCAAATGTCTAAAATGCACGTTTCTTATACATTTGATTGACAATGATAATTAGTACAGATTAGTGTTCCTTTTATAACAAAATATATCTGTCTCTTTTGTAATGGCCTCCACAATATAAGAAAATAATATGTCAGTTGAGTTACAGATGATCATATCACATCAGCCACAGCCAACTTTAGTAGAGTAGGCTGTGCATCAGCCCATCTGAGGTGCATTAAAGTGAGTGATAATTATTAGTAGGGATGCCAAAATAAATAAATATATCGATATATTGAATCAAAAGATATCGAAACTATATATCGATATACTCGATATATCGAATGAAAAATATCGATATTTTATATATATCGATATAGTTGCTATATATTTATTTTAGAGTTGTTTTTGTTGTTGTAAATAAACCGCAAATTTTAAAGATTCAAATAATGAAATAAAAGAGTATTCATTAAAATTTATTTGCCTGAAAATACATATGCATTCCAAACAAACGTAAGAATATTTTTTAGAAATAATTAGATAATCAGATTATGTCAATTAATTCAAAATTTTCTGAAACGGAACTTAGAAATAACAATTTTGATAATCTATTTCCAGTTAGACGATTTCGATTTTTTGTTGTGTGCGTCGACTGCGACGGCTAACACAACAAGGACCTTTTAGTTTTACCTGTGTATGAAAGCTACTTTCTTTCGCTACTGATTTCAGGATCCAAACGCGTTTGGATTCACATGTTCTTTCGGTAAAAACGCATTTTCTGATTCATCCCTACTTTAGCGCCCATCGCGATCCGGGTACGTAATCCCCTTGCCTCTTTTAGGTAAACTTATCGAGCCTTCAGAAATCCAACAAATCCTGATTAATAAATCCGGATCAAGAAAACTATTGAAAGACAGCAGCTGTAGCAGATACATTTATTTTGATAATGTACCGATATATCGTGTCGTATATATCGATATTTGTTTCGATATATCGAAAGAAATATATCGATATATTAAAAAAATATATCGATATTTTTAATATATCGATATATCGTTGCTATCCCTAATTATTAGTATTAACATTGTCTTTAAATCGACTTCATTAAGAAGATTGAGCTGCTGGGTGAAAAATGAATAGGTATGAGCCACAATAGACCAGTGTTGTTATTGCTATTACAATTGTAACAAATCTATTACTTTTTATATCGTCTATTACTTTATTACGACATTTGTCTAATTTGATAGAATCTATTATTTTTTACGGATTCTATTACTTTTTTATTACTTTCAAACTCAATTAAAATTTGAAAAAAAAAATACTTGTCAAAATCAAAAACTTTATACATTTTCCTACTAAATATCATTGTCTTTATAAGATATTAGAATATTTAGAATATTAGATATTCCAAATCAGTTAGCTTCAACATGGCTTCCTATAATATGCTCTGTAGTGCTTTAATCTTTGACGGGCATAGCTAATAGAGAAGCGCAAGCGCAAGAGATCAAAAAAACTGTCGTTTTATTTTTTAGCTTTGTGATCAGAAAAGAGAGAGCTGCATTCCAAATCTTAGTCATTTTTAAAAAAAGTCGATACCAATAAAATAAAACATCGTCGTTTGTATTTATGTCATGTGCCCTAGATCCTACATCTAAATACAGTTTAATACATATCTTTCTTTCTTTTCCAGGGAAATATCTGTGACGGTTTTACGATAATACTGCTACTGATTTCAGTATCCAAACGCGTTTGGATTCACTGGTCATGTTCTTTCGCTAAAAACGCATTTTCTGATTCATCCCCCCTTTAGCGCCCATCGCGATCCGGATCCGTAATCCCCTTGCCTCTCCGGAATTTAAAAAATATGATTCGTTTCATTCGAACATAAAATTCTAACCTCTGAACCTTTCTAAAATGTAATATTTCATAATTATAAACAAACACGTTATAGAAAAAAGAAAAATTCTAGTCTAAAGAGGTTATGCCCCTTTAGACTCGAACTTTTAGGTTAAACTTATCGAGCATTCTTTTTTTTCTTATCGATAGCAACGAAAAGAATCACGATTCAGAATGCAACAAATCCTGAATAATAAATCATGATCAAGAAAACTAGCGAAATAAAGCAGCTATTTATCAGAGATATGAACTATCTCTGGATATTATTAATATAAGATTGTTATGAGGATTGTTCCCACAAGCGTCAGAAACAGTCTGGATTCTGAGCATAACGTTGTTGACGTGCGGTTTAATTGGTTTGCGCAGAATCCTGACTGATTCTGACGCTTGTGAAAACAAACCTATAATGTATTTCTATTTGTTACATTTCTATTACTTTTTAAACATAAATCTATTACGTTTATTACAATTACACACCATTTTCTATTACTAAAATTTTTTTGCCAGCAACAACACTGCAATAGACCCTCAGTGGTCGTAGAGGAGGGTCCGGCGCAGACCCACTCATTTTGAACCTACATACCTACCTAGGATCGGAGGTGTTACAATCCTTCATGTCATTGGCGCAGTTCCTCATTGATCTAGCATTCCTTGTACGGTCCAAAATACATTTTATGCAGACAATACTAATATTTATTACAATCCTGTTACGCAATATGAAGATACGGTGAGAGATTTACGGGCTTTGGAGACATCGACACATGACTGGTGGATGACACAGAATGTTGGAAACTGTACGATTGTGCACCTCGAAAAATACAACCTGCCTGTGTCGCTTATTATAAACAGTCAAACCCTCACCGAAGTCGCAGAACAAAAAGATTTGGGTGTTATCTCTGAGAATCTTTAATGGGAAAAGCAAGTAATGAAGGTCGGTAAAAGATCAAATTCAATGACTTACCTGATAGAATGGGCATTTAATGACCACTCCATCAATATGATTGTCAAATTATAAGTCATAAATACGACCCATTCTAGAGTACGCTCAGGCGGTGTGGAGCCCTTATTATGTATGACATGGAACGTGTGCGGGTGAAGATATGTTTTTTTAATGTTTGTTATTTTATATTACCAGCGATGAAAAAACGTTTCAAATATACATTGTAGAGATTTAAATGCTCTATCGTTTGATATAACATTGGATGACTATTTCCCTCGTCTTAATCTTCACCATTGCGTTTATAAACTTTTTTTAGACAATGGTTATGTATATGGCCGTTCATTTCTAGTATCTCATTGTGTGACCATTGTTGATGTGACGAACTGTCACTATTCTAGCAATTCGCAATGTTGCCAGGTTAGTATTAATTTACTATATCGACTGATAAATAGAATGAAAAATACAATTTTACGTTATATTTTTTAGAAAGCGGATTTTATGTTATAATATAATAGATGTGATGATTTTTTGTGCTGTTGTAATTAATAACAAATTTTTGGAACACGAAAAATATGGCTGTTTCAATACTTGGAATGTTTCTCTCAACGTAGTAGCTCAGTAGGACTGATGTGACATAATCACGTCTCCTATTTGAATAAACCAATTAGGTAATTGGGTTAGTTTAGGATGTTATTATACTCCAGCATCCAGCTATGCGATTCTATTTTACGTTCGCGGTGAGTCAAAATCTCTGAAGAAAATAATTAAGAATATATACATAATATATTGTATAATAATTATTTTCGATACCCATACTGCTACGAAAGTATCGATACCAACTTGGAATCGTATTAATTAATCGTTCCGCGAATAAATCATTATTCTATGGCTCCCTCGTTCTCGTTGACCCGTGGATTGTTAAAACACTTACTGGTGATTTATAAACTCGACGTTTGCATTCTGCGCTGTCGTCTGTCGTCCACAGTCCGATTTCACCATACGTAAGTTGCGTACTTTTATTTATAAACTGCCGTTTCCGTTTACCGTTCAACATAATTTAAGTTTATTTTTTTCCGTCCGCCGTTGGCAACACAACCAATAGAAACGCAATAAATTGTCATGTGCACAATTTGAATTTGACAGAAATCAGATGATTCCGTAAATTAAATACCTATTATTTATTAATAATAAGAACCAAGAACGAAAGTAAATAAAATAATTATTGATTATGAGTTGAGACAACCGTTCGAAGTTTATAAATAACGATGTCTGTGTAGAACTGTAAACTGCAAACGACAACGGCAGCGGTGGACGCAAAGGTAAAGTTTATAAATCTCCAGTTAGAAATAACACAAAACATGTTTTTTTGGATGTTTTGTGATAACCATAGATAAAAAGATAAGGTTATCCTCTGCTGAAAACATATCACTCTTATTTCTAACTTATATTAGCGATTAGCTGTGCTTATACATTAAAACGGGACTGATTATTTTTATACTTAACACTAATAACAAATGGCGCAAGTGGGATTCCCCGATAAACCTGTGTTCTGTTCTATAATCTATACATATATACATTCCATTAACGAGTTACACATAGAACAAATATAAAGTTCGTGCTTTCTCTAGTCATAAAGTGTTGAGTGTTTTGTATTCGTTATATAATTTATAGTTCAACAGTAAGTTGGTTCGCCGAATACATCTGCAAAATTGATTTACTTTTACAATATTGTCTTATAGACAATGCTTTTACTTACTATGAATCTTCTCCAGTAAAGTGCCATTTTCTATTCAAGATTACCTACTTAATCTTTCACAAAATGGAATCCAAGTTTACTTTAAGCTTAAAAACCCACTAAAAATAGATTATTGGTAATCGTGATTTGTAAATTGGGTAAACATGCAGTATAGTTGTACTAAATTATGGTCTGACCGCGCCGCTGCGCAGTCAGACGAGTTCAGATTGTAATCGAAGTGTGGTGTTGCCAAGTTTAAAAAACATATTATGTTGAAACGGTTAAATATTTGGCGCTTAATTTTTGACCGTGAAATGTAAATGCTACTCTAGGTTATACACCTATTTGTTATATTTATGTCGCGTAGTTCGATAGCAGTCATCGTTAGGTAATCATTGCAGGAGGTTGGGGGTAAAATGCTGAGTATCGAAGGTTAGGTAGCAGGCAGGGATGTGTTGTAAGGGTGTAATAGTAATTATCAGGAAGAGTTAGTAAAGGAGGGTGGGTGTAGAAAGCTGGATTGAGATGAGGTGTAGTAGGCAGATAGTTCTTATATTAGTTCCATAGCAGTCATTATTACGACAACACATCCCTGCCTGCTACCTAACCTTCCATACTCAGCATTTCACCCCCAGCAATGATATAATAATTACATCCACTGTATAAATTTATAATATCATAAAATTGTATTATTCATTCTATCAGTCGATATAGTGAATAGATACCAACCTGGCAACATCGTTAGAGTAGTGACACTTTTTCACATAAAATTCGTCTGACTGCGCAGCGGCGCGGTCAGACCATAATTTAGTACAACTATACTGCATGTTTACCGTAAATTGTAATTGTACCATCGAACAAGATAAGATACAAAAGCCTCAAATGGATGTAGGTACTAAATTTTATTTATTTTAGGTAAAAAAT